>JAJJWW010008194.1:0-611360 GCA_023531295.1 Papaver armeniacum
ATGGACTAGGTCCCGGGTTTTTCGTAATTGCGGTTTCCTCATTAACAAAATCTTGTTGTGTCTTTTACTTTTCTATTTCCGCAGTTATAATTGTTTATTATAATTAAAAGTAAAATACACAAACGTTAACTATGTATTATTTGATAGTGATCCTATAGAGTTTGGTTAAGTCTGAACTTATTATCAAGTAATCACACTTTGATTGTTGTGTTGTCTCGATCTCGTATCCATAGACGATCACACAAAGTGTGAATACCGATTTATAGTGTTATCTCGACCTTGTCCATAGACAATGACTTTTGGTAAGAGGACTTATAGGTGGATATTTTAATGATTGTGGTGTATTTGGGTACCCTTGTCTTTTCAGTTTGCTCATAAACTTTTTTCAAAATATGTTAAGGTATTATTATGATTATCACTAATTAGTGTAAAGATATATTTAGGTATTTTGCATAATAGAGCGGATGTGTTGACCGTCCCTATTTTGAAAATATCTAACAAGGTATTATTATGGCCATCGAATCTTACTAAATAGACGTCCTTAGATAGGCATAATAATGAGATTAAAATTCTTGGTCACTGTTACAGGATTAAAACTCAAATCTTCTTTTCCTTTTGGTTACGACATTTTTAAACTTCTTCCACGTCTCATTGTTGATAGGGTAAAAGTGGGAAAGAAAGGCAAGTCCAAGCCACAACAAGCCAACCCCCTTAGAGGTGAATGGAGAGAGAAAATTAGAAGAAGAGAGAGAAAGAGATGAATCAAGTGTCCCCTCCTAAGTCTCCTTTCTTTCCCTTTTATAATAATCCTTCCCCTCCTCCTTATGAATAAACACTCATAAGACTAATATATTACAAAACTACCACTTTCCTCTTTTCCAAGTTATCAAGGAACTAGGAAAAAGGCCAATTTTGTTAGGATGAGACCCAACTATTTCAAGATTCTCCTTCTTGGCTAGGTTCATCTATTATCCCATGGGTTGGACCTAGTCCCCAAGTTCCTTCTTCTTAAGAGGAACCCTTAGTAGGCTAAGGGGATTCCTTTTCTAAGGATAATTATTTTCATGTAAAAATTAGTCCCCTGACTGTTGACTGGTCATAGGCCATGTCAACAGTCACATGTTGATTCGTCAGTTAGTGGATGCAACTGATGGAATTTTCAGACAAACACATCCGCGCATGTTGAACCTTCACGTGTTCCCTCCATCCTCATCCGATGGTTTGTTTATCCGTCCTCAGGCGGATGTGTCCCCGATAGCCGCCTTAGAGGAGGTACCTCGCCTAGCAGCTCACAGGGAGACTATGTTTTTTCGACAATCGCACTTTGCTCGTCCGCTGAATCTCTACCCGCTCGGGAGCTTGGGTGGATTACATGTACTCCAACCTCGATCATAGGGAAATGATCATCTATTTGGGCATACATGACGCCATAGCATCCTCTCGGTATATAACTTTCCGGTGAGATCATGACAGTTTGGTGCACTTATTTGCTCATTGAATGATTGATCCTTACATGTTTTATTTGTTTGGGGGGTAGAGCTGCACAAGACCCGCCCAACTTACCCGAACCCGCCCGCACCCGCAAAACCCATGGGTTTTTAATCCAAACCCGCCCGTTATGGGTGCGGGGTTGGTTATGAAAATGAAAACACACTGCTTGTGGGTGCGAGGTTGGTATTAGCTTATACCCGCCCGAAAAAACCCGCTAAATATACACCATTGATAAAACTAATCATAGCCATCCATTTATTAAAACCCTAGTGGTACTAGTAGACTGTAGATAAGATAGATAACTCTAGACATGAGTTATTTACTGTTGGTCTGCAAATTTTTTTATTGTTTAAGTTTTAATCTTAACTTTGAAGTAGTAGTATTGTTTAAACTTGTTTTTATTGGAAGTACACTAGTACTTGTTTAAGCTTAACAATGAAGACTTATGTTTATGGTTTTATTTTTTTAAGTAATTAAGAACTTAGGCAAGAAGTATGTTTAAACTTTAAAACATGTGAGTGTGAATGATTATTGATTATAAAGCAGGTACATATATAAATACTACAGTTGAAAAACTTGCAGAAATATTGAACTACAATCTGAAGCGGATTTAAACCCAAACCCGCCCGACCCGTAGCAAGCGGGCAAAAAACCCGCCCGTTTTTATGGGTGCGGGGTTGGTTATGAAAATAAAAACCCGATGTTTGTGGGTGCGGGGTTGGTATTAGCTAAAACCCGACCCGCCCGACCCATGTGCAGCTCTATTGGGGGAGGCGACTTCAGTGCTGGAAGACGTGGACGCGCTTAATGGTTTGCCTATTCATGGCGACACATGCTATTCTGAGTCTTGTATCTTCAAAGCTATGAATAAGAGTGATAAGGATTTTCGAGATCATTTGATTTTATCCAAGGAAAAAGTCGATAAACTTCCAATTTTGGACGAAGTTAAAGTCGATGCTCCGGAGGAAGGGGAGGATAAAGAGGAGTTGGAAGCTTCTTCCTGATAACGAACCTCATCAGAAGGTTATTAGAAGGGGCAGTTCTTTGCCTCCCTTTTCTGGATCAAAGAATATGAGGCGTCCTTCCGCACTGAAATAGTTGGCAACATCTATGCAAGTTTGTAAAATACGATGAATAGTTTATATCCGCGATTCCGAGTCCCCAGGAATATCATTCAAATCAATGTTTGTCGTGTTCCAATAATAATCCAATAAGATTATCGTATGTCAATAATGGTTTTCTTGTTTGCATCCTAGTAGGCACAAGGTATTATTAGCATACTATGGCATAAAGGCGCGGGCGATAGAGAAGATATTGACATTTTTATAATGCAATCCCCGAGTGCCAAACTGGTGGTATAGTAGTGTTGATGGTGGATTTTCATTCAAGGTTAGATTTGTAAAAAACCAGAAAAATCATGCGCTGACATCTTGTAAAAGATAAAGCCATTTATAAGTGTTGGATATTCCCTCACTTAATTCACCAAGAATGGATCATGTAGCAACAATCCCTTCTTGTGAATTTCATATCGCCCTTGTATTTCCCGTACTCATTATCGCGGTGGCATGACGACCGAGTGTTACTCTTATAGAGTAACATGAACCTCCAAGCACTATAATGAATCATTATCGTGTGGCATGAGACCGAGTGTTACTCATATATAGAGTAACACGAACCTCCAAGCACTATAATGAAACCATGTACGAAATACCCGTACGTGCCGATGCTCGGTGTGTTATATTAGCCCGAGCCCCTCTCGGTGTGTTATATTAGCCCGATTGAGCCCTCTGGTGTGTTATATTAGCCCGACGAGCATCCTGGATTTGATCAGATCGTCTCCGGATATGATCCGATTGCAATCATCCAACTCCATAAGCATGATTGGGTGACCACAGCATCAATTCCATCACCCTAAGCATGGTATGGAATACCCACGGCCTTAGCTTGCCGGATATGATTCGATCGCAGTCATCCAACTCCACAAGCATGATTGGATGACCACAGATCAATTCCATCACCCTAAGCATGGTATGGAATACCCACGGCCTTAGCTTGCCGGATATGATTCGATCAAGCCATCCAACTCCACAAGCATGATTGGATGACCACAGATCAATTCCATCACCCTAAGCATGGTATGGAATACCCACGGCCTTAAGATATGATTCGATCGCAGTCATCCAACTCCACAAGCATGATTGGATGACCTGCATCAATTCCATCACCCCCAAGCGTGTATGGAATACACACAACCGACCCCGCATGGTCGACCATTGGCCTTCGCTTGCCAAGAAACCGTCCATACCAAGCATTATGGACTAAAACCCTAAATTAGGGTTTGCGGCATATTACATGTGCCGCAAAACGTCTCAACCGTCCACATTCGCAGCATAGATGGAGGGTGTAGATGTAGACTCAAAGGGCCCTGAGCATGTCGACACAATCACCATGTGACCGCTACACACTCGACCAATCTGGCCAAAACCAACCATGATTGGTTACAACAAATTGGTCCGCCCGAAAGAGCATGGTCGCGCGGCTTTGAAAGCCAAAATTAGGGTTCAAGACATCGCGCGTCCATCTTCTCCTAAGCACGAATGGAGGGTCACAGATTAGATTGAGCAAGGGTCGGTCACACCAGCATGACCACCGTGGGCCCATCTACCTCCTCACGCGGTCGGCCAAGGCACATCATTCCCGGCCAACCCAAAACGCACGCCCAAACTCGTGCGGTTACACCTCCCAAATCCTAAACCGATCTCGACCGCTCAACTTCACCGGATGATTTGGATGGCTTAGATCACGTTTTCATGGGATAATCGTGTATAGGTGTGAACACCAACCTACCACCTACACGGTGGTATGATCGACCAAGACCGACCAAGATGGGTCGTCTTGGGGCGCGCGCCCAAACTTGGGATGACACGCGGTTACCAATTCCTTTGCGGTAAGAGATTTCGCCGCAAACCAATCTCGACCACTCAACTTCACCTGACGAATTGGGTGGCTTAGATCACGTTTCATGAGACGGTAAGACATAGGCATGAACGTCAGCCTACCGTCTTCACGCCAAACCAACCGGCCAAGACCGACCAAGCTAGGTCGTCTTGGAAAATGCGCCGGAAAGGAGTATGGCGCGCGGCTTCTTGCGGTATCAAACTTCCGTCGCAAAATCAATCTCGACCACTCCCCTTTGACGGTCAAATTGAGTGGCCCAGATCGCGCTCTCATGAGGGAACGGAATACAGGCGCCTACACCATCATGCCGTCAACACGCATGTATGGTCGGTCCTCTCCAAAATCCTTCCCATGCTTGGTTTCGACCAAGTGAAGAGTGATGCTTGCGCACCTCTTTAAAAAACCCTAATTTCATCAACTGGCCGCAGATGAGTGTCTCAATCATCATCTCATCCGTCCGACTTCACCACCTTGGTTATACAACCTCGGTCGAGTTATTTGGTTAGTGAGCGGTCATTACACATCACTTTACCACACCGTAATGCAAGACACCGCATAAAATACACACGATACCGCACAAGTATCGACTTTCCGAATAACGCAGCTTATTCAATTCAAAGCATTACATGCTATCTTTCGTGGATCCACGATCCACATTCCGTACATCAATCATGTCACAAACCGGGGATACTTATGGGGTATTGGTCCGGCGGTTTACGCAAGGCGCCGTGCAACGCGCCATCACAAGAACGTGTTAGGGAGTCATGGACGGTTAGAGATGAACAGAAAAGTGGGCAAGACCGGTCGTGTATTACCGACACACAACTCCACTACTCCATCATTCCACTACCTCCACTTCCCACGAGAAACGTGAATGAGGCTCAATGACTTGTATAAATAGGTTCTCCGCCCTATTTTCCAACAACAAGGAATATACAAGACGTAACAACAAGCCGAGACAAGACGTAAAAACCAAGTCCTGATACATTAACCACATTCAACCATTTTCGTCACAAGTCATAAGCAAGCCAACACCTTCACAATCTCAACACCTTCTTCGCTTCCCTCCCTAAGATCAACCCCATCTCCTTCACTTTGTGACCGAAACAAGTCCGGAACGGCCATTTCTTGGTTTAGGCCGGACTTGCATGCATTGATCTCTCGAATCTACAAGCACTCACCGCGCAGTGCATTTGTTGTAGGTTTAAATTCATTCCTCATCACACCCCAAATTACCAAATTCTATAGAGTAGTTTTCACCCATCAACAATTGGCGACCACAAAGGTGGGAGATTGATCTATCTGGTTGCATAAAATTGAATCCTCAATTTTTCGGTTTTCCATCTCGCAATGTATCCCGAAACTACAAAGGTTCGATATCATGGGAAGCATACTGAATGTTGGAGGATGTCTTGGCAAATCAAGCTTGTGATCACCAGAGGCAGAGCGAGACATTTCGCCTTTTTGAATGACATAGCAAAGACAATTACAAGAAGGATGCATCCACTCCGCAAGAAACGGTGAATCCCAGCCGTGGATCACACCTTTACCAGGGGGAGAAACAAAAAGAGCGCGTAATCGCAGGGGACTCAGAAAGATGAACAACGAGGTCCAGTCGACGATGAGAATCCGAGACGACTCCACGGGAGAAGAGACTTGTCCGAGCACTACAATGTTCCGCGATAAAGAAAGGGAGCCCGCAGCCTATGGAACCGTGTTAGAAGATTTATATCTCAAAACCTCGCCGAAGCCCTAAGACGTTTCGACCCGCATCAACCTTTCAACCGAGTGAAGAAATGCTTGAGGAAGGAGAGATCAATCAAGGAATGCGTGAGTACGCAGGATGGGAACGTTCAATTCGATCACACTCATGACATTACGACACCTTCCACATCACTCGCCTAGGCAAGCGATCCATGATATGATGACATCCGCAAGTCTTACAACTTCATCTCCTATTCCACATCAAGGCCACTGAGAGACATTGCAACGCCCGCTAACGCAGAAAAGCTAGACTCAAGGTACTTACATTTCCCCTTCCTGAAGAAGATCCTGGAGCTACTAGAGACGTGGGTGCGAAATGGAGAGTTGAAGCTACCCCAGACGGCGCCCACCTACCGATCAACAAGTAATGGATCCGAGGTACCGTCATTACCATCGGTTCCTTCATCACCCCACCAAGTGAATGCAACGCTTGAAGCGCATTGTTCAGAGAAGCCTCTGTTCGTAGATAGCTTGCGGAGGATTTTCTTAGAGAGGCTACTCCGTCCGATATGGTGAGGCTTCAAAAGGCAAGTAAGTTTTACTCAACAACTTTACAAGAAAGATAGTTTAGAATTCACTGGGGACTTAGCATCCCGCACGTGGAGAAAGAGGCTCAGTGATCAAACGCCATGTTTGTTTCCATTCGTGCCTCCCTTTTACATAACATTTGCAACTTCATATATGTGCAATCATTCATGACCAAGATGCAAACCTCATTTAACATAATCTCTTTCAAAAGTTTGTTCACAAAACTATCTCAAAATAAGCCAATTCAATTACCTATTCAAGACCTAAGTCGAAGAAAATCCTCACTATCACTCAAAAAAAAAAAAAAAAAAAAAAAATCTAAAAGGAAAAACAAGCTCAGTAGCTACAATCTTTCAAGGGAAGTCCTTCAACAAAGCAACTCATCCTTCCGGGCAAGAGAGACTTTCATCCTTTGAAGTACAACTCGCTTCAGCTTCAGCCTCCTTAGGCAACTTTTCAACCTCTTCTTCCCGGCGAGTAACACAAAGATACGAAGGGGCTCCGTCCTATAATTTCCGGAGCTACCGTGGTCAATACACCTTATGCAACTGTCACTTCTACCACCTGCCAAGCCAGAAAGCAGAGATATTCCAACAAGTGTAACACCTCCCGTCACCGCAGTCGAGCAGCTCGCAAATCCCGATAACTCCTCAAGCGTAACGCTCCAAAGAGTCACCAGAGCAACAACTTTCACTCCCGCATCGTGGATGAGGAGCCGGAGGGACGAGAGGAGGACCACCATCCATTACCATTTCGGACTTGATGGAGAAGGTGAAGTTCTTGCTAAGACTCAAACGGATATGGCCGCAACTCGTGAAAAGAGGTATTTCACCGCGCTGACCTACGTGGACCCGATCAAATGAGCGACATCGATTGAACGGTCCCGTCATGGAGATTCCTACACTGGGACCGATCCTCACAATGATCCTCCCCTGTGTCAACAGATTTACTACGAACAAACCATGTAAACCACGCTTGGGGACCGAGGCTCAAGATGAAGTTCCTTCACCTTCGGGCCAAAGACTTCTTCAACACGAGAAAGATGGTCGGCCAAGAATCATGGAATTCGCAAGGGTAAATCGAATCAAGAGCCGCTCCGTTTCAACGCTTCCTCCAGCCAGGTCGCTTCAATGGTCTATCCAAGAGCCGCCTCAATGCTCTCTCCGGGACCCCCGTTCACTTCTGTAATCCCGCTTCAACACTCTCTCCAGATCTACCTCAACGTTCGCACCGTAAGCCACTTTAACATCCTCTCGAGTCTTTCAACACTCAAGCTACACCAATAACCGCGCTCCGGTCAAGTTGTCTTTGATGTACTCATTGCTCAACGTGCGTCTCATTCATCCTTCATGAGGATCCAGCAGAGCATGAAAAAACCCGAAGTCGATAGGAGGAGGGTTATCCTGTGGAACGAATATTTTCATATAGTAGAGAGAGCGCGGTGAACAACTCATCATCAATGTTCGGCATGTATTTGAAGTCATCAACACTTCCACCAAAGATTATCTTCTTAAGATATATCAACGGAGTTCTTTTCTTTCTACCGCAATGAAATAAAAGACAGGAGTTAGAACTTCTATGAAAGCACATGAGAAGTGTAGTCACACACGGCAAGACACAACTCACATCGGAGCACACAATGACCGGTCCAAACATCGTTCAAGTATGTCCGGTATTGATTTGATCCCGTATAAGTTTCAAGACCGGTATTGCTCAAGTCTCAAGTCTGGGCGCACACAAAGCAAGGCCGGCCAGTCGAAGCACATGGCCGACGTTTGAAGCATGTACACTGGGTGGACCCACTTTCAACCGAAGCGTACACAACAAGCCCACGTTCGATCAAGCAGCGCAAGAACCCCACGAACGAAGCATGCGCAACAGCCAATCGATTAGGCACATCCCCACGATTGAACGAAGGTGCGCACAGCCCCTCGACCAAGCAAGATCATCGCAAGGTCGATCGAAGCAGTGCAAGACCGACATCATGCTAGGGGAACACTTTCCCGGACGTTTCTTGAACGTGACATGCTCGAAGGACTCGGACGACCCGTCTCTCCCGGTAACATCTAACTTTGTCTCATAAGTTTTATCTTTAACTGTCACCATCTCATGCCTACCACACAATAGTGTAACCATTATGTGCTAGGCAGGGGACTTAATGTTGATGGTGGATTTTCATTCAAGGTTAGATTTGTAAAAAACCAGAAAAATCATGCACTGACATCTTGTAAAAGATAAAGCCATTTATAAGTGTTGGATATTCCTCACTTAATTCACCAAGAATGGATCATGTAGCAACAATCCCTTCTTGTGAATTTCATATCGCCTTGTATTTCCGTACTCATTATCGTGTGGCATGACGACCGAGTGTTACTCTTATAGAGTAACATGAACCTCCAAGCACTATAATGAATCATTATCGGTGTGGCATGAGACCGAGTGTTACTCATATATAGAGTAACACGAACCTCCAAGCACTATAATGAAACCATGTACGAAATACCCGTACAGTGCCGATGCTCGGTGTGTTATATTAGCCCGAGCCCCTCGGTGTGTTATATTAGCCCGATTGAGCCCCTCTCGGTGTGTTATATTAGCCCGATTGAGCATCCGGACTTGATCGTATCGGTCTCGGATATGATCCGATTGCAGTCATCCAACTCCATAAGCATGATTGGGTGACCACAGATCAATTCCATCACCCTAAGCATGGTATGGAATACCCACGGCCTTAGCTTGCCGGATATGATTCGATCGCAGTCATCCAACTCCACAAGCATGATTGGATGACCACAGATCAATTCCATCACCCTAAGCATGGTATGGAATACCCACGGCCTTAGCTTGCCGATATGATTCGATCGCAGTCATCCAACTCCACAAGCATGATTGGATGACCACAGATCAATTCCATCACCCTAAGCATGGTATGGAATACCCACGGCCTTAGCTTGCCAAGATATGGTCGATGGTCATCCAACTCCACAAGCATGATTGGATGACCGGATCAATTCCATCACCCCGCGGGTATGGAATCATGGTCGACCATTGGCCTTCGCTTGCCAAGAAACCGTCCATACCAAGCATTATGGACGGAAAACCCTAAATTAGGTTTGCGGCATATTACATGTGCCGCAAAACGTCTCAACCGTCCACATTCGCAGCATAGATGGAGGGTGTAGATGTAGACTCAAAGGGCCCGGAGCATGTCGACACAATCACCATGTGACCGCTACACACTCGACCAATCGGTCAAAACCAACCATGATTGGTTACAACAAATTGGTCCGCTTTGAAAGAGCATGGTCGCGCGGCTTTGAAAGCCAAAATTAGGGTTCAAGACATCGCGCGCGTCCATCTTCTCCCAAGACGAATGGAGGGTCACAGATTAGATTGAGCAAGGGTCGGTCACACCAAAGATGACCACCGTGGGCCCATCTACCTCCTCACGCTGGTCGGCCAAGGCACATCATTCCCGCCAACCCAAAACGCACGCCCAAACTCGTGCGGTTACACCTCCCAAATCCTAAACCGATCTCGACCGCTCAACTTCACCGGATGATTTGGATGGCTTAGATCACGTTTTCATGGGATAATCGTGTATAGGTGTGAACACCAACCTACCACCTACACGGTGGTATGATCGACCAAGACCGACCAAGATGGGTCGTCTTGGGGCGCGCGCCCAAACTTGGGATGACACGCGGTTACCAATTCCTTTGCGGTAAGAGATTTCGCCGCAAACCAATCTCGACCACTCAACTTCACCGGACGAATTGGGTGGCTTAGATCACGTTTCATGAGACGGTAAGACATAGGCATGAACGTCGCCCTACCGTCTTCACGCCAAACCAACCGGCCAAGACCGACCAAGCTAGGTCGTCTTGGAAAATGCGCGGAAAGGAGTATGGCGCGCGGCTTCTTGCGGTATCAAACTTCCGTCGCAAAATCAATCTCGACCACCCCCTTTGACGGTCAAATTGAGTGGCCCAGATCGCGCTCTCATGAGGGAACGGAATACAGGCGCCTACACCATCATTCCGTCAACACGCATGTATGGTCGGTCCTCTCCAAAATCCTTCCCATGCTTGGTTTCGACCAAGTCAAGAGTGATGCTTGCGCACCTCTTTAAAAACCCTAATTTCATCAACGGCCGCAGATGAGTGTCTCAATCATCATCTCATCCGTCCGACTTCACCGACTTGGTTATACAACCCCGGTCGAGTTATTTGGTTAGTGAGCAGTCATTACACATCACTTTACCACACCGTAATGCAAAGACGCATAAAATACACACGATACCGCACAAGTATCGACTTTTCGAATAACGCAGCTTATTCAATTCAAAGATTACATGCTATCTTTCGTGGATCCACGATCCACATTCCGCACATCAATCATGTCACAAACCGGGGATACTTACCGGGGTATTGGTCCGGGCGGTTTACGGCGTGCGGCGTGCAACGCGCCATCACAAGAACGTGTTAGGGAGTCATGGACGGTTAGAGATGAACAGGAAAAGTGGGCAAGACTGGTCGTGTATTACCGACACACAACTCCACTACTCCATCATTCCACTACCTCCACTTCCCACGAGAAACGTGAATGAGGCTCAATGACTTGTATAAATAGGTTCTCCGCCCTATTTTCCAACAACAAGGAATATACAGGGACAGAACAACAAGCCGAGACAAGACAGAAAAACCAAGTGTTGATACCGTCACATTCAACCATTTTTACGTCACAAGTCATAAGCAAGCCAACACCTTCACAATCTCAACACCTTCTTCGCTTCCCTCCCTAAGATCAACCCCATCTCCTTCACTTTGTGACCGAAACAAGTCCGGAACGGCCATTTCTTGGTTTAGGCCGACTTGCACATGCATTGATCTCTCGAATCTACAAGCACTCACCGCGCAGTGCATTTGTTGTAGGTTTAAATTCATTCCTCATCACACCCCAAATTACCAAATTCGGTAGAGTAATTTTCACCCATCAACAAGCTTTGAAATTGATCCGCCTACGGAAGGTATGAAGTCTTAACCGAGAAGGTGCAGAATCATCTGACTCGGGCCTTTGCACCATGATTGTAGGATCATAATATCGCAACGTACAAGACTCGCGGGATTAATAAACGACGGTGTCGCGAGGGAGTCGCAGGGAGCTACAATAAACGACGCGATGAATAACGACACCCAAAACAATTGGAAGACACAAAACCTGGCGAGAGTTAAGAAGTGTCGCGAGAATGAATATTCGTGCATTTGCGACACTTCGCGAGACATTCCCGAAGATAAAGGATAGCTTAGTTTGTCATCCATTATGTATTACCCTATATAAAGGGCACAATGAGTGTTGAAAAGGGGGATCTGCGGAGGGGGAAATGTTGAGCAAGTCATTAGGAGAGAGAAAGTTTAAGAGTATTTTAACTTCTAAGTGTAATTCTATTTTCTGTGTAAAACACTTCATGAACTCAATCAATAAATATTCTTGATCTTACATCTTTCAATGGATTAATTAAGCAAAATTGAGTAAGGGGTGTAGTGTGGGATTTCCGCAACTACATATGCGCTAGAAACGGGACCGAGCAGATTTTTGACGTAGAAATTGGAAAGAATTTGGATTAACAGAAAAAAGATTTGGAGAAGATACTCAAGAATTCATTGAAAAGAAAAATGGCTAGAAGAAGAAATGTACAAGGGCAACCAACGATTGTAAGAAGAAGTGGGAGACTTGCTGGAGAAAGGAGGAATGAAACAGGAGAATCGTCAAGGATGAATATGAGAAATGATGGAGAAGATCAAAATCGCCACCGATCTCCCCAGTAGCAAACGAGGCTGTGGATTATGATAGAGTAAGTGTACATACTTGGAGGTCGATTACGAAGACGAAAGGGAAGAGGAGCAAGTGAGTTGGTGAACAATGGACAAGGAGGAGGAGAGCAAGAAATGAATGGAGAAATGAATCTGTAACGAAGAAATCGCGACATTAGAAAGATTGAGACAAACAATACACGAAGAGAGACGGCTAGAGGCAGAGAACGAGCAAACTTGACAAGACAGAATCATGAATTGAGGATGGAAAATATAAGATTGCAAAATAGGAGATCAAGAAGTAGTGTGAGATCGAGTTCAAGATCGATTAGGGAAGAAAGAAGGAGAGTTTTACCAACAGAAAGTACCGAGGAAGAAAACCAACAAAGAAACACAAAATCCAAGCATAGAGCATGGCGAAAGAAGAGGGGAAATGGAAGATCGTTATATTCCTCGGCCCGAAAATTTTCAAAATGAGCGGAATAGGAAAATCAAGGAAACATGCAACTCCAAGGGCCGAATGACCCAGCTGCTGAAGGGAGAATAATCTTGCACGGGAGAGAAGAATTGAGAAGAAATCGAGAGATTGAGGATGACATTGAGAGGCATTACATTGAACAAGCACGGCTAGCTCGCGAGAGAGAAAGGATAAGAGCAGAAAGGGAGAATCAAGAGATGGAAGAGGCAATCCGGCAGAATAATCATGACAACCGAGAAAGGAGGAGGGAACAAAATCGTACCAATAGAAATATTAATGAAGAATATGAGAGGGTGCAGATGAGAGCTGAGAGACAGCCAAGAAGAGAGAACAACCGATATAATGGTGTGCGAATTGAAGAAAGAAACGAAGGAGAACGTCGCAGGGAAAGGAGAGAAGAAAATAACGAGCAAGAAGGTCAAAACAGGCATGAGCGTAGAAGGAGAGAGGCAGAGCTAAAAAGACCAGTAGAATCAAATTCTGAGGCAAATGAACAAATCTTAAGAGAACTGGTGAAATGAGAGGATTCCTGAACAATCGAAGGGAAGGAGGAAGGAAACAATTGGACGAAGCCATCGCGGAAGCTGCAAAGAATCCCTTCACGCTAGAAGTACAAATGGGAGGAATACCTCCTAAGTGCAATCTACCTGCATTAACCAACATCTTTGATGGAACAACGTGCGGTACAAACATATCAAGGCTTATATGAGATGTATGTTGCAGTGGGAGAATCATGATGCCATATTGTGCAAATATTTCGCATCAAGCCTAATAGGAGAACACTAAAATGGTTTGAAGGTCTGCCAAGGAACACAATCACATCATTTAACCATTTACAAGCCACATTCCGGGGGCATACATAAGTAACAACTCTTCACGACCAGGTATTGAAGATGTATTTGGGTTGAAACAAAGGGTTGGCGAGAGCTTAAGGCAGTTGACAATAAGATGGAGGACCATGTGTAGCGAAATGGCAGGACGAGTTGAGGAAAGATATCTCATCCTCTCATTTGTGAATGCTCTCTTCGCGACTAACTTGTTATACATTCAAATTTTTAGAATCAAAATACAATCACGATGGCAGAACTGCGAGAGTTACAGGAAGAATATATTGCTCTAGAAGAGAGACAGAATGAAATGAATTCTTATCCAGTCGCGAACACAAGCTCGAATGCTGCGAACGCAAGCTTGTTACCTCAATTCATAAATACAGTGGCGAGCACTTCGCAAGGACAACAAGCAAGGAAAGTTGATGAGGGACAAGAGAAGATAGTAGCCATGGGAAGCCATGATCAAGAAGAGTTTGAACGAGAAAGGAACTATTACAACCGTAATGTGACAATAATAAGATTCAGGCTAGATCATGAGCAAGAAACTTACGGTGGACGAAGGCAAAATAACAGTGGAGGGCAATGAGAAGTCGCAGAATAGTATGGGAAGAGATTAGGATGCCTCCATTGAATGCTAGTGTGGAAAAGATCTGGGAAGCTATACTTGTGATGGAAATGTACCAGCACCTTGGAACGTGGGAATGGAACCACCGCCAAAGCGATAGAAGTCATGAGTTTTGTTCTTACCATCGGTTCCATGGGCATCAAACAAACGATTGTAGAAACATAAAGAGAATCATTCTCAGGATGATTGATCAGGGGAAGCTGAATCATTTTCTAAAAGGAAAAGAAACAGGCCAGACATTACCACCACCACCAGAGATGCACAGGCTTGTTGTCGCCGAAAGGAAAGGAAACATTTGTGATAGAAGTCGGGACAAAAAAGCTAAAAAATTTGAATTGCAACTCTATCGTTCACTCTTATCGCACAATCGAAGATTTTCATGACAACGTGATCAGTAGAGTCTTTGCGAGAGATGCTAATGACAAAGAAATAATGAGTCTGGCGAGGACAACGCAGTTAGAAAAATGGCAGCTGAAGACTATTTCTTTCTCCGCAGATGAAGTGCCAAAAGGAAGAGAAACACATGATAGCCCGTTGGTTGTGAAACTAGAGATTAACCCGAAAACCAGTTGATGGAGAAGATGATGAAGCGAAGCTTGCTGGGCGATCAACCGAATCCTAATCGACACCGGAATTCGGTGAATATTCTCTTTTACCATACTTACAAGACGATGGGAGGAAAAGATGAGGATTTGATCCCCTCGACATACAAGATATATGGCTTTAATGGCACTGCAAACAAACCAAAGGGAGAGGTTCACATGAGAATACCTCTACAAGGATTATCATTGATATCTTGTTGTGTGGTTGACGTGGAATCTCCATATAATGCGCTGATTGGGAGGCCGTGGCTTCATGAAATCTTGGGAGTCGCATCAACATATCATCAATGTATAAAATTTCCACATCCAAATGGCATTGGTATTATACAGGGAGATTGGAAGGAGTCGCAACAATGTCATGAGGTCGATGTAGAAAGCTGCGAAGAAAGAAATGCCGAGAAAAAAAGGTTGGAAGCAACATGTGAGAGATGAGCAGAGAAAGGAGAAAATTTATGGTGGATGCTATAGAAGTAAGGACTGAACATACCTCGCGAGGTGAATGCCTAGAGACAGAATATTATGGTAATAAAGAAAAGGATATGAGGAACAAAAAGGCATAAGAAGTGAATAATCAACAAAAACAGGAGAAAAAGTAGCAATTGAAGAAATGATGTGTGAGAATCTCGCAGCCAAGAGTATATGGAATTCGGTTAAGAAAGAAAAATGAAAATACAACAAATAAAAACAGAATTGTGCGAATACTTCGTAAACAAATATCGCAAATAATGAAACATGAATGATTGAATGATTTAACAAATATGAATGAGTAAAAGAATGGGACGAACCTTTATGGCGTGCACCCTAGTTCGCGAATAACATTTCGTAAGAGGCAAATGTAAGACCTAAAGTGCGTCATATAAGGGGGTATCTCTCAACATGACTCAGGGGGAAGGTTACACCGCTCCTGAAGCCCGAGTCATGAAAATTTGGGGCCCATGAAAGCCTATCCGGGAGAGGTACCTTGGATTCCCAACTATATATATATAAGGTTATACCCTGGTTGGGCGACCGAGGGTCTCTTCCAAGGAGTCAGTGTATGCTCAAGGCGCCGAGGTACACGGTTGAGCTGCAGTGCCGGGATGGATGAACCTACCCTGGCCATTCTTGGCAAGTCTTGGCATATGTTGCACTCGCCCGAAGAAAACTCCACTTAGGGTGCAGTCTTGTAACCATAAACCATATAGTATAAGGGATAGAGGCTGCGAAAACAAGCCGGTTGTTGTTAAGGCCAGGATGGGAGGAGCTAGTCTTGTATGGCCGATGTTTCGCCTCCTCAAGGGGCAACCAGAGATGATAAGGGCGACGCTCTCCATTAGGGGGTGTCAAAGCAGACGCAAATGTCATGAGGCTATGTTTTCGTAAGAGAATTTAGGCTTGTCATATTTGTGCAATGATCCTGCGGAGAGGCAATAATACTAACGAGGTAAAAGGCGAGATCAATGGGTCTTTACACGAGTGTACGGACGTCTGCGATTTCGTCGCACGACGGCAATGTCACGCAGGGCTTTATGTTCGCAAGGATATCTAGACCTGTCATATTGCTCGCAACTAAAACATCTAGAGGCAAAAATACTTGGAAAATGATAAGGCAAGATCAATGGGTCTTTACATGCAAGTGTAAAGACGTCCTGCTGATTTTGTCGCGATGAAAGGTGGCGGGGAAGACCTCTAATTAGGGAGGTCCGACTTGGAAGACCACACAAAAATGATAAGGCAAGGTCAATGGGCCATTGCATGAAAATGTAAAGGCGGCTGCGACCTTGTCGCAACAAAAAAGATAAAACAAAGACTACCAAAATGGTAAGGCGGGAGACAGGAGTAGGATTCTTGATACCGCGACCTCGTCGCAACGTATGTTTCAATAACAGGCAAAATACATGATGACAACTAAAATCTTTCATCGAAGATAAATAACGAGGCAAGTATGGGAATGGAAAAGATGGAATATTGTTATTCAGATGAAAAAGTTAACATCAATAATATTAGCCAATTATATTACAAAGAAGAACTACCAAAAAAGGGGAGTGAAGATTGAATTTAGGGGAACAATCCAAGAAGTACACTATAATAAAGAGGAATGTAAATGTACAGATATTACAAAGTAAAGTGAAAGAAAACAAAAAGAACTATCTCTTTGGTGATTCTTTTCCTTCATCTGATTCTTCAGTCCTATTATTCTCATCGCCAGAATTTTCTTCTTCGCCACTTCACTATCGAAACGTCCAGAGAAAAGTGCGATTCTCGGGAACCTTTTCAAGAAGCCAGGGATATGAATGTAAAGGGATATTATGGTCCTTACAAACATACTCCATGGCTCCATTCGAAAACGAACAACATCATTATTAAAGTTCTCCTTTGTCGTTAGAAATTGTTTCTTGACTTGAAATATTTATTCTCGCGAAGGAGAGACTCTTTCTGGAGAGACTTGTTCTTTTTTGAGTTTGAGTTCTTCAATTCTTTGGAAAATTCCTGGCGAGTTGTTCTTTTTCAGATTCAAGTTCTCTAATTCTAACCTGAAGCCTCTTCTCAGATTCTGCAAATAAGCAACAACAAGTTAATAATTTACAAGCAATACTACAAAAGTAAGAAGCGGTAAGGTATAATAAATAACCTTCTCTATCAGATATCATATCCTTAATCAAGGAAGTATGCTCGGCATGAAGACTAACATCAACACCTAGGTTATTCCTGGCATTATCTAAAACTTTCGCAGCCCAGGCGAATTCATCATCACTATTAATAACAAGAAGAGAACGAACTTGCTCTTCTCGCTGCTTAAGTATGGTATTTTGATGAAGGAGTTCATCTCGTTCAACTTGCACACCCAAAGAGATTTGTGGAATTTCGCTAACTTTGTGCACCTCAGGTTAGTAATGCGATCGTTCTCATCTATGAGATCACTAATTTTCTTCCTTAAAGTCTTGATTTTCTTCTCGGAATCAAGGTACATTCGTTTAAAGCGATTAGTTAAATTTAAACTAGATCTGTGTTCGATCTCTAAGAGATGATGTTTGGATTGAAGATCCTTTAATGAAAGGAGGTTAGTTTTATTTGAGGAACTACTTAGAGATTGATTGAGGTGAGTAAGAAGGACATCATCATTCATAGGCTCGGGAAATGAATGGAGAATAATGGATTCTTCGGAGAGATTATATACGTCTGCGAGAATAATAGTCAGACAAAGAAAGATAGAAGATAACATGACAAGGATTTGAGAATTGAAATTTACTATACCGTAAAGTTGCTGATTTGAGTTCTGAAGAGTAGATACTCTATCCTTTTGGGAGTCCAGATCGGCTTCTAACTTTTGAACCCTATCGCGAGATGACGCGACTTCAGCTTCCAGCTCTTGGGTCTTCTTGTTCAATTGTAAATTTCTCTTTTCAAGATTGTTGCGTCTTCTCTCGAGATCTGAGGCAACTACAAAGGAAGTTTTTCCAACCTATGAAAGAAGATAGAAAAACCGTTAATGCATATACATTTAAAGTTTAAAATTAACAGGGAAATATGACTGCATGCATACCAAAGACCCAAGTGCGTTCAAGAATTCAGGAGACACAGTTCTAGAGGCTCCATTGAAAGAATTATTGCCCTCCAGTAAAGCTAGCATTACACACATTTGCGAGAACCCCGCAAAGGGAAGCTGGGGAGCATCTCCCATTCCTTGGAAAGAGTCCGAGAAGATGTTAGATAACCGTCCATGAAGAACCGCCAATGGAATCTCTTTAGTAGGAGAGGGACTCGAATCACGATTATCCTCGTCATAAGATTCGGAGCTTGAGATAAGGCGAGAAGAAGACTGAGTCTTTCGTTTCTTAGTTAAGGGAGCAGAAGATCTACCTTTGCGAACGACGGTTTTACCCTTACTTTTAATCTTTGCGGTGCGGCTTCTTCAACTTCAACCTTCGCATACGGTTAAAGATAAGAAACAGAGGCAACAATATTGTTTAACAAAATAACAAAGGAAATGTTTCTTACTTCACTCGTGAAGCGATCGAAGTATCGTCGAGTACTCTCTCAGGTCATCCTTGTAACTTCTTCTCAATCGCGATCCGAAAAAATTCCACAAAATCAAAGCAAATATAAAAAGAAATTTGCGAGGGCAAGATACGAAGTGGAAAACATACCTCTTTTGCCTTATCAGGCCATTTGAATTCCCAAGGATGATATCTGCGAGATTCGCAGGGAAGAATATGCGGACCCGCGATGTAAGGGCCATTTAAAATCAAGGGTACAACCCACCACTTCTCATCCTTGGAGTGGCGAGGAGAAGTATTATTGCCTGGGTGCCAGTCAATATCTTGCATGAGTAATTTATCCTCGGGGGACATTATCCTTCTTTTCAGAGCGAATGCCCAAATAGATTTCACATTCCTCATCTTTATCACTGAATAATTTTCAAAAAAGTTCTCTACAGTGTATTTCTCAGCATCTATTTCCAAGTTTGCGAAGTCGGGGTTTCTAACAGTATTAGGGTATAAAGATCCTTTGCCAGCACCACGGTTCGCGAACTCAAGCATTAGGCGAATGCAATCGCCACATAATTGATAAACAGCCCGAGAGAATTTTTCATGGGCCAAGATTTCATAAAATAAGGGCATCTCGGGGATTGTATAAGGGAATGGGAAGTCCGCGAGAAGTCGACCTAGCGAGACTATAATTTTTTGATCATCACATTGATGATCGAAACGACTGCAGAAAGGATAGATGAAGGTTCTTGATCAGGAATGGTTGATAGAGTAAAACCCTTCTCAAGCAATTTCTGTTGAACTTCATCAAAAGAAGTTTTGTATGCACGACTAATGAAAGCCATTATTAGTATGGGAATGGATGGGAGGTTGGAGATTAGGATCAGCGTTAGAAGGGATGAAGAAAAGATTTCAGAAAGAGGATGCAAATTGCGGAAGGAGAGAGTCAAGAAGAGTTGCGAGAGAGAAACTAAAGGAAGAAAAGAGGAGGAAAAGAAAACTATATATAGGAAAATTAAAAAGATTCTTGAGAAAAACGAGGGCATTTAATGCGAGAAGAGACACGAACGGTCGAGAATAA
Source organism: Papaver armeniacum (assembly GCA_023531295.1). Classification (NCBI taxonomy): domain Eukaryota; kingdom Viridiplantae; phylum Streptophyta; class Magnoliopsida; order Ranunculales; family Papaveraceae; genus Papaver; species Papaver armeniacum. Next base: position 20,139 of record JAJJWW010008194.1, read on the forward strand.
ACGGTTGGAAGAGACGTGTCAAGAAAAGACTCTAATAGTCAAAATCATTGTAATAGTACGGAGTAAACAGATAAAGATAAGTAGTTGCGGCAAATCAAAATATTGATTCTCATGACATTCTCCCCTCGCAGAGAGATGTAAGGAGAGACGGGGAGATGGAACTTCATATATATACCACAAAGAAGCCGGAACTTCGCTAAAAGAATAGAGGCAAGTACGTACTTTTCAAGAAAAATATTCTTTCGCTCGTTCCTTCACCAATTGAAACCGAGGAATATTACAAACAACGAATTTTTCCTTCAAATCGCTCTTCAAGCAATATTCAAGGAAAAAGAGGCAAGATGTAGGATCATAATATCGCAACGTACAAGACTCGCGGGATTAATAAACGACGGTGTCGCGAGGGAGTCGCAGGAGCTACAATAAACGACGCGATGAATAACGACACCCAAAACAATTGGAAGACACAAAAACCTGGCGAGAGTTAAGAAGTGTCGCGAGAATGAATATTCGTGCATTTGCGACACTTCGCGAGACATTCCAGAAGATAAAGGATAGCTTAGTTTGTCATCCATTATGTATTACCCTATATAAAGGCACAATGAGTCTCGTTGAAAAGGGGGATCTACGGAGGGGAATTGTTGAGCAAGTCATTAGGAGAGAGAAAGTTTAAGAGTATTTTAACTTCTAAGTGTAATTCTATTTTCCTGTGTAAAACACTTCATGAACTCAATCAATAAATATTCTTGATCTTACATCTTTCAATGGATTAATTAAGCAAAATTGAGTAAGGGGTGTAGTGTGGGATTTCCCGCAACTACAATGATACTCGCAAAGACTATGAAATTCACACACACATATCAAAGAGATTTCATGTATTCTCAGTGACAAATAACTTAATCAGCAAGATGGAGATATAAATAAAGATCAAGTAATACTTATCCTTCAAATAATCTAGGTGCTTCAGCTCGTGTTTAATATCCATTCCGGATGGTGATGAGGTGGTGATCGACAGTCGAGCTTTTCGATGAACATTTTCTTCTGGAGCTTGTGTTTGGCCGATTATAAGGAGTTTTCGAGGCTATTCTGGGCTGAGTATCCTCGCTGTCCCAACATCCCAAAGAGGCAACTAGAGGTTCTTTGTCATGTTTAGCTAGGCAGCTGTGTACAAGCGAAGGAGAGGAAGATAATGTTGATGTAGCTTGATACAATCAGTAGCTAGTGTGACCAGCGTATGTAAGCGGTACTTATGTGCTTCGGGGTAGTTCGGGAATCAGGATGGAGCGGAGATGGTGTAGTGAAGTGGTAATAATCATGGTGTTAAGTGATGTAGGATCAGAATATCGCAACATCAATACCATTGCAAAACCTTTATACAACACACTGCGAAGACGTCGCAGGTTGGTTACAGAAATGACGTGACAGATGACGACAGTCTAAACATGAGAACGATGTGAAGACCTAGCGAGATTTAGGAATGTTGCGAAATTTAACATTTGTATACTTGCGAGAATATCGCAAGCCAGATCCGAAAATAAAGGACATCTTAGCTTTCACCCACTATGTAATATCCTATAAAAAGAGCCGAACAAGCTTAAGATAGAGAGATCTTTTTAGAAGGGGGAGAAAAGTCTTGAGGAGAGAGAAAGTTTAGAATAGAAGTTGTATTTTTGATTTCATTTTCTTCTTGTAAAACTTCTAACTTAATTAATAAAAAGTGTGATTGTCGATCTTAAAGATGTATTAATTATTATGAATTCTTGTGAGGGATGTATTGTGGGAATTCCTGCAACTACAAGTGGATAGAGAGTTGTACAAACAGCTGGTGTTCGAACATTGAGAAGCTCTTCTCTGTGGAATTTTCATATACAGTTGGTGTGCAAGCATCGACTCCTCATTGTTCTGGCTCCTCTCCGGGTTGGTCCTGGTATAGATTCTCCGGATTCGAGGAGGTAATGGTTGCAACTGCCTTGGTAGCTTCTGTTGATGATGGGTGGCGATAATTTGTTGCTAAGATTTGGTCCTGTTGGCGGAGCTGTGAAAATTATTGTGGGTGGCTGTGGATAAGAGAGGAATGGAGACTTCGGATGGCGTGGTCTCAAGATGAACTGGTGACGACTACGGATGATGGACACTGGCACAATTGTCAGCTGGGCGGGATGACGCGGCTTTTCCTTGTTGCAAATTAAGTTGGTAGCGCCTGAGGATGATAGATGCGAGAGGTGGGGAGGTGGTCTAAGATCTGTTTTGAGCTTCATGCTTTCACAGGTGCTGATGACAGGCGCTTCTTCTCTATGAGATTTCAATTCATTGAAACATCATTTCGTAGTCCTCATTAGGCAGCAATTGCTTCTTCTTCCCAAGATGTTTTGTATAAGATCTGCTTTGACCATAAGGATGAAAACAAAGTTTTCAATTAGACATCACATTTCCGTTGCACAAATCATATCGTATCAACTGTCATGTTATGAACAATTAATCTAGAACAGATATAATCTCAGTAAGAAGTCAGAATATTAAAGTTTCATGAAAATGAAATCAATGAAAATGATAGTCGATTATGAATTAGATAACCTATTTTTAATCGAAGCTAATAATTGAAAATTTTCTTAATTTTGTTATCAAGAAACCCTAGAAGTTTTAAGTGAAATTCTTTAATATTTTCATCTCAACAGATAAATCGAGATATAGTTTTTAAAAGATCAATAATCGCGTCTAGCTTTGAATAAAGATTTCAAGATGCAATCAATGAAATTAGGTTATCAAGAATCGTAAAAGATTCTTTGAAATCGATGAGATAACAATTACAAAAAGATTTCAATAAAAATAGGACTTATGTTTTTGACGATTGAATCTTCTGATTCGTCTGGTGTTTATATTTTGATCATTTCCTCATCTCTGATTGTGGATATACCAATTCTATCTCCAATTTCTTCGAGAATAATCATCAGGAAAGTTACGGCTAAGTCGGGGTTTTTGAATTTTATTGACCTTCAATTGAGGAACTTGATTAGATTTGTTGAAGTTTCCGCTGAACTTTCGGTGGCGCTGGTTTGTCGAAGCGGTGGAGAGATAGTTGAATAAGGAAATATTAAGAGGAGAGGCGAGAGGTGAGCTAAGACACGAATTCGAAAGAAAAAGAAGCGAGAAGTAGTATCAGATGGAAAGTGAAGACGCGGTCTCAAGTGGAGGTAAGCGCCGGTGTTGTGTTGCTGATGATGCAGTTGAGCGCCCGTGTAGTAAAATGGTGTTGGTGAAGTTGAGCAGCACTGATAGTGGGCGTGGCGGTGGTTTGGGAGGAAGTGAAAAGGTCTTTTGAGCGGACTGAGGGTTTTCAAGGAAGGCGAGAAGTAACGTAAGACTCGGCCAAAGAGAGGCGAGAAAGAGAGAAATGAGATGTCGTGAGAATTAGGCGGGTGGTGTTGCTTGCTGGGCGAGAGACTCAACCTCTCCCACTATGGTAGCAATGTTGATAGGGTAAAAGTGGGAAAGAGAGACAAGTCCAAGCCACAACAAGCCAACCCTGGGATGAGACCCAACTATTTAAAGATTCTCCTTCTTGGGCTAGATCCATCCATTATCCTATGGGTTGGACCTAGTCCCCAAATTCCTTCTTCTTAAGAGGACCCTTAGTAGGCTAAGGGGACTCATTTTCTAAGGATAATTATTTTCATGTATCAACACTCATCCTTATGTAATTTCATCTTTCTCTTTGATTGAGATTTATAAGAACGAGGAATGAAGTTTTTTGTTTTCTTCTAAATCATGACTTCTTGATCAACAAAAATAAATATGGGATTTATAACTAATCTTTCTATGGTTTGTTCCGGATATGTTTAGATTTTTATGCGGATCATTAATGTTCACTTATCTGATTTAGTTTTAGAGATTCATAATGTAAAATGAATTATTGGTGTCATAGTTTTCCTTTTCCTTAAATTTGATGTTGGATCAATTTAAAGAGAAACTAGTTGATGAAGTTTGAGGGAACATAATCTAGGAATTTAGGTTTTCCCAAAAAAAAAATAGAGGATGCATGATCTAAACATTAATTGCGAAGAGAATTTAATTAATAAATGAGATGTCTATCGGATAAATTTTAGATTCCATCTCGATTTCAAGTATTTAAATGGATACATAATCTGGTTCCCCAAATTTGTGATGTGGGGATTAGGCAAAATCTTTGATGCAAAATCACTTAGTTGGAGGTGATTCAAATAATCATAAGATAATTAAGGCCGGGAGAAACAAATTTCTGAAGTTTAATCTCATTCCACTCAATAATCAATAATCATGGAGAAGGTAAAAATTTCATCAAGATCAGAGAAAAACGAAAGTTCTCGAAGGAAGTTTTTGTAAGAAAAAAAAACAGTTGTGCAAAAGCAAATTGGGTCATAGGTTGCCCAAATTTCCACCTAAAAATTATTCTTTCCTTATGAATCAGGGACGTCTATTAGGGGAGATCTAACAGCCGAAATACCTTGTTAGATATTATAAAAATAGGGAATGTCAATGGATCCGCCCTCTTTGGAAAAATATCATTATACGTTTGCCTTTTTATATCTATCCATATCTAAGAAAAAATTATTTTAAGATTCTTTTTCTTGATTTCTAACAAAAATAATTAACAACTTAATTAACAAGTATTTATTTATTATGTTGACTATTTAACAGTAGAACTCAATCAAAATGTTCAAACTCATGTACTAGTTGCATGCAAAAACAAAGTTTTCATATACAAACAAACAAACAAAATCATGTTTGCAAAAAAAAAAAAAAAAGTATATGTAGAAAGATGTTAATTGACAAGTATTCATGTGCAAAAAGTAAAATTATATCATGAAATATTGACAAATTTTCATAACTAGTTAATACCAACGAACTAAATAATATAATACATTAACATAATATGAATATATTAATGAGTTTCCTCGTGCATGAATGCTTCTATGATATCGATTTTTAAATCATAAGAGAATAATACACTTATGCACAAAAAAAAAAGATATGTTCGTTTTAAAATATTCATGCTTGAAAAGATTAAAAAATCAAATAATAAATTTCGCATATATAAATTACTAGTACAACCGTTTTCCCATGGTGGGAAGGCCGACCGAAGAACTTGACGAAACGACGCCACTACGTGATTGGGTGGATTCATATTTGTAAAGGAATTTTTTTTTTGTAAAAGAGATGCTCATAAATTTTTTATCCTAATTCTAATTTGTAAATTGTATTAAGTTTGATAATATAAAAAAAAACTCCTTCTATTCAAATCTTTAGAGATTCTTGAGTCGCAATTGCTAACTGTTGTAACCGTTGTTCTTCTACGCACCTTTTTTTAATCCCATAACATTCGTCTATTCTCTTTAATATCTCGGAATCAAACATCGGAAAGAACGCAAGGTCTCTAAGTTGACTTGTCCGTGATAATGCCACAAATGTCATACCGAGTCTCTCTGTGGTTCCTATATTCACAACAGCCTGATCAAGTGTCAACCCTTGGCTTTTGTGAACAGTTTGAGCAATAAGCATATACAAAAGGAAAAAAACATGTTCATCCTAGAGAAGGGCTCTGCGGCCTGTGCTAGAACCCATGTTCCTGGAAAGTCTCAATCCCAGATAACAATGCAGTTTAGCCAATATTCATAAAAAAAAAACGCTATGGGCATGAGAAGATATGAGCCAATTAAAAAAATGCCTTATGTTTGCCATGATTTTCCTCGAAGGGATCTGCTACGCCTACATAGTTATTCTCTACTCGATCATGGAGTTACAGAAAGAACTAAGTGCATACAAAAAGGACAAATTAAGAAAAGATAATGTTGCAAAACAATAATTTAGACCTTAGTTATTTAATTATATTTCCTAAATAAGCATGTTTGATCCTACAGTTATTTTCTTCAATATTCTGGGATTCTTGTTTCATGCAATAACATCAAGAATACAACAATTACCTCCTCATCTGTGGAAATACGCAAAGGATCCGGTCTGTCTTCAATCCATATGAAACCATGCACATGCCCGCTACCTCTGCTCTGCCACTCGAACCGGTTGATCAACCACCTTAAACTCTTTCTTCAGAAACAACTTCAAGAATAAATCCTTTAATTTTTGGAGGAACCACAAGACAACCAACGGATTCTCGTTCAGTAACTTTACCCTTTCTCTCCTTCTTCTGTTTGGATCTAAGCTTTCCAACCTTTTTTCCATGTGAAGGTTAGATTAACAAATCACAAGGAACAAAAAAATCAAACCAAAAACTAAAACAATCATGTAATATGAACGATGCACCCGTTTTTCGTGTTAAGAAGCTTGTACAGTTCAGGACATTAGAGATCCGTTGCACTGAGTGTAAAGAAAATAGTCAGCGGTCCCAACTGATTAACCATGGATATAAGCTCATTCAATCAACTATACCAGTATGCTCTGCACCCTCGCATCTGTTGCGCACACGGCAAGTTGAACTGCTGTCCCCTGACGAAACCATTTCTCGACTCTTTTCAATTGTAAGCTCACCGTCTCTTGGGATCATGTTTATGTAAAAAGTTCCCAAAGCTAATGCCCGTCACCTAGTCATAGAATTTCAAGCAAAATACCTAAACCTTGAATCATGAGCGAAGCGCTGATCATAGTAGTTCATTAAGTACTGAAAATAAAGACGTGCAGGAACTTTCCTAATTCTTGGTTCCCGTAAATCAGCTTTACCATGAGGAAATAACGCCAGAATCGCCATGGTGATGTACCCTTGAGTTGTGAACTCATTGACCAGTTGAACATAAAACGAAAATTCCACATTGGTCTTCTCTGCCCCTTATTTCTCCTCCAAAGCCCTTTTAATCTCCCTCTCCTGATCTGGTTGGACATTAACTCCAATCGTACCTACAGATTCAAAATCTTCGATACCGACGAACTGATCTTGCAACTATGGAGATCCATGATGCACATCATCTTTACGTTGTTCCTCAATACCTCCATCCTTAACCGGGAGATCAAGTGGCACGCCTTCCTCAGGCAAAGAAGTTATATTCTCATCACTAATTTTTATATCCTTGTATTACTTGTGATTTTCCTTCAACCACTTTAAAGCTTGCCACACATACTCCTTCCTAACTATAAAATCCTTTGTTGAAACAATGCCAGTTCTCTTCACAACAAGAATCACCGATAAATCCTCAGGTTTACATGGAAGTACCTTTGCAATCGAACTCACATCTTGTATGAAATTTATGACATTACCACGATACATGTATTGTTGACCTTTGACACGATAAACCGACATTACCGGATGGACATGAGCAATAAGAATCTTCTCAAGATCCGTTAAACGACATAGCTCCACCGGTACTTCTCCCGGATCCATCTTATTGGCCTCACTAAACATAAAAATTTATGACTTGTCCTCTTTATTCTTCTTGCAATATGTACATATGCCTTCAGTTGAAATATCAATGACTTTCGTTTTACATGCAACACAAGAAACCCATTTTATCTCATCCACGGCTCTTCTAAACCTCTGACCATTTGATAATACAACAATAGGACTTAACTCAGCAGCAGATCATATTTCTTCATTACTTGTTTGAGTTCTTCTACAATGATAGTTTCATATTATCAAATCGGGTCATAGGTTACCCAAATTTCCATCTAAAAATTATTCTTTCCTTATGAATCAGGGACGTCTATTTGGGGAGATCTAACGGCCGAAATACCTTGTTAGATATTATAAAAGTAGGGCACGTCAATGGATCCTCCCTCTTTGGAAAAATATCATTCTACGTTTGTCATTTTATATCTATCCATATCTAAGAAAAAAATTATTTTAAGATTTTTTTTCTTGATTTCTAACAAAAATAATTAATAATTTTATTAAAGTGTTTATTTATTATGTTAACCATTTAAAATTAGAACACTACCAAAATGTTCAAACTCATGTACCAGTTGTATGTAAAAACAAAGTTTTCATATACAAACAAACAAACAAAATCATGTTATGCAAAAAAATTATATGTAGAAAGATGTTAATTGACAAGTATTCATATGCAAAAAGTAAAATTAAATCATGAGACATTGACAAATTTTGATAACTAGTTAATACCAACGAAGTAAACAATAATACATTAACATAATATGAATATATTATTGAGTTTCTTCATGCATGAATATTCTATGATATCGAGTTTTAAATCATAAGAGAATACACTTATGCACGAAAAAAGATATGTTCGTTTCAAAATATTCGTACTTGAAAAGATTAAAAAAATCATACAATAAATTTCGCATATATAAACTAAAATTTTAAACCTATCATTTTTCGTCAAAAGTTTGAAAGTATCAAAATCCATAAATATATAAGAAAATTTTGTTTTTTACGAATCCTAATTAAAAATTCGGTATATGTTTCTCAAAATGTGAGTTAATAATTAAAAAACTTTTAATCTGTAAAAAAAAATAAAAATTTATAATATGGGTAAACACATGTTCCCTCAAATTATAATTGTTAAAATTTATCCGAAGCTAAACAAATTATGGGGCAACTTTTTTTATTTTTCGTTTCGGGACAAGGAGTCTTATGACTAGTCCTGTATATAAACATGCCAAATTATTAAAAAATTTAGAGTAACACTAGTTATAAGTTTATAACAGGATGATTACCCGAATTCATCTTTGAACTATGAGAACAAGCTAATCAAAGGATAAGTCATAGTGCTTCTCATCAAGGATATTGATACCACCACTAGTAGTAGATCTACTGAACCGGATTGCTTCTCACTAATTTCTAATAGCCTAGATTTGGATATATCTGCCATACCCAACCTAGCAGATCTCTTCTCATAGATAGAAAAATAATAAAAATAAAATATTATGAACCATATTTTTTGTGGTTAACATGCGTGAACTGAAAATGGGGTTTGAAATCACATCTTTATTCTTCTGCGATTTTAAAAGTCCATCATCAACATCTTTGGTTGTATCCTCTGTTCTTGCAAAAAAACAAAAGTTATCTTGAGAGCAAATCAAGTAGACTCTTAGAACTAGAGAGTCAGTAAAATTAAAACTTTGTAAAAACTTTAACCTCATCATGGTCCTAATTAATCATCCAAACACATGTTGTCATAAGTTGTCATTCTTGTGCAATAATAGCTCTCTTTCGTTTGGAACTTTTCTTTCTACTGCTTTTTCTTTAAAACTGAAATGAAGAGAAAAAGTAAAGAGTTAAAATATTAAAGAGCATAGTATATATACCGTGACCCAAGAGGCCTGTTTGGATACGACTTAAGAAGTTAAAACTGACTTCCGACTTAATCCATAAGTTATGTTGGGAATTAAAAAAGTTAGAGTTTTACTACTTATGGGAAGTGAACCGTCAAAAAAACAAATGTATAGTGAAGCGTCAAAATGAATCGGGAAGATCTATGGAGGCTTGAGGAGCAGGTTTTAGAGTTTTAATGAATAGTTTTGGTACCATAAAGGCTAAGAATAAAAATTTCAATGAGATATGAGCTAAAGAGAAAATGTAGATTGCTGCCTCACGGGGTCACCACAAGGTCTACATAGCATCAAGCTACAACTGATGTTGAAAATCCAATTATGTAAATATTTACTTTATTTTTGTCCTCTTTAGTTCAAGTTTTACACTGTCCTTATTTGTGAGAACATAATTGTTTGGTTAAACACTAGCCACGTCATTGGTTCGTCACCCGTCACATCCTTTTTCCGTTATCACTGTATAAAAATTATTAAGAGGTTTCCCCCGATTCCGTTTTATTCGGAATAGGTACTTAAGCTCTGTGACGTCCAAAGTTTAGTTTGAAATAAAGAAGATCATAGAAAGATGGTGTTTGATAAGCTACAATTGATGTTGAAAGCTACAAAAGAAGGCAATTGAAGATTTGAAGACAAGAAGATTTTTCTTATTGGTTTTTGTATCTTGTAATTCGTGCACATATCTTGATCGTCTGGGATCCTACTTAGATCCGATTTATCTTTGATAGATTTGATTATATAGTCGTTTTAATCGGCAACTATTAGTGGGTGATATTCTTCAATATCCGAATCTGATACTATGAATCTAAGTTACTTATTTGGATTGATCTTACCCGGCAAAGGAGTTTACTAGTTTAAGAAAAATAGACTTTGTCAAATCTCAACGAATCTTTTTATTAAAAGATTATTGGAGTAGTTACCAAACGACTTTGTTCCTTTACTATTTGGAAAACGATCAAAAAGGAGTTGAGTGCTTAAGACTTTACATCGGTAAAGCAACTCAAGATAAGTATTTTCTATCTTAGGATTCACGTGCGTGACCAGACGGTCGTAGATACAGGACCGAGGGAACTAAGTAACTAGGGGTAGATTGCTTGGTCTCAACTATACGAAGTTGGCTTTGTTCTTTGTATAACGACTTAATTATGAGAGTATTCAAAAACTGGATTAGGTCCTGGGGGTTTTCTACATTTGCGGTTTCCTTGTTAACAAAATCTTGTTGTGTCATTTACATTATTACTTCTGCTTAATAGTTGTTTTATTATAATAAAGTAAATAACACTAGTACATCAAAACTTAATCGCTTGACACTGATCCTATAGTTAATCGGTCTTGTACCATAATTGTTGCCAAGTGAATACCTTAGTGTTGTATTGTCTCAACTTTGTCCATAGACAGTTACACTTGGTATCAAATTTATAGGTTGAAACGAAAAAGCGTGGCGTATGTGGGTACCCTCGTGTTTCAACTTATATATAATCTCGTATAAAATATGGGTTCATCTCAAAAACTCATAATCAAAGATTTCTATTATCAATTTCAGAAACTTCAAGAACTCACAAAACATATGGTATCATTAACAGTATAAATAGCTGGTGGATACGTTATTTAAAATATCATCAAGGTAACATTTAACCAGATCAAAATGCAACATGTACGATTTTTAATTAAATGCATAGATTGTTACTTCATACTTGAAACATGAACTTAGATTGTTGTTGTTGTTGTTTTGGGTAATTTGAATTATTTTTTTCTCCATGGATTAGGTTTGATTGTAAAGAGAACTGTTTTTTTCCAACATTTATTTTTAGTTTTTCGTTTTATTCAAAAGGGAATTTTGTGTGAAGTGACAGTTTTTAATTTTAACTTCCTAGACAGAAGTACTGTGAATGATGAAGATCTTAAAATCCACGAAGCAATGTTGTAGTAATTTTGAAATTATGTACAATAAATGTGGTTTGACTTGGACATAAACTACCAGAATTATCTTCAAGTCCATTGATTACGGCTCGGCATGCGAGTAAAGATCCAAAAACTTCAATTTAAATTGCACGCTTTATATGGATTTGGTAGTGGTGGAGAAAATATATATGAAAGATAAAGTTGGAAGAAACGGAATTGACAATGAATGAAAACGAAACACAAAATAGTAAAAAGTTTTGCGAATCATTTTTGTGATGGGTAGGATAAGAGGAGGTGGGTAGAGATTACTATGGTTTAAAGTATGGTTTGCATAAAATTCCAATGTTTTGCATGGGTGTTATGCTGCTAGATCATAATTGATCTAGCACTGTGAAAGCTAATACGATTCAAATCAAATGTTCATCTTCCGAAATATAAATAAAGAATGCCATGAAGGTACAAAAGTGAAGTACTAGATAAGTATCCAAACAAAAATGACCGAGGAGGTGGACGACAAACCTATGAAAAGATACCATAAATAAGATCGTGCTTTTGATATTGAGAAAATATAGGAAAAATCTTGGTACTTTCCTTTAAGAAAAAAGGAAATTTTGCGCAGCTAACTTAGCCGAAGAAAACAAGAAGTGATAATTTTGCCATATAATCTTAAATATAGGCCACATGATCACCATAGTTGTATGGTACAAAAGGTTTATTAAAAGGTTTATCAAAAAAATTTGTTACATTATCTTATATGAAGTGTATTTTCTTGAAGCGAAAAATGTTATTAATACATATGAGATAATTTTTATCTTTTTTTGTAAGAAAGTAGAACTACACCAAAAACAGTACATCTGAGTATCCCTTTGTACAGAGTTCAAAGCTCATCTCAAATAGTTACATTCTTAGGATTGCTAACAGTCCAAACTTACAATCTTTTGAACTATCAGTTGTATAGATAGGAATGACTTCAATTTCCTCCCTAACCCAACTTGAAATATAAATATCAACTACATCTGATATTTATTATACATTTATCACAGTTATATTTTTAGCATGTTAAATTGAATCGATTAAGGGCATATTTTGGATATATATAAGAAGTAATTTTTGAACTAAACTAAGTTAAAATGTCAAAAAGCAAATTTTAAAATGACTTATAACTGTAAAAAAGCATTCAATATAATTTTTGAAGCGAAAAATCTTTGCTTTTAGCTTCCAAACATGTTATTAACTGTACATGATTATTTAGTCTACACTCGGATATTAACAGTTTTAAGCTTATCCCTTGTGGATCTCCAAGATTCAATTTGACGACACGCCGGCTTGAATCAAGCTCTAGCCACTATGGTAATTCAAGTTTGATACATTCAATTGTTGGGCACAAACATATGAGCCGTTAAACTTTAATTTATAGAAAAAAAGTCTGATAGTTCACGATTGATGCGCCCAATAGTTAGGCGCAAATAGAGCCGTTAGATTTTAACTCATAAAATCAAACCTGATGGCTCATAGTTGACGCGCCAATATGATGGGCGCGGAAAGTAAAATTTCCGTGCGCCCAATCATTGGAGGTAACAAACTTGATTCGAGATCCCATTCAAGCAATCCTATGAACACTACTTTCAATCAAGGGATTTGGTCACAATTTTGACAAGTTGAATCTTGAATTTTGGAACCACAATGATTAACCTTAAGTATCTTTGATTTGGATCCAATTTAAAAAGGTTGGATATAGTATATTTCATTTGGATCGGTTGGTTTTGATCACATACATATACATTTTTGGTTACATTTTTTTGCCAAAATACATCGGGCTACAAAGTCCGAGTCCAACAGGCTAGATTGGTTCAGGCCAGATTCCAGGGAACTTGAACTTGCTACATAATAAAGGGCTTATAACGCCGTTTGGAAAACAGAAGCAGAAGTCAGAAGCAAAGATTTTTTGCTCCACAAAAGGTCGACTTAAAGTAGTTCTGAAAGTTTACACCCAAACTAACTTCTTGCTTTTTGACTTCCAGCTTCACAAAAGGTTTAGTTGTTCTGAAAATTTACACTCAAACTAACTTTTTGCTTTTTGACTTCTAAAAATCAAAAAATTATTCTAGACGTGTATCCAAGAAGTTGGGGCGACTAGTTAACTGGTAAGATTTTGTTTGACTGGAACCGGGAATGTATTTCTTCAAGAGAAAAATCTTGGATTTTAGCTTCCAAACATGTTCTTAACTATTCATGATAATTTAGTCTACACTCGGATATTAACAATTTTAAGCTTATCCCATATGGCTCTCCAAGATTCAAGTTGACGACACGTCAGCTTGAATCAAGCCCTAGCCACTATGGTAATTAAAGTTTGATGCATTCAATTGTTTGGCAAAAACATATTATCCGTTAGATTTTAATTTATAGAAAAAAGGTCTGATGGTTCACCATTGATGCGCCCAATAGTTCGGCGTAAATAGAGCAGTTAGATTTTAACTCATAAAATCAAACCTGATGGCTCATAGTTGACGCGCCAATATGATGGGCGCGGAAAGTAAAATTTTTCGTGCACCCAATCATTGGAGGTAACAAACTTGATTCAAGATTCCGTTCAAGCGATCTCATAACACTACCTTCAATCAAGGGATCTGGTCACGATTTTGATTTTGATCCAATTTAAATATGTCGGATATAGTCTATTCTATCTGGATCGGTTGGTTTTGATCACATACATGTACATCTTTGGTTATATTTTTTGTTTCCCAAATACGGCGGGCTACAAGGTCCGAGTCCAATATGCTGGATTGGTTTAGGCCAGATTCCAGGAAGTAGAAATTGACGTTTAATCCCTTTTTTTCTGGGCTTTGGACGCTCTAGTACTGTCCCTTCAAGCCCAGTACTCTCTAGTCCAAAATTCACCCGCTCAAGACAGTTTAGTCCAGATTTTATACGAGTTAATCCAAACTCTCACCGATTCATAATTTCCAAAATTTTACCACTACCAAAATTACCCTTCAGAGATATATAGATCTCAGATTTGAGGAGAGATTCGAAGAGAGATCGAGAGCGATAGAGAGAGATCAAGATAGAATTTGGAAGAGATTTGTTGGATTAAATCGTTTCTTCTCAGCTGCAAACCCTTAGTGTCTCGATGAGTCTCTTAGCCTCTATGCTGGGATTCATTTTTCAATTTCATTGATGAACTCGAAAACAATTCCTTCCTCTCTGGTACGACTAAACCTTATTTTCCTTAACTTTTAGTATTTTTTAACTAAACTGTAATCCCTGATTGAAGTTCAACTTTTATTTTTTTGTTTAGATAAACGAATTGAAGAGCAATCATGTCTGGTTCTTGTATACGGTTTCTCTTCGATCGAAGGTTTTGTTTTTTGATGCAGTAATGTCGATTCAACGACGTTTGCAGAGCATTTTCATGTCCTAATTTATAATCGATGGAGATTCGTACAACGGATAAGGCCATTAATAGAATTACTAGGTAAATATCAATTGTATATAATCAATTTCCTTTTTTCATTTGGTTTGGAAACTTGGATTTTTCTTTATTGTTTTGTTCGTAGGGTCTTAGGATACGTATATTTTACGGGATCTTTTGTGTCTCTCCATGTTATTTAGATAGCTTACAATCGTAACATTATTTTTGGTTGGGAGTTTGATTGGTTAGTCTGATTTAACTTGTTAACTTGGATCTGTTTATCTGTGCCTGTGGTGCATAGTTCATACCACTAGTTTCTTTTAGTGGGTTTCCACTGTATCTATTATTATGTATTGTCTGGAAATCATATTTTTACAGACAAAGAGGAGAAATAGATAGAGGGGGTAACAATTGGGTGTTTGCTTTGGTTTGCTTTGTTTTGCTTGCACTATCAGGAATCAAGATTACGCCATATAGAAGGAAATGATTCATAGTGTATTAGAGAGAATTTAACACCCCACCATGCACCTTATACATCCACGCAAGGCAGCAGAGAGAAAATGACTTGAAAAAGAAATACAGTATAGATAGAGTCTAATCTATAAACCATTAATCAATGTATGCTTAGATACTCTTTAAAAAAATCCAGTTAATTAAATGTAGTCGTGTAGCTGCAAATCCTAGTCCCACTGCAAAATTTATACCTTGCGGCTTCCTTTTAAGAGTAGTAATTCACTTTTAATTGTGCTGATTATTTATTTAACTTACTTATACACCCATGATATTAATAATACTCCTTTGTTTAGCTTGTTTCTGCGAGGAAATATTAACAAAAAGATGCTCAGGTATGTTCGCTCTTTCTGAACCAATTACTATCCTCTCATACGTAGTCACGAAGTTGCGTAGGTAGCTAATTTGGAACTTAAATGTTGTATGAATTAACATTATAATGTAAACCCATTCCATTTATGCCTCTTAATATCAAAACTTACAGGCACTTTACTTACCTTATGTTTCGTTAACAGTCTTTAAACCTCTATAAACATATTTTCTAAAATAGAGGTGCTTTTCTCCACCTGGCGGTGAATATGAGCGCCCGACCTGTCATACTTCTAATCACAGCAGAGTTCAAGCGGAATCTTGCTACTGTTGGTCTCATCTAGTCATCTCTTTTCTGTGGATATTTACTCACCGAGGTATTACTTGGATATTTAAATTGGTACTTGGACTGACAGTATAAATAACATTTAGTCTCAATTGCTTAGCTCGTATGAAATGCGCAACTTCCACTTCAAGTTTCTTCCACATGGGAATGATATATATCCAATTGTACAGGGGAGTAATTTTTTTATGCAAGTATAGGACCCCCAATATGCCTTTTTAATTTTTTTTATGTTTACGTTTTAGGACCTACAAATAAAAAAATGCACTTGTACTTTCCCTGTAGAGACTTGAACTACACTCTTCTTATAGTTGCATCTGGACATAATGAGCCCCTATATAATCCTAAAGAATGATTCTAGAAAGAAGTGAATTTATAGTTGACACAATAAAGTTGTGAAGCCAGATTCGTGCACGTGGGGAGAATTTCACCTCGCTTCCAAAGCCTATTTATATGGATTTTCATGAAGAAACTCCTTATTTTTTGTCTTGATTTTTAATGTGTACATAATTGTACACATGTTGATTTTTCGTGTGTACATGTTGATTTTTCGTGTGTACATAGTTGTACTCCTTATAATCATTCCATCCTATTTTCATTATGATTAAACATTTTATTATGCCGGTTAGATGTATCCTAAATGCAGATTTGGTCGGTGGCTATTACGTACATAGCTCACAATGTTTAGTTGTTGTAATTGTTAAGTGAACAATGCTTAATAATTTTTGGGGTGTGTACATATTGGTGCACAGTGTAAATCTCATGCAATAGGTTTGTTCATAGGTGTTTGTAGGGGTGTACATATTGATGCACTAGTCTATTTTTAATGAAAAATATGTATGCATGTGGATATGAATATTTGACTTTATAAATGTTTTGGGGTGTACATATTGGTGCACCTCTGTAATTCTAATTCCCATGAAAAAGTAGGTTTGTGTCCGATTAATCGATTTTATGCATTTTTTTAGGGTGTAAATATTGGTGCAATTATAAAATACAAGTTTGATGTGTCCAAATATGTGTGTTGAGTGAAGGTCTCACGTAAAATCTGTTTTCAACTATTTTTATGTTGAATTGTTAATGTGTACATAGTTGTACACATGTTGATTCTTAATGTGTACATAATTGTACACATGTTGACTTTTATGTACACATTGTTGTACACCTGTTAGTTAATGTGTACATAATTGTACACTTGTTAGTTAATGTGTACATAATTATACACCTGTTGATTTCTAATGAGTGCATATATCGATTTTTTGATTCGATTTTTTGTTTTGTGAACTGAATTTTTCATTGGGTGCTCTACATTTAACATGATTTTTTCATCACATTGGTTGGTATTGGTGTTTATCGTCTTGTTTTCTTTGAAATGTTACCTCCAAAAGCTTGCATTCATATCCAAGAAGGTGGTTTTAAGGGAGGAAAAAGTGATGCAAATAAAAACAGTTGTTGATGCAAGGAAGGATTGTGCAGAAGTTTCTCTTACCAGGTGAACGAGATTGAACGATTTAGATATGGCACATGTGTTTGTTATGTCCTCATCTAAATGGGTTCCTACCAGCAATTCATAGAGTAGTAACTAAGGTGTACATAATTGTACACATGTTGATTCTTAATGTGTACATAATTGTACACCTATTGTATGTGTTTCTCTCTGTTTATATGTGCTTGTTCTGTTTTATATGTACTTAGTTTTTGTTCGATTGTAGTTGTATTGTTGATAACTTGTGATTATATTCTCTTTGTTTCAGGATCCTTTTGTCAATGGAGAGAAAATCCTAGCCATTAATTTGAATATGGCGCCAAAGTTTTACCACCTCGAGCTGGAGTTCCAGAGAACTTGGCTCATGTCAGAAACTACATGAAGGTTTGCAAAAAGATTATTACACATACTTAATGCCCATCATTAGTTTTGCTTGCATAAAACTACTTGAAGAATTGCTAAAAGCTTGTTGTTTTTAATGTGCACATAGGTGTACACATGTTGATCGTTGATGTGTACATAGTTGTACACCTATTAAATAATTGCTCCACTGTCCTTGTGTACATAATTGTATATATGTTGTTTGTCAATGTGTACATAATTGTACACATGTTGATTCTAAATGTGTACATGATTTTGCATATTTGTACATAATTGTACACATGTTGATTCTAAATGTGTACATGATTGTGCATATTTGTACACCCTATTAGTTGACGTGCACATAGTTGTACACCTGTTGATCATTAATGTGCACATAGTTGTACACACATATTATGTTATTTAGGTGTGCATAGTAGTCCAAATGTTGGTTATTTAGGTGTAAATAGTTGTACACTTGTAGGACTATATTTATGCACACAAACCAAAAATTAGGGAAAAAACTAATTGTAAATGTGTTGGATTTTCTATAGATGTGTACAAAGTTGTACACTATTGTGTTATCTCAGTAATATGTGCATTTTTGTGGTATAAATGTTGGATTTTTATACCACAAAACATCAAAAGTTACTGCATCTCTTTCTTATACCATCAAAAGTTGTCCTCTCATTAGAAATTTAGATCCTTGTAACATCTCTTAGGAAAAGATAATGTATATTCTAGGATATTTGTTGCAGCTTCAGTTCCATTTTCGAATAGTTTTATTAAAATAATCTCTGCAGACAGATGAATAAATTTAAGCTCATACTTGTAAGTTAGTATAATCATTTTTTCGAGTTGTACTGTAAGAACCTGGATGGTTTATCAATGTGTTACCCGAGTATTCATGCTATCGGTGATTACTCAACTATATAGGCCTAGGTGAAAAATAAGTTAGAACCGGTGCTACATTGGTATTTTAGCTTACGAGTCACCAATATCTAGCTCCCACTGTATAATTATTTTGTTGTTTTGCTAGATTCCTTGTCAGTTAAAAACTTTATGAAACAATAGTTTGATCTCTGTGCTGACCACTTTTTCCTCTTCGTCATTGTATGTATAGATGAACAATATAAATACATCATTTCCATGTCTTGCGTATCAACAAGATGCTTTCATGTGCCAGAGCTGACAGGCTTCAAACTGGTATGGGAGGAGCGTTCAGTAAACCCTTAGAATGGATCACCTAGCTAGATAACTTGTTATCGTATGAGATTCAGCCGCAGTCTACTTTTGCTATGTTGATGTACAAACTGGTGCACCTTGTTTTGTCTTTTGATTTTTTTGGATTTTTGTAGACATGTACATGTTTGTACGACAATGGAAACTAAGATTTTTTAAAAATGAAAATTATATAGGCATATGGGTACTCTTTTTGTAGCTCTCGGAAAGAGCTTTCCGAATATATAAAGTTTGTGAATTTTGGACAAACGGTTCGAAAGATAAATTGTTTTTAATTGTTTTTTATATTACTTAAAATTGCTGACATCATTGTGAGTCACTTTGGACTAAACTGTAAATATTTGGACTAAATTGTAAATCAGGAAGGTTATTTGTGTACTTTCAATGAAAAAGGACTAATTTGTACCTAGTTGAATGGGTCAGGACTAACTAGTATACTTGGATGTGGTTTTGGACTAAACCGTATTTTTCCCTTCCAGGAAACTTGAACTTGCTACATACCAGAGGCTTTATAGCGCTTTTAGATACAAGAAACATAAACCAAAAGCAAAGATATTTTGCTTCACAAAAGGTCGATTTTAAATCTATCTGAAATTTTACACCCAAACCATCTTCTTGCCTTTTGACTTCTCGAAGTTAAAAAATTACTTCTGGATGTGTATCGAAGAAGCCAGGGCGACTAGTTGACTAGTAAGATTTTGTTTGACTGGAACCGGGATATGAAAACAAGTATGGTTCCATTAGTTCCAGAACACAAGTATAACCAAACAAAAGGAAAACCAACACGACGGTGTTTTTTGATTGGGAGGAAATGAAAAAACAACAGTGGAAGACAAAAACACTCTCTCCTCTTCTTCCTCCTCCTCCATTGATCTCCTACTCTGTAAAAAAACACTCAAAACTAGATTCAGAAATCTCTTCTGTCATATCTCCCTTCTTTGGAGACCAGTAAATTTGGCAAAGCAGAAAAGAAATTTCAGAACTTTAGAAACAACAAGATCCAGAACAGTTGAAGATTCTGCAAAAGAGAACACAAATCAAGTGATTAGTGGGGATTCAATATTACTTACTACTCCAAGCTATTACAAAAACCCATCACTCATTTACTGGTAAAGTTCTTCTTTTTATTTCTTTCTCATATCTCTGAAAACACTAGGTTTCTGTACACTTTCAGTTAGAGATCTTGTATTTTAGTGAGCAGTTGGGTCTGATTTGGTTGTTTAAATGATGGGTTTAGTTGGCTTTTATGTCCATTTGGATGATAATTTCTGACATGGGTTTTCACCAGATAAATAGATTTTTGGGAATAGATAGAGAAATTCTCATTACTCAATCTTAATTAGTTATTCTGTTGTAATGTAAGGAAACCCTTTATAAGAATTTCAGTGATTGGATGATAACTGGCATCTTAAATTTAAGGCATGGAAATGAAGGATTAACTTTGGGGTTTGGATTGGATGAAGTGATTATTGTTTGGTGGATATATGTATGTTGTACTTGTGCTCTTAAAGTTGGATTGAATACTGAGTAATAGTGAAATTGGTTACGGTTTATTGAAATGGCGTCTACTATTAGAAGAACGTTGTCACCGGTGCCACAAGCAAGGGCAATTAATGGGGAGGCTCATTCAGTGCCTTCTCCCTTGTCTAAGTCTTCTAATACTACTCAGAACCACATTCCATCAGTAGGGTTATTGACTAAAATTTTGGGTTTGATGGAGTCTAATCCAATTTTGTATAGACTTCAAGCTGTTCTTCTTGGTATTTTCACACAGAGATCATCTAGGTCCTTGGAGAGATCAAAATCTAAGGTGTCGTTTTGGAGAAGAGCTTTTTTCAATATTTTCATTTTCTTTTCAATTGGTATTTTCTTTGGTTTCATGCCCCTTTTCTCCAACTTTTCCGAAAATCCCATGTCGAAGACCCAAACCTTCTTATTCGATGCCATCCCAATGGCTGGAAATGTTAATCAGCATGATGGTACCTTCAAAAGCAGGAAACAAGGATTAGGGAATTTTCTACCGAAGGAAAACTCTAGCCTAGAGATATTAGAAGATAAGCGGGATATGATAGATGAAAATTCTGGTGTTAACTCCTCTACTAAACTGACTATTGAGGATTCGGATTCTGTGTACCAGAAGCTTTTGATAATTGTTACTTCTACATATGCTCGACCATTTCAAGCCTACTATCTGAATCGTTTGGGTCAGACACTAAAGCTGGTGCAAGCACCATTATTGTGGATAGTGGTGGAGATGCCGTCGCAGTCGCCAGAAACAGCTGATATCCTAAGGAAAACCAGGGTTATGTATAGACATCTTGTGTGCAATGAGAATGAAACCACTACAAGGAACAGAGGTCTTCACCAAAAAAATGTGGCTTTGTCGCACATTGAAACACATCATCTTGATGGAATCGTGTACTTTGCAGATGACAATAATGTGTACACTCTCGAGCTTTTTGAGCAAATGAGGAAGATCAGGTACTAAATTTTTCACTCTATGCGTCTTCATTGTAACTTCTATTGTTTATTTACTTCTCATGCTTTAATTTGGTTAACCACGGATATGATAGAAATACCTTCTTGATTCATGATGACACAATCAATTTGGAGACCTGAAAACCATGTGTCATGATCAGGTGTCCTCAAAGTTTAGGTTGTTACGGAACACCTTTTTTTTTTGTCATCTCCTGGAATGACCGCTGCTCATACCTACTTTATTGCTTTTATAGACTTCCTTCAGTTTTTGGAGTTCATAGGAGAGGAGACTTAGGTATAGGGAGATTGTTTTTCTTTCTTTTACTATGAATCTTTATTCCACAAGTTTTTGGACTGCATCCTTTCACTCGTCTACAACTCAAAGACAGTAAATTTAGCCAAATTCCTCAAAATTTATTACAAACATTAATCGTGTCAAATATCTAAGTCTACTGAAACAAGAGAGGAACCTGAAGGATATCTTCTTTTACCGTATGTTGTTGCTCTGTTACTGTATGTTGTTGCTCTATTTTACCTCCCCTCCGATGTTTGTTTGTCTTTAGTTACTCTTTCAACATGGAAAATGCAATTAATATACTGCGAACTCTGTCAAGCTTTTCCGTACTTCATATTGTTTGGGCGGATGAGTCAGGATTTCTGCCACATTTAATGTGTAAAACTTTCAAAACAGCGTGTGGCTGATCTGTACTGCATGCCTCTAAATATTTCCCAGTAATGCACTCTAATAGTTTCCTAAATTGGTAAGCATCTGAAAAGTGAATATCAGCTAGCTAAAAAACTGAAAATGAATAACTGAAAGTGAGATGATAACATAGTACTTTATGGTATGCTCAATTTTGGTGTCTATTCAAAGTTTTGCTTATTGTGGATTTATTTATTGATTAGAATAGTAGAGAAAGTAATCACGTTTAATGTTGTTATTATGTGTGCGCTTTCCTTTGGGTTCAGAAGACTACCTGCCGAAGTTCTAACAACCCACTTTTTCCTGGAAGGGTTGGTTGTATCTAACTCCTAAAAAATGGAAGCAAAAATGTGAAACCTAGCTGTTAAAATAGTTTTTTTTTTTTTTAATTCTTCTCTGTTTGAGGTTATTTTCTAAACATAGAAATGGGGACTTTTAAAAGAGGAAACTGGGGCTTGGTGTGCCTGTTATTCCTGTTGGTTAACTAAATTATAGGTCTGCTACACTCAATTGCTATAGATACAAAATCCAGCTAGGAGTGCTCTTAAATTTTGTCTTTCTAAAGTTCTCACCTGTCTCCTCTGGTTGCAGTCGTTTCGGCACATGGCCGGTTGCGATGTTAACAAATAGCAAGAGTAAAGCCACGGTGGTAGCTCCTGTTTGCAATGCTAGCCAAATATTTGGATGGCACACAACTGATAGGAACCGAAGACTCCGGAGATTCCATTCTCCTATCTCGGGGCTTGCCTTTAATAGTACAATATTGTGGGACCCCAAGAGATGGCATCGCCCAATGCTGGAACCTATTAGGCAGCTTCACAAAGTCAAAGAAGTCATACAAGTGAGCTCTCTCTCTTACACACGCGCACATAGCAGAATACATTCCAGATATGGAAGTTAGATTTATTCCATGTTTGTTGATCATGCAGGTGAGCACCTTTATTGAGCAATTAGTTGAAGATGAATCCCAGATGGAAGGTTTTCCGGATGATTGCTCGAGAATTCTGGTTTGGCATCTCCCTCTAGAAGCGTCTTTGTCCATGTACCCCGGTCAATGGTTGATGAAGAAGAATTTGGATGTCATTTCACCACTTACCTGAACAGAACCATCTTATAGACTAGGCAGCTAGGCTATTGCCCAGAGCCTCGAATTGTCGGGGCCCAATTTTTTTAATTTTTTCTTACAACAATGTTTGTTTTTCTTGCCTATATAGGTAGTGCTGCTCTTACATAGTGGTCTAGCACTGTTTTTGTTGATAGTCTGTTATTCGCGTGCTGCATTCTAATACCATCTAGCCATTACTTTTACTTTTGTTCCATTTTATGCATGAACATTAGAATTCACTGCATTAGGAAATGTCTATCAAACTAAATCTGATGAATATCAGTATATACTGTACCATTAGCAGAAGATCAAATTTTAACCAAATCTTTTTCTTTTCTTTTTGTATTGATTTATGCTGGTATTGTATCAGCTTTTGAGTCCCTATAAAAGTAACTTGGAACAAGTATTGCCAAAGAAAAGGACAGAACAAATGCTGTTCTTGTATTTGCCATCACACAAGGAATGTAACCATCCAAAGTAGAGAACTTGCATATCTTCCAAGTGAATTCAACTCTACAATCCTCATATTTCATAAAAAAGCACTTGCCATCAAATTCATAGCACATCATATATTCTTTTCAATTTTTTTCTGCAGTCCTAGTTGCATTCATTTTTTTCTTCCAAACATGATACAAAATTTGGATCTCCTTCTCCTTGCCTTTATTCATGGTTCTTTCATCTCTTTCATCCTTCTTTTATGCATGTCCCTCATTTTAATATGTCTCGTATTTGCCATTTTTCTTACTCTCTTGTCGTTCGTATTGGTCGATGTCTATGAACTATTCTCTTTACTGCTAATCTCCTTCGAAACTTTCAAAGCGAATCTCCAATTGGGTTTTGTGTTGATTCTCATCTACTCGATACGCTCATGTCTCGATTTTGTCTCGAGACTCGACCCTTCAGTTATACACGCGATTTCAAGGATTAAAGGTTGGGTCAGTTCAGCAGTTAGTCATGTTAGTAGGCTCTAGTTCCAATTTCCAACTCTATAAGCATAAGCTCGTGCAAAGCGCGAAATACATTTTTGCAGTTGCATAACTTGAGCTTGATCAAGAAACTTCATTACAAGTTACTGGAAAAAAACATTGTTTTATATAACACCTTTCTTTACATATAACTACGTATATACAAGTGAATGATAAAAAATTTGCTCACCTGCAAGTATTTTTGATCCAGCAGCATCTCAACCAACTACGATCTGGAGACTTTTGGTCACTTTGTATTGCAGGCAACATTCAGCGTACACAAAAATATTGCAAACAAAGTGATGTTCTAGTGATTCGAACCTAAGACCACTGTTAAATAAAGGGCAGTAAAGTCCTTGAAAAGAATTTTATCTGTTCATATATCCATTACTCATCTCTCTTCTCTGCCTCCTCTCTCAGTTTCACTAGAAATGTTTTCTTCATCTCTGCAATCAAATCTTTCCATATTATCTCTAAAATCAAAATCAAACACAACCACCATTAGAAGAAACTCTACAACAGTAAGATGTGGACCAAGGAACAATAGAGGTCCATTAGTTAAAGGAAGAAGTTTAAGTACAGAAGCAATGCAAGCAGTTCAAGCACTTAAAAGGGCAAAAGGAGATGAACTCAAAATCAATGAAATCATTTCAAAAAACCTATCTCGTTTAATCAAAAATGATTTATTAGCTTCATTAAGTGAGTTACTTAGACAAGGTCACTGTGAGCTAGCTATGAAAGTGTTTGTTGAAATGAAATCAGATTTGTATGTAAAGACTAATGTTTCTCTGTATGCTGATATTGTATCTGCCTTGAGTAAGTATGGAATGATGCAAGAGATTGATAATGTGATTTCTGAGTTGGAGTTTGAGGTTTTGATGGGTGATGACAGAGGACTTTCTAGGTTGATTAAGGGTTTGATTTCTGCTGGTAGGAAGGAGTCTGTTGTTAGGGTTTATAGGTTGATGAAAGAGGGGAAATGGGGATCTGGTGTAAGTGTTGATGAATATGTTGTTAGGATTCTGAGTAAAGGGCTCAGAAGAATGGGTGAAAATGATGTTGCTGATGAAGTTGATGCACAGTTTGGAGTTTCTATTGATGGGGTACTGGAGAAATTGAGTAGTGTTTGAAATAATGTAAATGATTTTTATTTGATAATTTCAAAGTTTGGTTCTTCACTTGTTATCTTTAAAATCACCAGGTAAAAACCCAGCAAATGACTAGACATCAATTGTAATTTGTATAAACTTATATTTCAGTAAACAAAAATTTAGTTCAGAACTTGTTTCTGTAACCAGTTATGGTTCAGCGAAAAAATAAGTGGATTCACGGTTGTAGTTCAGAATTCAGATATAGCATTGTCATGCCTGGCCAAGGTTTTAGGCATGGGCAACTTCTATTAGTTCGTCCCATGTGGTGATCTTTTCTCTAGGTTTGCCTTTCTGACTGCCTTCATGCTTCTCTTTCATATCAATCTTCTCCCAGCCGCTAAACGGCACAAACTTGACATTTTTGCTGTCAAGTAACTGAAGAAGCCCTTCTCTGCCAGGCTTTGGCGTGGTTGGTGTTGTCAAAACTCCTTGTTCCAAGTCTTCATATATGCTCTCAACCTGATAAAATCTCGTTTAAGTTAACATTTCAATGTTATGAATATTCTAAAGATAAACTCTGTTGACAAGAAAACTTCAAACTACAAAGGAAAAATTTGCTTACTGTTTCTATGGCACAGTAGAGGTTTGTTCCAATAATCCCAGTGGGTCCTCTCTTCAACCAACCCACAACGTACAATCCTTTATCAAGAACTGATGCATTGCTTAGAACTCGGCCTCTAAAGTTAGGAACGATACCTGATAAAATATTTGATGGGGATGGTAAGAAAGAGTACTACCACTAACTTATAAGCAGTGTTTATTGGGCATTTAACAGACTGAATAGATAGGGAATGACGCCAGAGACGAGTCTTGCTAAAGAGAGGCAGCAAAGAAGAAAATAAGGTTTTACATCAAATTCAGTAGCGTTTCGAAATTGGCAATATATGATCAGCCAGCAAATTCCAGTTCGATTCACAAAACCATCAGAACTCAATTTTCTTAACCCAAATTGTTTGCCTATTATTTTCAAACATACATAAATTTCAAAAATGGCTGTTTACCTTTACGTTGATCAAATGGCAAACCATCAACAGGCACGGACTTATAGCCAATACTTTTCAGCACCATCCTGCACAATGAAAACGAAGCACGCGTGAAATCTCCATGACCTACATAACTACTGTATTACAACTACATCTAGTTGGTTTTCATGTTAACAAATTCTGTATTGGATGATATTAGCATCACAACTTGCAGATACATAAAACTGAATTTGTTTAGATAATAATACCCGCATTCTACTTCTTCAAATTGGCCAGTACCCACAGCAGACTGTTTACCAGATTCACCATTTTCTACAAAAGAAATGAAATCAAATAAATCCAAGTTATGGAATCATTATAAACCACAGGAAAGTACAGTTGTGACCCTTGTTTCGATATAACAAACCTTTAAGAACTGTTTTCTCAAAATTTACACCAGCGACTTGATCATTTCCAGCATCAGAACTCAAGAATTCATCTGGTCTTCGGAAAAACATAAAATGGAGTTCTCTTTGCCCTGGAACAGGATGAGGTTGAGAAATTGCAGCTTTGGAGAGCAACTCGTGAACTCGTCTTTGAATACGGCTGTTCTTCAGTTCTTCCTTGAAGAGTGACAATACCAAATTATCAGAAATGAAGTATAAGAGTTCCGTAGTGGGAATGCTCATGTGTCATTAAGTTAAACAAAAAATTAAAGTATAACAGCATATGCTTCTTGTAAAACGATACACACCTCGTCAGCTGGTGATTTAATAAGATCGCCTTCTTGAATGTTAACATACAGATCTTTAATGCCTACGACAAGATAGACTCATAAAAACCATAAGCATAACCAGAAGGAAGCCCTAATACAATACGGATCCCTTTCTCAAGATACTAATATAAAACTGGAACGTGATGTGAAATATGGTACTTCCCTAGTTCTTTTTCTAGGAAAGGTACACCATAAACATATGCTGTGGTGCTTAAAAAGGTACATAAGTCTTTAAGTAACTGTAAGTTAGCATATATAATAAGAATATAGGATATTCAAACGCTTAGAATTGCATCAAATATCAAATGTTTTCATTCTACTATAACAATCCACAATGTATTTGTTTACGTACAAGGTTACTCATAAATGAGCAGCAATTACCAAGAAGTTCACGCAATTCTTTTGCTGTACAAGCTGCTTGTGCTGGTCCACGTCTCCCGACCAAATACACTTTTCTGTAAGCCATTTAACAGGCATATCTTTTTAGACAAGTCACAAGGATTATGTAAAATATGTATGGTTGCATTGAATACGAAAGCAAGCAAGCCGAACCTTATACAGCTTTCCTGCAGAGAGGCTAGCGCATGGTTTGCAATATCAGTTGTTGCTAATTCGGCTGTTGGCCTTAGAAGTATACGCGCAACATCAATAGCAACATTACCCTGAAAATCAACAAACCCATATGTGAATCAGTATATATTTCATTTGGTATATATTTATAAGCCATGTAACATATGAAACTTTTTGTAAACGACCTATCAAACTATAACCAAACTCTTTAACTAATTACCATAAAAATTCTTACTTTGAGCATCTTTTTCTTCCTTAGAGAAAATACATATAGATTTATACTATCCTATATTCTCTTATATGTTAATAACCTTTACCATTTTGTATTTGGTGCCTCTGTTCAAACAGTCATTTGGCTAGTGTACAGTGATGTTAATTCAACATGCTCCTCTGGAAGCAGGGCAGAGATATGACATGATCAGGTAGACTCAAAGAAATACATAAATGTTTATATCATGCAGTTGGTCTACAACGACTTTTACTAGAATACAAGCTTTACATTTGCAGATTAGCATCTTCAGGACGTAAAAATTGAATATACCTGACCAAGAACTACTGCTGTCTCAGCACTCTTCAAGTTAGGCCTTAACTGGCTGAAGTCCGGATGCCCATTATACCACCATACAAACTCTCTAGCTGAGTGTATCCCAGCCAAACCCTAAATATATGTGGAAAAAAGAAAACTGATCAGTCAATATCAATACCAACGGCAGTCTGAAGCTAACACTTTGTAGTTCTTAGAGAAGATTTATACAAACCAAACTATCCTCAGACTATAATACAATTTACAGACGGAGCACTACTCTTTATAGCGTATGAGACATACTTCTCCAGGAACACCCAGATCTCTATCACTTTCGGCACCATATGCAAGCACCACCTGTTCAATTTACCTCAAGATGGTAAGAAAGAGGACTACCGCTGGAAAGGATATTGAAGAATGAAAGATAATAAAATTTATCGATGGCATTGTTCTCCTATAGCTATTATCTTACCACATTATACATCTCGCGAAGTTCAGAGAGAGAAACCGAAGACCCGAGATTTACGTTTCCAAAAAATGAGCACCTCTCATTCAATCCAACACGTGAAAACTGATTGATCACAACCTGTTGCAAATTTCTGGTAAAAATAAGCTTTATTAAGAAAATTAATTGCCACAAATACGCTCCTCCATAGAAAAACAGTATCATTGAAGAAATATACCGCTTGAAGAGATAAAGGGTCATTTATCAAACATGCTCGAGTTAAAGACGGTCAAAAAAATATCGAATTTCTTTCATGATCTTCAAATATAAACACTACACAAATAATATATACTAATCGTTCTTAGAAATCATTTCATACGCAAATTTAACTAGCATTCAAGAATCTGCAAAATCGACTACCCTAAACCAAAAAGAATAAAACACAATATGGAGAAATTCTAGGGTTTTATTAACCTTGGTTTCTTGATGATCAGGTGCTACTCCGGAGCGAACTAATCCAAAAGGCGTCGGTAATCGATCAATAATATCAACTTCTGCCTTTTGATGTGCTTTCAATAACTAACAACGCCATAACCAAAATCACATCAGAACCCTTAATAAATTATTCAACTCCTTCATTAACAATAATCAAAACAATTGCTCAAAAAACTTGAACCCTAAACTCAGATTTCATAAGCACCCATCTACAAGTTCAAATCAATCAGATAAGAGAGACAATGGAATGGAATCTTACCCTCTCAGCAGTATAGAAACCAGCAGGGCCACTGCCAACTATACAAACACGTAAAGGATGAGACGAGAGAGATGAAAATTTTCTCAAAAACAATGTCCTTCCACGAAAAACTGCCATTTTCTTTGCCCCTGCTTGGCATGCAGGAAAAAATCGCAGCATGGAAAGTTTTCAGCAACTGCTTGGTTTACCTGTGATTTGTGAAAAAATTACACATTCAGAATAGATAATAAACTTTAAATTATATCATGTTTCATTGGATCCTCACACTCACAATATTGATTCTGAACCAATTTAACGGTAATAAGCTCTAAATAGTCAAGTAAAAATGCAAATGTCTTCATTCAGACACATCAGCATCTTCACTATAATTTTCGGGTTTTGTGTGTTTCTTGAGACCTACTCATAAGTCTTTTGAGAAATGGCATCTCCCATGCATTTTCACACAAATTTCACCATGTCTATTCAACTTCATCAGTTTCATTACTTTTCACACATTATGTATCAAATTGAAAATCCAAGCAGATAAATTATGATTAAACCAACTCTAACAACTAAACTAGTCATACATACTTACCCAATCAAGCATGAATTCAATGCTATAAATTAACGGTTGGTTTGGTAGAAAAGCTTCAATTGACAACTAGTTACATCTGAGAAAAAGAAGAATTGTCGTACAGATACATACGAGCAGTCTGCTTCTAATTCCATTCATTCGTGACTTAAATTGCCAGGTTGACTCCACTCTCTAGAGATGGAGAACTCAACTAGAAGTTCCTCCCATAAACACAAGCTTCCAGTGTCTGTTGCATCACTACTATGCTATACTAACTCCTATAAGAATTTTGCTGAGCTGAAAGCGGATTTTGTTGTCTGCTGCCTTCTTCTACATCTTTTGGCATTTTGCTGTATATTCAGTTCCCAGACCCATTATGTATGTATGAGTGTCTGAGTTAAGTTTTAATATGCAAATCAGATGAGTTCCACAAAACAACAATTCATAATACATGAAATCAAAACTGGAGTCTAATTGGTCCCTCTGCTAAGTTTGCATCGTTAAATTTCTCAGATAAATTACACCATCTCTACCCCTACAATTTGCATTTACATTGATTATAGAAAAGAAATGCAAAGTTTACTTTAGGTTCAAACCAAGGGAAGAAGTAACCGGAGATCAACTTCCACGTTAGTTTCAGTTCCAAACTACAAATTCAATCAAAATTTCTTTGCATTTCCACGTTATTCCATTTTTGAGTTCTGCTTACATTAATTGGCTTAGTAGTTACTGTACTGAAATTACAGAATACTGTTTCTACCCTAAGCACTTGAGCATTTCTGGTTTTTTCATTTGCATGCACGTTAACTGTTTGATGAAATGGATAACATAGATTCGTCTCTTTGTCTAACCGAAAACCAAATTAGATTACAGCAAAACTTGAAACAAGAAAAAAAAAAATAGCCCCCAAAAGAAATAAAGAAGCTGAAAATTTACCTGTGAAGAAGAGAATCCACACAATCACCAGACCGATTTCGGAGGCAAAAAATAGAGAAATAGGTATGATATTCGCACAGAATTTTTTTTAACCTAACAATGTGAGAATCAACCTCATTGAAAAAGAAATCAATTTAAGAAAATATGTAATCACAAGTTTCAACTGAGAATTAGGGTTTTGTTGTTTCAGAAATTTGCGGGTAAAAGTTGTTTTTCTTGAGTATCAAAAAAAAAACTGATGAAAATTTGCGGGTAAAAGTTGTTTCAGAGATTGAAATCAACAAGTGCGAGGGGGGTTTATAACTTAGCATTTAGCAATGCCTCGTGGATGGGTGTAAAAGAAGACGGCGACGTAGCCTTTAATGGGCACTTTGGGGCACCGGGCTGATCGCCATTCACTTGCAAAAAGGAGCCCAAAGGTTAAACATCTTCACTTTTTTTTGTTTTTTGTTTTTTTAAGGAACTCGATCAGATGCTCCCAATTTCATATATTGATAAAATTTCTTACAAGAAACAAATACATCTTAATTAAAATACATGAACAAATACAAGATATATGTATCCTAGAATACAACAAAAGTACTAAATTCATGGAGTTCGTTGAGGAAGTCGATGCTATTTGAGGGATGGTGTTAAGTTTCTGATTCCACCATTTGAATTGTTGTTCTTCATTGTGAACAAGTTTTTCTTCTTCTTTAAGATTTGATGCTCACAGAGGAGTAATATCCGTTGTTTATCGAAAAGACAATCACATCCGGATTCCATGGATCTTCACATTAATGTAAATCTACGTCAAACCAATATAATTCGTCCTCGAAGATGTCTTTGAAACGATTGCAATAATCGATAGAACTGCCTTGAAGGCTATATGAAATTGTTATAAAACCATATAATAAGAAATCAAGATGGCATACATAAGCCATCTAATTGATCACAAATATTAAAAGAACCCTAAAAATTGTTTGAACAACAATTTGTTTTATTGAAAACTATACAAACTAGGAATACAAACCTTAATCTGCCCATAAGATCCGAAAAATTAGATCAAATCCGGACAGATCAGGATGAAAACGAAGAAGATGGAAGATTTTTTTTTTCTTTATCACTAATCTTGTTTTGAGGCATACTAAATGCTACCATCTAGGTATGTTTATAAGGGGTGTCCTAGCCATGATGAAATTTTACTCTTTAAGTAGATTATATCACTCAAATACCCTTCAACCTAAACTAAATTTTAAAAAAAAAATCAACTTTAAACTTAAATATCTATTGTTCTTTTCCGGCTTGAAAATAAAAAATCGGCATTATATTCATTTGCCACAGTTAGTCATCGATTCATAAATATTTGACCGTCGATTAAACATAGTTTTTCCGTTGTTTTTGATATTTTCTACATACCAGTTTCTTATATAGTTGTTTTGATTGATAGAATAGGTTTAATCATTAAAAAAAAAAAACATAGTTTTTTGTGATTCAAGAGTGAAGTTCCGCATACAATTGAGACGAATTATCATATGAACTTCGCTTTGTTCGTCAACTTACGGGTGCTTAAGAACGGTTTGGCTGATATGTTTATCTCAATTATCAGTTGAACCTAGTTTGATATTATTTAACGAACTGCAAGTTCGACTAATTAGATAATATGAAGATATAGAAGAACAAGTATTTTCTTTGAAAACGGAGTCCAGTTTGGCTAATAACTCGATTTTAGAATAAGTCGATCCATATAATAAAGTAACAGCTGTATTTTTTCCAGGTTCGGCTGATTCTGAAATTGATTTATTAGTCGCACCTTATGACTAATTTTCCAGGATGTCTGTGTATGCCAGGTTCGTCTGGTTATATACTTACTTTATAAGCCGAACTTGTTATTTAAAAAAATTCGGCTGATTCGTTACTTGGTTTATATGTCGAACCTTTAACATGAGTTTTTTCTCAAAATAGAAGTTAGGCCAATAGGTATTATGTTTCGAATGAGCCGAATTGTTCATCTACGTATCATACCAGTTAGGATGTAACCAGTTTCATCCTGTCCATTTTCAAATATTTTTTTCTTATTTTTATTTTACACAGGATGCATCCAGTTTCATCCTTGCTATTTTTTAAGTATAAGCCAGGATGAAATCCAGTTTCATCCTTGCTATTTTTTTTTGGCTATTTCACCCGTACTTTTTTTTACTCGTCCATTTGAACCATGTTTTAAATTTTTTTGGACAAATGACCCATTTTCTCAATTTTCTATGGCTATACGGCTGAAGACGGAGGACACTTGTTAGTAGGTGGACGTGTATATGATATCCGTTGAAGTTCTAGACTTTCCCAATAGTTTGGATACACTTTATGAGCATTGAGAATCTAATTTTAGAACCTACCGGAGAGATTCAAACATTTTTCTTCTCCAAACGCCTCCACTTTATAAAAGCATGAGGTCATTGAAGTTATCGGTCTACAGTGCTTGGTTGTTAGGGCCGGAGTTCCCGACACTACGTTCGAGTTCACCAAGACATGGGTTCACATTTTGAGTAGTGAGCATAATGCACGTTTACTTGAACTATTACGAGAAGCTTCAAGGTGATTTACCCTTGCTTCAATTCTTATTGGGATACATGTTTACAAAAATATTTTTGTATATTTATATCAACATTCTGAGCTTTGCCGAGTGGTAAAAAATTTAGAAACCTATTATAGGGGGCTCCAAGAAAAGAGTTTTGAGGGCTCCTAAGGATTCAAATATCCTACAATGAAGATAAGGGAACCTAATTTATAAGAAAATACTAAAATACCCTTAACCTATTAAATATTGAAACCTAAAACTATTTTTTTTTTTCATTCCTCTCCTTTTAACTCTTCCATTTTCTTCTTCCCCATCACCTCCATCGCCTATTTCTTCGATTAATCATCAATTCTCAAAATAATTCATTATCGGTTAACACCACTTAATCCACCCGCAATGACTTTAATAAGGTAGAAATAAAAAAAATCATCTTATTTCATTAGTTTTTATGCATGGATAGGTCGGAATCGATCGAATTAGGTTTTTGAAAAAACAGTTTCAGAACTGTCTACGGTTGGGTTTCCCAACCGTAAGTCATCTATAGTGTGGAGTTAAGAACTCCAAACCGTATATTCTGGGTTCAAAAATCCTACGGTTTGAAAAAATCATACTTCCATACTGTAACTTGTACGTAAGGTTTGGAAGTATGAATTTTCCCAACCGTAGGTTAGCTTATAGTTCGAATTTGGGGGTTTTCAAAAGCAAAAATAAATGATGGGTTTTCTTAGTTTTTTCTTTTTGTGATAGTCTTCTTCATCGCGACGGAGAATAAGAAGAGAGAAAGAAGAATAATAGGATTTTTTATGATCCTCATCTTCATCATGATTTATGAATGAAAAGAGAATGAGAAGATAATAAATTTAGATTTTTGTATATGATCATCATCTTCGTCATGATTTATGAATGAAAAGAGAAGGAGAAGGTAATAAATTTAAATTTATAATTCATGGAGGGTAATTTAGCCACTACAAAAAATAGTTGGATATGGGATTTTGTTGATTACTATTTCATAACCCGATTTGTCATCTTGTGAGCCTCAAAACCCAATGTTTAGAGCCCCTATAATAGGTTTCAAAATTTAGGGCTTTGAAGATGAGGCTAGAGTATCAACCTCTTCCATACTAATAGAGTATATACACACATGTTACTATTTAAATCAAAATTTGTTTAGAGTGTGTTTGGCACCAGCGGAATTGAGGGTGGAGTGGAGTTTGGGGAGGTGGTTGGGGGAGGTAGTCCAGATTTAGGGTGTTTGGCATACAATATTTGGGGCGGATTTTATTTTCCCTTCAAATTATTTTCCCTAGTTCAATGGAATTGTAACTCCCACCATACCTCATGGAAGTCTGAATTCCTTCGTTATTTTCCATCCATCCATCTTCCTTTCCTTTTTTTCTTTCCACCATCTTCCTGAAAAGCTTCCCCACAGAAGCCAAACTCCCGAAATTTAATCTGGTGACTCCCATTTTTCTCCTGTTTTTGACATGAACTGTGATCAAATTTCCATCAATCTTCCTCTTATATAGTCGTATCATCATCTTTTTGATGGATTTTCGAAACCCTAGATTTTTTTCTTGAACCCAAAATAAGTTAGGAATAGTAAAGATGCAGCTTTTAGATTCTTGTACATAGGGGTAAACAAGTTTTTATGATCAATTTGATGTTTCAGTTATTATTTTGTAGAAACATAAATCCAATCTACTTGTTTTGAGATCTTTATTGTATGATTTGTTCTATAGATTCTATTTTCTTCCATCATATTCATTTATAATTTGATGTTTTTTTCCCATGGAAACATTTGATATGTTAGGAGCTCTATATACATAGATTGATTACTTTATATCTTGAATCACTTTTTTTTTCTCCTTGTTGCTGCTCACATCTTTGAACTGATGAAGATGTTATGAATTGCATTACATTGCCAAATACCCGATCTTGGACTGGAAGTAGTAGGAACCACCTAGAATTCAAATTCTAGGTACTTGGAACTACTTAGGAATTTAATTTTTGTGGTGCCAAACGCAACCTTAGTTAAATAAAATGAGTGTAAAAAGAGAACTCTCCTCTATTGACCGGGTATATATACTACGTACATATAGAAATTGGGTTCCACTATTTAAACCAAAATGTTTTTTTTTTTTTTTTTGGTATTCCAAAATGTTTTTAATTAAATTGAAACAAAATGAGCAAACTCATTAAAAGATAAAAGACGGATCATTATATATGTAAAATTACCTCCCAACGATGTAAGATTCGGGTGGTATCTATAAGCCTAAAAGTATCTTCATCACAACTCAGTAAAACAACAGTTTTGTTTGGTTAAAGTTAAGATTTTGAAAGAAAAATGTGTTTAATAAATCAAATAAAATAAAAGTGGAAAACTCATTAAAAAAAATGAAAGATAGATCATTATTTATGTAAAATCATTTCCTGATCATTGGCTAGCTTCATTCATTAACATTCAAAATACCTCGACTCCATGTCGAGCAGATTATAATATAGAGATTACAACCGACTCAAAGAAATCAATCAGACCACATAGTCTTACAAGACATATACATCCAAGTAGCACAACAAATTTTTTGATCTCGTGGTGAAATCTATCAAGGCGGCGTTTGAAGAAGACCACGAAAATATTCTAGGAGAGTACATTAAAGGTGAAAAAATCCTTTTTCGAAAAGAACATGATAAGATCCAGATCTCTTTTTACTTGCTTTTATTCATTGGTAATCTGTTTATTATCATTATAAAAATCAATTTGACGTGACCACAGTAATGCCATATCATTTGTTTCTCTCTTGCAATGCAGTGCTTGTACTCAGACTGAGACGTTCTGGTGATCTCCCCTTGCGAAGGGGAGAGCAGCTGCTTGATAGAGCCATAACGCTCTTTAGACTAGAAAATTTACCAGAACGTGGTGTACGAAAGGTAACACAAACATAAGAAGTTCCTAAAAGGAAGCGGAGGAAGTTAATTTTGCCATCAGAAGACATGCCATCAGAAGACGAATCTTAGAGAGACAATTAATGCATTTCAAACTTGTGTTTTAGTAACCAAAATTAAGTTCAATACTTGTTTAGATAACTAATTGTGGAGTTCCAGATTTGTTTAGATAACTAGTAGTGGTTCAGAGAAAAAAATACATTGTGGATTCACAGTTATAGTACTTCAGATATTCATGTGATCCTTTTTGTCACTTGATTTGTCTCTTTGACTGCCTTCGTGCTTCTTTTTCATATGAATCTTTTTCCGGCAACTGGTGGTACAATTTTGACATTATTTGCTGTCAAGTAACTGAAGTATTTCATCTCTGCCTTGCTTTTGCATGGTTGTTGGTGTTAAAAATCCTTGTTCTAGGACTTTATATATGCTTTCAACTTGACATGACGTCACTTGTGTTACCACTTCAGTGCTATTCATATAAAAATAAAGCAACTAGATCTTTGGAATTTATATCAACAAAAAACACTGTTAACGGCCCAATTTGACAGACAGACATAAAGTCTCGCATGAGGGGACCATGATTCTCATTTGGGTGATTTGGAAGTAATTTGAAACACCGGGAGGTAATTTGAAACACCGGTATTTTTCATGTACACCTTTCGCAACTCCATACGCCACTATTATCAAGCCGTGTTGGTTTCTTACCGGTGCTTGTTTGCGATGCCGCATCATCACTATCATTGGCAACCTCTTTGCGTATGTTGTCATTCACGTCACAGCTATCCAATGTGGTAGTATTCTCCCTCACCAATTTTCAGTTACCATTCTTCTTGCTACTATACCCCCTCAACATCTCTCTTCCATCACCGTTCTTGCTTGAAGTGTCGCCATTTACTTGTTCCGAGAAACTAGAGAAAGGAAAGACTTGTTGGGACATTTTGGTTTTTAATTTCTTTTTTAAGCTTCTTAACGAGGAATGATCCAAGGAAATAGAACTAAAAGCATGGCCCCCAATCCCAAACTCAACCGGTACTGAAATGGAGATATTGTCTTCTAAGTTTTCATTTAAAATAGATGATTGTTTCTTGCCCAAAAAAGAAGGCCCATTTTTCTTGTAAACACATTTACTTTGAGCTGTAACTTTATCTACCACGTCATTTTCATTTTCAGATAAGTGGAAACTCTTTAATAGTACACTAATCATCCAGGTTATGATTATTCAATCAAAAATAAGGATTATATGTTATTATTGTTAAGCTTTGTCCTACATGATCAGGAGGAAATGAGTTTTATTGTATTGTTATAATATAAACATAGGTCCCACTACCTCTAACCATGCAATAACGGAGTACTACATAGTAGAGGTTTTTTCTTTTTCTTTTTGAAACTAGTACATAATAGATGTTAGTAAGCCTCTAGATCTAATTCTTGTCTTTTAAAGAATCCAAAAGCTCATTAATCCAAGAATTGTTTTTACAGATCTCGTTCTTTATCCAGGACCTCTAGGTACTGTATGATGAACTTGATTTTTTTTTTTTTTTTGCTCGATTAACTTGAGTTCTTCTCTATGGTTAGTGGTTCACTTTTGGGATCTATACTTATTTAGATCTGATGGTCTTATTAAATGAAGAGTAACATAGATTAGTAGAGATGTTTTTTGGAATAAAAATTAAAAGTTAAAAAGAGAACTCTCTATTTGAAAATCTTCCCTATTTCAATGCCGTTTTGCCTTAAGTTCTTAGTACAATTTGGAGCAATAAAATTGTTTTTGGGGTGAAATGGTGGAAATTTGTTAAGATTTTTAATGAATGAAGGAATTAAAAAGCACTGGGTGGGGATTGGTGTGGCTGTGTCAACTAAACTTTGATCTCATCTCCATTTGTCAACTGTTTTATATTTTGTTTCTTAATAAAATGAATGTATTTGAATAAACAAAAGGAGCTTAAATAATAACAGTAGGACCAAAATTTATGGAAATTTTTTTTTTTTTTTTAATTACTAGCAGTGATTGATTTTTTCTTTTCTTAATGCCAATGTTGCTCTTTTGTTAGTGTCTTGTTCAATTGTAAAATTATTTGAATTTTCGTGATTAGTTTCTATGGCCGAGGATGGAGGACCATTCTTTGGTGGGTGGTCACATGAAATCGATAGATATTCGCATTTTCCAAATCGATTAGATGTATTTTATGAACATTGGCAGTCTCATGCGGATACATATTGGAAAGGCTCCGATATTCTTTTTCTTCAAACACCCCCACGGTATGAACGTGCAAGATCACTGAATTCGAATCCATCTATTTTTAATATATGGCTACTTGGGCTAGAATTTCCAAATACAATGTTTGTGTTCACAAAAACACATATTTACATCTTTTGTAGTGAGTATGATAGAGAATTATTTCAACTATTAAATGAAGCTACACAAAAATCTAAATGTTCTTTAACTCTGGAGATATATAAAATGGATGAAGAAGATAGTGGGATTGATCAAATAGATGTAATGTTCATTGAAATTTATGAACAGATCACCAAAAGTACTATCAATGTAGGTTTCATATTGGAAAGTTCAGAAGTGAGTGTTTTCAATACATGGTACCAGGAAAGGGATCCCATAGGTTTTCACATCATTGATGTAACGAATGGATTTGAAGAATTATTTGTTGTCAAAGACAAATATGAACTTGCCACTATAGAAAGATCAACACTTCTAACCGAATCTGTGATGGATGATTGGGTGGTGAATGTTCTTAGAGATATTATAAAGAAAGAAAAAAATGTTTTTAATTCGTGTTTAACACAAGGTATAATGAAAGAAATTATGAATCTGCGGTTATTGCAAGTAGACATCGAGGTCGAAGGGGTCACTGTTTGCCATTCCCCTGTGGTATAAAATGAGAATGATTTGGAGTTCCAGTTTGGACAATTCGTTACAAGTGACGATAAAAATTTGATCTATGAGCTCGAAAGTGTGATTGTAGTTAGCATTAGCTCAACTTACAATGATTACTATTCTTACACTTCTAGAACACTTTTAAATCAACCCTCTGTTTCACAAACTATAACATACGAGGTTCTCTTGGAAGCACAAAAAGCTATTATTACAACTCTTGATCCAGAACAAAACTAAATGAAGCTTATAAAGCAGGACAAGATCTAGTTAAGTCTCGCGTACCTCATTTATTACCATACTTGAGGAATCGGCTGGAATGGGTGTTGGAATTGGGTTCAGCGAATTCCAACTTAGCTTGGATGTCGAGAATGATAGAATTGTGAAACCAAGTATGGCTTTCAAGGTTATGCTTGGGTTTGAAGACGTGATATCAGATGACGGCAAAATGCTCTCGATGCTGCTAGGAGATACCGTGGTTGTGTATGATGGAAATCCTACGGTTGTTACCATGAGCTTTAAAGGGTTGAATGACGTTACATTTCCCTTCTTATCAAATAAAGCAAACAAAAAAACACGTCGTCTTCGAAAGAATCAGTAAGAAGGTGAGTACATTTATCGCTGCTTTTAGATTTTCATAAGTTTTTGCGTTTTGGATTCTCTGCTTGTGTCAGTTTACATCAACCACTGAACTTGCATTCCTTACTAGCTGCACGATGAAAAGTTTGTCAAGTCAAGTCCCTGAGTTGAATGTTGTGTGTATAATATATCTGCTTTGAATAGTATTGGTATATTAATCACATTGCACTGAAAGCATCAAGAAATCATCAAAGTATTTGGATACAAAGCACAGGAAGATACGGTGGACATAAGTTTTTGGTATTGGACTAATTCAAAGAGTTTTGCAGGTAGTTCTGCTATACCACAGTGCTAGATGGGGAGCAGGTAGAAGCAAGAGCAATATTAGAAAGCAATACTGGAATGGGTTATGTCATATTCAAAAGGGACTTGGAAACTACACCTGGAAGGAGGGGAATGTTTTGATGCTCTAGATGGTGCAACCGAAAGTGTTAGTTGGACTGCTAGTTGTTTATGGGTGAAAACTACTCCTGTTGAATTTGGTAATTTGGGGTGTGTGGATGAGGAATGAATCTAAACCCTAAACAAATGCACTGCGCGGTGAGTGCTTGTAGATTCGGAAGTCATCTGTGCAAGTCCGGCCTAAACCAAGAAATGGCCGTTCCAGACTTGTTTCGGTCACAAAGTGAAGGAGATGGGGTTGATCTTAGGGAGGGAAGCAAAGAAGGTGTTGAGATTGTGAAGGTGTTGGCTATGAATGACTTGTAATAAGAAAGATGAGCAGGCTTACGATTGATGCAAGCAGGCTCTGGGTGTTGGAATACGTTTTGTATTAACACTTGCCTCTGT
Source organism: Papaver armeniacum (assembly GCA_023531295.1). NCBI lineage: Eukaryota > Viridiplantae > Streptophyta > Magnoliopsida > Ranunculales > Papaveraceae > Papaver > Papaver armeniacum. The sequence goes on from JAJJWW010008194.1 coordinate 60,705, forward strand.
TGTTTTTTCTTGTTTTTGAAATAGGGCGGAGAACCTATTTATACAAGTCATTGAGCCTTATTCACGTCTCTCGTGGGAAGTGGAGGAAGTGGAGTGATGAAGTAGTGGAGTTGTGCGTCGGTGCCACACGACCAGTCTTGCCCACTTCTCCTATTCATCTCTAACCGTCCATGACTTCCTAACACGTTCTTGTGATGGCGCGTTGCACGCCGCACGCCGTAAACCGCTGCACCAATACCCAAAATATGTATTCCCCGGTTTGTGACATAATTGATGTCTGGAATGTGTGGATCGTGGATCCACGATAGGTAGCATGTAATGCTAATTTGAATAACTGCGTTAAATTCGGGAAGTTTATACTTGTGAAGTATCGTGTGTATTTTATGCGAGTGTACCGCATCATGGTGTGGTAAAGTGATGGGTAATGACGCCTCACCGACCAACTAACTCCCCCGACTGTGGTTGTATAACCAAGATGGTGAAGTTGGACGGATGAGATGATCTTTGAGACACTCATCCTGCGACCGTTAATGAATTAGGGTTTTGAAGAGGTGCGCAGCATCACTCTTGACTTGGTCGAAACCAAGCATGGGATACAACTTTGGCCAGCCGACCATACATGCGTGTAGATGGCATGATGGTGTAGGCGCCTATACCCCATTACCTCAAGAAAGTATGATCTGGGTCACTCAATTTATCCTAAGTGAAGTTGAGTGGTCGAGATCGATTTGTGACAGGAGTAAAACCGGTGCCGCAAGAGCCGCACGTCACGCCCACCCGGGCACACGTCCAAGACGACCAATTTTGGTCGGTCTTGGCCGATTGGCCTGGTGTGAAGGTGGTAGGCTGGTGTTCACGCCTATACCGAATATCCCATAAAAACGTGATCTCGAGCCATCCAAATCGTCCCGGCGAAGTTGAGCGGTCGAGATCGGTTGTGGTTTGGGAGGTGTGACCACGCTAGTTTGGGCGTGCGTTTTGGATTAGCCAGGCATGATATGCCTTGGCCGATCGGGTGAGGGAATAGATGGGTCCTCGGTGGTCATCTTTGGTATGACCGGACCGCTAATCTAATCTTGGACCCTCCATACGTGTAGGAGAAGATGGACGCTCGTGATGCTCAAAACCCTAATTATGGATTTCAAAGCCGTGCGTCACCCCTTGTTTGGGCGCACGAATTTGTTACGACCAAGCATGGTTGGTCTTGACCGGTTGGTCAGTGTGTGGCGGGCCCTCGGTGATTGTGTTGACATGCTCGGTCCCTTTGAGTTTACATCTACACCCTCCATCTATACCGCGAAGATGGATGGTTGAGACATTTTGCGACACATGTAATATGCCGCAAACCCTAATTTAGGGTTTTAGTCCATACCGCTTGGTATGAACGTTTTTTGGCAAGCTAGGCCAATGGTCGACCACTCTGGGTCGGCGGTGGGTATCCATACCGCTTGGGGGTGATGGAATTGATCCGGGTCATTGATGGACATATTTATGTGTCTATTTTGTTCTCAATTATATGTATTGTTAGTGCTCGATTTTGTACTTATTTTGGTATTTTATGGTTTTATAGGTGTTTTTGGAGAAATAAGCTTTTGCGGCGAAATTGGCTCGAAAAGTGGTTTTTGCGCTCGTGGGAGAAAATTACTATTCGCACCCCTCAAATGGATAAGGGGCAACCAGTCGATAAGGGGTAACCTCAGGGCACCAACTAGACAGCTGCTATTTACACCTCAGCCTAGGATAGGGGGACTCCACCTTCTTCCTCGCGTGAACATAATTTGGCGGGAAATCTCGAGTTCAAAAATTCAGTTTCCTGCATGATTTCCTGGATCGAGTTTAACAAGATTTTCTCGTGAGATTCAGTTAGATTTCGGTTGGTATTGATTGGTGGAGATAAAACTGGAGTGGTATATGTCTCAGATTGGAAAGAAAAGGAATTGGCGAGGATATTCTATAAAACAGGGAAGAGAGTTTTACTCGGGTCGAGTTGGATATATTTGGAAGTTACGTGCAAGAATGGGAGGATATATTGTTTGTGAGATTTGTTTCTATCCTAGGAAGAGTTTAAGCAAACCCAGAAGACGCGTACAGAGGTGAGAAAAAGGGAAGAAATATCCCGTGGCTTGAGGTGAAAGAAAACCGAGATATTCTCGGATTTACTCGAGGTTTAGGGGTCCTGTGGTGTATATAAGAGGTGATAGAAGTCACAGCAAGGGAGTCAGGAGTTTGGGGAGCCAACAGAGGGCTCTGGTACGAAGAAATCACGATTTGCAGAGTTGCAGCAGCAGCAGGTGGAGAAGAAGAAGAAGACGAAGAACAGACCCTCAAAGTCTGTCATTTGGCTGGGGCGATCTTAAATACAACGACATCATTAATAAAGTATCATTGTTCAACAATCTTATAAATCGTAATGATGACGTCCGTAACACTAGTGCAGCGTTGCAAAACTCGTTTTCATATATTTCTTAATAAAAACACCTTTTTGAGCCATGTTTCTATCTTTTGGGTGCGTTTTGAGCATGAGGAGCTAAACCCCAACACTTTTGGGACAAAGGAGGAAGCTAATTTTCATGCATGTGGTAATTATATTTATTTCTTATATGACTTCTTGCACTTGATTTAATTGTTTTATGATTTTCACTAATTAGTTGTGATTTCGTTTGATGACGTATGCTTAGTTTTAGTACTTTTGATGCGTCATGCTTGTGATTTACAATTAATCTTTTAAAATCTACCTTGGCAAAGACATAGAGTCAATATTTTATTATTGTTTGAGCTATAATTGTCTAGGATGAATATAAGAATCGCATGAATGAGAATTGGTGGAACCCCGAGTCTCGGTATCTCTCGATATTGTGACATCTTTTGTATATATTTTTATTATTAAGTCTCGAAATCAATCTTTACAAGTCCGAGAGGAACGACATCTTTCTTACCACTTTACTACAACTTGTTAAAATAACACCAGTCATCCAATCATGCTTGTGGAGTTGGATAGTGCGATCATATCCGGACCGATACGGTCGGTCTGGATGCTCAATCGGGCTAGTATAACACACCGAGAGGGGCTCAATCGGTCTAGTATAACACACCGAGAGTCATCCTGTACGGGTATTTCGTACATGGTTTCATTATAATGCTTGGAGGTTCGTGTTGCTCTGTAAGAGTAACACTCAGTCGTCATGCCGCACTGATAATGAGTACGTAAAATACAAGGCTGATTGCGCATTAATTAATAATGCTAGAAATTCACGGGGTATATGGGATTGTTGCTACATGCTCCAACCTCGGATGAATTTCGTGTATTCATAGAATGGGATTGTTGCCACATGCTCCATTCTTGGTGAATTAAGTGAGGGAGTATCCAACACTTATTAATGGCTTTATCTTTTACAAGATGTCAGCGCATAATTTTTTTGGTTTTTACAATTTTAACCTTAAATGAAAATCCACCATCAACACTAGTATGATTAAGTACTGTTTACACAGACTAAGCTTTTTTAAAGACTGGAAATTTATGTTTGTAAAGAGAACAACAAATTCTGCTGATGACACTCTCCCTAAGCAACTTTTAATTCCGCAACTATCATACATTAAAGATTGGGTCGCTAACTCCAGACAGTAGTTTTTGTAATGAATCAACTTTGTAATCATCTTTTCTATCCAAAAAAAAAAAAGAAGAAGAAGATGTTCTAGCTTCTTAGCTTAGCCCTAACCTAACCTAACTAATGCTAGGTAATGAAGGATTTCCGCCCATGGCCTTGGAGCAAAATACCCCAAACTCTTCCACCTGAGCTAAGACGGCAAAATATACAATTATGAGGGCTATTACAATTTACTTGATATCACGTCGTTGAGGAGAATCTCAAAAATCAAAATACTCGAGCACTATACTGTAACAATAATAAGCATTCATCAAATAGGGCACCAGAATTTAGAAAAAAAGAAAGAAAACAAAATAGCCCATTTTTCGGTGTTAAAACTCCTTGTTCTAGGTCTTCGTATATGCTCTCAACCTGACATGACGTCACTTGTGTTACCATTTCAGCGCTATTCATATAAAAATAAAGCAACTAGATCTTTGGAATTTATATCAACAAAAAACACTGTTAACGGCCCAACTTGACAGACAGACGTAAAGTCTCGCATGAGGGGACCATGATTCTCATTTGGGTGATTTGGAAGTAATTTGAAACACCGGTATTTTCCATGTACACCTTTCGCCAACTCCATAACGCCACTATTATCAAGCCTTGTTGGTTTCTTACCGGTGCTTACACTACGGGAAAAACATCGATTAACTACCCCGGAAATCAGTTGTGGTACCACATAAGACGACGTTTATCGATAGGTTGCACAGGGGGGGGGGGGTTGTAGAAAGTCTTCAATTGTTTGCAACTCGTAAGCTAGAGTCGTAAACTTGGTTGTGGTTCAATTTTATACAACACTTGCTTCGGTTGTGATACTTAATCCAAATTACTGGGCAACATCTCACACAACTCATCAAGAGGTTGTAATAATTTGTTTCACAACAAAGTTATAAGTCTTAGAAATATCTAACACAACCAATATAATGGTTGTGTATATACCATTCTCCCAACTATTATTATGGTTGTAGGACTTTCCCAACCAGTGTTTCACAACAAGAGGGTAGTGTAGCGTAAACCCATATCACAACTTATGGAAGCGTAGTCTAAGACGTGTTTCACAATTATTACTTGGGTTGTAAGTACTTCTTACACAACAAAAATATGTATAGGAGAAACTCGTATCACAACCAAGTTCATAGTAGTATGACATCATATTCACAACAGTTTACTTGTGTAGCAGAAACTCGTATGACAACCAAGATTATAGTAGTAAGACATGTTATTCACAACCCTTAACTTGTGTAGCAGAAACGTGTATCACAACCTTTGTATGTGTAGTAGAAGTTTGTTTCCACAATCCAGTGCATTGTTTCACAACAAATACGATGTGTAGCAGAAACAAGTATGACAACCATTATTTTCATATCACAACCCTTACTCTGTGTAGCATAAAAATGTATCACAATGTTTTTTTATGTTGTATAATTACTGTTTCACAACCCATATCCTGTGTAGCATAAAAATATTTCACAGTACTTGTTTGTGTTGTATAATTATTGTTTCACAACCCATATCCTGTGTAGTGATCACCTTTTTTTTCCAACCATGTTTAGCAGTTGTGATTCTTTTACATTTTAGAAAAAAAAAATATATAAAATTGCTTTTCAATGCACACAAATATATATAAATAGACTTCCATTCATTCAGATAAAAACCATTAAAATGTAACAGAGATCAACATATAAACAAGTTAACAGATCATCATTGTTTCCTGAAACACTCATTGTCATTGTTTTAAACTGATGAAAGCAACAAAAAAATAACCATTGTCTCATGAAACACACCCCAAACAAATTAATAGATTATCAGATGGCAGGCATTATCAGATCCTTGGACCATGTGACATAAGTTCCTACAACATGTATAACACGCTTCAAGTCACCCGATGGCTTGTAGAGATGAGCATCATCAACACGAGAAGTAGTCACAGTCACTTTGTATGCGCCGAAACCTATTGGCACTCCATGGCACTCCATCTTTGGATCTGTTTCAGCAATAATTGCGTCAGCAACAACCTCGTTCTCATTGTACCAACTGAGCAATCTGCAAGCTTTACCCTTCCCTAGCGCTTCCTCCACCCTTGGTCTGCTAACTGGACTGTCATTTGCAAACTGGGGAACAGTCCTACTTGAGCTAGCAAAACCATGGGTGTTGCTAGCATTTCCAGACTACAAGAAAAATACAACAGCAACATCAGAAACTCATAATGGGAGCAATAGAGTCTTACCAGCAGTTTTATAGAAACATAAACACACTTACAATTGGACTGGCCTTGTTCAAGTGTGAGCCATCATGGCAGCAGACGCATCTCGAGGTTTTTTCCTATACCAACATCAAACCAGCAGTATGAGACGCAAGTTTAAATTTTTCAACTAAAAGAAACAAAAGCGATAATTATAATCTCACCTCTAATAGTGCAAGTCTCGCATTCATTTCACTCATACTATCCTTGCACTCTTTGATGATCTTTTTGTAATGGCTCTTGACAACCATCTTTGTCTTTGTCGCTCCATAGCCAATACCTCTCAGTCTCCCTGGTTTGTCGTCACCAAGAGCTTTGGAGAGAAGATCGTCTGTCACAGACGATCCAACATCAGCACCATGCTCTTGTGCAGCTCTATCAATTCTTTCCTGCATTAGTGCAAAAGCAACCCAATTAGTCACATTTTTGCATCATTCGAACACATATATATTAAGCAAATAAATTAACAAAAAATATAAGAGAAATATGAGTTGAGTTCTCACTAAAGCCTCCATATTTCCGGGATTAGGTTCCTTCCCTTCCTTCGGTTTGTGACTGTTATCCAAAGTTCGACTCTATCAATGTCTTCTTTTGTATTCAATCGCTTTTGCTTGCAAACAATATGTTATCCAGCTAGTTAGCATATAATTTGAATACAATTACCCTATAATGAACATAGGAATAAAAATACACAACTTACCATTTTAGCCTCGAGTCTCGCATAACCACCTCTACCGAGAGTGTGTGGAGTGGTGTATTTCTCTCTAACTTGTTGCATCCGCAATCTTTTTGCTCGATAAAGTAACGGAATATCATTAACTAAACAACGGTGAATGTACAAGGGCTGAACACAAAAATAATTTAACTTATTGCGATATGAACACTTACTCTAAATCCCTCCGAGCAAACATGTGCCACAAACTCTTCCCACTCATTCACGGTATCATTCTCTGGTTTCGGTTCGCCGACTTCATCTGTCTTTCTTCTTCCTCTAGCCCATCCAAGGCGAGGATTTTACCAGCTTTCCTAGACCTAGCCTCTTTCGGATAACTTCCCATCTTCCCAAGATAATAGTCTTTGTAAAAATCATCGACAATAAACCTTTCTTTTGCAAATACAAGCAAAAGAGTTACAAGAGTTAAAGAGATAATGGATGGTGTATAAAACTTCTAAATACATTATAAAAGTAAAAGAGTTGAAGAGTCAAGAAATTACCATGATAATCGCCCATATGTTATCTTTGGCCTCTCTAGGGACAAGTCTCCAGTCCTTGTGCTTTAATGGGATGTTACGCCTAACTAAAACACCCAACACACTAGCAAGTTGACACCGAAGGATCACCAACAGCTGATCCTTATTGTTAAAGCTCACATGACTTCCTTGCCATTCTTATTAGTTGTTAGCCCTAGTGCTTTGTCATCCTTGTGGGGCCGCGAGGAACGTACTTTCTTTTGGGTTTTGCCTACAAAAGAGTTAAGGATGGAAAAACTAAATAAGGATACAACTCAGGTGACTTGCTCATATTTTATCAGATAATTTAGAGTGAAAATACTTAAGGATGGAAAAGTAACATAAGCAAAAGAGTCATATACCTGATGAGCTTCAGTTTCATTTTCAGTTCTTGCATCATTCACGTCAACATCATTATCATTTTCCGTGTTTTCTTTTTCCACCTCAACATCTCTCTCTTGTTCAAGTTCTTCATCTTCTTCTTCTTCCTCTTCAAAATCTGATAAAGTATCATCAGCATTCCTGAGTTGCACATTCGGACATGGCCCTGTGTACAATTTCCGCTTTGCAACTTTTCTCTTGGGAACGACTTCCTCAGTTAAGGGTGCAGCTGGAGATTCTAATGGTCTGGATTGTTCAACAAAGGGTTCAGTAGAAGGTGCAGCTTGAGATGCTCCTGGTTGAGATTGTTCCAGTTCAACTGAACTTTTCCTTTTCCTAAGTGATGATCGTGTTGGAGTAGGCTTTTCAGCGGGTGGTTCAACTGCACTTTGAGTTTTTCGAATTGGTGATTGTGTTGGAGTAGTCTTTTCAGCAGTCTGTGAATCCTCTGAGTTGTTCTTAAACCTAGGGGATGATCGCCTTGGAAGCTTTTCACTTTCAAGAAGCTCTGAACTCTTCTTCTTCTTCTTAGGAGTTTGTTTGCCATGAGACTTTTTACTCTTATCTTTCAAAATGATCTGCAAAATAAACTGAACTATGTTAATCAAAAGGAGATGGTAAATAAAGTGATTGAAACAAGTAAAAAATAAACCGAATCATAAGAGATTTGTTACTACGTACCCTCATAGCAGCCGCGACAGAACTGACGGTTTTGGCTCGGACGCTTTTTGCTTGCTTACTTGCTACCTTTTTGGGAGATGTTACCAAATTCTTGCTTACTACCTTTTTGGGAGATGGGACTGGATTCTTGCTCTTTGCTTCATCGTTAACTTGTAACATAAAGTAAAATAAGTTAATCAAAAGGATTGAAAGAACATCATTTACACTAAATACGTAAAATTAAACTGAACCATAAGATATATAAGTCTTCACCTTATTATTCTTCACCATTGCAGACAAATTGGATCTTCACCTCCTTCCACACTACGCATCTACAACAAAAACTTAACCAAAAAGTCAAACTCTAAATATTGCACCATATCTCATCGGATAAGAAATCACCATTGTACATGACAAAACACCACATGTGAATCTTGAGGCTGAAAAGAGCTGGTGCACTCTCTTTCTTATGAGCAAGTCCATTGCTTGAGAACTTAAGCAATTGCTTTGCTCATACGAAAGAGAGTGCTCTAGCTCTCATCAAACCTTGCAAAAAGATATAAGACTTTAGCAAAATCAAACAACATATTGAATGAACCTAGCATGTTATTAAGAAACCATCAACCTAAAAGGAAGTCATGTTACAAACAACTTAAAATAGAAAACTATCGGTCTTGGGATACGGAAACAATTCTCAGTTAAAAATATTAACCCTAAAGCAATCCACATTTGAATCAAGGTATCAAAAACAAACTATAATGTTACAAATCAAACTTAAAATAACCACCAAGCAACTGACAACCGTTGGTTGGAATACCGAAGCCCTGCGCAATTCTCAGTTGAGAATGAGCCAGGAGTTCGAGTACTCCCACCAGCGGCAATTACAGATTCACTTGATGGCTAATCATATTGCAAAAATCAAATTCTAGAGAGCATAATGTATTAAGAAAAACTGTATTACTTGTTATTGAAAGCTTGACAGACATGGCTACATATAGCTAACATGTTAAAAACAACCTATCATGTTAACATGTCAATCCACATACCATTATGACAACAAATAAGGTTCAAACAAGAACCAAAAAACAAATAACTTAAGAGACAAACTAATCTCAGTATACTTGGTGTAATATTATTTAAACTACATCAACTTTACTTACATGGATACTAAATATCTCATACATGTGCTAAAACTATCATGTTAAAAACAAGTCATTCTTAAACTCAATAAAGCATCATATAATGACCACCAAGCAACTGACAACCGCTGGTTGGCATACCAAAGCCCTGCGTAATTCTCAGTTGAGAATGAGCCAGGAGTTTGGTACTCCAACCAGCGACAATTACAGATTCACTTGATGGTTTCAAAAACAAGCATCATGTTTACAGAGTTAAGAAGAAAACACAATTTTGGTAATTTATTCAAAAATGAAACTACTACATGTTAAGAAAATTAAATTTAATTGAAAACTCACATATTGCATGTCAAGAATCAGGTCAGAAAACATAACAATCAGTAAACAAGATTGAAGAACAAGCATGAATTGGTTCTGACTCGTCCGAGTCACAGAATTTTGAGATGTTTTTAGGAATAAATCATATTTTCTCTGACGATTATACAACCTATTACAAAGGGTATTTGCTATAACCAAACAAAACGAAAGAAATCATATGAATCGGTTCAAAATATAAACCCTAACTCGGTTCAGAAAATAAAACCCTAATCAGGAAATCACGAAGATAATGAAAAACAAATTCAAATCAGAAATCAAACCAATAGAAAATGACAAATACATCTTTACGGGTGAGATTTATACCTGAGTTTGAGTTAAGATGTAAATCGGCGCAGTTGAAGCTACGGTTTGATATCAGAGATTGGGGTGAAGTTGGGTTTCTTGAGATATCGATCAGAGTTTGAGATGAAGTTAGGGTTTGAGGTGAAGTTGGGTTTCTTGAGATGTCAAGATCGGTGTTGTATGAAGTTAGGGTTTGAGGTAAAGTTGCAGAGAAAATCTTCTCAAAGACAGAGAGAAAAAACGAGAAAGAGAGAGAGAGAGAAAAAATGAGAGAAATGAGAGGAAATTTTTGGTCTATGGTCAAAAGTCTTCTCTTTAGGGGCTGTTTGGGTGGGAAACCAAATTTGGTTCAAAATCTAGAAGGATGTGCCCAAATTTAGGCGGGCTGTTTGGGTGGGAAACACACAATCCGCATGGTATTTTTTGTAGACGTTAGATTAAAATCTGGACAATCCCATTGGTTGAAACAAAGCATACGGATTGAGAAGAAAACACAAAATTTGGTAAACCAAACAAGGCTTCCTCACCGTTAGATTGGCTTGTGATTTGATTTCCTTAAATTTGGTTCGTTGGATTACAAACAATTACAATAAAACCATTTGATAGGTATAAACTCAAAATTCTAGTGACTTTGTCTTCAAACCTGACCACGAACTATGAATCGTAAACGTCTGAAAATGGGTTCTGACCTATAATTTAGCAGGAGTGGACTACTATGAGACGAGAACTTCGCATGAACGATGGATCTTTAGCGATTCCATGAGAATATTTTACGCGTAAGATTCCATGAGAATATTCTCATGAACCCCTAAACACACACGAATTTGCAAACTTCGAGAGGAGTGAACTTGTCCAGGAGATCGAAACACGGCCAGAGTGGACTACTATATATGAGACGAGAACTTCGCATGAACGATGGATCTTTAGCAGTTTACGCGTAAGATTCCATGAGAATATTCTCATGAACCCCTAAACACACAAGAATTCGCAAACTTCGAGAAGTGAACTTGTCAGGAGATCGAAAACCGGCCAGGAGTGGACTACTATATATGAGACGAGAACTTCGCATGAACGATGGATCTTTAGCGGTTTACGCGTAAGATTCCATGAGAATATTCTCATGAACCCCTAAACACACAAGAATTCGCAAACTTCGAGAAGTGAACTTGTCCGGAGATCGAAACACGGCCTGGCCAGAGTGGACTACTATATATGAGACGAGAACTTCGCATGAACGATGGATCTTTAGCAATTTACGCGTAAGATTCCATGAGAATATTCTCATGAACCCCTAAACACACAAGAATTCGCAAACTTCGAGAAGTGAACTTGTCCAGAGATCGAAACCTGGCCAGGAGTGGACTACTATATATGAGACGAGAACTTCGCATGACGATGGATCTTTAGCGGTTACGCGTAAGATTCCATGAGAATATTCTCATGAACCCCTAAACACACACAAAGAACTTGTTCGCAAACTATCGAGATGAAGTGAACTTGTCCATGAGAGAATCGCAAACTTCGAGAAGTGAACTTGTCAGGAGTGAAACCTGGCCGGGGAGTGGTATGAGACGAGAACTACTGGATCTTTATGAGATTCCATGAGAATATTCTCATGAACCCCTAAACACACAAGAATTCGCAAACTTCGAGAAGTGAATGGATTTAGAACTTCGCATGAACGATGGATCTTTAGCGATTTACGCGTAAGATTCCATGAGAATATTCTCATGAACCCCTAAACACACAAGAATTCGCAAACTTCGAGAAGTGAACTTGTCAGGAGATCGAAACACGGCCAGAGTGGACTACTATATATGAGACGAGAACTTCGCATGAACGATGGATCTTTAGAAGTTTACGCGTAAGATTCCATGAGAATATTCTCATGAACCCCTAAACACACAAGAATTCGCAAACTTCGAGAAGTGAACTTGTCCAGGAGATCGAAACCTCGGCCGAGGGAGTGGACTACTATATATGAGACGAGAACTTCGCATGAACGATGGATCTTTAGCAGTTTACGCGTAAGATTCCATGAGAATATTCTCATGAACCCCTAAACACACAAGAATTCGCAAACTTCGAGAAGTGAACTTGTCCAGAGATCGAAACCTGGCCAGGAGTGGACTACTATATATGAGACGAGAACTTCGCATGAACGATGGATCTTTAGCGGTTTACGCGTAAGATTCCATGAGAATATTCATGATGAACCCCTAAACACACAAGAATTCGCAAACTTCGAGAAGTGAACTTGTCCGGAGATCGAAACCTGGCCAGGAGTGGACTACTATATATGAGACGAGAACTTCGCATGAACGATGGATCTTTAGCAGTTTACGCGTAAGATTCCATGAGAATATTCTCATGAACCCCTAAACACACAAGAATTCGCAAACTTCGAGAAGTGAACTTGTCCGGAGATCGAAACCTGGCCAGGAGTGGACTACTATGAGACGAGAACTTCGCATGAACGATGGATCTTTAGCAGTTTACGCGTAAGATTCCATGAGAATATTCTCATGAACCCCTAAACACACAAGAATTCGCAAACTTCGAGAAGTGAACTTGTCCGGAGATCGAAACCTGGCCAGGAGTGGACTACTATATATGAGACGAGAACTTCGCATGAACGATGGATCTTTAGAAGTTTACGCGTAAGATTCCATGAGAATATTCTCATGAACCCCTAAACACACAAGAATTCGCAAACTTCGAAACTTCGAGAAGTGAACTTGTCAAGGAGATCGAAACCTGGCCAGGAGTGGACTACTATATATGAGACGAGAACTTCGCATGAACGATGGATCTTTAGCAGTTTACGCGTAAGATTCCATGAGAATATTCTCATGAACCCCTAAACACACAAGAATTCGCAAACTTCGAGAAGTGAACTTGTCCGGAGATCGAATCCTGCCAGGAGTGGACTACTATATATGAGACGAGAACTTCGCATGAACGATGGATCTTTAGCAGTTTACGCGTAAGATTCCATGAGAATATTCTCATGAACCCCTAAACACACAAGAATTCGCAAACTTCGAGAAGTGAACTTGTCAGGAGATCGAAACCTGGCCAGGAGTGGACTACTATATATGAGACGAGAACTTCGCATGAACGATGGATCTTTAGAAGTTTACGCGTAAGATTCCATGAGAATATTCTCATGAACCCCTAAACACACAAGAATTCGCAAACTTCGAGAAGTGAACTTGTCCGGAGATCGAAACCTGGCCAGGAGTGGACTACTATATATGAGACGAGAACTTCGCATGAACGATGGATCTTTAGCAGTTTACGCGTAAGATTCCATGAGAATATTCTCATGAACCCCTAAACACACAAGAATTCGCAAACTTCGAGAAGTGAACTTGTCCGGAGATCGAAACCGGCCAGGAGTGGACTACTATATATGAGACGAGAACTTCGCATGAACGATGGATCTTTAGAAGTTTACGCGTAAGATTCCATGAGAATATTCTCATGAACCCCTAAACACACAAGAATTCGCAAACTTCGAGGAGTGAACTTGTCCGGAGATCGAAACCTGGCCAGGAGTGGACTATTATATATGAGACGAGAACTTCGCATGAACGATGGATCTTTAGAAGTTTACGCGTAAGATTCCATGAGAATATTCTCATGAACCCCTAAACACACAAGAATTCGCAAACTTCGAGAAGTGAACTTGTCAGGAGATCGAAACCTGGCCAGGAGTGGACTACTATATATGAGACGAGAACTTCGCATGAACGATGGATCTTTAGCAGTTTACGCGTAAGATTCCATGAGAATATTCTCATGAACCCCTAAACACACAAGAATTCGCAAACTTCGAGAAGTGAACTTGTCCGGAGATCGAAACCTGGCCAGGAGTGGACTACTATATATGAGACGAGAACTTCGCATGAACGATGGATCTTTAGCAGTTTACGCGTAAGATTCCATGAGAATATTCTCATGAACCCCTAAACACACAAGAATTCGCAAACTTCGAGAAGTGAACTTGTCCGGAGATCGAAACCTGCCAGGAGTGGACTACTATATATGAGACGAGAACTTCGCATGAACGATGGATCTTTAGCAGTTTACGCGTAAGATTCCATGAGAATATTCTCATGAACCCCTAAACACACAAGAATTCGCAAACTTCGAGAAGTGAAAAAATTTAGCGGAAGTTAAAAAATTTAGCAAAAGTGAAAAAACTTTTTAGAAGTGAAAAAACTTAGCAGAAGTGAAAAAAATTTAGCAGAAGTTAAAAAGTTTCGAAAGACGAAAAAACCCCTATGACGACTATTTCTAACAGTTGTGAAAGGGCCATGAAAAAAAATTTCTGCATCACAACTTCCATTTCAATCTCCAACCGTCTATTTCAACCTTACATCGATCTCTAACCGTCCATTGTTTTTAATTTTTTTTCTTTTTTATCCTTTTCTTTTTTCTTTCCTCCACCACTTCTTTTATTTTTCGTCTCTTCTTTTATCTTTCTTCGAACCACAGAAAAACACCTCCTCCATCTGCCGAAACACCATCAATCAAACCATTACAAGTCAAGATCATCAACAAATCGAGCAAACAAATCTATGAAAAGGAGTTTTTTTCATCAACATATCGTTTTTTTTCTCCATCAACAGATCGAGTTTCTTAAGCTCTGTTAACATCATCAACAAATCGAGCTTCTCCATCAACAGATCGATCTTGTAATTGGGTCTATAACTGATTGCTTTAATTTTTTTTTTGTAATAGTTTCATCTCAATTTGCATTAAATTTAGGGTTTCATGATTGGGTTGCATTAAATTCGTTAAAAAAAAAAAAAATCAATCATTGCATTTAATTTGTTTGATGATTTGGTAGCATTAAATTTTGATGATTGGCCTGGATCAAATTTTTAGGGTTGCATTTAATTTCAATCATTTCAAACCGTTACATTAATTTTTTTGGGTTGTTCGAATTTAATTCATGTTTAGATGCATTCAATTATGCAAATGGTTGAAATTAAGTTTTTGGGGTTGTTTGATTTTTGCAGATTCACTAAGCGTATAGGGGAGCGGTGAAGTACAAATTTTCTTTGAAAATAAGTCTAGCTAAGCGATGGTATGTATGCACTAGTTGGCTTGTTGTTTGGAAAGACAAATGTGTTCTCTATCCGATTTTAAATCAGTAAAATTTCCTAAGTAAAAAGATAGTTGGCTTTTTGGTCATTCACTTTTGAAGTTCTAACATTACTATGTGTACGTATGCGATCCAAGATTGTTCTCGTAATGTATACAATCTTGCTATATGCATGCTCCTATCTTGCTTTCGGACTTCTAGTGTAGCGCTCAACACCAGAATTATCTTGTCTTGTTTGCCATTATATGTACCGTTCTGACCAAATGCCACCCCTGCAACTATTTAGGATTATATTTATGTGTGTATAAAGCTTGTCTGTCGTAGTTGCGAGGCTGCGAATAATAGCTCTTTTATCCTATGTGCTCTAGCTTTCTTCCATCCTAAAACAGACTCATATAATTTTTGTGACTGCCCTTGAATCTACATAGTTGTTGGTGTAATTTGGTATAGTTTTCTCGTCCAGATAATGTCAACTTGGTGCCCATTTTGAATCTTTGATAAAATTATTCGTTATTGGTGGTGATGGCTCCAAAATGAGATGCATGCATAGGTTTTATGACTTATCTTTTTGATAGTGCATCCTGCAAAATTGTGTCATTGTTTGTACCATCGTTTGCGTCCATTTGTTGTCATTCAGATGCCTAATAATTGCGAGATTGCTCAATCCTTCCTGGCAAGAAAATAACAAAGGAAAAAGTTTATATATATTTTAATATGAGAATGTTTTTCATTGACAGTGGGAAGGAAATAAAGATTCATATTGAACTGCAACCAGGACTGACTCTTGACTTGTAAAATGATGAATAAGGATTGGGTTCGTTGGCCAAGGTAAAGCCAAGTCATAACTGTCTCTACAGGGTATATATGTCTCATAATGAGATTAATCGATCTTAGTACGTCTAACCATTGGAGTTTTAATGTAGGGGGGAAGTTCCATACCAGGATGCAGTAAAGAAGTTCGTAGAGTTGGCTCATGAGAAACTTGGAAATCCTTCTAAGTTTAGTTGTCCTTGTGTGGATTGTAAGAATCTTGCTGCGCCACTTCCTCCTGGTACAATACATATGCACTTGCTAAAACGGGGTATGGATCCTACTTACACCGAGTGGGTTCTTCACGGGGAGAAGATTAGCAATTTTAATAATGTTCATGAAGAGGGAGCAACACGTCAACGTACTTTCTACCAGATGTGGACAGATGCTAATGTTGAAGGTGATGTCGAACCAAGGCAAGGGGTTTGTGAACCTAGGCGGGACGAAGGGTTTCCAAACCACGACGAAGAGTTCGATAAACGAGATTGAAGAGGCCGACTTCCCTTTATCCCTGGTTGTACTACACACACAAAGCTAAGCATGACTACTGAGTTGTATAGGCACAAGACAGTAAATGGTTTATCTCGAAGGGCTTTTGATGATCTTCTCAAGACAATTGGTTCTGTGTTGCCCCCAGGTCATTGTCTTCCTAAATCAACTTATGAAGTGAAGAAGTTGTTGAAAGCTTTCCAACTCACTTATGAGAAAATACACGCATGTCAGAATGATTGTTGTTTGTTTAGAAATGATTTGAAAGACGAGGATGAATGTCCTAAATGTCACTATTCTAGGTGGAAGGAAGACACATCTAACATGGATGATGCTGACATGGTAGACAAGCCCAAAAAGAAGATACCCGGTGAAGGTGCTTAGATACTTCCCCATTGTGCCGAGATTAAGGAGAATGTATAAATCAGCAGAGCTAGCTTTGATTGATATGGCACGCGACTCATAAGAGTAAAGATGGGAAGATGCGTCATCCAACGGATTCTTTGGCTTGGAAGCACATAGACACAAAGTTCCCCGAGTTTGCTTCAGAATCGCGTAATTTGCGTCTTGGGCTTGCTGCTGATGGATTTAATCCGTTTGGCGATCTTTCCCCAACCCACAGTTGTTGGCCGGTGATGATTGTGGTATATAATCTTCCCCCTCAGCAGTGTATGCAAGGCGACAATATTATTTTAAGCTTGATGATTCCAGGAAAGAAACAACCAGGTAGAGACATCGATATATACTTGCAACCACTGATTGATGATCTGATTAAGTTATGGGAAAACGGCGTGGAGGTTTATGATGCATTTAGCAAGACAATGTTCAATTTGAAGGCATTATTAATGTGGACGATAAATGATTTTCCTGCTTATGGTAACCTATCTGGATGTACATATAAAGGGAAGTCAGCCTGCCCTCTTTGTGGTGATAATACTCTTTCAACCTGGTTGCCGTTTAGTCGTAAAACTGTTTACATGAATCATAGGAGATTTCTACCTCATAATCATCCTCTTCGATCGACTAAGAAGAAAGCATGTTTCAATGGAGAGATTGAGACGAAGGAAAAGCCACCTACTATGTCTAGTGCCGAGGCTTTTGAACGTCAGAGCAGTATTGTAAATGACTTTGGAAAAGCGAAGCAGAACGAGGTGGAGAAAAGGAAAGAGAAAGAGGAAAAGAAGAATAATAAGAAGAAGAATAAGCAGAAAAAGGGTCAGAGTAGTGCGGCAAAAGGTGCAAATGACGGTAAATCTAACTGCGGGAAGCGGAAAAGGCAAGTTTCTACTGATGCCGGTATGAGTGCTGGTGCTAGTTCTGGTGCACGGGATGATGACCATCCGATATTCAACAAACGGTCAATATTTTTTGACTTGCCTTACTGGAAGGTAACTTAATTATAACCTCAGATTATCTTCTTTTCAGTCTTACATTCCTATCTGCATGTTAAATCTCATTTATGAAATGTACAACTCAAGTGACTTGCTCATACTTTTTATGTTATTCCTTCCTTCCTAGGAATTGTTACTACGACACAATATTGATGTTATGCATACGAAAAAAAAACGTCTGTGAGAGTGTCATTGGTACTCTATTGAATATAAAGAACAAAACAAAAGATGGCTTAAAGTCCCGTAATGATCTGAAAAGTATGGGAATCAAAGAAGAATTGCATTTAATAGTCAAAAATGGCAAAACTTGGCTTCCGCCAGCACCATGTAACTTAAGCGATAAGGGAAAATTTGTATTCTATAATAGGATGAGAAATCGAAGGTTCCATATGGGTATAGTTCGATCTTAGGAGGCATTTCTCGAAAGATGGTTGCTTGGGTGTCCTTAAGGCTCATGATTACCATGTTATGATGCAACAAATATTACATGTAGCTTTGAAAGGACTTTTACACGATGGGCCAAGTAATGCCATAAATCGGTTATGTTCTTATTTTAACGAAATATGCCAAAGGGCAGTTGATCTCACTAGATTGTTAGAACTTGAAGATGAAATTGCTTTGAGACTTTGTGTATGTTGGAGATGTACTTCCCTCCATCATTTTTTGATGTGATGGTACACTTGACAATTCACCTAGCTCGAGAAGTGCGTTTAGGTGGACCCGTACAATATCGTTGGATGTATCCATTTGAAAGGTAATTGTTTCATTAGTATGAATATTTTTTAGTTATTTTAAGTACAATGTTATAGTTTTGTTCGTGTAAATGGGAGTTTGGTGCTAATAATTAGAAGTTTGGTTTGTAGAAGTTTGGTGTATATGAAGACATTCAAAGAATACGTAAATAATTACGCACAACCTGAAGCATGTATAGCAGAGTGTTACCTAGGAATGGAGTGCGTCAGGTATTTTGATGTTCATGGGGACAAACATTCTGAAGGAGGAGTAAATCAAAGCCATAATGAAGACATTCAACATGATTCCACACCGGCAGGGCGTCCTCTTTCTAGAGGTGTTCAAGTGTGTATTGGTAGTGATATGCTAAAGATCGCTCATAGATATGTGCTTTTTAACACGGCAACAATTGAACCATATATAACGTAAGTATGACTGTTATATGTTCATTTAAAATTGTTAGCAGTATAAGCACTTGTGTTTTACGAATCTTTTCCACATTAAATTTTTTCTTATTAGAATGCATATGGATGAGTTAAGATCTTCCGATACTTCCAGTGAAGACCAACTCCTTTCCATACACTCGGAAACATTTGCAGATTGGTTAAAGCAAAAGGTACGTGCAACGCCACTTGGTTATTTGTTATATATGTTTGCAATTTATTAGATTCATTTTTCCTGAGTACGTAGTACCTCTTTTTAGCATTACCCACAAAACAATAGTTATATTTCACTACTAGAGATGAATCTGTCATTCACTTCTTAATTAGATCTTACCAAGCCAAAACATAGAGCTTGCGCCCATTACTGTGGTCACTTGTGTTCTGCTAACTAAATTTTATTGATAGGTTAAAATGCAAATTGGTCAAGGCATGTCAGTATCAAATACAATACGGTGGTTGTCACATGGTCCTTTAGAAAAATGTGTATCATATAAAGGCTTGCAAATAAATGGGTCAAGGTTTGTTACTAAGGATATTCAAAGAGTCACGCAAAACACTGGTGTTTCAATTGAATCAAAATCTTTAGTTGCATCATCACAAATAAGTAGTGGTTTCTATGGCGTTTTAGAACAAATTCTCGTGTTGGACTACCAACATATGTTTCAAATTCCCTTATTCAAATGTGACTGGGCTCACACCTATTTTGGTGTCAAGATAGAAAAAGGTTTTACATTGGACTACCAATATCAAAATGATCCATTCATTTTAGCGTCACAAGCCCGACAAGTTTTCTATTCTCGAGAGTCAGATACATCGAATTGGTTTGTGATGTTGAAACCACCACCAAGGGGTTTCCATGAATTAGAGGAATACAATGAACAGGAAGACACAAGTTGCCATCCAGTGGAACCTTCAACTCTTGGCTTACAAATGGATGATGAGACTGAGATTTATGCAAGAACTGATGCTGAACCTATCTTAGTGGTTCCGACAAAGAAGAAAAACAAGAAGAATAAGAAAAAGAAAAAGAAGTGCCGCTGATGGTGGGTTTAATTACTCTTTTCATTTCCACTGATGCTCTGAACCTATTTTGTTTCTTTCATTTTGCTTCAGATTGTATTTTTGCTTTTAAAATGACATGCTATTTATTTCTCTTTAATTATGACTTGAAATATTGTTGGTATGATATGCTATCTGTTTCTCTGGAGATGAACTCCCCTTTTTAACTCCGCCATCATTTCAATGCCGGTCTCAAGCCGGGTAAAGGAGGAGAGAAAATGGGATTTATTGAGTTCTAAATGCAGATTTTACGAAATTGGTTACATATAATCATGTCTTTGGTATACGATGTTGCAATTTGCTTTTCTGGAATGTCTTTACTTATTTTGCAGTCAATGTCTTACTTTTATTCCAGTTAATATACTTCACAACTTTAAGCATTTGCAACTTCTTAATGGAATTTGAAATGTGATTGCAGGCCTTGTACAATTCACTAAAACTTCCATGAATCGCAGTCTTGTGATTGTTGATTGAAATGTGATTGCGAGGCATTGGACAAACTTCCTTATATGCTTCGGGAAAAATGGTGCATTTCTTTGGCCTTTTTTTTTTAAGGCTAATTTAAAAATTTGGTCTAATATATAAAAGAATGTAAATATAATTACATGTATAAATGTGGCAGGATGGTTGGAATGTCATATTGGGCCAGCGGAGACTCATGTTCGACTCTCACCAGGCTCTTTTTTATTTCATAGTTATTTTTCATTTTACAACTCTTCTAAGGGTTGCAGAAGATCTATTTATCTTTTTCTTCTTATCTATTCAATCTCCCCATCACTTATTCTCCTCCACTTATCTTCTTTTCCGTCGTTTTTTCTTTTTCTCCTCCATCTCCCATGAGAACCTCCTCCTTCATCTCCTTAACCACGAAAATTTAAAACCCATCAATAGATTGAGCTGAAGATTTCTTCACCACCAACACCTTCTCGATATGTGTTAAGGAAAAGAAGGTTTGATTCTATAACCCATTTTAGGGTTTTATTATTTTTTTGATTTCGTTTTGTTTAACTTCGCTATTGATCTGAGAATGATGATACAGTTAAAATTAGTCCTAGCTTCAATAGATCTATTAATCAACACTAATCAATCATGTGTAAATTAGCCATCACTAAATTAGGCTTTAAAAACACTTAGGGTTCGAAATTTTCGAAATTAGGCCAGTGGAGAAATTTTCTTCAATTAGGCTTTAAAAACACTCTTGAATTAGTCATGGGTGGAGGTGTGAAAGATTCTCCGGTAGCAGAGTAGCAAAGCAATAAAGTAACATGAGAATGAAAAAAACCTAGCGAGTGTGCTATGTGTGAACAAGGGATTCATGAGACAAAAGTGTGTCCTTGGCTCTATTCTAGGTGTAAGCATGTTCCTTGTAATGGTGTGAGGGCATTTCTGCAATCTAAAACAACTGAAACCTATGGAAAAATGTTTTTCAAGTGCACCATACCTACCTGCACCTACTTTGAATGGTTTACTGATGCTTCTGATCCTTGCAAAGCCAAGTTGTTGTTGTTACCATCAGTGAAAATCTGTGATGCTTGTGGAGAAGATGATCATTCTTTTAAAAATTGTCCACTACATAGTCAGTTGTGCTTCTCTTCAACCTGCAATAACAAACTCAACCTAAAAATATGCAACAATCAACACAATAAGCACATAGCTTACCTGGTATGTGAAGAATGTGGAGCTTTTACATGGGCCTCAGATGCTATCTTCATTCTTTGCAAAGGAAAAAGTTAGAGTTTCTGCAAATCAAATAGCTGATCTAATTACAAATCTAGGAAAAAGTCATATGTAATAAGATTTCATTTTATGTGTAGTATGAATTGGTCTGGACTTGTTTTATAATTAAAATTATGCTATGTTGATGACTTATAATATTGTTTGTATGATATATTGAATGTTTCTCTTCAGATGAACCCCCCTTTTTAACTCCGCCATTGAATAATTTCATTGCCGGTCTCAAGCCCGGATAAAGGAGGAGAGAAAAGGGGATTTATTGAGTTGGTCTCTAATTTCGTAGTTGGCGAGAAAACAGGTAACACATTCCTATAATCTCGAAACTTTGAGCATTTGCAAACTTCTTCATGATTGTTGTGTTTGCTTTACCAAAATTTGCATGAATCCGCTACTTTGAGCATATAAATATACACCTCCACTTGTTTCATTCATTTACATTTTGAGATATACAACCTGGTGCTGTGAGTGTTGATTGAAATGTGATTGCATTCGTCCTTGTATAATTCAGAGAAAGCCTTGTATGTTTCAGGCAAAATGGCGCACTTGATGGCTATTTTTCTTAAGGCTCAGTTGAAATTATTGTTAAATATTAACGTAGATGTCCTTTGATAATCATACATGTAACTGTGGAATGGTGGTTGGAATCCCAGTCCTACACAGAGGAGGCCCGAGTTCGAATCTCACCCTAGCCTAATTTTTTTCCTAGTCAATTTTCATTTTACAACCCTTATAAAGGTTGCGAATGTTGATTAAAAGAAAAAGCACAAATCTACCAGTATTGTGAATCCGCGCGGGATGGTTGACGTCTTGTACTAACACCTAGTAAGCTTGGGTTCGATTCTCTACAAGAACATTTTTCAATTTTTTTTTTTCTTATCTTCAATGACTCTTATTAGTGTTGTTTTAAAATCATTCACTACCTTTAGGATATGAGTCGTAAATTCTAAAGGTGGTCACTTCTCTCGCAACCCTTTTCACACAACAAGTTGTGGTTCGATTCTCGTCACTACTCTTAGGAACTCGTTGGTCCTAAGAGTTGGACATATTTTACTTTGACAACGCTTTTGTTGGAAAAAGTTGTAAAACATACTACATTTTACAACTTTTAATTTACGAGTTGTCAATCTACAGTTGTAGATTACTAATTTTCCCGTAGTGCAATCAAAAATAAGGATTATATGTTATTATTGTTAAGCTTTGTCCTACATGATCGGGAGGAAATGAGTTTTATTGTATTGTTATAATATAAACATAGGTCCCACTACCTCTAACCATGCAATAACGGAGTACTACATAGTAGAGGTTTTTTTCTTTTTCTTTTTGAAACCAGTACATAGTAGATGTTAGTAAGCCTCCATATCTAATTCTTGTCTTTTGAAGAATCCAAAAGCTCATTAATCCAAGAATTGTTTTTACAGATCTCGTTCTTTATCCAGGACCTCTAGGTACTGTATGATGAACTTGAAATTTTTTTTTTTTTTGCTCGATTAACTTGAGTTCTTCTCTATGGTTAGTGGTTCACTTTTGGGATCTATACTTATTTAGATTTGATGGTCTTATTAAATGAAGAGTAACATAGATTAGTAGAGATGTTTTTTGGAATAAAAATTAAAAGTTAAAAAGAGAACTCTCTATTTGAAAATCTTCCCTATTTCAATGCCGTTTTGCCTTAAGTTCTTAGTACAATTTGGAGCAATAAAATTGTTTTTGGGGTGAAATGGTGGAAATTTGTTAAGCTTTTTAATGAATGAAGGAATTAAAAAGCACTGGGTGGGGATTGGTGTGGCTGTGTCAACTAAACTTTGATCTCATCTCCATTTGTCAACCGTTTTATATTTTGTTTCTTAATAAAATGAATGTATTTGAATAAACAAAAGGAGCTTAAATAATAACAGTAGGACCAAAATTTATGGAATTTTTTTTTTTTTTTTTTTTTTAATTACTAGCAGTGATTGATTTTTTCTTTTCTTAATGCCAATGTTGCTCTTTTGCTAGTGTCTTGTTCACCTGTAAAATTATTTGAATTTTCAGATTAGTTTCTATGGCTGAGGATGGAGGACCATTGCTGGTGGGTGGTCACATGAAATCGATAGATATTCCAGATTTTCCAAATCGATTAGATGTATTTTATGAACATTGGCAGTCTCATGCTGATACATATTGGAAAGGCTCCGATATTCTTTTTCTTCAAACACCCCCACGGTATGAACGTGCAAGATCACTGAATTCGAATTCATGTATTTTTAATATATGGCTACTTGGGCTAGAGTTTCCAAATACAATGTTTGTGTTCACAAAAACACATATTTACATCTTTTGTAGTGAGTATGATGGAGAATTATTTCATCTATTAAATGAAGCTACACAAAAATCTAAATGTTCTTTAACTTTGGAGATATATAAAATGGATGAAGAAGATAGTGGGATTGATCAAATAGATGTAATGTTCATTGAAATTTATGAACGGATCACCAAAAGTACTATCAATGTAGGTTTCATATTGGAAAGTTGAAGTGAGTGTTTTCAATACATGGTACCAGGAAAGGGATCCCATAGGTTTTCACATCATTGATGTAACGAATGGATTTGAAGAATTATTTGTTGTCAAAGACAAATATGAACTTGCCACTATAGAAAGATCAACTGTGACGGACCGGAAAATTACGCCTTTGGCGCGTTGCCCCGCAGGCCGTAATCTCCCCGGTGCGCCATGATGAAGCTACGATCCGGCCTCAAAGCTAGGCAAATGCACGTCCAATTGCCCTTGCAAGCATGCTCGTGGAGCATGACGCAGCCTAACTTAGCTTCCACACCATTCCAACTTACCCTTGTCCCGCAAAAGGGTTTTAAGGCCATAAGGCCAATGCCAATGCATTTTTCATGCGTCTCTCGGCTTTACCTTTACGTAGGGAATTCATAAATGAATTTCCTAGCTAGCCGAGCAACCGTCACATTGCCGTGTCTTGTCCAGGCATAAGCCTTAGACTTTAGCGTAGGCCACACCAAGCCCTTGCTATTTCCCACGTTACCTCGCTTACCATCTCTTCATAACTTGATAGGAAGTATGAGCATCCACTTACTGGCATGCAACTAAGCCTCATCAAGTCTGGCCACAATCATCTCTTGCGTCGAGCTACCAAGCTTAGATGATATGAGGGGCCAACGTGCCGCAATCATCTCGTCTTGGACCGACAATGCCGCAACTCATTGCGGCTGCCTACGTACCCTTCCCTACTCTAAGGGATCAAGCACAGACCGTAGTTCATCCTCGAAGGGACAAGCAACTTATTCTAACTCGTTTGCTAGGCCGTGGCCAAGCAACAGTGTTAATGGCCTAGTCCGTGTAGGCCGTTCCGTCAAAATGCATCCAAGTGATGCATGTTCGGTCCGCAATATGGCATAACGATGCCTAAGCACCAAATGCCGTATTCGCGAGGCTACGCGACTATAAATGAGCCTTAGGCATCATTTATACTCTTAAACTAAGCTATGAAGCTTACTTGGTGCTTAGTCCGCATATGCACCATCAACCAACTACCCCTCCCTATATATGTTTTAATGGAATTTCTACAAGTATGAAAAGGGGACAAAAAATATTTCATCAACTCCCCGTTTACTATTCATGGCCGTTGCCATGTATTTTCGCATAACCGGCCAAGATGGCTGGGTCACTACCAATGCCAACTCCGATGTCCGGCCATGTTGGCCGTCCACTGCCAACCCGATGTCTGGCCATGTTGGCCGTCCTCTGCCAACCCGATGTCCGGCCATGTTTGCGGTCCACTGCCAACCCGATGTCCGGCCATGTTGGCGGTCCACTGCCAACCCGATGTCCGGCCATGTTGGCCGTCCACTGCCAACCCGATGTCCGGCCATGTTGGCCGTCCGTTTTCAAGGTCATCTACCCAACTGACCTAATGCATCATTTGATGCAAGATTGGCTCTTAGCCAATGTAGCTTCCAACCAATGCCATATTGGCCTTAGCCAATATGCATATGCGATGTGCCTTACTTGGCACCGGATATGGCCTAGGGCCAAATGCATCTCACCATGCAAAGGAAGCTTTGGATGAAGCTTCATCACCAAGCAAATGGCGCATCTTTTAGCATGCGCCATGCTAAAAACACGGGGTGTTACATTATCACACCCTTCAAAGAATTTCGTCCCCGAAATTCAAAACCAAAACTATTGTGGACAATCTCTTCGAGTTGGATTTCCTGAGCAAAAGTCCCATACCAGATGCTCAGAAATCACGGGTTTCTTCAAGTTGTCATGAACAACATTTAGACCTTCCGAGCACATGTCCCATACCACCCGCCTGTGAATCCAAAAGTGCCCACAACAATACCAAGAATCGCAATTGGCCGTGCCAAGAGGATATCTCGACAAGGTATCCCGAATGTGCATCCCATACTACACACTCAAGAATCCCTAAGGTTCACAAGTTGGAAGGTGTCATCAAAATGACAAAATTTTAGCACAATCCGTGTGGATCGGTATCCGATTGCCCACCGTCCCCGACGGTCATCCAGGTGCCACTCGTAAGTGGGATGCTAGCTGCTCGACAACGCACACCGTTGGCGATTTCCAACGTGTGGGGATGATCGGTCCCATTGTCTACCCACCGTCCCGACGGTCTTAGGATATCCACTCGTAAGTGGGGTGCCACTTAGGCCAGGCAAACTCACAGCACATGAACAAGCTCAACTCGATTCACAAAAGTAACTGGCATTGCAGTTACAAACTCTTTCCGCGCAAAAGTTGGCCTACTCTCCAACATTATTTCCCTTTGAAGGAAAAATACTCGTTTGATGAGTCCACTCCGCATAGTCCCCCGGTGTTTTCTCGGAACTTGCTCGATACCATACGTGACGGACCGGAAAATTACGCCTTTGGCGCGTTGCCCCGCAGCCGTAATCTCCCGGTGCGCCATGATGAAGCTACGATCCAGGGCCTCAAAGCTAGGCAAATGCACGTCCAATTGCCCTTGAAAGCATGCTCGTGGAGCATGACGCGGCTAACTTAGCTTCCACACCATTCCAACTTACCCTTGTCCCGCAAAAGGGTTTTAAGGCCATAAGGCCAATGCCAATGCATTTTTCATGCGTCTCTGGCTTTACCCTTTACGTAGGGAATTCATAAATGAATTTCCTAGCTAGCTGAGCAACCGTCACATTGCCGTGTCTTGTCCAGGCATAAGCCTTAGACTTTAGCGTAGGCCACACCAAGCCCTTGCCATTTCCCACGTTACCTCGCTTACCATCTCTTCATAACTTGATAGGAAGTATGAGCATCCACTTACTGGCATGCAACTAAGCCTCATCAAGTCTGGCCACAATCATCTCTTGCGTCGAGCTACCAAGCTTAGATGATATGAGGGGCCAACGTGCTGGACCGACAATGCCGCAACTCATTGCGGCTGCCTACGTACCCTTCCCTACTCTAAGGGATCAAGCACGGGACCGTAGTTCATCCTCGAAGGGACAAGCAACTTATTCTAACTCGTTTGCTAGGCCGTGGCCAAGCAATGTTGTTAATGGCCTAGTCCGTGTAGGCGTTCCGTCAAAATGCATCCAAGTGATGCATGTTCGGTCCGCAATATGGCATAACGATGCCTAAGCACCAAATGCCGTATTCGCGAGGCTACGCGACTATAAATGAGCCTTAGGCATCATTTATACTCTTAAACGCTAAGCTATGAAGCTTACTTGGTGCATAGTCCGCATATGCACCATCAACCAACTACCCCTCCCTATATATGTTTTAATGGAATTTCTACAAGTATGAAAAGGGGACAAAAAATATTTCATCAACTCCCCGTTTACTATTCATGGCCGTTGCCATGTATTTTCTTGCATAACCGGCCAAGATGGCTGGTCACTACCAATGCCAACTCCGATGTCCGGCCATGTTGGCCGTCCACCGCTAACCCGATGTCCGGCCATGTTGGCCGTCCTCTCGCCAACCCGATGTCCGGACATGTTGGCGGTCCACTTCCAACCCGATGTCCGGCCATGTTGGCGGCCCACTGCCAACCCGATGTCCGGCCATGTTGGCAAATCCATCGCAACCCGATGTCCGGCCATGTTGGCCGTCCGGATTTTCAAGGTCATCTACCCAATCGACCTAATGCATCATTTGATGCAAGATTGGCTCTTGGCCAATGTAGCTTCCAACCAATGCCATATTGGCCTTAGCCAATATGCATATGCGATGTGCCTTACTTGGCACCAGATATGGCCTAGGGCCAAATGCATCTCACCATGCAAAGGAAGCTTTGGATGAAGCTTCATCACCAGCAAATGGCGCATCTTTTAGCATGCGCCATGCTAAAAACACGGGGTGTTACATCAACACTTCTAACCGAAGCTGTGATGGATGATTGTGTGGTGAATGTTCTTAGAGATATTATAAAGAAAGAAAAAAATGTTTTTAATTCGTGTTTAACACAAGGTATAATGAAAGAAATTGTGAATCCGCGGTTATTGCAAGTAGACATCGAGGTCAAAGGGGTCACTGTTTGCCATCCCCCTGTGGTATAAAATAGGAATGATTTGGAGTTCCAGTTTGGACAATTCGTTACAAGTGACGATAAAAATTTGATCTATGAGCCTGAAAGTGTGATTGTAGTTAGCATTAGCTCAACTTACAATGATTATTGTTCTTACACTTCTAGAACACTTTTAAATCAACCCTCTGTTTCACAAACTATAACATACGAGGTTCTCTTGGAAGCACAAAAAGCTATTATTACAACTCTTCGGTCAGGAACAAAACTAAATGAAGCTTATAAAGCAGGACAAGATCTAATTAAGTCTCGCGTACCTCATTTATTACCATACTTGAGGAATCGGCTGGAATGGGTGTTGGAATTGGGTTCAGCGAATTCCAACTTAGCTTGGATGTAAAGAATGACAGAATTGTGAAACCAAGTATGGCTTTCAAGGTTATGCTTGGGTTTGAAGACGTGATATCAGATGACGGCAAAATGCTCTCCATGCTGCTAGGAGATACCGTGGTTGTGTATGATGGAAATCCTACGGTTGTTACCATGAGCTTTAAAGGGTTGACTGACGTTACATTTCCCTTCTTATCAAATAAAGCAAACAAAAAAACACGCCGTCTTCGAAAGAATCAGTAAGAAGGTGAGTACATTTATCGCTGCTTTTAGAGTTTCATAAGTTTTTGCGTTTTGGATTCTCTGCTTGTGTCAGTTTACATCAACCACTGAACTTGCATTCCTTACTAGCTGCACGATGAAAAGTTTGTCAAGTCAAGTCCCCGAGTTGAATGTTGTGTGTATAATATATCTGCTTTGAATAGTATTGGTATATTAATCACATTGCATTGAAAGCATCAAGAAATCATCAAAGTATTTGGATACAAAGCACAGGAAGATACGGTGGACATAAGTTTCTGGTATTGGACTAATTCAAAGAGTTTTGCAGGTAGTTCTGCTATACCACAGTGCTAGATGGGGAGCAGGTAGAAGCAAGAGCAATATTAGAAAGCAATACTAGAATGGGTTGTGTCATATTCAAAAGGGACTTGGAAACTACACCTGGAAGGAGGGGAATGTTTTGATGCTCTAGATGGTGCAACCGAAAGTGTTAGTTGGATTTGCTAGTATGATTAAGAAATCTTGTTTACATGTACTAAGCTTTTTAAAGACTCGGAAATTTATGTTTGTAAAGAGAACAACAAATTCCCGCGATGACACTCTCCCTAAGCAACTTTTAATTCTGCAACTATCAGACATTAAAGATTGGTTCGCTAACTCCAGACAGTAGTTTTTGTAATGAATCAACTTTTTAATCATCTTTTCTATCCAAAAAAAAAGAAGAAGAAGATGTTCTAGCTTCTTAGCTTAGCCCTAACCTAACCTAACTAATGCTAGGTAGTGAAGGATTTCCGCCCATGGCCTTGGAGCAAAATACCCCAAACTCTTCTACCTGAGCTAAGACGGCAAAATATACAATTATGAGGGCTATTACAATTTACTTGATATCACGTCGTTGAGGAGAATCTCAAAAATCAAAATACTCGAGCACTATACTGTAACAATAATAAGCATTAATCAAATAGGGCACCGGAATTTAGAAAAAAAGAAAGAAAACAAAATAGCCCATTTTTTGGTGTTAAAACTCCTTGTTCTAGGTCTTCGTATATGCTCTCAACCTGACATGATGTCACTTGTGTTACCATTTCAGCGCTATTCATATAAAAATAAAGCAACTAGATCTTTGGAATTTATATCAACAAAAACACTGTTAACGGCCCAACTTTGACAGGACATAAAGTCTCGCATGAGGGGACCATGATTCTCATTTGGGTGATTTGGAAGTAATTTGAAACACCGGTATTTTCCATGTACACCTTTCGCCAACTCCATAACGCCACTATTATCAAGCCGTGTTGGTTTCTTACCGGTGCTTGTTTGCGATGGCGCATCATCACTATCATTGGCAACCTCTTTGCGTATGTTTTCATTCACGTCACAGCTGTCCAATGTGGTAGTATTCTCCCTCACCAATTTTCAGTTACCATTCTTCTTGCTACTATACCCCCTCAACATCTCTCTTCCATCACCGTTCTTGCTTGAAGTGTCGCCATTTACTTGTTCCGAGAAACTAGAGACAGGAAAGACTTGTTGGGACATTTTGGTTTTTAATTTCTTTTTTAAGCTTCTTAACGAGGAATGATCCAAGGAAACAGAACTAAAAGCATGGCCCCCAATCTCAAACTCAACTGGTACTGAAATGGAGATACTGTCTTCTAAGTTTTCATTTAAAATAGATGATTGTTTCTTTCCCAAAAAAGAAGGCCCATTTTTCTTGTAAACACATTTACTTTGAGCTGTAACTTTATCTACCACGTCATTTTCATTTTCAGATAAGTGGAAACTCTTTAATAGTACACTAATCATCCAGGTTATGATTATTCAATCAAAAATAAGGATTATATGTTATTATTGTTAAGCTTTGTCCTACATGATCTGGAGGAAATGAGTTTTATTGTATGTTTATAATATAAACATAGGTCCCACTACCTCTAACCATGCAATAACGGAGTACTACATAGTAGAGGTTTTTTCTTTTTCTTTTTGAAACCAGTACATAGTAGATGTTAGTAAGCCTCCAGATCTAATTCTTGTCTTTTGAAGAATCCAAAAGCTCATTAATCCAAGAATTGTTTTTACAGATCTCGTTCTTTATCCATGACCTCTAGGTACTGTATGATGAACTTGATTTTTTTTTTTTTTGCTCGATTAACTTGAGTTCTTCTCTATGGTTAGTGGTTCACTTTTGGGATCTATACTTATTTAGATCTGATGGTCTTATTAAATGAAGAGTAACATAGATTAGTAGAGATATTTTTTAGAATAAAAATTAAAAGTTAAAAAGAGAACTCTCTATTTGAAAATCTTCCCTATTTCAATGCCGTTTTGCCTTAAGTTCTTAGTACAATTTGGAGCAATAAAATTGTTTTTGGGGTGAAATGGTGGAAATTTGTTAAGCTTTTTAATGAATGAAGGAATTAAAAAGCCTTTGGGTGGGGATTGGTGTGGCTGTGTCAACTAAACTTTGATCTCATCTCCATTTGTCAAACTGTTTTATATTTTGTTTCTTAATAAAATGAATGTATTTGAATAAACAAAAGGAGCTTAAATAATAACAGTAGGACCAAAATTTATGGAAATTTTTGTTGTTGTTTTTTTTTTTAATTACTAGCAGTGATTGATTTTTTCTTTTCTTAATGCCAATGTTGCTCTTTTGTTAGTGTCTTGTTCACCTGTAAAATTATTTGAATTTTGATTAGTTTCTATGGTCGAGGATGGAGGACCATTCTTTGGTGGGTGGTCACATGAAATCGATAGATATTCCAGATTTTCCAAATCGATTAGATGTATTTTATGAACATTGGTAGTCTCATGCGGATACATATTGGAAAGGCTCCGATATTCTTTTTCTTCAAACACCCCCACGGTATGAACGTGCAAGATCACTGAATTCGAATTCATCTATTTTTAATATATGGCTACTTGGGCTAGAATTTCCAAATATAATGTTTGTGTTCACAAAAACACATATTTACATCTTTTGTAGTGAGTATGATGGAGAATTATTTCAACTATTAAATGAAGCTACACAAAAATCTAAATGTTCTTTAACTCGGAGATATATAAAATGGATGAAGAAGATAGTGGGATTGATCAAATAGATGTAATGTTCATTAAAATTTATGAACAGATCACCAAAAGTACTATCAATGCAGGTTTCATATTGGAAAGTTCAGAAGTGAGTGTTTTCAATACATGGTACCAGGAAAGGGATCCCATAGGTTTTCACATCATTGATGTAACGAATGGATTTGAAGAATTATTTGTTGTCAAAGACAAATATGAACTTGCCACTATAGAAAGATCAACACTTCTAACCGAAGCTGTGATGGATGATTGGGTGGTGAACGTTCTTAGAGATATTATAAAGAAAGAAAAAAATGTTTTTAATTCGTGTTTAACACAAGGTATAATGAAAGAAATTGTGAATCCGTGGTTATTGCAAGTAGACATCGAGGTCGAAGGGGTCACTGTTTGCCACCCCCCTGTGGTATAAAATGGGAATGATTTGGAGTTCCAGTTTGGACAATTCGTTACAAGTGACGATAAAAATTTGATCTATGAGCCTGAAAGTGTGATTGTAGTTAGCATTAGCTCAACTTACAATGATTACTATTCTTACACTTCTAGAACACTTTTAAATCAACCCTCTGTTTCACAAACTATAACATATGAGGTTCTCTTGGAAGCACAAAAAGCTATTATTACAACTCTTCGGTCAGGAACAAAACTAAATGAAGCTTATAAAGCAGGACAAGATCTAGTTAAGTCTCGCGTACCTAATTTATTACCATACTTGAGGAATCGGCTGGGATGGGTGTTAGAATTGGGTTCAGCGAATTCCAACTTAGCTTGGATGTCGAGAATGATATAATTGTGAAACCAAGTATGGCTTTCAAGGTTATGCTTGGGTTTGAAGACGTGATATCAGATGAAGGCAAAATGCTCTCCATGCTGCTAGGAGATACCGTGGTTTTGTATGATGGAAATCCTACGGTTGTTACCATGAGCTTTAAAGGGTTGAATGACGTTACATTTCCCTTCTTATCAAATAAAGCAAACAAAAAAACACGCCGTCTTCGAAAGAATCAGTAAGAAGGTGAGTACATTTATCGCTGCTTTTAGATTTTCATAAGTTTTTGCGTTTTGGATTCTCTGCTTGTGTCAGTTTACATCAACCACTGAACTTGCATTCCTTACTAGCTGCACGATGAAAAGTTTGTCAAGTCAAGTCCCCGAGTTGAATGTTGTGTGTATAATATATCTTCTTTGAATAGTATTGGTATATTAATCACATTGCATTGAAAGCATCAAGAAATCATCAAAGTATTTGGATACAAAGCACAGGAAGATACGGTGGACATAAGTTTCTGGTATTGGACTAATTCAAAGAGTTTTGCAGGTAGTTCTGTTATACCACAGTGCTAGATGGGGAGCAGGTAGAAGCAAGAGCAATATTAGAAAGCAATACTAGAATGGGTTGTGTCATATTCAAAAGGGACTTGGAAACTACACCTGGAAGGAGGGGAATGTTTTGATGCTCTAGATGGTGCAACCGAAAGTGTTAGTTGGACTGCTAGTATGATTAAGTACTTTTTACACAGACTAAGCTTTTTTAAAGACTGGAAATTTATGTTTGTAAAGAGAACAACAAATTCTGCTAATGACACTCTCTGATAGGTGTAGAATACACCGTATTTACTATCTAGTAGTTACGCTTTCTTTGCTATTTTTCTTGTGAATTATGCACTTTACGTGTGTTTTTGAGTTATTAGGTTCTCTGGAGTCGCACGGAGGAAAAGAAGCGGAAATTACTCTATTTGAGCCAAAAGGGAAAAATTGTCATTTCATAGGCGAACACTATCCGAGGCCCAGCCAAGGTTAAGGGGCAAATATATTTGAAGGAGTACTACATAGTGATCAGACTAGGTTAAGGGGTTTACCATCTGGGTGACCCTTATCTCAAGTGCTGGGGTGTCTGAATCCGCCCCATTTATAACCCAACCCTAAAATATTAATTCTCAATCATTTTCTTTGTCTGAAATCAAAATTCAGAGAGCAGCCATGGAACCAGAAATTGAGAAGAAAAGAAGGAAGAGTCTTGACTCCGAAAATCGAGAGAGAAAAGGATTGGAACCACCTGAGAGTTAGAGAGGCGGCCATGGAGTTCAGAGATGAGAGGAAACGATGGCGAATGTTGCTACCACGATGGATCTGAAGCCATGAGGAAGAGTTCGAGAAATTGAATCGGAAAATTTATGGTTCAAATCTGTGAAGTAAGGGTTTCAGTGATGAACTGGGAGGAGCAAATGTTTGATTTTTTGAAAGAATTGAAGATGGGTTTGATCATAGTTGCTGAGATCGATGGTGGAGATTCATGAGTTCTGAGATGAATGAAGGGTTTGGGGATGAGATGATTGTGTATTTCAGGTGAAGCTGTTGATGTTAAGGAAGGGGTGAATCGATTGAGATGAACACAGAAAAGAAGGAATGGGTTTGCTTGAGGCCTGAGCTTGTGAATCGAATGAAAATTTGAGGGCTCTGAGATCAGGTAAATGATGGTGAAGTATGGCTCTGAGCTGTTGCTGATGGGAAGCTGCAGGACTGATTAAACTCAGTTGACATGGATGTGAGCAGGAATCAATGAGTGATGCTGTGTTGCTGAAGTTGAAGTGCCAGAGAACTGAAATTGGTGATCTCTGGGAAAGTGTAGTAAGGGTTTGTGCTCAGTGGGGATCTGAGATAGCTGGTGGTTACAGAATCTGAAACTAAAGCTATGGATGGAGCTAGGTGAGATGAACTGAAAACTGTGGGTCATGAAGCTGCAGAGCAAGATGGATTTGGGTTGTATGTTATAGTGTTACAGATGGTGATGCCATAGAGATGCAAGTAGATGAATGATCAGGAGCTTGTAATGATACTGGTACTGATGGATAGGAGGAGGTGGTTAGGAAATGGCCAAGAGTTGGGGCTGTTCAGGTCATGAAATTGCAAGGTGCAATGGAAGCAGCTAGACAACTTGGCATTGGCTGAATGGGTGACTGCAATGGGTCTGTGTATGAATTGCAGTTGTGTTGATATGTTTGAAGCCAGGGACTTTAGTCGAGTGCAATGAAATTGCAGTGATGGATGAAATGTACAGTATGGCAGTGTGCAAATAATTGGTTGCAGGGGACTGAGTTGATACAGCTGCTACAAAGCTCACATCAGGTTGCAATGCAAATTTGGTATTGGGTTGGTTTGAACTGAGTGCAAAGCTGGTGATGGTTCTGATGGAGAGTTACGTGGAAATGTGAGTGAGTTGCAGCCAAGGCTAAATTGGCTGTGACAGTGATGAATCTTGTGATGGAGCTGCAGTGCAGGCTAGAAGTTTCTGGGATTTGAGACATTGCAGGTTGTGAAGCTCAAGTGTTGGGGCATGAACTTGAGATGAGTTGAGTGATGTCTGCTGATGGCAATGCAAGTTACAGGATGAGCCTGGAGCAATGAAGCCAGTCTTGTGAGCTTGTTGAGGTTGCAGTGGCTGGTGCTGATACTTAGAATTGGTGGTGCACTGGCCAGATATGGAGATGATGCCTAAATGGGTTATGAGTCAGGCATTAGTGCAAGATGAGCTGAGGTCAGGTGCAAGTTGAGTGTGGTATTGTGCAAGAGGATAATTGGTGTTGGCTGTGTTAAGTGCAGGTGGCCTTGAGCTGACAGGGTAAAGCATGAGTTGGTGGTGACAGAGACTGCAGTTTGTTGTAAAGCTGTACACTGTGGAGTTGATGGTCAGAGCATGGATGGAGATTCAGAGATGCAGCTGGCTAGGTTAGGTTGATGCTTGAAGTTGAATGATTACAGGGCAGGATGCTGATTTGCAGTGTAGCCATCATGGCTGGAGTTTGAGATTAGGCTTGCAATGGCTCTTGCCAAGCCCAGTCAGACTGAGTTAGCCCCAACTCAGAACTTACTCAGGTCTGACTCCTGAATTGAGTCATCTGGCTCGGTAATTCTCCCTGACTCGGTACTTGACCGAGTTAACCCGCTGATCTGGACTGAGTTGACCCGCCGGTCCTGACTCGTTGACCGGTGGCCGGGTGGACTTTGCCGGCCACCTGAGATATATTTTCCGGCCAACTTCCGGCCACAATCCCAGTTTTCCGGCGACGAGTTTTGGGCAGAATTTTCACATGGGTTTTTCTCACACATGGGCTTGGTGGACCACTTGGAGATGGATTTTGGAGAAGACCTAATATTGGAAGGAGTATCCTTTATGGAAATAGAGAAACATATAAAAAGAGAAGACTTTTAATATCTTTTAATATTTTAATTATTCTTTTTGGCCTCTACTTTTGTTCTAGGGTTTAGAAACCATGAAGTCTTTTCTCTTTCTTCTTGTGATGAACTCCATGAATATGAGCTAGAGTTTTATTATTGGTTATGGAATAAGTTGGATTTCCAAACATGGGTTTTAATTCAATAAATTAGTTTTCTCTCATATTATCGTTTATGATTCACCATGAATGTTGTTACATGATTTGAATGCTTGTTAGTCGAGTCGCGAATCGATTGAGTTTGCTTTCATCTCTATTGCTAGATTAGGGTTATTATACGCAAAAGTGATAATTCCGGATTGCAAGTAGCATAAATATGATTATAGTTTGTAGTGATATATTCTTATGATCATATGTGAACCATAACCTTTGTTAAATCGGATTAGTGCGCTTTCCACGTTCGATTGCTTTGATTGGCCTGATTTCATAAAACCTAATGCATCTAGGGAATTAAACTTGATTAGTGCTTTTACACGTTAGGTTGTTCCTTTAGATAGAATTCATATTCGCATCTTTTAATGTGTTTGTTGATGACATGAGGAGATTTGCGGGATATACTTGCGATCAAGGTATTCTAGGGTCTTTGATAAAAGTTGAGATTAAAATATCAATTCTAGTTATTGTGTTGAAAACATGTTTGTGAATGAAAACGAAATCCTTAACCAATACTTTCTCATCCGTAATTTGATTCGTTTACTTTTCTTTATTTGCTTTTATTTTATTTTATTTCATAAAATCACAAAACTACCGGTGTTATTTATAGGGAACCGAAACAATTTGACAACCTAGACCTCTCTGTGGGATCGATCCTTTCTTGCCCTTGCTATATTTATATTTTGAGTAGTAAGAAAGTGTAAATTATATTTGTGTCGGCTGACAACCGGTCAAATTTTGGCGCCGTTGCCGGGGAGGCAACGGTTGTCACTTGTTTTTGGTTTCTTATTTTTATTTTTAGTTTTGTTTTACTTTTTCTTATTTTTGGTTTTAACCTTGGTTTGAGAATTATTTCAGGTGCTTATTTCTATGGAAGGAGCATACTACATGGATGGATACGGTTTTCAACAACCTCAACAATATGATAACTACCAATTCCATGGGTATAATCAAAACCAATTCATTGGTTATGACCAATATTCCATGGAACCTTGTGGTTTTCCTCAACAACCTTATGGCGGGTATGTGTGTGAACAACCACAAGGATGGGAGGATTCTTATGCTCGTGAACAAAAAGTCTCTAACTTTATCGACAAAGTTTCCACCTTTTACAAGAGGAATTTCAAAAAGCAAAAGAGACTACAAACGAGCAACTCCAAGAACTTCGTGAAGGTATGGCTAGCTTGCGAAGAGGCATTGATCAATACAAGGAAGATATGGATAATTCTAATGTGCATATGGTTTGTGATGAATATTTGATTGATGCTAATGTTGAAAAAGGGCAATCCTTGGGCACTTTCGTTGATAATTGTGTGGTTAAATCAACTCTTGATCGTAATAATGATCATTCACCTATTCAAAAGGATGAGTTAGAGATTAACAACACTAAATTCAGCGAGGACCAATCTTATGTTGACTATGATAGTGACGGTGATTATGATACATTGCTTGAAACAACTCATGGTGACATCTCCGAGGAGTCTTTTTGGGATCAAGATGAAGACGAAGAGGAATATGTCGACACTTGTGTAGATTACTCAAGTATTGATCTTAATAATGATCAAGAGCCTATTCAAAGGGTGGAGCTTGAGGATGATGCATTTTCGAGTGTTCTAAAAAAGTTTCTTATAATAAAATTTGGATCCGCAAAAGAGTATGTGCCTTACAACAAAAAAGAGGAGTATGTTGAGAATGAGACCGTTTTGACCAATATTGTGGAAGACCCAATTGAGCTTGCAAATGATTGTAATGATGATGTTTATGTTGAGACTTTGGTTACGGCAGAAACGGACGAAGAATGGTTGCAAGGTTTAATAGAGGACCATGATATAAAAGAGGTGAATTATTCACTTGAGTTTTTCAAGGATGAAGAGGATTCCGTGATAAAAGAGATTGTGCAAGGTTTGTCTAATCCGTTGCCTATTGTTTCTTCTCCTTTACCTCTTATTGGTTTGAATGTATGTGCTTCGGGAGTATTGTTGAATGACTTTATTTCTCGTTTTCCGCCATTAGAGATACTTGATTCTCATACTATGCAGGTTTTGGAACAAGAAACCGTGGAAGTACCCGACTCCTATATTCTTTATACACTCCCAAGTGTGGACAAGAATAAGTGTGGGGGAAGTTTTTATCGGTTCATAGCTTCACTTTTGCTTTATTGTACTAATATTTGTGTGAAGCTAGTGTTTGAAAAACAGGTTCTATGGAAGGATCCCCAACTTTTCAGATTGTTGCACTACGGGAAAAACATCGATTAACTACCCCGGAAAACAGTTGTCGTACGATATAAGACGACGTTTATCTATAGGTTGCACAAGGGGGGGTTGTAGAAAGTCTTCAATTCTTTGCAACTCTTGACAAAGAGTCGTAAACGTGGTTGTGGTTCAGTTTTGTACAACACTTGCTTCCGTTGTGAATCTCTTTTGAAATTTTCTCTTAATGCCCTAACACAACTCTTACCTGGGTTGCGAAAATAACTCCTACACTACACTTGTTGGGGTTGCAGAAATTTCTTTGATAACTATAGTTAAAGTTGTATGTCTATTCTTTGACAACAATGGTTTGAGTTGTATGTCACTTCTTTCACAACAATGGTTTGAGTTGCAAGTCATTTCTTTGACAACAATGGTTTGAATTGGATGTCACTTGTTTGACAACTATGGGAAGAGTTGCATGTCATTTCTTTGACAACTCTAATTATGAATTGTGGTACATATTCGATTTGAAAAAAAAATTAAATTTCGAAAATTTAAATACAAAATTAAATCTATAAAACTTTAATAACCATGTATTTGAAAAGAAGATCAGATTTCCAATTATAATCATTATTGTTTGTTACTACAGAAGATCAGTTTTACAGAACTTCAACACCAAAAAATCATAATCTAATAACACTCCTTTTTTAGTAAAACCCTTCTAGCCCTTGGACACACCGACTGCACCAACACAACACCAGAGCCTGCAAAAGACATACATAAAACCATTAAAAGTTTAAAACACAACTATAGGGTTCAGTGAATACCCAAACTTTTCTACATAACCCCTAATTTCACAAGAATAAAGAAGAAATCCCATTGCCTCGTTAATAACCAAAGAAAAGAATAAATTCTAGCAGGTACATTGAGATACGTGCATGCGGGAATTGAGTTCGCTTGACCACCTTCACTCCATCCATATGGTTTGATATTCATTTCCCCATTGCTTGCAGCTTCATATATTCCATGCATTTTTCGATCAGAGTAATTGAACAAGAATATTGGCAGATGCATATTGGATCATCCAGACCATCTCCTTCTTTCTCTTCTAGGAAAATTTGAATTGAAAAAGAAACTACACAGTTGTTTCTATAAAGCTTTCGCTTCCATACCCGCTGAAGTGTCGCTTTGCTTCTTGGTCCAATGTGTTTACCACCTCACGTAATCTGTATAGGAATGTTGGCAGCCTTGAGAGTGTCAGGAAAAACCCATGTAACCTGATGTAATCACCGCAAACCAGAAAAGAGTGTTTAAGAAGAGAACCTCATTCAAGATGGTCAAAAAAAAAGTAAGTAAAAATGATCCGAATGAGACAAAAGATCTCTTTCCCAATGCAAGCACGAGGAAATTGATTCTTCGCTTATACCTTCTTGTGATGTCGTCCAAATGAGCTGTTCTAATTTCATTACATGGAGGAATTCCAACAAATGATCTCCATCTAAATATCACCAGCTTCACATCTTCACCTCCTGTGACCTAAAAGCATACATCTAAGCATCCACCTGCAATATCATCTCAGGCCACAACTCAGCTGCAACTGCACCATGAGCTCAATCATCTCTTTTTCGTTGTTTTGCATTTCAAGCTCAAGACACAACCACAAACCACATCCGATCGGCAAACCAAACATGTGAATCTGGGAAGACTCTAATCAAGTAATAGAATCTTGAAAAAATGAAGCTCATATAATCATATATTCAATCATCATCATTATAACAATTACCTTGTTTTTTCCTTACACATGTTCAAACTTCAAACTTCAAGACCCAAAATCTTCATACCTTCCTCAGTAGCAACACAATATTGGTAGACTTCACGATTCCATTTACAGCAACATAAGTGATTACATATCGCCTGCCTTGCTCCTTGGAAGCATGTACACCCCTCAATACAACAATAGAGCGTTTGGGAGTTAATATGCGAACAAGTGTGTCTT
Organism: Papaver armeniacum; assembly: GCA_023531295.1. Classification (NCBI taxonomy): domain Eukaryota; kingdom Viridiplantae; phylum Streptophyta; class Magnoliopsida; order Ranunculales; family Papaveraceae; genus Papaver; species Papaver armeniacum. The sequence goes on from JAJJWW010008194.1 coordinate 101,219, forward strand.
CCATTGCTGCCTGCAGACACCATCAAATATTTAATTTCTTAGGCTATTACATGTAAATTATGAAACACACAAGCAAGTGGTTTATTATTGATGATACTCTAGTGAATGAAGCATTGATTACGGGTATTTGAGTCACTATTGAGACACAGAGCATTGATTGTAAGCCTAGCTCTCTCTAATGAATCTTGTGGTTCAATGACTCCATTAGAGGGTTTACCAGCTCTTAATTTTGATTTGATTGATAGTGTCTTCAAAGTCCGCGCGCTCTGTATAGAATAGAATCCATGGGTGTCCTGAAACAAAGAACAATGGACGGTTAACAAAACTGAAGTAGAAAAAGAATAGAAGTATGAAACGGAAAGCGACTGCAAAAGAATATTGAGGGCTTACTTAAAAATTGGTCTGCAGTTAACCTAGCGTCGACATACCTTGTGAGCATTCGTCCAATTAAATCACGAGCTTGTCGAGATATAGACTCCCATACTCCGGTTTCAAAATCGAGTTACACTTTCGTGATTGCCTCAAAATCGAGTTCCACTGGACAAGGCATAAATAAAGGAATTAAAACGAAATATGAAAATTCAGTCAAGAATCCAACATGAATATCCTAATTTACTCAACATCAACATTACTATGGACAATATACCAGGAGTCCGAAGCACGTTGTAGCCACTGTTCTTTTGCATGCAGGCACAAGCAAAATATTGCGCTTTAGCTTGATATTGCTGTAATGTAGAAGTGTATTTTCCACCCTTTCCTTCTAAGAGAACCTTCAATTCATTTTACAGTATTCTTAGCCACAATTAAATCCAATTAAGAATATACTCCCTTACAAATCTTTTTTCTGAGCAAAATATCAAAAATTGTAGCAATATAAATTTGTGAGAAGAATTTGCATACCATCATATTTGTTATCCCATGAGAATTCACCTACATCCCAACCAGTTCCTCCCAAAAAGGCACCGTTATTCACAACATATGCCAAATAGTATTCTTCCCCTGTGGCTTGGTAAAGCCAATTAGCATCCCAAGTTCATCGTATTCATACCAAAATGATTAAAATTAGAAAAGTCATCTCACAAACAAATTTCTTTTTCATAGTAAAACCACAAAAATTAGGAAAGAAAAGGATTCGAAATATATTGAATAACTTGTTTCGAAGCATAGAATCAGGTCTACCTTCCATTTGACAGTCGAATTGAACATCAACCATTTGTTTGATGATTTGTAAACTGGTAATGAATCGTCTTTAACCCAGCTACCTGAATACAAATCACAACCAGCTTGATTGAAATAAAAAAATCCTTCCATTTCTCAACTCAACCACACTGAAACTGCGGCTTCAACAAATCCTTCTATTTCTCAACTCAAACACATTGATACGGCCATCCAATCACCAAACTCATCTCCATATCTCAGATCTATTCATCACCTTCAAATCCATTATATCCAAATTCAATTCAATCAAACCCTAACTCTGTAGCAACGATTTATAAATGGTTTTGAAATCCGAAGAAATCGACGAAGAAGAAAAGATTCATGAACCGGATAAGAGATTGAGTGGGTTTTGATTTTGAATTGATTGTGTGAACTCAGAAACAAGAGATAAATCTATTGGTGGTTGAATTTGAGAAGTATAAAGGAATTTAGGGTTTCTTCCATAGAAACTGATGGTGCAGTTGCTGGTAATCGAGAAGATAATTCTGTGGTATTTAGAGTTAACATCCAGTGATTGAAGTTGGGGTCTCACGAGATCGAATCGACTATTAGGGTTGAAGAAGTTGTGCGATTCAACACAGAGAAATGAGTTTTCTTCATTCGAGATGAGAAAATGGTTTGCAGCTCCTTCATTTTTGAAGCCATGGCCGATCCGTAGTTGAAGAAGAATTGAGAGGATTTTTTTGAGCTTGGGTTTTCTTGAGGAGGCGGAAGATTGAGAGAGTAGAAATGAAGAAAAGAGAAGTTAGTGAGAGAAATTTATTTTGGTATTTTATATAAAAAAATTTGGACGGTAGAGATTTCATTTAAGATGGTCATACGGATTAAGCAAATTTATAAACGGTAGAGATTTGATTAAAGACTATCATACGGATCAAGGAAAGTGTGTTTTCTTTGTGCTTTCTCTTTGTGTTTTTGTGCTTTCTCTTTGTGTTTTAGGTTTGAATTTCGATTTGGTCACATAGGTCATGAAGTAATTTCAACTAGTCATACAGGTCATGAAGTAGCTTTAATATATGATACATCATCGAAATCGATAAATATGAAGCTCGGGAAGGTTTTGACTTCAAATTTAGCATGATACATCATCAAAATCGATAAATATGAAGCTCAAGTGTCGATTCAAACTTCGAATTCGGTATAATAACAAACAAACTATGAACCAAGAAGCTTCGAGAGGGTTTGGACTTCAAAATTAGCAAGATACATCATCGAAATCGATAAATATGATGCTCGGTGTCGATTCCAACTTCAAATGTGGTATAACGACAAACAAACTATGAACCAAGAAGCTCTGGGAGGGTTCAAACTTCAAACTTAGCGGGATATATCATCGAAATCGATAAATATGAAGCTCAGTGTTGATTCCTACTTCAAATGTGGTATAACGACAAATAAACTATGAACCAAGAACCTCCGGAAGGGTTCAGACTTCAAACTTAGCAGGATATATCATCGAAATCGATAAATATGAAGCTCGGTGTTGATTCGAACTTCAAATGTGGTATAACAAAGATGCAACCGTGAACCAAGAAGCTTTGTGAGGGTTCTAACTTCAAACTTAGAAGGCTACATCATTGAAATCGATAAATATGAAGCTCAGTGTTGATTCGAACTTCAAATGTGGTATAACAGCATACAAACTGTGAACCAAGAAGCTTCGGGCATATTGTATGCAAACCTTGGCTCCTAGATCGAAACCTGGCCGTGAGTGGACTACTATAAGTCGGAAACTTCGTAAGAACGATGAATCCATCCATTTACCGGCAAGATTCCTTTAGAATATTCCCCGAAACATTAAACAAACTCTCTTCTGTCATATTGTATGCAAACCCTGGCTCCGAGATCGAAACCTGGTCGGGAGTGGACTACTATAATTCGGAAACTTGGTAAGAACGATGAATCCATCCATTTACAATTAAGATTCCTTCGGAGCATTCTCTGAAACCTTAAACAAACCCTATTCTGGCATATTGTATGCATACCATGGCTCTGAGATCGAAACTTGGTTGGGAGTGGACTACTATAAGTCGGAAACTTGGTAAGAACGATGAAATCCATCCATTTACAGGTAAGATTCCTTTGGAATATTCTCCGAAACCTTAAACAAACCCTATTCTGGCATATTGTATGCGTACCTTGGCTACGAGATCGAAACCTGGTCGGGAGTGGACTACTATAATTTGGTAACTTGGTAAGAACGATGAATCCATCCATTTACAAGTAAGATTCCTTCGGAGTATTCTCTGAAACCTTAAACAAACCCTATTCTCGGCATATTGTATGCGTACATTGGCTCCGAGATCGAAACCTGGCCATCAGTGGACTATTATAAGTACGAAATTTCATAAGAACGATGAAATCCATCCATTTACAGGTAAGATTCCTTTGGAATATTCTCTCGAAACCTTAAACAAACCCTATTCTCGGCATATTGTATGCGTACCTTGGCTCCGAGATCGAAACCCGGTCTGGAGTGGACTACTATAATTCGAAAACTTGGTAAGAACGATGAATCCATCCATTTACAATTAAGATTCCTTGAGTATTCTCGAAACCTTAAACAAACCCTATTCTGGCATATTGTATGCGTACATTGGCTCCGAGATTGAAACCTGGCCGTCAGTGGACTATTATAAGTACGAAATTTCATAAGAACGATGAAATCCATCCATTTACAGGTAAGATTCCTTTGGAATATTCTCTCGAAACCTTAAACAAACCCTATTCCGGCATATTGTATGCGTACCTTGGCTCCGAGATCTAAACACAGCCTGGGAGTGGACTACTATAATTCGAAAACTTGGTAAGAACGATGAATCCATCCATTTACAATTAAGATTCCTTCTGAGTATTCTCGAAACCTTAAACAAACCCTATTCGGCATATTGTATGCGTACCTTGGCTCCGAGATCTAAACCGGGTCTGGGAGTGGACTATTATAAGTCGAAACTTGGTAAGAATGATGAATCCATCCATTTACATGGTAAGATTCCTTCGGAATATTCCCCGAAACCTTAAACAAACCCTATTCTGGCATATTGTATGCGTACCTTGGCTCCGAGATCGAAACCAGGTCGGGAGTGGACTACTATAATTCGAAAACTTGGTAAGAACGATGAATCCATCCATTTACAATTAAGATTCCTTCGGAGTATTCTCTGAAACCTTAAACAAACCCTATTCGGCATATTGTATGCGTACCTTGGCTCCGAGATCTAAACCCGGGTCGGGAGTGGACTACTATAATTCGAAAACTTGGTAAGAACGATGAATCCATCCATTTACAATTAAGATTCCTTCTGAGTATTCTCCGAAACCTTAAACAAACCCTATTCTCGGCATATTGTATGCGTACCTTGGCTCCGAGATCTAAACCCGGGTCGGGAGTGGACTACTATAATTCGAAAACTTGGTAAGAACGATGAATCCATCCATTTACAATTAAGATTCCTTCGGAGTATTCTCTCGAAACCTTAAACAAACCCTATTCTCGGCATATTGTATGCATACCATGGCTCCGAGATCGAAACCCGGTGGGAGTGGACTATTATAAGTCGAAACTTGGTAAGAATGATGAATCCATCCATTTACAGGTAAGATTCCTTTGGAATATTCCCAAACCTTAAACAAACCCTATTCCGGCATATTGTATGCGTACCTTGGCTCCGAGATCGAAACCACGGCTCTGGGAGTGGACTACTATAATTCGAAAACTTGGTAAGAACGATGAATCCATCCATTTACAATTAAGATTCCTTCGGAGTATTCTACGAAACCTTAAACAAACCCTATTCCGGCATATTGTATGCATACCATGGCTCCGAGATCGAAACCTGGGTCGGGAGTGGACTACTATAAGTACAAAATTTCATAAGAACGATGAAATCCATCCATTTCTGTGTAAGATTCCTTTGGAATATTCTCTCGAAACCTTAAACAAACGATATTACGGCATATTGTATGCGTACCTTGGCTCGAGATCGAAACCTGGTGGGGAGTGGACTACTATAAGTCGACGATGAATCCAACCATTTACGGGTAAGATTCCATGGGAATATTCTTAAACCTTAAACACACACAAATTCGTCAACTTCGAGAAAGAAACGCAAGCAGGGATCGAAACTTGGCCATGAGCGGACTACTATAAGTCCGAAAGTTCGCAAAGACGATGAATCCACCCATTTACGGGTAAGATTCCATGGGAATATTCTCGAAACATTAAACACACACAAATTTGTCTACTTCGAGAAACAAACTGCTCCGAGATCGAAACACGGGTCGTCGGTGGACTACTATAAGTCGAAAGTTCGCAAAGACAATGAATACAACCATTTACGGGTAAGATTCCAAGGGAATATTCTCGAAACCTTAAACACACACAAATTCGTCACTTTGTGAAAGAAAGCGCTCCGGATCGAAACCTGGCCATGAGCGGACAACTATAAGTCTAAAAGTTCGCAAAGACGATTAATCCAACCATTTACGGGTAAGATTCCATGGGAATATTCTCAGAAACCTTAAACACACACAAATTCATCAATTTCGAGAAATAAACGGCACTGGGATCTAAACTTGGCCATGAGCGGACTACTATAAACCATATTCCCGGCATATTGTATGCAAACCCCGGCTCGAGATCGAAACTTGGCCGTGAGTGGACTACTATAAGTAGGAAACTTCGTAAGAACGATGAATCAATCCATTTACTGACTAAGATTCCTTGGAATATTCCCCGAAACCTTAAACAAACCCTATTCTCGGCATATTATATGCATAACCGGCTCTGAGATCGAAACCTGGCCGTGAGTGGACTACTATAAGTCGGAAACTTCGTAAGAACGATGACTCCATCCATTTACATGTAAGATTCCTTCAGAATATTCCCTGAAACCTTAAACAAACCCTATTCTGGCATATTTTATACATACCCTGGCTCCGAGATCGAAACCTGGCCGTGAGTGGACTACTATAAGTCGGAAACTTCGTAAGAACGATGAATCCATCCATTTACAGATAAGGATCCTTCGGAATATTCCCTGAAACATTAAACCAACCCTATTCTAGCATATTGTATGCAAACCCCGGCTCGAGATCGAAACCTAGCCGTGAGTGGACTACTATAAGTCGGAAACTTCGTAAGAACGATGAATCCATCCATTTACGAGTAAGATTCCTTCTGGAATATTCTCGAAACCTTAAAGAAACCAAATTCTGGCATATCGTATGCATACCTTGGCTCCGAGATCGAAACTTGGCCGAGAGTGGACTATTATAAGTCGGAAACTTGGTAAGAACGATGAATCCATCCATTTACAGGTAAGATTCCTTCGGAATATTCCCTGAAACATTAAACAAACCATATTCTAGCATATTGTATGCAAACCTTGGCTCTGAGATCGAAACCTGGCCGTGAGTGGACTACTATAAGTCGGAAACTTCGTAATAATGATGAATCCATCCATTTATAGGTAAGATTCCTTCGGAATATTCCCCGAAATATTAAACAAACCATATTCTAGCATATTGTATGCAAACCCTAGCTCCGAGATCGAAACCTGGCCATAAGTGGACTACTATAATTCGAAAACTTCGTAAGAACGATGAATCCATCCATTTACAGGTAAGATTCCTTCGGAATATGAATAAAATTTAGCAGAACAGTTTATACCTCTACGACAACTCTAATAAAGGTTGTCAATAGTGATGACAATTTTTTTAGCATAAGTGAGAAGTTTTTTACAGAAGTGAATAAAATTTAGCAGAAGTGAGAAAAATTTAGCAGAAGTTGGATTTTTTTTGCAAAAGTGATAAAAATTTAGAAGAAGTTTTTATACCTCTATGACGACTCTTAAGAGGGTTGTAGAAGGTGTATTTATCCTTTTCTATAAAAGTAAATGTAAAATATAAGCAGACATGTAAATATGGAAGGGTGGTTAGAATCCAAGTCTTAGACAGAGGAGGTTTAGGTTCGATTCACCTTAGCCTCATTTTTTTTCAATGTCAATTTTTCATTTTACAACCCTTGTAAAGGTTGTGAATATTGATCATAAAAAAAAGCACAAAAATGACAATATTGAGAAACCGGAAGCATGGTTGATGAATTATGCTAACACACATTAGGCGTGGTTTCGAATCTCTCAAAGAACATTTTTCAAAATCAATTTTTTTTTATCTTCAACAACTCTTATGCGTGTTGTTATACAATTATTCACTACCTTTAATATATGAGTTGTAAATTATAAAGGTGGTCACTTCTCTCTGCAACCCTTTTCACACAACAAGTTGTGGTTCGATTTCGTCACTACTCTTAGGAACTCATTGGTCCTAAGAGTTGGACATATTTTACTTTGACAACTTTTGTTTGGAAAAGGTTGTAAAACATGCCACCTTTTACAACTTTTAATTTACGAGTTGTCAATCTACAGTTGTAGATTACTATTTTTCCCGTAGTGTTGGTATATGGACGATAACAAAAGAGTCGGGCTGACGACTTTAAACCAAGCGCTAAATGGGAGGCAACCCATAGGTTTTGTATTTTAGTCCCTTTTATTTTTTGTTTTTATTGTTTTCATATCATATTTGCATCCCCATGTTTAATTTCATTGAGTCCGGAATCTATCTTAGAAGAGAATTATGACGAATACCTTTTCGTCAGAAAAATTCAGACTGCACGTAGTTCAGTTCAGAGACCATAGCTGTCAGACCGTTTATCGAAACACTGTGCCCTTTTGACACTTTGTAGAAAACACGTAGATGAACAACTTTTGTGAAATGGAGTTTTTCCAAATTCCTTACCAATTTGTACAGTTTTTGCATTTTATCTGCTGTTACGTCAGAATTCAGAATTTCGGTTTTACACATTGAGGACAATGTGAAGTTTAAGTGTGGGGGAGTCTTTTGCATATAGAGTTTTTAGCCTTTTTGAGTCAAAATTTTCAATTTTTTGTGTAAATAGTGAATAAAAAACTCCAACTTGCAGTTATTTAGAGTCACATAGTATACATGTCGCTAAGATTACATCGAGAATCTCACACTAGTGACTGAACTTAGAGATGACAGAGAACATGATCGGGTTTCTTAATTGTATGAGAGTTAAAGTTGGATTTAACCATGCCAGTGGCAAATAAGGTGCAGGCTGAATTCGGTATTAGAACAGTGATCCCCTATAGTGGAGACTACCCATGTTACATAATGTGAGGCACCAACCTTCAATTCTTTGTACCTGTCTAAATTGTGCTTTTAGAGTGTGTGTCACCGTACGTAAATTCCGGGCAGAATGTTAGCACCATCCACCTTATCTCTCTCTCTACACCAACAGGTCCATAGAAACACCATCATCATCAACAAGAGGAGCATCACAAATTCGAAGGAAAGTTGAATACGTTCGAGGTTTACAAGCAACGGTACAGAAATGGGCAGATTTCAGATTTGAGTAAAGCAACAAAACAGTGGCAGAATTTTTATAAGTTGAAGACTATAGTACAAGAGCGGAAATTATCAAGGATGAAAGTTCGAGAAGTTTATGATATCATGACATATAAGTTGTGAAGATTCAAGCGGTAAAGTACTTATACCATGGCATTGTACTTACATTTTTATTTTTGTATTTTACTTTCTCTTGTCTCAATGAAAAAAAAAAAAAAAAAAAAAAAAAAAAAAAAAAAAAAAAAAAAGACAAGAGAAAAGTTTTAGGTTTGTTAATAGTTTTTTATTTTGTTTTATTTTTATTTTGTATTTGTTTGATTTAAAAAAAAAAAAAATTGAAAAGAAAAAAAAAAAAAAAAACGAAAATTAAATTAAAAAAAAAAAAAAAAAAAAAAAAAAAAAAAAAAAAAAAAAAGAAGAAAAAGGAAAAAAAAATTGGGTTTGTATAGTTTGTTTTTATTTTTGTATTCTTTCAATAAAGCCTATGGAAAGAAGGAATATTTGTAATGAAGTATCAAGCGACAAGGAATTTGAGGAAAGAATCATATTGTCGAGATTCTACGAGGTTCGAGAGTTATCATCAAGAGTTGAAGACCGAAGACGAAGATGAAGACACCGATAGAAGATCAAGACGTTTCTATGGATCTGTGAGAGTGGTGCTAGCTGCACGCCGAATAGATTCACCGTAAGTAAGCATATTCCCACCTTCGTTAAATGGTTGATTTCCTTTCGAAGAGATCGTCGAGAAAAATGGGTTTTCAAAAATATATAAAAGATGTGGGTTTTCAAAATATTTGGAGGGTTAAGCCTTCCTACCATTCAACGTGTCTCAGGATTCTCTCTTCATTCCAACCTGGACACATGTGTGACCCATAAAAAGCTGTTTATTATTGAGAGCAATATCATAAAACCCTTTCTTGTGAGGCAGAGTCGAGACTTTTGATCACTCCGAACCCGAATTTTAGTCGAGAAGGGATGGTTATCTCTCTCTCAACTTTTAAGAATGAGATTGTGTTCATTTATGTGTCTAACTTCTTATGACTAGTGTGCGTAATCTCTATGTCTTCTTAGCGCGTTGGATACTATCATTACGGAGAACTAGTAAGTTGGAAAAATAGGTTTTGTGGGTATATCTCTAGTAAACCCTCACGAGACTATAACTCGTCCACTAGGGACACCTAGGGGTTTAAAGGCTTGTTATTTATGCTAAAAGTGACCGTAGCCTCGACGACACGGAGTTGTTGTATTTTATTGTTTTATTTGATTTGCTCGAGGACTAGCAAGGTCTAAGTGTGGGGGAATCTGATAGGTGTAGAATACACCGTATTTACTATCTAGTAGTTACGCTTTCTTTGCTATTTTTCTTGTGAATTATGCACTTTACGTGTGTTTTTGAGTTATTAGGTTCTCTGGAGTCGCACGGAGGAAAAGAAGCGGAAATTACTCTATTTGAGCCAAAAGGGCAAAATTATCATTTCATAGGCGAACACTATCCGAGGCCCAGCCAAGGTTAAGGGGCAAATATATTTGAAGGAGTACTACATAGTGATCAGACTAGGTTAAGGGGTTTACCATCTGGGTGACCCTTATCTCAAGTGCTGGGGTGTCTGAATCCGCCCCATTTATAACCCAACCCTGAAATATTAATTCTCAATCATTTTCTTTGTCTGAAATCAAAATTCAGAGAGCAGCCATGGAACCAGAAATTGAGAAGAAGAGAAGGAAGAGCTGCTGACCTGAAAATCGAGAGAGAAAAGGATTGGAACCACCTGAGAGTTAGAGAGGCGGCCATGGAGTTCAGAGATGAGAGGAAACGATGGCGAATGTTGCTACCACGATGGATCTGAAGCCATGAGGAAGAGTTCGAGAAATTGAATCGGAAAATTGATGGTTCGAATCTGTGAAGTAAGGGTTTCAGTGATGAACTGGGAGGAGCAAATGTTTGATTTTTGAAAGAATTGAAGATGGGTTTGATCATAGTTGCTGAGATCGATGGTGGAGATTCATGAGTTCTGAGATGAATGAAGGGTTTGGGGATGAGATGATTGTGTATTTCAGGTGAAGCTGTTGATGTTAAGGAAGGGGTGAATCGATTGAGATGAACACAGAAAAGAAGGAATGGGTTTGCTTGAGGCCTGAGCTTGTGAATCGAATGAAAATTTGAGGGCTCTGAGATCAGGTAAATGATGGTGAAGTATGGCTCTGAGCTGTTGCTGATGGGAAGCTGCAGGACTGATTAAACTCGGTTGACATGGATGTGAGCAGGAATCAATGAGTGATGCTGTGTTGCTGAAGTTGAAGTGCCAGAGAACTGAAATTGGTGATCTCTGGGAAAGTGTAGTAAGGGTTTGTGCTCAGTGGGGATCTGAGATAGCTGGTGGTTACAGAATCTGAAACTAAAGCTATGGATGGAGCTAGGTGAGATGAACTGAAAACTGTGGGTCATGAAGCTGCAGAGCAAGATGGATTTGGGTTGTATGTTATAGTGTTACAGATGGTGATGCCATAGAGATGCAAGTGGATGAATGATCGGGAGCTTGTAATGATACTGGTGCTGATGGATAGGAGGAGGTGGTTAGGAAATGGCCAAGAGTTGGGGCTGTTCAGGTCATGAAATTGCAAGGTGCAATGGAAGCAGCTAGACAACTTGGCATTGGATGAATGGGTGACTGCAATTGGTCTGTGTATGAATTGCAGTTGTGTTGATATGTTTGAAGCCAGGGACTTTAGTCGAGTGCACTGAAATTGCAGTGATGGATAAAATGTACAGGATGGCAGTGTGTAAATAATTGGTTGCGGGGATCGAGTTGATACCAATTTGCTACAAAGCTCACATCAGGTTGCAATGCAAATTTGGTATTGGGTTGGTTTGAACTGAGTGCAAAGCTGGTGATGGTTACAGTAGAGTTCTGTGGAAATGTGAGCTGAGTTGCAGCCAAGGCTAAATTGGCTGTGACAGTGATGAATCTTGTGATGGAGCTGCAGTGCAGGCTAGAAGTTTCTGGGATTTGAGACATTGCAGGTTGTGAAGCTCAAGTGTTGCAGGCATGAACTTGAGATGAGTTGAGTGATGCTGCTGATGGCAATGCAGCTGCAGGATGAGCTGGAGCAGTGAAGCTGGTGCTGTGAGCTTGTTGAGGTTGTAGTGGCTGGTGCTGATACTTAGAATTGGTGGTGCACTGGCCAGATATGGAGATGATGCCTAAATGGGTTATGAGTCAGGCATTAGTGCAAGATGAGCTGAGGTCAGGTGCAAGTTGAGTGTGGTATTGTGCAAGAGGATAATTGGTGTTGGCTGTGTTAAGTGCGGTGGCCTTGAGCTGACAGGGTAAAGCATGAGTTGGTGGTGACAGAGACTGCAGTTTGTTGTAAAGCTGTACACTGTGGAGTTGATGGTCAGAGCATGGATGGAGATTCAGAGATGCAGCTGGCTAGGTTAGGTTGATGCTTGAAGTTGAATGATTACAGGGCAGGATGCTGATTTGAAGTGTAGCCATCATGGCTGGAGTTTGAGATTAGGCTTGCAATGGCTCTTGCCAAGCCCAGTCAGACTGAGTTAGCCCCAACTCAGAACTTACTCAGGTCTGACTCCTGAATTGAGTCATCTGGCTCGGTAATTCTCCCTGACTCGGTACTTGACCGAGTTAACCCGCTGATCTGGACTGAGTTGACCCGCCGGTCCTGACTCGTTGACCGGTGGCCGGGTGGACTTTGCCGGCCACCGGCCAACTTCCGGCCACAATCCCAGTTTTCCGGCGACGAGTTTTGGGCAGAATTTTCACATGGGTTTTTCTCACACATGGGCTTGGTGGACCACTTGGAGATGGATTTTGGAGAAGACCTAATATTGGAAGGAGTATCCTTTATGGAAATAGAGAAACATATAAAAAGAGAAGACTTTTAATATCTTTTAATCTTTTTATTATTCTTTTTGGCCTCTACTTTTGTTCTAGGGTTTAGAAACCATGAAGTCTTTTCTCTTTCTTCTTGTGATGAACTCCATGAATATGAGCTAGAGTTTTATTATTGGTTATGGAATAAGTTGGATTTCCAAACATGGGTTTTAATTCAATAAATTAGTTTTCTCTCATATTATCGTTTATGATTCACCATGAATGTTGTTACATGATTTGAATGCTTGTTAGTCGAGTCGCGAATCGATTGAGTTTTCTTTCATCTCTATTGCTAGATTAGGGTTATTATACGCAAAAGTGATAATTCCGGATTGCAAGTAGCATAAATATGATTATAGTTTGTAGTGATATATTCTTATGATCATATGTGAACCATAACCTTTGTTAAATCGGATTAGTGCGCTTTCCATGTTCGATTGCTTTGATTGGCCTGATTTCATAAAACCTAATGCATCTAGGGAATTAAACTTGATTAGTGCTTTTACACGTTAGGTTGTTCCTTTAGATAGAATTCATATTCGCATCTTTTAATGTGTTTGTTGATGACATGAGGAGATTTGCGGGATATACTTGCGATCAAGGTATTCTAGGGTCTTTGATAAAAGTTGAGATTCAAATATCAATTCTAGTTATTGTGTTGAAAACATGTTTGTGAATGAAAACGAAATCCTTAACCAATACTTTCTCATCCGTAATTTGATTCGTTTACTTTTCTTTATTTGCTTTTATTTTATTTTATTTCATAAAATCACAAAACTACCGGTGTTATTTATAGGGAACCGAAACAATTTGACAACCTAGACCTCTCTGTGGGATCGATCCTTTCTTGCCCTTGCTATATTTATATTTTGAGTAGTAAGAAAGTGTAAATTATATTTGTGTCGGCTGACAACCGGTCACTCTCCCTAAGCAACTTTTAATTCTGCAACTATCAGACATTAAAGATTGGTTCGCTAACTCCAGACAGTAGTTTTTGTAATGAATCAACTTTTTAATCATCTTTTCTATCCAAAAAAAAAGAAGAAGAAGATGTTCTAGCTTCTTAGCTTAGCCCTAACCTAACCTAACTAATGCTATGTAGTTGCAGGATTTCCCACACTACACCCCTCACTCAAATCTGTTTATTCAATCCATTTGAAGATGAACAATGATGTGTTTTATTAATTGTTTTCTTGAAAGATTTACAAAGAAATGTAGAACAAAGCTAAAGAAATTACAATCTCTCTTTTCTTTCTCTCTCCTAATGACTTGTTTCACAATTCAAAAAGACCTCCTCACAACAAACTTACTCGACCCTTTATATAGGGTATTACATAGTGGATGACAGCTATACTGTCCCTTATTTTCGGAAACGTCTTGCGAATGCTCGCGAATGTACAACTGTTTGCCTTCGCGACACTCTTAAATCTCGCCAAGTCTTTCACACTTTCCTCATGTTCTAAGCGGTCGTCATCTATTACGTCATTTATTTACCTCCATGCGACTCCTTCGCGATGCGCTTGTTTATTAATCTCGCGAAGTATTAGTGTCGCGATATTCTGGTCCTACATCTTGCCTCTTTTTCCTTGAATATCGCTTGGAGAGCGATTTTTAAGGAAAAATTTGTTATTGTGGCGATCTTTGATACTTGTTGATGAAGGAACGAGCGGAAGAATACCGGACTTGAAAAGTACGTACTTGCCTATATTCTTTTGCGAAGTTCAAGCTTTGCGAAATGAACAAGAAGTAATATATCTTCAACTTCCCACAGTAAATTTGATTCCTTGAATCTTGGGATGACCGTTTACACGTGTCTAAAATTACTCTTTCTACCGGTATATTTAATGTTATCCGGTCATCCTTTTTCTTCTATTTAAAGGAAATCTGTCTGTGAAAACATTCCTTCTCTTCCTCTATATCTTCTTCATTATCTCGCAACTATTTCCTGCTATTCATCTTCATCCTCTTCTTTTTATTATCTTTCCGTTATCGTTTTCATGGCATCCAGGTTTGTTATTTTCATTGATTTTGATTATTCTCTTGATTGATCTTCCTTGTTGAAATTACTTCATCTTGATTTTGTTCTTCTTTTGATATTTCTTTCGCCATTTTTGTTTCAGCAAGAACAAACCCAACTCAAAATATACCGTGGTGAACCCTAACATCTCCACTGGTTCGCAACCAAAATCTTCTTCGCAACTGAAGTCTCTGGCTTCCAAAAAACAACCTGCGAGTAGTAAGGTATTTTTAGAAATATTTACTCCTTTGATATCAATTTTATTGCCTCTGTTTCTCAGTTGATTTATTATTCGCAGGATGATAAGAATGATGATAGATCTCCCAAAAGATCTCGCCATAATAAATTTGATGCTGTCTTTCTTTGCTCCAACTGTTCATTTTTCGGGATTCAAGCATTCTTCTTTCCCTACGATGTCTTCGCAAGGCAAATCTCCTCTTTGCAACGATTTCTTCGCAAGATAATCCCACTTCTTCTTCTCAAGATAATGTACCATTCCCTACAATGTCATCGCATGAGGATAAATCAACCCCTGAATTTTCGGCGAATGAAATTCTTCAGACATGCCTATTCCTACTTTTACTTTTACCTCGCCCCCACCTATTGATCAGGTCTCTCCAACTGGCGGTCTTATAACTATGGGTGACTCAACTTTTCCTTCTTACTCAACTATTTCTTCTCCCTCAAAATCTATCTCTCTTAGCAAAGAAAATTTAGAAGGGATGGATATAGCTTTTAAAATTTTATCAGATACTATGAATGATGTTAAAAAAGCCTCCACTGATCCCACCAAATCTAGCGTTTTCGAGTCTTTGGGTAAATTCTTTGGTTCCGATACGATATCGCGAGCATCCTTGGAACAAGAAATTAAAACTTTGAAGAATAACCTTCATAATACTTTGTTGGATCGCATAATACTTTGTTGGATCGCGATAACCTTCGCAGGAAAAATGAAGAATTAAAAGGTATCTCTCCTTCCCCCCCCCCTTTTTTTTTTTTTTTTTTTTTTTTTTTTTAAAAAAAAAAAAAAAACTTGGTTCGCCTCTCAAGTTTTGCACCAGAAACGTAAGATGGAGATATATCAACTGGAATCTATTGGAGTTCGAACGGAAAGAGACGCCTGGATGGAACAGTATAATCGTTTAGATAATCTTCATACGTTTTCTATGGACCAAATAAATAATCTTTCCCAAGAAAACATCTGCTTAGTTCAAAACCAAGAATTATTAAGTAATGAAGTGTCGCGTCTCTCATATTCTTTGAATAAATCTAATTTGGAGTTGGAAACCTTATCAGATGAAAACAGAACTTTATCTCTTGAGAGGCGAGCTTTATTGGATAAGGTGGCAATATCCTCACAACAACTTGATGCTTGTAAAAAATCATTGAATGAGCAAGAACAGTCTATCTGCCTACTGAAAAATAAACTTGAAGATACTACCACTGAAAGAGATAAACTTATTCAGAATAGAATAAATCTAAGTGTGAAAGCCAACCAACTCAAGGATGATTATACCAAGTTAAAAGAATCCCATTCTTCCCTTGCGAATCAAAATAAGTTATTGATTTCTAACGAAAAGAGTTTTCGGTCGCGGTTAAAAGGTCTTGTTGGTGATGGTTTTGATAATGCCATGGAAAACTTGGGGAATAATTGCTTGGCCCTTACTCAATATCTAGTCTCGCAGAAGGAAGGTAGTCATAAGATTTGACTGCCTTTTTCATTATTTTTCTTTTCTAATTTCTCTTTTCCATTATATACCACCTTTCATCTTATAATTTTAATGTCTTCCTTTACTCTTGCGAGAATCGAGAAAAATCTTGATCTTCTCTATCTAATTTGGAAGCGGCGCATGCTAAAATTTGTAAGGAAAATGCATCGCTGGTTGCTTCTCTTGCCCAATCTCGCGACCGAGCCAGAAGGAGGTTTAACTACCTTAATCATCTTAAAGATATCCGAGTAGAAATCAACAGAAAGCGCTTCTTCGCCAATTTCCTCCCAAAGCGAAGTTCTTGTGAATAATATTTTACTTTCTAAATCCCTTGATCCTTGTCTATGTTGAACCATTGGAAGTTGAAGATGATGAAGTACCCAACTCTCCCGACACGGTGATTATGGTTATGAAAGCTGTGGAAGACCTCGCTAATAAGGAAGTTATCAATAAGGATCCTTGCGAAAGAATTTCGATGAAAACCCTTCAACCGGCGAGGGTGAAGGCGATAAAATTGTTGAAGAATCTTTACCATCTCCTTGGTGAGCAAGTTGATATAGAGAATTAAGTTTCTTTGTAACTTCGTTGAATTTTTCTTTTTGATTGCAAAGTACTAAGTCGGGTTTTGGATGAATTAGTTTCTATTTCTTTCTTATTATAAGAACTCATCTCGCCACCTCATTATGCAATTTCTTTATTTTCCATTAAGTCTTGTGTTGTAATCTTTCTTGCGATGAAAGATTTCAATTGCCCATATTCAAGATGTTTAAAGACCTTTCTTGAATGCTATTATCGCGACAAGATCGCAGGACGCTTTTACATTTGCATATAATGACCCATTGATCTTGCCTTATCATTATTTGTGTGGTCTTATTTTGCCTTCCTAAGTAAAGGTCTTATTTTACCACCCCTCTTTGCGACAAGGTCGCAGACGTCTTTACATTTTCATGTAATGACCCATTGATCTTGTCTTATTGTTTCTTAAGTATTTTTGCCTCTCGCAGACATTGTATTTGCGACAATATGACAGGTTTAATTGTTCTTGCGACCATAAAATCCCGTGACATTGTCGTCTTTGCGATGAAATCGCAGGACGTTCTTACATTTTCATGTAAAAACCCATTGATCTCATCTTACCCTCGCGTTAGTATTATTGCCTCGCAGGATCATTGCACAAATATGACAAGCCTAAATTCTCTTGCGAGAATAAAGCCTCATGACATTTGCGTCTTTTGACACTTATCGGCTCCCTAATGGAGGGTGCCGCCATTATCTTCTCCTGGTTGCCCCTTCAAGGAGGCGTACATCGGCCATACAAGACTAGCTCCTCCCATCCGGTCTTAACAACAACCAGCTTGTTTTCGCGATCTCTTATCCCTTATACCTATAGGGCTTATGGTTACGAGACTACACCCTAAGTGGAGTTTTCTTCGGGCCGAGTGCAGCATGTGCCAAGACTTGTCAAGAGTGGTAAGGAAGTTCCATGCCCCCGCACTCTTGACTCAACCGTGTACCTCGGCGCCTTGGTCATACACCGACTCCTTGGAAGAGACCCTCGGGCGTCCAACCAGGGTATAACCTTATATATATAGTTGGAAATCCAAGGTATCTCCCCCGGATAGGCTTTCATGGGCCCCAAATCTCCATGACCCAGGTTTCCGGAGCGGTGTAACCTTCCACCTGAGTCATGTTAAGAGATACCCCCTTATATGACGTACTTTAGGTCTTACATTTGCCTCTTGCGAAGTATCATTCACGAACTAGGGTGTACGCCATAAAGGTTTGTCCCATTCACTCACTCATTCATTTTATCAATTTATTCAATCATTTGTCTGCGAAGTTATCGCACAATCTTGCTTTATTTCCATTGATCTCACAATCTATCTCGTCGAAAACATTACATCACCAACTCATTCCATTTCTCCCATCTTCTATGGATAATATTTCTTAAGATATAATCTATTCCACGGCCTATCTAATTTTTGCCCTACATCTTTTCCTTCAGGATCCATTAATTTATATGCCCCTGTGCCAACTATCTCCTTGATAATATAAGGTCCATCCCATTTTCTTGCCGACTTGCCACCATTTTCTCGATATATAGGTGTTTCTCGCAGTACCAAATCACCTGGCTGAAATTCACGTATCTTGACACGTTTGTTGTATTCTCTGGCCAATCTTCGCTGGTAATTCTCCATATGCTGTAGTGCTTTCTCTCTTTTTTCTTCTAATTCATCTAACTTAATTAAGATGTTACCCGCACTAAGATTTTTCTCCAAGCTTCTTTCTTTGTAGTTGGAATTTTCACTTCTGTTGGGAGTACAGCTTCAACTCCATATGTTAAACAGAAAGGGGACATGCCTGTAGCTTCTCTTCTAGTTGTATTATAAGCCCATACCGCATTGGGTACTTGTTCGCACCATCCTTTATTGTATCCTTCCAATTTTTTCTTTAATATATCTGCTATTGTTTTATTCGTCGCCTCTGCTTGACCATTAGCCTGCGGGTATAGAGGAGTTGATTTCCCACATCGTATCTGAAATGCATTAAGTAACAATTCTATATTTTGTCCTTCAAATTGCTTCCCATTGTCAGATACCAACTCATTTGGAACTCCAAATCGCATATAATGTTCACAAATATAAAAGTAAAAACATCCTTATCGCGAATATGTTGTACCCTTTCACCTCTGCCCATTTTGTGAAATAATCTGTAGCGACGATCAAATATCTTCTCGTCCCGTTCTGGTAAAAATGGTCCTACAATGTCTAATCCCCACTTTCCAAATAGCCAAACACTTGTTGAAGAATTTAACGGAGCTCCTGGTGCATGTATTTTCTTCCCATGCCTTTGGAAATCCTCGCAACACCTTGATACTTGTTTCGCGTCCTCATGCATATATGGCCAATAATAACCCTGCATTTTTGCTTTATACACTAAAGATCTTCCTCCGCTTGTGATTACCAAAGATCCCCACTATGCAACATCTTCAATATGATTTCTCCTTCCTTTCTTGTTAGACATCTGCGAAGGTCCGTTAAAAGATCGTCGGTATAGCACTCCATCTCTTAATTCATAATTTGTTGCTCGGATTTTTAATTTGTGTGTCTCCAATCTATTTCTTGGTGTTTCTCCCGTCATCAAATATGCATGAAGCTCCGCTCTCCAATCTTCTTCGCAGAGTGTTTGTGTTCCCTCTTCTACTACCATTACATCGGTTTCTTGTTCTTCTTCTTTGTCAATTTGACATCGAAAGTGTTTGTATTTTAATATTTCTCGCAACCGGATCTGTCATCATACTTGATATGAAGGCAAAAGCGTCTGTGAGTCGATTATTTCTCCTTGATATATGTCTCCACTTTATTCTTGGTATCTGCGTCGACAACTCGTCAACAAGTTTCTTATACTTTTGCAAAGACAATTCGTTTATAGCGTATTCTTCTTTTATTTGGCGAATTGCCAATTGTGAATCACTAGTAATCCTTACATTCTCCAGACTTCATTTCTATTGCAAATCGCAAGGCATGTATTATAGCTTCATATTCTCGTTTCATTATTTGTTGATGCAAACTCAATCTGAAAAAGAAAGAGCTATTTTATTACCCTAAAGCGATATCACAACAATTCCTATTCCATTTCCTTCTCCATTTGATGACCCATCTACCAATATTTCCCATCTATTAAAACCGTTAATAAATCTTTTGGATCTCCATGTTCTTCCTCAACATCCATCATTTCTTCTACCGATTCATCTTCTTCCAAAGGGAATTCTGCTAAAAAGTCGCAACAACCCTATGTGATTTTGGCGAAGATAGTATTTCATATTTGAGTTTGCAATGACTTATTTGAGCATTCCATCTCTCAACTCTTCCCGACCTCTTTGAATTCTTCATCACCGATTCTATTGGTACTTTTGTCACCACCTTGACAACATGCGCTTGAAAATATATACGAAGCTTAAATGTTGCATAAACTAATGCTAAGATTAGTTTTTCAATTTTGAGTAATTCCTTTCCGCAGCGTTGAAAGTTTTGCTGATGTAATAAATTGGTTTTTCTACTCCTGCGTCCACTCGCAGTAACACCGCACTTAATGCATGGGTTGTATAAGATAGATCAACAATTCTTCTCCTTCTTCCGCTTTTTGCAAAATTGATATGTCCATTAAATGTTCTTTTATTCCTTGCAAGGCTTTCTCGCACTCATCTGTCCATTTAAACTTGATCCCTTTCTAAGAATGTTGAAAAAGTGCTTGCATTTGTGGGACGATCGCGAGATGAACCTCCCTAGCGAAGCTAACAACCCATTTAACTTTTGAACATCTTTTATTGTCGCGGTGTTGGCATATCGCGAACTGCTTGTACTTTTTAAGGTCGACTTGAATTCCTTCTTTGGATACAATGTACCCTAAAATTTTTCCGCAGGCGACCCCAAAGGTGCATTTTTTCGGGTTTACTTTGATATTAAATTGCCGCATTTGTTCAAAAATTTCTTTCAAATCCCGTACGTGGTCTTTTGCTTTTCTACTTTTTATTAACATATCATCAACATATACCTCCAGTGTTTTATGTATCCATCTCGCGAACACCTTCTCCACCATCCTTTGGTATGTCGCACTTAGGCATTTCGCAGACAAATGGCATTTTTGTATAACAAGACAATCCTCTTGGAGCAAAGAAAGCAGGTATGTTCTTGGTCTTCTTCGGCGAGAGGAATTTGATTGTAACCCTTGTATCCATCAAGAGAAGATATCCTTTCATTTCCCCGCCGCTGCTTCAACCATTTGTGGAATATCTGGGTAACGGAAACTATCTTTAGGACAAGCTTTGTTTAGATCGGTAAAGTCTATACAAATTCTTATTCCTTTTTCTTCTTTGGAACTATAACCATATTTGCTATCCATTCGGGATATTTTGCTTGTCTAATAATTCCTGCGTCCAACATTTTTTAATTCTTCTTCTATTTGAGGATGATATCTCACGCGATCTTTCTAATTCTTTGTTTAAAGGGTTTTACATTCTTGTCAATTTCCAATTTATGGCAAGCCACAGATGGATCTATACAGGCATTTCATCCATATCCCATGCGAAAATGTCTTTATAATCTCGCAACAACTCAGCAGTTCTTTTCTCTTCATCCGCTTCCATTTTAGTCCCAATTTTTAAGATTTTAGGCTCCTCCTCCTGTTCCAACATTCACTTCCTTTGTTTGTTCTCATCGCGACATAGCTAGACTTCGGTTCTCCCATAGGAGTTGGTCCTCTTATTTCCTTCACGAACTCACTCCCTTCTCCCATGATTTCGCCTGTATTCCTTTTCCTTCTTTTGCTCTTATCATGTAAATTCTAAATTCCTCTTCTTTCTTAGTCGCTTTTATCATCTTCCTGCGATCTTTTCGCTTCTTTATTTGCCCTTCATAATGCTTTACCTCGATTTGATAATATATTCTTCCTTTATCAATGTCTCCTCCGATTTCACCAATTCCACTCGGCACAGAAATTTGATGCAGCGATGAAGTGTTGATGCTCTTGCCTTAATCGCATGTACCCAAGGTCTCCTAACAATATGTTGTATGGCGATTCCATATCCACTACACTTAATGTCACTTGTGTTTCAATTTCTCCAAGTAAAATTCGCAATTTCATCTCCCCCTTTTGGTACTGTTATAGATTTTCCAAAACCATGAATATTATATCTTGGAGAACTCATTTCTTCATCTTTATATCCTAATTTTTTGTAAGTATGGTAAAACATGATACTCACCAAACTCCCGTATCCACCAAAGTTCTATTTATTTCCCATTCTTCCGCTACCTTTGCCGATTCTTCTCTTTTTTTGCTTGCATTTATCGTGATCACTAGTGGAGATGTATGATTCAAATTTTCTCTAGGAACTTCCGCGGATGTGAATGTTATTTTCTGCTTTTCCCATTCCTTCAAAGACGATGTCTTCTCCTCATCTATAATCTTCTTTCCTTCGAAATCTCGTTTATGTATCCTTCCTCTAATATTTTCATGGAATTCATTAACCATTGCTTTTGTAATTGAATTGTATTCCATTTCTTCACTATGTTCCTTGCTTCTTAATTCTTCTATCTCATCTGATTTAACCTTTCCCTTTCTCATTTTCTTGATTTAAGCGATTTTAATTGTACTCTTCAATCTTCAATCTTGTTCGTCCCTCGTTTCTAGCGCATATGTAGTTGCGGGATTTCCCACACTACACCCCTCACTCAAATCGTTTATTCAATCCATTTGAAGATGAACAATGATGTGTTTTATTAATTGTTTTCTTGAAAGATTTACAAAGAAATGTAGAACAAAGCTAAAGAAATTACAATCTCTCTTTTCTTTCTCTCTCCTAATGACTTGTTTCACAATTCAAAAAGACCTCCTCGCAACAAACTTACTCGACCCTTTATATAGGGTATTACATAGTGGATGACAGCTATACTGTCCCTTATTTTTGGAAACGTCTCGCGAATGCTCGCGAATGTACAACTTTGATTTGCCTTCGCGACACTCTTAAATCTCGCCAAGTCTTTCACACTTTCCTCATGTTCTAACCGCGTCATCTATTACGTCATTTATTTACCTCCATGCGACTCCTTCGCGATGCAGTTGTTTATTAATCTCGCGAAGTATTAGTGTCGCGATATTCTGGTCCTACATGCTAGGTAGTGAAGGATTTCCGCCCATGGCCTTGTAGCAAAATACCACAAACTCTTCCACCTGAGCTAAGACGGCAAAATATACATTATGAGGGCTATTACAATTTACTTGATATCACGTCGTTGAGGAGAATCTCAAAAATCAAAATACTCGAGCACTATACTGTAACAATAATAAGCATTCATCAAATAGGGCACCAGAATTTAGAAAAAAAGAAAGAAAACAAAATAGCCCATTTTTTGGTGTTAAAACTCCTTGTTCTAGGTCTTCGTATATGCTCTCAACCTGACATGACGTCACTTGTGTTACCATTTCAGCGCTATTCATATAAAAATAAAGCAACTAGATCGTTGGAATTTATATCAACAAAAAACACCGTTAACGACCCAACTTGATGCAGGACATAAAGTCTCGCATGAGGGGACCATGATTCTCATTTGGGTGATTTGGAAGTAATTTGAAACACCGGTATTTTCCATGTACACCTTTCGCCAACTCCATAACGCCACAATTATCAAGCCTTGTTGGTTTCTTACCGGTGCTTGTTTGCGATGCCGCATCATCACTATCATTGGCAACCTCTTTGCGTATGTTTTCATTCACGTCACAGCTGTCCAATGTGGTAGTATTCTCCCTCACCAATTTTCAGTTACCATTCTTCTTGCTACTATACCCCGTCAACATCTCTCTTCCATTACCGTTCTTGCTTGAAGTGTCGCCATTTACTTGTTCCGAGAAACTAGAGACAGGAAAGACTTGTTGGGACATTTTGGTTTTTAATTTCTTTTTGAAGCTTCTTAACGAGGAATGATCCAAGGAAACAGAACTAAAAGCATGGCCCCCAATCCCAAGCTCAACTGGTATTGAAATGGAGATACTGTCTTCTAAGTTTTCATTTAAAATATATGATTGTTTCTTGCCCAAAAAAGAAGGCCCATTTTTCTTGTAAACATTGAGCTGTAACTTTATCTACCACGTCATTTTCATTTTCAGATAAGTGGAAACTCTTTAATAGTACACTAATCATCCAGGTATGATTATTCAATCAAAAATAAGGATTATATGTTATTATTGTTAAGCTTTGTCCTACATGATCAGGAGGAAATGAGTTTTATTGTATTGTTATAATATAAACATAGGTCCCACTACCTCTAACCATGCAATAACGGAGTACTACATAGTAGAGGTTTTTTCTTTTTCTTTTTGAAACCAGTACATAGTAGATGTTAGTAAGCCTCCAAATCTAATTCTTGTCTTTTGAAGAATCCAAAAGCTCATTAATCCAAGAATTGTTTTTACAGATCTCGTTCTTTATCCATGACCTCTAGGTACTGTATGATGAACTTGATTTTTTTTTTTTCCTCGATTAACTTGAGTTCTTCTCTATGGTTAGTGGTTCACTTTTGGGATCTATACTTATTTAGATCTGATGGTCTTATTAAATGAAGAGTAACATAGATTAGTAGAGATGTTTTTTGGAATAAAAATTAAAAGTTAAAAAGAGAACTCTCTATTTGAAAATCTTCCCTATTTTAATGCCGTTTTGCCTTAAGTTCTTAGTACAATTTGGAGCAATAAAATTGTTTTTGGGGTGAAATGGTGGAAATTTGTTAAGCTTTTTAATGAATGAAGGAATTAAAAAGCCTTTGGGTGGGGATTAGTGTGGTTGTGTCAACTAAACTTTAATCTCATCTCCATTTGTCAACTGTTTTATATTTTGTTTCTTAATAAAATAAATGTATTTGAATAAACAAAAGGAGCTTAAATAATAACAGTAGGACCAAAATTTATGGAAATTTTTGTTGTTTTTTTTTAATTACTAGCAGTGATTGATTTTTTCTTTTCTTAATGTCAATGTTGCTCTTTTGTTAGTGTCTTGTTCACCTGTAAAATTATTTGAATTTTCAGATTAGTTTCTATGGCTGAGGATGGAGGACCATTGCTGGTGGGTGGTCACATGAAATCGATAGATATTCCAGATTTTCCAAATCGATTAGATGTATTTTATGAACATTGGCAGTCTCATGCGGATACATATTGGAAAGGCTCCGATATTCTTTTTCTTCAAACACCCCCACGGTATGGACGTGCAAGATCTCTGAATTCGAATTCATCTATTTTTAATATATGGCTACTTGGGCTAGAATTTCCAAATACAATGTTTGTGTTCACAAAAACACATATTTACATCTTTTGTAGTGAGTATGATGGAGAATTATTTCAACTATTAAATGAAGCTACTCAAAAATCTAAATGTTCTTTAACTCTGGAGATATATAAAATGGATGAAGAAGATAGTGGGATTGATCAAATAGATGTAATGTTCATTGAAATTTATGAACGGATCACCAAAAGTACTATCAATGTAGGTTTCATATTGGAAAGTTCAGAAGTGAGTGTTTTCAATACATGGTACCAGGAAAGGGATCCCATAGTTTTTCACATCATTGATGTAACGAATGGATTTGAAGAATTATTTGTTGTCAAAGACAAATATGAACTTGCCACTATAGAAAGATCAACACTTCTAACCGAAGCTGTGATGGATGATTGGGTGGTGAATGTTCTTAGAGATATTATAAAGAAAGAAAAAAATGTTTTTAATTCGTGTTTAACACAAGGTATAATGAAAGAAATTGTGAATCCGCGGTTATTGCAAGTAGACATCGAGGTCGAAGGGGTCACTGTTTGCCATCCCCCTGTGGTATAAAATGGGAATTATTTGGAGTTCCAGTTTGGACAATTCGTTACAAGTGACGATAAAAATTTGATCTATGAGCTTTGAAAGTGTGATTGTAGTTAGCATTAGCTCAACTTACAATGATTCTGTTCTTACACTTCTAGAACACTTTTAAATCAACCCTCTGTTTCACAAACTATAACATACGAGGTTCTCTTGGAAGCACAAAAAGCTATTATTACAACTCTTGGTCGGGAGAACAAAACTAAATGAAGCTTATAAAGGGGACAAGATCTAGTTAAGTCTCGCGTACCTCATTTATTACCATACTTGAGGAATCGGCTGGAATGGGTGTTGGAATTGGGTTCAGCGAATTCCAACTTAGCTTGGATGTCGAGAATGATAGAATTGTGAAACCAAGTATGGCTTTCAAGGTTATGCTTGGGTTTGAAGACGTGATATCAGATGACGGCAAAATGCTCTCCATGCTGCTAGGATATACCGTGGTTGTGTATGATGGAAATCCTACGGTTGTTACCATGAGATTTAAAGGGTTGAATGACGTTACATTTCTGTTCTTATCAAATAAAGCAAACAAAAAAACACGTCGTCTTCGAAAGAATCAGTAAGAAGGTGAGTACATTTATCGCTGCTTTTAGATTTTCATAAGTTTTTGCGTTTTGGATTCTCTGCTTGTGTCAGTTTACATCAACCACTGAACTTGCATTCCTTACTAGCTTCACGATGAAAAGTTTGTCAAGTCAAGTCCCTGAGTTGAATGTTGTGTGTATAATATATCTACTTTGAATAGTATTGGTATATTAAGCACATTGCACTGAAAGCATCAAGAAATCATCAAAGTATTTGGATACAAAGCACAGGAAGATACGGTGGACATAAGTTTCTGGTATTGGACTAATTCAAAGAGTTTTGCAGGTCGTTCTGTTATACCACAGTGCTAGATGGGGAGCAGGTAGAAGCAAGAGCAATATTAGAAAGCAATACTGGAATGGGTTGTGTCATATTCAAAAGGGACTTGGAAACTACACCTGGAAGGAGGGGAATGCTTTGATGCTCTAGATGGTGCAACCGAAAGTGTTAGTTGGACTGCTAGTATGATTAAGTAATTTTTACACAGACTAAGCTTTTTTTAAAGACTGGAAATTTATGTTTGTAAAGAGAACAACAAATTCTGCTAATGACACTCTCCCTAAGCAACTTTTAATTCTGCAACTATCAGACATTAAAGATTGGTTCGCTAACTCCAGACAGTAGTTTTTGTAATGAATCAACTTTTTAATCATCTTTTCTATCCAAAAAAAAGAAAGAGAAGAAGATGTTCTAGCTTCTTAGCTTAGCCCTAACCTAACCTAACCTAACTAATGCTAGGTAGTGAAGGATTTCCGCCCATGGCCTTGGAGCAAAATACCCCAAACTCTTCCACCTGAGCTAAGACGGCAAAATATACAATTATGAGGGCTATTACAATTTACTTGATATCACGTCGTTGAGGAGAATCTCAAAAATCAAAAATACTCGAGCACTATATTGTAACAATAATAAGCATTCATCAAATAGGGCACCGGAATTTAGAAAAAAAGAAAGAAAACAAAATAGCCCATTTTTTGGTGTTAAAACTCCTTGTTCTAGGTCTTCGTATATGCTCTCAACCCGACATGACGTCACTTGTGTTACCATTTCAGCGCTATTCATATAAAAATAAAGCAACTAGATCTTTGGAATTTATATCAACAAAAAACACTGTTAACGACCCAACTTGACAGAAAGACATAAAGTCTCGCATGAGGGGACCATGATTCTCATTTGGGTGATTTGGAAGTAATTTGAAACACCGGTATTTTCCATGTACACCTTTCGCCAACTCCATAACTCCACTATTATCAAGCCTTGTTGGTTTCTTACCGGTGCTTGTTTGCGATGCTGCATCATCACTATCATTGGTAACCTCTTTGCGTATGTTTTCATTCACGTCACAGCTGTCCAATGTGGTAGTATTCTCCCTCACCAATTTTGAGTTACCATTCTTCTTGCTACTATACCCCCTCAACATCTCTCTTCCATTACCGTTCTTGCTTGAAGTGTCTCCATTTACTTGTTCCGAGAAACTAGAGACAGGAAAGACTTGTTGGGACATTTTGGTTTTTAATTTCTTTTTTAAGCTTCTTAACGAGGAATGATCCAAGGAAACAGAACTAAAAGCATGGCCCCCAATCCCAAACTCAACTGGTATTGAAATGGAGATACTGTCTTCTAAGTTTTCATTTAAAATAGATGATTGTTTCTTGCCCAAAAAAGAAGGCCCATTTTTCTTGTAAACACATTTACTTTGAGCTGTAACTTTATCTACCACGTCATTTTCATTTTCAGATAAGTGGAAACTCTTTAATAGTACACTAATCATCCAGGTTATGATTATTCAATCAAAAATAAGGATTATATGTTATTATTGTTAAGCTTTGTCCTACATGATCTGGAGGAAATGAGTTTTATTGTATTGTTATAATATAAACATAGGTCCCACTACCTCTAACCATGCAATAACGGAGTACTACATAGTAGAGGTTTTTTATTTTTCTTTTTCTTTTTGAAACCAGTGCATAGTAGATGTTAGTAAGCCTCCAGATCTAATTCTTGTCTTTTGAAGAATCAAAAAGCTCATTAATCCAAGAATTG
The DNA here is from genome assembly GCA_023531295.1 of Papaver armeniacum. Taxonomy (NCBI): domain Eukaryota; kingdom Viridiplantae; phylum Streptophyta; class Magnoliopsida; order Ranunculales; family Papaveraceae; genus Papaver; species Papaver armeniacum. The sequence goes on from JAJJWW010008194.1 coordinate 129,527, forward strand.
TTTTTACATATCTCGTTCTTTATCCAGACCTCTAGGCTTGTATGATGAACTTGAATTTTTTTTTTTTTTGCTCGATTAACTTGAGTTCTTCTCTATGGTTAGTGGTTCACTTTTGGGATCTATGCTTATTTAGATCTGATGGTCTTATTAAATGAAGAGTAACATAGATTAGTAGAGATGTTTTTTGGAATAAAAATTAGAAGTTAAAAAGAGAACTCTCTATTTGAAAATCTTCCCTATTTCAATGCCGTTTTGCCTTAAGTTCTTAGTACAATTTGGAGCAATAAAATTGTTTTTGGGGTGAAATGGTGGAAATTTGTTAAGCTTTTTAATGAATGAAGGAATTAAAAAGCACCCGGGTGGGGATTGGTGTGGCTGTGTCAACTAAACTTTGATCTCATCTCCATTTGTCAACTGTTTTATATTTTGTTTCTTAATAAAATGAATGTATTTGAATAAACAAAAGGAGCTTAAATAATAACAGTAGGACCAAAATTTATGGAAATTTTTGTTGTGTTTTTTTTTTTTAATTACTAGCAGTGATTGATTTTTTCTTTTATTAATGCCAAAGTTGCTCTTTTGTTAGTGTCTTGTTCACCTGTAAAATTATTTGAATTTTCAGATTAGTTTCTATGGCTGAGGATGGAGGACCATTGCAAGTGGGTGGTCACATGAAATCGATAGATATTCCAGATTTTCCAAATCGATTAGATGTATTTTATGAACATTGGCAGTCTCATGCGGATACATATTGGAAAGGCTCCGATATTCTTTTTCTTCAAACACCCCTACGGTATGAACGTGCAAGATCACTAAATTCGAATTCATCTATTTTTAATATATGGCTACTTGGGCTAGAATTTTCAAATACAATGTTTGTGTTCACAAAAACACATATTTACATGTTTTGTAGTGAGTATGATGGAGAATTATTTCAACTATTAAATGGAGCTACACAAAAATCTAAATGTTCTTTAACTCTGGAGATATATAAAATGGATGAAGAAGATAGTGGGATTGATCAAATAGATGTAATGTTCATTAAAATTTATGAACAGATCACCAAATGTACTATCAATGTAGGTTTCATATTGGAAAGTTCAGAAGTGAGTGTTTTCAATACATGGTACCAGGAAAGGGATCCCATAGGTTTTCACATCATTGATGTAACGAATAGATTTGAAGAATTATTTGTTGTCAAAGACAAATATGAACTTGCCACTATAGAAAGATCAACACTTCTAACCGAAGCTGTGATGGATGATTGGGTGGTGAATGTTCTTAGAGATATTATAAAGAAAGAAAAAAATGTTTTTAATTCGTGTTTAACACAAGGTATAATGAAAGAAATTGTGAATCCGCGGTTATTGCAAGTAGACATCGAGGTCGAAGGGGTCACTGTTTACCACCCCCCCTGTGGTATAAAATGGGAATGATTTGGAGTTCCGTTTGGACAATTCGTTACAAGTGACGATAAAAATTTGATCTATGAGCTGAAAGTGTGATTGTAGTTAGCATTAGCTCAACTTACAATGATTCTTGTTCTTACACTTCTAGAACACTTTTAAATCAACCCCTGTTTCACAAACTATAACATACGAGGTTCTCTTGGAAGCACAAAAAGCTATTATTACAACTCTTCGGTCAGGAACAAAACTAAATGAAGCTTATAAAGCAGGACAAGATCTAGTTAAGTGTCGCGTACCTCATTTATTACCATACTTGAGGAATCGGCTGGGATGGGTGTTAGAATTGGGTTCAGCGAATTCCAACTTAGCTTTGATGTCGAGAATGATATAATTGTGAAACCAAGTATGGCTTTCAAGGTTATGCTTGGGTTTGAAGACGTGATATCAGATGACGGCAAAATGCTCTCCATGCTGCTAGGAGATACCGTGGTTGTGTATGATGGAAATCCTACTGTTGTTACCATGAGATTTAAAGGGTTGAATGACGTTACATTTCCCTTCTTATCAAATAAAGCATACAAAAAAACACGCCGTCTTGAAAGAATCAGGCAAGAAGAAGGTGAGTACATTTATCACGCTTTTAGATTTTCATAAGTTTTTGCGTTTTGGATTCTCTCGCTTATGTCGGGTTTACATCAACCATCGAACTTGCATTCCTTACTAGCTGCACGATGAAAGGTTTGTCAAGTCAAGTCCCTGAGTTGAATGTTGTGTATAATATATCTGCTTTGAATAGTATTGGTATATTAATCACATTGCACTGAAAGCATCAAGAAATCTTCAAAGTATTTGGATACAAAGCACAGGAAGATACGGTGGACATAAGTTTCTGGTATTGGACTAATTCAAAGAGTTTTGCAGGTAGTTCTGCTATACCACAGTGCTAGATGGGGAGCAGGTAGAAGCAATAGCAATATTAGAAAGCAGTACTGGAATGGGTTGTGTCATATTCAAAAGGGACTTGGAAACTACACCTGGAAAGAGGGGAATGTTTTGATGCTCTAGATGGTGCAACCGAAAGTGTTAGTTGGACTGCTAGTATGATTAAGTAATTTTTACACAGACTAAGCTTTTTTAAAGACTGGAAATTTATGTTTGTAAAGAGAACAACAAATTCTGCTAATGACACTCTCCCTAAGCAACTTTTAATTCTGCAACTATCAGACATTAAAGATTGGTTCGCTAACTCTGCAGTAGTTTTTGTAATGAATCAACTTTTTAATCATCTTTTCTATCCAAAAAAAAAAAGAAGAAGAAGATGTTATAGCTTCTTAGCTTAGCCCTAACCTAACCTAACTAATGCTAGGTAGTGAAGGATTTCCGCCCATGGCCTTGGAGCAAAATACCCCAAACTCTTCCACCTGAGCTAAGACGACAAAATATACAATTATGAGGGCTATTACAATTTACTTGATATCACGTCGTTGAGGAGAATCTCAAAAATCAAAATACTCGAGCACTATACTGTAACAATAATAAGCATTCATCAAATAGGGCACCGGAATTTAGAAAAAAAGAAAGAAAACAAAATAGCCCATTTTTTGGTGTTAAAACTCCTTGTTCTAGGTCTTCGTATATGCTCTCAACCTGACATGACGTCACTTGTGTTACCATTTCAGCGCTATTCATATAAAAATAAAGCAACTAGATCTTTGGAATTTATATCAACAAAAAACACCGTTAACGGCCCAACTTGACAGACAGACATAAAGTCTCGCATGAGGGGACCATGATTCTCATTTGGGTGATTTGGAAGTAATTTGAAACACCGGTATTTTCCATGTACACCTTTCGCCAACTCCATAACGCCACTATTATCAAGCCGTGTTTGTTTCTTACCGGTGCTTGTTTGCGATGCCGCATCATCACTATCATTGGCAACCTCTTTGCGTATGTTTTCATTCACGTCACAGCTGTCCAATGTGGTAGTATTCTCCCTCACCAATTTTCAGTTACCATTCTTCTTGCTACTATACCCCCTCAACATCTCTCTTCCATCACCGTTCTTGCTTGAAGTGTCGCCATTTACTTGTTCCGAGAAACTAGAGACAGGAAAGAATTGTTGGAACATTTTGGTTTTTAATTTCTTTTTTAAGCTTCTTAACGAGGAATGATCCAAGGAAACAGAACTAAAAGCATGGCCCCCAATCCCAAACTCAACTGGTACTGAAATGGAGATACTGTCTTCTAAGTTTTCATTTAAAATAGATGATTGTTTCTTGCCCAAAAAAGAAGGCCCATTTTTCTTGTAAACACATTTACTTTGAGCTGTAACTTTATCTACCACGTCATTTTCATTTTCAGATAAGTGGAAACTCTTTAATAGTATACTAATCATCCAGGTTATGATTATTCAATCAAAAAATAAGGATTATAGGTTATTATTGTTAAGCTTTGTCCTACATGATCAGGAGGAAATGTGTTTTATTGTATTGTTATTATATAAACATAGGTCCCACTACCCCTAACCATGCAATAATGGAGTACTACATAGTAGGGTTTTTTTCTTTTTCTTTTTGAAACCAGTACATAGTAGATGTTAGTAAGCCTCCAGCTCTAATTCTTGTCTTTTGAAGAATCGAAAAGCTCATTAATCCAAGAATTGTTTTTACAGACCTCGTTCTTTATCCAGGACCTCTAGGTACTGTATGATGAACTTGATTTTTTTTTTTTTTTTTGCTCGATTAACTTGAGTTCTTCTCTATGGTTAGTGGTTCACTTTTGGGATCTATACTTATTTAGATCTGATGATCTTATTAAATGAAGAGTAACTAGATTAGTAGAGATGTTTTTTGGAATAAAAATAAAAATTAAAAAGAGAACTCTCTATTTGAAAATCTTCCCTATTTCAATGCCGTTTTGCCTTAAGTTCTTAGTACAATTTGGAGCAATAAAATTATTTTTGGGGTGAAATGGTGGAAATGTGTTAAGCTTTTTAATGAATGAAGGAATTAAAAAGCACTGGGTGGGGATTGGTGTGGCTGTGTCAACTAAACTTTGATCTCATCTCCATTTGTCAACTGTTTTATATTTTGTTTCTTAATAAAATGAATGTATTTGAAGAAACATGTAGGATCAGAATATCGCAACACCAACACCTCTGCGAAATTCATAAACGTTACTGTTGATGGTGGTTTTTAGACAAAGGGTAAAATCGTAAAACCCCAAATAACCTAATGTCACCAGTGACACATTTATTAGAACATTCAATGCGTGTAGTCAGTAATTAATAGGGGGTATTTTTTCAAATTAGGGTTACAACGAACAAAACCCTAATTCACCTCCGTGCCAATGGCAAATCATGCTCGCCACACCTAGCCCGAGCTAGCCGCATCTCTATGCCAATGGCAAATCATGCCGCCCATACCAAACGCGCCGAAGCATGCCAACCATGCTATCCGCACCTTCGTGCCAATGGCAAATCATGCCAGCCACACCTAGCCCGAGCTAGACGCATCTCTATGCCAATGGCAAACCATGCCGACCATACCAAACGCGCCAAGCATGCGAACCATGCTAGACACACCTCCGTGCCAATGGCAAATCATGCCGCCCACACCTAGCCCGAGCTAGACGCATCTCTATGCCAATGGAAAACCATGCTAGCCATACCAAACGCGCCGAAGCATGCCAACCATGCTAGCCGCACCTCCGTGCCAATGGCAAATCATGCCCGCCCACACCTAGCCCAAGCTAGCCGCATCTCTATGCCAATGGCAAATCATGCCGAGTCATACCAAACGCACCGAAGCATGCCAACCATGCTAGCCGCACCTCCGTGCCAATGTCAAATCATGCCAGCCACACTTAACCCGAACTAGCCGCGCCATGCCAAACACACTCGCCTTGGCCCTAACTACACCGGGTCACGCCACGCCAAGCCAAACACCCTTACCTTGGCCCTAGTCACGACACGCCAAGCCAAACACCCTTACCTTGGCCCTAGCCGCGCCATGCCAAAGTAGCGCCCGCACCTAGGCTTGCAAACCATGCAACCTAGGCCAAATTGGCCACGCGTGCCATTGGCACATGCCAACATGCGTCACTGGTAGCTTTTCCTACCAAGGCCACGGCCCTAACGGCCACGCATGCCATTGGCACATGCCAACATGCGTACCGGTAGCTTTTCCTACCAGGGCCACGGCCCTATTGGCCACGCATGCCATTGGCACATGCCAACATGCGTCACTGGTAGCTTTTCCTACCAAGGCCACGGCCCTAACGACCACGCATGCCATTGGCACATGCCAACATGCGTCGCTGGTAGCTTTTCCTACCAGGGCCACGGCCCTAACGGCCACGCATGCCATTGGCACATGCCAACACGCTCGCTGGTAGCTTTTCCTACCAAGGCCACGGCCCTAACGGCCACGCATGCCATTGGCACATGCCAACACGCTCGCTGGTAGCTTTTCCTACCAGGGCCACGGCCCTAACGGCCACGCATGCCATTGGCACATGCCAACACGCCGCCGGTAGCTTTTCCTACCAAGGCCACGGCCCTAACGGCCACGCATGCCATTGGCACATGCCAACACGCTCGCCGGTAGCTTTTCCTACCAAGGCCACAGACCTAACGGCCACGCACGCCATTGGCACATGCCAACACGCTCGCTGGTAGCTTTTTCTACCAAGGCCACGACCCTAAACGGCCACGCATGCTATTGACACATGCCAACACGCTCGCTGGTAGCCTTCATCACCTAGTCGTGCCCCTAATGCACGCCAGTAGCCTAACTTGCAAGACGTGCAACTTAGGCCAACTTGGCCGTACGCGCCATTGGCACATGCCAAAACCCACGCTGGTAGCCTAACTCGCAAACCATGCAACCTACCACCAAGGCGTTCCGCACATGCCACACACGCCACTAGCAGCTCTGGCATTGCCACTTACACTCAACGTACAACCTACCACCAAGGCATTCCGCACATGCCATTAGCACATGCCACACACGCCACTAGCAGCTCCACTTGCACTCAAGGTGCAACCAACACTCGAGATATCAACACAAACCGGGGATGCTTTTTAGGGTTTTGGTTTGGTGGTCACAAAGATGCAGCGTACACTACGCTCACATTAAGAAAGCGTGAATAGGAATAAAGCGGTCAAATAAAAGAGAAAATAATGGTGAAAACGTTTTCACCCATTAACACCATGCGGTTACCACCTCCTCCCATTATTTCACCCTTTACTCTCTTCCTTCATGAGGCCAGGGTACGTTTGAATCTCGACTTGTATAAATAGGACTTACCTATTTCCACCAGACAACAAGTCTCGGTCAGGAGAAAAATACTACACTCTCAGAAAAAGGCAACTTTGCAAGCTCTCCAAAAAGCTTTCATCTCTTGCAAGCTTCCGAAGCTTTCACTTTCCGATACAAGTCGAGACACTACTCTCCCAGAATTATTCTGGTCTCAACACCTTTCTTTGCTTCCCTCCCCAAATCAACCCTTCTCCTCCACTTTGTGACCGAAGCAAGTCTGGAACGGCCATTTCTTGGTTTAGGCCGGACTTGTACAGATTGATCTCTCGAATCTATAAAGTGCTCACGTGCAAAGCACATTTGTTTAGGGTTTGAATCGGTTTCTCACTCACCTACCGAATTTACCGAAATCGAGTAAACGATTTTTACCCATAAACAATTGGCGACCTGATGGGAGGATTGATCTATCGGCTACAATGTCAGACTGTCGATCTCGTTCTTCGACCCAGATGTCAAGATGGTAGGGGAAGGCGACTCAATCCGACGCAACTACCAGACAACCCGGCTACTAGTTGTAAAAACTACATGAGAAAACTGGGACTCGCCAAGATGCTACCCGATTAGGGACTTGCTGGCGATGCTACCAGCAAAACCGCTTTTTTTTTTTTTACATAGAGAGGGGCATGTTCGCAAAAACCTATGAAGTGAGTAAATTCAGACTGCGCAAGATATACGATTTGTTTTTAGGTTCTTAGTAAAACCATTATACTACTGAGTATTGTGCCTATTGCTAGCGCACACTTTCGTAAAAGCAATATTCCTTTCCCAAAACATAATCAGAGTCATATTATCAAAACCATTCATCCCAGAAATAATCCAACATCCTCAAAAGCTACCAGCTGTCTACCAAAACTGGTCAAACCTTGAACCAGACATCCAAATTATGTCTTTCAAAAAAAAAAAAAAAAAAAACCTAAATGAAAGTTTAACAGAGAAACATTCAAGGAAAATCATCCAACAAAGGTCTGTTCTTCTTGGAGAAAGTCAACTTTGCATCTTCAAGAGCCGCTCTCTTCATAGTCAACATCTTGGAAAGCTTTTCGAGTTCTACCTCCTGTCGTGCAATCTCCTCGGCGGAAAGGCTTTCGGTTGCTGCATCTTTCAACTTTTGGATCTCAGCAAGGCCTTCGACAAACCACGAAGTGTTGAACTCCTTTTCTACGCACACGTCGCGATGGTGCTCCCAGTCGGCAATAACGTCTTCAGAAACGGTGTGACCAGTCACCCCACGCATATCCTCGATGGAAGATAAAGCCTCTTCCACACGCTTAACCAACGCAAATCGACTAGTGACATTCTTGGTTGTGGCCATATGCCCGTACTTCTCCAAGATTCTGGTGTACAACGCCTCATGCTTAGCCGGCACGCTGAAGCCGTCAACCAACACATGACCTGGATAAAGAACCAAGTACGGGGGATCAAAAATGGCGCCTACACCTGGCCTCACGACTCGCAGAGGGTCTTCTTCCATGTCTACGGCAGCAACCATCAGAGAATCATCCACCGTTTGAGCCACATCTGTGCCCGGCAATTGGCTAACTCCCATCTCCAAGTCACCGGCGGTGGCCACCAAAGGCAAGTTTTCGTGTGGCTCTACCCCAGAATCGTCTTCCGAACCGGATTCCTCCTGCGAACTTTGAGTCAGACATTTTTCAAAAGAAGAAATTGAAGAAGAAAGAAAAAGAAGCGCGGAACTCACCGAACCACTTCCCGAAAAAGAACCAGTGCTGCCAGAGGAATCACTCTCACTTGTCGAACTTTCTTCTTTCTATGACTCATCACCGCTATGAGAAGGCTCTGTCTTTGCTGGAATTCTTTGAAGAAATTGCCGTCTCTCGGCAACGTGCAAGGGCGTGAAAGCATTAACATTACCGAAGCCCCTGGAAGAAACAAGACACATGTTTTAAGAGAATTTCACGTGTTTTGAGACAAACCAATGAAGAAGCGACACATACACGGTTATTAGAAGAACCGAAAGACACGAGAGCTGCGGGAGGATCTTTTGAAACCGTCCGAACCCTTGGCCACGATTCTTCGTTCTCCGTTCCTTGGCACCGGGGAATTTCCGAGTTGCTAGGCGACTTTCGCTTGAGATCTCTCAACATTGGATACTTCTTCAAAACTGCCGGGGAAGGTTTACAACGAACGTTCTCCACCACGTTATTCACAAAATCTTGGATCATAATAAACTCGTCGCACCAGAACTCATTATAACCGAAGGTCGTCGAAGTTACTCTTCCCGTTTGAAAGAACGGAAGGCAGATACCCGGCTCAAGGGTACTGGCATTAAGGGCATCACGCAATGAATCCTTAGGGATCACCGGCTGGTAAGCAAGAGGCACCCCTTGATCGAAACCCATGTGACGAGCAGCACGATCAATATTGTAAGCAGCTATCTGGAAAGACCCCATGAAGAAAGACGGCATATAACTTAGGACGTGCAACTTTGAATAAACAAGTTTTCACCAACGCTCAAATCGCCATCGAAGACAAAGACATGAGCGGAGCGGAAGCAAAGGTGTCAATTTGAGTCACCGACCTATGGACCAAGCTCCCATGGGCGAAAACCGATTTCATACGACTTATCAAGAAGACTAACCAAGCTCACGCCGACTCTTGGACGTCCTGTTCACCCATCGAAGAATTCGAGAGCCGCCCAAACTCGCGGGAATCGAAGGCATCGGTTTCGGAGCATACTTCTCAAAGTGCTCCCATAGCCAGACTTGCAGAAAAGCAACGTGCACATATGAATTCACTTTCATGAAACCATTCGAAACTCGCATGTTCGCAACTAGATGATCCAGATGCACATACAGGGAACCGAGGAATAGCTTGCCAATGGGAAGAACTTCACCTTTTGCCAACTTCACAAACAATCACTAGCAACTCTGGTCTTATCTCCTTCTTACCGTAACCGTCGTCAAAAATGTCTCTAGACAACCGAGAGAGCCAAAAGTGCTGCAACGTGAAGATCACCGCTTTTGCTCGTGTTCCATCTCGTCAGGAAACCAATGAGATATCCACCAGTTGTAAAGGCACCTTTCATCCTCTTCCGACAGAATCCTTCGACTTCAGATGGTGGAGTCTTTCCGAGCGAAATCTTCCAACTTAGCGGCAAGGTCACCCCCGCATCTTCCCCTCACTTTCGGAGATAATTGGATTTTAAGATTCCCGATTCACCGGAAGATTCAGCAAGAGAGCCACACTTTCCAAGGAGAAAGTTATCTCACCCCATCTACATATGATCGTATGGGTGTCCGAACATCTTCTGGAGATGAAAGCAACCAAGCCCGAGATATCCTTCCTAATCTGGAGATTTACTGAAGCTCTGACAGCATCAATAATCTGCGCTCGAGTCAAGTTGGTATTTATATGCTCCTTACTCACCATGAACTCAACCCATCTATCAAAAGAACGCAATGGGATTTGGCACATCCTGAAATCAATATTGGAAGAGGAATATACCCCTTTATGAAGACAGAACCGTATGGTGTTCTCAGGCGAACCGAACGTGTCTTCTTTTCATCTTCACCACCCGGTTAACAAAATTGGCACGAAACCCGGGTGATTTTTCCGAGCAGAGGCAAGTTTTTTGGTGAAGAATTCATCATCCGTGTTCGGTTTAGAACTATGGACATCTTTCGATGAGGCGAAATTGCATTGAGTGTAACATCTTACCGGATTTCTTCATAACAACTTAGTAACAAGATATCTCGCACACGGAGAAAGACAAAATTATCTCCCCGACACATAACCGCGCCCAACAAAGGAAAGCCCGAAATACAAAAAAAAAAAAAAAAAAAAGAGAGAAAGGGCGTATTCTTTATCGGCTCAAAGCGCACACGCAGATATCATTCTTCGGGTTCGAATTATATATGGAGCATTCTCTATGGGTTCAAAAATACACACGCAGTATTTTCTTCAGGGTTCAAAATTATACGCAGTATTTTATACGGGCTCAATGGTAGGCCTCTAAAGGTGTTTATATTTATGACCTACATGTTATAATCCGCAAGTGCACGGCGTCTATCGGAGACGCGGCAAGTACGGGTCGATCCCACAAGGACGAGGGGTGCTCTGATATTGATCTAAGGCTGCTTCAACTGAGTTCTAATGTGACATAGTAACAAGAGGGTTGTAACATATATTTTTGTGCCGAAACTAGCTGATATTAAGTGGAATAAACCTAAACTAAGGTATAACGGTGAAAACAAATGTGTCTTGGGGTGGTCAAATTCACCTCTAGCTCCTACCGTGTGCTCAATCGAGTTGAGACTTTCTTGCCCCTGTGACCGATAAGGGCAGGGTGTCAAACCCACCACCTATCTAAGGTGTTTCTCCCGTAATGCCTCAATTAACAGACTAAAGTGCTGACCAGAGCACTAGTTGTCTAATTTAGTACAACTAGTCAAGGGAATCAAGCATTTGTATCTAAGGTTGAGCTGCAATACACTCAACACAATTGTGACCTAACTACAAAGTGTATCCATGGCGTTGGTATACACCGTGAGAGAAGAGCATTGGGTATTTGTAATTGAAAACATAATTGTAATTTTAAGCATTCAAGATAATTCAACAAAGTTAAAAACACAAGTCATGGAGTTAGGGTTTCAGTGAAACCCTAGCACTAAATTAAAACATGAAAAACACAAATTAAACCTAATTGACAGCACTGGCTAATCCAGGCGTAACCCTAAAACATCTTCTTCACTTCTATTTATACATCCAGAGAACAAATATCTCAAACCCTAATTTCAATATAAAATAACAATTAAAGGCAAAATAATTCGAACAACTCTAACCCATACTCTGATATCCTCTGAATAGAGCTTTCCCCTTGATTAATCGGCTCTGACTTTTCTTCAATTGATTGATTGATCGAACCCTAACCTATCTCTGTCTATTTCTCTCTTAGCTCCTAGGAGAGAAGCTACGAAAGAAGTAGAGAGTGATTAGGTAAGGTGGAGCGGCTTGGGGTTGTTGTTGTGTCAGGAGGGGTGATGATGGAGGTGGTGCGGCAGGGGATGGAGATGGAGATAGACTGGGTTTTGCAGAGAGGCATGGGGGAGAAGAAAGAGAAGATGGGTGAGAGAATAGGTTTGCTCGAGTGGGTATAGGGTATGGAGATTTTGTTGTGAAGCAGGGGCATCAAAGTTTGATGGGAACGTTGCACCGAGCGTTGGATGAATAGGAGCGAAATCTGAACGGCTGATAGAGGTAAGCGGTTTTGGTGTGATCCGGTGTCGCACGGGAGCATCGAGAGATAGATGTAAGCGATGGAGCGACCGTGAGATGCATCTGGGCGAGATCTCGACGGCTCGGGATGAGCGGGCTCGGATCCGGGTCGGGTCTAGCTCAAGCCCATGTATTCCTTGTTGGGTTGCGACTGATACGCGTGCGGGCTTTGGCTATCTGCTCCATAGATGATCGACTCCAATTCTTCGCTCTTTGGCTCCTCAGATTCTCCGAGCTTTATTTATTACCTAAAAACAAAAAATTAATTAATACAAATATTTATTCTTGAAAACAAAGAAAATACAGAATATGGGATAATATCTGATTTATAAGCGCAAAAGATGAGTAAAATGCCAATAAAAAGGTGTATAAATATGCACTATTTGGCACTCATCACTCAAGTGCGTCTGCAGTATCATTCTTCGGGTTCAGAATTATATATGGAGCATTCTCTACGGGTTCAAAAATACACACGCAGTATTTTCTTCAGGATTCAAAAATACACACGCAGTATTTTCTTCAGGGTTCAAAAATACACACGCAATGATATTTTCTTGTGGTTCAAAAATACACACGCAAATATTTTCTTGAGTTTCAAATTATATACGTGATATTTTATACGGGCTCAAGTGCGTCTGCAGTATCATTCTTCGGGTTCAAAATTATATATGGAGCATTTTTCTACGGGTTCAAAAATTGCACGTGATATTTCTTTCAGACCGAAAATTCATATATGCGATATTTCCCTCTTTGGTTCGAAGTTATATGAAGCACATATACAGTATTCTTCTTCAGGATTCATATACAGTATTCTCTACGGGTTCGAAACTGCACACGCAATATTTTCTCCAGGGTTCAGAATTATACGCAATATTTTATACGGGCTCAAGTGCGTCTGCAATATCCTTCTTCGGGTTCAAAATTATATATGGAGCACTTTCCTACGGGTTCGAATAATATATGCAGTATTTCCCTTGGGCGCATACATACAATATTTTCTACAAGAGGCACGCCAAGAAATTATATGCGCAATATATAAATGCCCACTCTTAGTGTTTACACCTACATAAAAAGGGAAACAAGAGAAGTACTGGAAGACATACCTGGAAGCTGATTTTTCTTTGTGACTCTGCCGCTAGTAGGAAAGGATGAAAAGATGAAGGTGCAAGATGGGAGAAAGGGACTTTGTATATATAGGCGTGAAGATTCTGAAATAGGGAAGGATTTCCCTTTACCAAAATCGTGCGTGTAAGAAACGGGCCCACAAGGGCGCCCAACTTCCCAATGTCGCCCAAGCTGCATCGGCCCCACCAATTGCACCGACTTCCCAATGACCGCCCAAGTCACGCCTGCAAGCACGCACAGCTTCCACACCTTGCGCCGGTCTCACCAGCTAGCACACTCAGTTTCCCAACTCACGCCAACTTCCCAACGTCGCCCAAGTTGCACCGGCCCCACCAATCACGCCAACTTCCCAATGACCGCTCAAGTCCCGCCAGCAAGCACGCACAGCTTCCCCACCTTGCGCCGGTCCCACCAGCTAGCACGCTCAGTTTCCTAAACTCGCGTCAACTTCTCAATGCCGCCCAACTGTCCTGTCTCTCACGACGCTAACTTCCCAATTGTGCCAGCCTCCCGATTTTCGCGAAACTGCCAGAGGCAAGGATTCCAAATCCTATTTATAAAAAGGTCAGACGAGCCTCCTCAATTCTCTTTACAGTTTGCTGCTGATAGTTTGTCACCATCTTATGCTTACCCCGCAACAAAGCTCCTGTTCCAAGCTAAGCAGGGGACTTAATGTTGATGGTGGTTTTTAGACAAAGGGTAAAATCGTAAAACCCCAAATAACCTAATGTCACCGGTGACACATTTATTAGAACATTCAATGCGTGTAGTCGTAATTAATAGGGGTATTTTTTCAAATTAGGGTTACAACGAACAAAACCCTAATTCACCTCCGTGCCAATGGCAAATCATGCCAGCCACACCTAGCCCGAGCTAGCCGCATCTCTATGCCAATGGCAAATCATGCCAGCCATACCAAACGCGCCGAAGCAAGGCCAACCATGCTAGCCGCACCTTCGTGCCAATGGCAAATCATGCCAGCCACACCTAGCCCGAGCTAGACGCATCTCTATGCCAATGGCAAACCATGCCAGCCATACCAAACGCGCCGAAGCATGCGAACCATGCTAGCCGCACCTCCGTGCCAATGGAAAATCATGCCAGCCACACCTAGCCCGAGCTAGACGCATCTCTATGCCAATGGCAAACCATGCCAGCCATACCAAACGCGCCGAAGCATTCCAACCATGCTAGCCGCACCTCCGTGCCAATGGCAAATCATGCCAGCCACACCTAGCCCAAGCTAGCCGCATCTCTATGCCAATGGAAAATCATGCCAGCCATACCAAACGCACCGAAGCATGCCAACCATGCTAGCCGCACCTCGTGCCAATGGCAAATCATGCCAGCCACACTTAACCCGAACTAGCCGCGCCATGCCAAACACACTCTGCCTTGGCCCTAACTACACTGGTCACGCCACGCCAAGCCAAACACCCTTACCTTGGCCCTAGTCATGCCACGCCAAGCCAAACACCCTTACCTTGGCCCTAGCCGCGCCATGCCAAAGTAGCGCCCGCACCTAGGCTTGCAAACCATGCAACCTAGGCCAAATTGGCCACGCGTGCCATTGGCACATGCCAACATGCGTCACTGGTAGCTTTTCCTACCAAGGCCACGGCCCTAACGGCCACGCATGCCATTGGCACATGCCAACATGCGTCGCTGGTAGCTTTTCCTACCAGGGCCACGGCCCTAACGGCCACGCATGCCAACATGCGTCGCTGGTAGCTTTTCCTACCAAGGCCACGGCCCTAACGGCCACGCATGCCATTGGCACATGCCAACATGCGTCGCTGGTAGCTTTTCCTACCAGGGCCACGGCCCTAACGGCCACACATGCCATTGGCACATGCCAACACGCTCGCTGGTAGCTTTTCCTACCAAGGCCACGGCCCTAACGGCCACGCATGCCATTGGCACATGCCAACACGCTCGCTGGTAGCTTTTCCTACCAGGGCCACGGCCCTAACGGCCACGCATGCCATTGGCACATGCCAACACGCTCGCCGGTAGCTTTTCCTACCAAGGCCACGGCCCTAACGGCCACGCATGCCATTGGCACATGCCAACACGCTCGCTGGTAGCTTTTCCTACCAAGGCCACGGCCCTAACGGCCACGCACGCCATTGGCACATGCCAACACGCTCGCTGGTAGCTTTTTCTACCAAGGCCACGACCCTAAACGGCCACGCATGCTATTGGCACATGCCAACACGCTCGCTGGTAGCCTTCATCACCTAGCCGTGCCCCTAATGCACGCCAGTAGCCTAACTTGCAAGCCGTGCAACTTAGGCCAACTTGGCCGTACGCGCCATTGGCACATGCCAAAACCCACGCTGGTAGCCTAACTCGCAAACCATGCAACCTACCACCAAGGCGTTCCGCACATGTCATTGGCACATGCCACACACGCCACTAGCAGCTCTGGCATTACCACTTACACTCAACGTACAACCTACCACCAAGGCATTCCGCACATGCCATTGGCACATGCCACACACGCCACTAGCAGCTCCACTTGCACTCAAGGTGCAACCAACACTCGAGATATCAACACAACCTGGGGGATGCTTTTTAGGGTTTTGGTTTGGCGGTCACAGCATGCAGCGTACACTACGCTCACATTAAGAAAGCGTGAATAGGAATAAAGCGGTCAAATAAATGAGGAAATAATGGTGAAAACGTTTTCACCCATTAACACCATGCGGTTACCACCTCCTCCCATTATTTCACCCTTTACTCTCTTCCTTCATGAGGCCAGTGCACGTTTCAATCTCGACTTGTATAAATAGGCCTTACCTATTTCCACCAGACAACAAGTCTCGGTCAGGAGAAAAATACTACACTCTCAGAAAAAGGCAACTGTGCAAGCTCTCCAAAAAGCTTTCATCTCTTGCAAGCTTCCGAATCTTTCACTTTCTGATACAAGTCGAGACACTACTCTCCTGCACTATTCTGGTCTCAACACCTTTCTTTGCTTCCCTCCCCAAATCAACCCTTCTCCTCCACTTTGTGACCGAAGCAAGTCCGGGAACGGCCATTTCTTGGTTTAGGCCGGACTTGTATAGATTGATCTCTCGAATCTATAAAGTGCTCACGTGCATCACATTTGTTTAGAGTTTGAACCAGTTTCTCACTCACCTACCGAATTTCTCGAAATCGGCAGAAACGATTTTTACCCATAAACAGTTACGTAGCGAAGACGTCGCAGATGAATAAAATAAGTGACGCAATGGACGCAAATGACGACATTGCGAAGGTGTCGAGAAGAGTAATATGAATGACGCAATGAATGACGATAGCCAAAACAAGAGAAAGATATGAAGATTCAGCGAGATTTAGGAGACTGGCGAGATTATATATTTGTACACTTGCGATATCTCGCAAGATATTCCCGAAAATAAAGGACAGCTTAGCTGTCATCCACTGTGTACTACCCTATATAAAGGGTTGAGTAAATTTGTTGTAGGGAGAGTTCCTTTTGAATGGTAAAGCAAGTTTTGAGGAGAGAGAAAGTTTTAGAGTGATTGTAATTCTTCAACTCATTTCTATTTCATATTGTAAAGATTCAAGTATTCAATCAATAGAAATCATAATCATTGATCTTAAAATGACTTAATTGTGTAAATTCTAGTGAGGGGTGTAGTGTAGGATTTCCTGCAACTACATAATGGCGCTAGAAACAGGGATTGAGTAGAGATCAACCTTGTGAATTGAAAGAATCAGGAGTAACAAGAAAGAAATTTCATATAATTTTCAACAATTTACTAAAATTGAGAAATGGCTAGAAGAAGGAATGCATCAGAACAACCAACAATTGTAAGAAGAAGCGGGAGATTAGCTGGAGAAAGGAGAAATGAAACAGGTGAACCATCAAGAATAAACGTAAGAGATAGAGAAGAAGGTCAAATTCAACCACCAACTCAACCAGCACCGAATAGAGTAATAGATTATGATAGGGTGAGTGTGCATACATGGAGATCAGATTATATGGAAGAAAGAGAAGAAGTGCAACAATTGATAAATAATGGACAAGAGGAGAGAAATCGAGAAGAGATGGGAGAAATGATTCATAGAAGTGAAGATGTCGCAGAATTAGAAGCATTGAGGCAAACAATACATGAGGAAAGGCGATTAGAAGCGGAAGAACGTGCAAATTTAACAAGGCAAAACCATGAGTTAAGAATGGAAAATATGAGGTTGCAGAATAGAAGGTCGAGAAGTAATAACAGATCAAGATCAGGATCGGTTAGAGAAGATATGAGGATAATATTACCTGTAGAAAATGTTAATGAAGAAAATCTAGAAGGAGAGCCAAATCTCGGTGAAGGATGCTGCGAAAGAAGGGAAGTGGTGTGTATTCCACGTCTTGAGATTTTACAGAATGGCCAAAATGACGGAAATCAAGGAAATAGGCAGCAGAATAGTCCAATTGGTGAAGAAAATCAGGAAGAAGGAAGAAGAATACTGCATGGGAGAGAAACACAGAGGAAACAAAAGGAGATTGAAGATGACATCGAAAAGCATTATATTGAACAAGCGCGTCTAGCTTGCGAAAGGGAAAGATTAAGAGTAGAAATGGAAGAACGGGAATTGGAGGAAGCAATTCGGCAAAACAATCATGACAATCGAGAAAGAAGGCGCGAGCAAAATCGCAACAATGGAAATATCAATGAAGAATACGAAAGAATACAAAGGAGAGCTGATAGACAACCAAGAAGAGAAAATGATAAATACAACGGTGTGCGAATTCGTGAACGAGATGAAGGAGAAAGTCGCAGGGAAGGAAGAGAAGAAAATGCTGAACAAGAAAATCAAAGTAGACATGAACGCAGAAGGAGAGAGGCAGAGCTAAAAAGACCAATAAATTCGAACCCTGATATAAATGAACAAATCTTAAGAGAGTTGGCAGAGATGAGAGGAATGTTGAACAATAGAAGAGGAGGAGGAAGAAGACAATTGGATGAAGCCATCGAAGAAGCTTCGAAAACCCCCTTTACACTAGAGGTGCAGTTAGGAGGAATACCCCCAAAATGCAATTTACCCGCGTTAACCAGCATTTTTGATGGAACAACTTGCGCGATACAACACATCAAAGCATATGTGAGATGTATGCTACAGTGGGAAAATCATGACGCCATATTGTGCAAATATTTCGCATCAAGTTTAACAGGAGAAGCACTGAAATGGTTTGAGGGTTTACCAAGAAACACAATCACGTCATTCAACCATTTACAAGCTATATTCTTAGGGGCATATATAAGTATAAACTTTCATGACCGGGAATTGAAGATGTATTTGGCTGAAACAAAGAGTTGGCGAAAGTTTGAGACACTTAACTGTGAGGTGGAAGACAATGTGTAGCGAAATGGCTGGACGAGTGGATGAAAGATATCTTATTTTATCATTCATAAACGCTATGTTCGCAACCAATTTGTTATATATTCAAATCTTTAGAGTCAAGAATGCAATTACAATGACTGAGTTGCGAGAACTTCAGGAGGAATATATTGCTCTAGAGGAAAGGCAAAACGAGATGGAATCATACCCAGTTGCGAAGACAAATTCAAACGCTGAGAATGCAATCTTATTACCCAAGTTGATAAACACAGTAGCGAGCACTTCGCAAGGGCAACAAGAAAAGATAATAGATGATGGACAGCCAAAGATAGTAGCTATGGGAAGCCGTGATCAGGAAGAGTTTGAAAGAGAAAGGAACTACTACAACCGTGGCGGCAATAACAAAATTCAAAGACTTGATCATCCGCAAGAAACTTATGGAAGTCGAAGGCAGAATTATCATGGAGGACAGCGAAGTCACAGAGTAGTATGGGAGGAAATCAAAATGCCACCACTAAATACTAGTGTGGAAAAAATATGGGAAGCTATACTCTTGATGGAAAACGTACCTGCACCATGGAATATGGGGAATGAGCCACCACCAAGTGATAGAAGTCACGAGTTCTGTTCTTACCACCGCTTTCATGGACACCTAACAAATGATTGCAGAAATATAAAAAGAATCATCCTCAGAATGATTGACCAAGGAAAGCTGAGTCATTTTCTAAAAAGTGAAGAGAAGGTTCAACCGTTACCACCACCGCCAGAGATGCACAGAACAAACTTAGCAAAGGGGAAAGAAACATTCGTAATAGAAGTTAGAAAGAAAGCTAAAAATTTGTTTTGCAACTCCATTGTACATTCATACCGAACAATTGAAGATTTTTATGATAATGTACTCAGTAGGGTTTTCGCGAGGGATGCTGATAATAAAGAAGTGATGAACATCGCGAAGACATCGCAGTTAAAAGAATGGCAAATGCAGATTATTTCCTTTACTGCAGAAGAGATTCCTGAAGGCAGAGAAACGCATGATAGCCCATTGGTTGTAAAATTGGAAATTAACCCGAAACCTGTAAGATGGCGAAGATGATGAAGCAGAGAATTCCTGGGCGATCAATAGAATTTTAATTGATACGGGGAGCTCAGTAAACATTCTTTTTTACCATACTTACTAGACTATGGGTGGGAAGGATGAAGAGTTGATACCTTCGATGTATAAAATATACGGTTTCAATGGCACAACGAATAAGCCTAAAGGAGAAGTTCATATGAGAATACCCTTGCAAGGATTATCAACTGAAATTTTATTCTGTGTAGTCGATGTGGAGTCCCCTTATAATGCATTGATTGGAAGGCCATGGTTGCACGAAATTCTGGGCGTAGCATCGACTTATCATCAGTGTATAAAGTTTCCTCATCCTAGCGGTGTTGGAGTTATAAAGGGAGACTGGATGGAAGGACAAAAATTCTATGAGATTGATGTGGAGAGTTGTGAGGAAAGAGATGCAAAAAGAAAGGGCTGGAAGCAAAATATAAAAGATGAACAAAGAAAATAAAGGTTGATGGTGGATACCATAGATACAAGAGGTGAAGATACATTGCGAAGCAAGTGCATGAAAACAGTTGAAAATTATGATGGAAAGGAATCCTTAAGAGATTTGAATGGTGCAGAGGCAGAGAGCAGCAGGAGCAAAAAGTGTAAGAAATGAATAAACAATAATTGAAGAAGAAATACGCGAGAATCTCGCCATTAAGAATGTATGAAAATCTGATTGAAGAATTGAAAACCAAAAATGAACAAACAAAACAAGATTGTGCGATAGCTTCGCAAACAAAATAACAAGAGAAAACCAATGATTGAATGAATTAACAAAAATGAAAGAGTGAGTGAATGGGACGAACCTTTATGGCGTACACCCTAGTTCGCGAATGATATTTCGCAGGAGGCAAATGTAAGACCTAAAGTGCGTCATATAAGGGGGTATCTCTTGACATGGCTCAGTGAAAAGGTTACACCACTCCTGGAACCTGAGTCATGGAGATTTGGGGCCCATGAAAGCCTATCCGGGAGAGATACCTTGGATTCCCAACTATATATATAAGGTTATACCCTGGTTGGACGCCCGAGGTTCTCTTCCAAGGAGTCAGTGTATGCTCAAGGCGCCGAGGTACACGGTTGATCCAAGAGTGCCTGGGGCATTTGAAGTGACTCGGCCTTTCTTGGCAAGTCTTGGCATATGTTGCACTCGGCCCGAAGAAAACTCCACTTAGGGTGCAGTCTCGTAACCATAAACCCTATAGGTATAAGGGATAAGAGGCTACGAAAACAACTGGTTGTTGTTAAGACCGGATGGGAGGAGCTAGTCTTGTATGGCCGATGTACGCCTCCTTGAAGGGGCAACCAGGGAGATGATAAGAGCGGCACCCTCCATTAGGGAGCTGATAAGTGTCACAAGACGGCAATGTCATGGGGCTTTATATTCGCAAGAACATTTAGGCCTGTCATATTGTCGCAAATGAAATATCCTACAGAGGCAAAAATACTAAAGAAATGATAAGACAAGATCAATGGGTCATTACATGAAAGTGTAAGGACGTCCTGCGATCTTGTCGCAAGACGTCAATGTCATGGGATTTTACATTCGCAAGAATATTTAGACCTGTCATATTGATGCAAAATGAGGGGTGGCAAAATAAGACCTTTAACTAGGAAGGAAAAATAAGACCACACAAAAACAATGATAAGACAAGATCAATGGGTCATTACATGAAAATGTAAAGACGTCCTGCGATTTTGTCGCAATGATGAATTTCAACATAAATGATGATAAAATAACACGAGAAATCGAGTAAGCAAACAAGCTTGCGAATACGATTATATTTCTTCATTTATTTGTGAAGAATTAGCAACAACAGTTGCGAAGTTAACAAGTATCATTAAAGGTTATCGACTTGATTTATCTCATGTGAAAATAAATAACAGAGGCAAGTATGGGAATGATTAGAATAAAAACTTGTTATTTATTTTCATATGATAAATTTACAATAAGAGATTACAAGATGGAAGGTTAGAAGGATAAATACACAAATGTCACAAGAAGAGAAAGGAAAATGGAACAATCTAGCAACTTATTCTTCTTTATCAGATTCTTTATCAGATTCTTCTTCTTCGCTTACATCACTATCAGAGACATCTGAGCAAGGCA
Organism: Papaver armeniacum; assembly: GCA_023531295.1. Lineage (NCBI taxonomy): Eukaryota > Viridiplantae > Streptophyta > Magnoliopsida > Ranunculales > Papaveraceae > Papaver > Papaver armeniacum. The sequence continues at coordinate 151,172 of JAJJWW010008194.1, forward strand.
TATTATCAGGAATTTCATCGAGAAGACAAGGATATGAAGAAAGAGGAATGTCGTGATCATTGCAAATTTGTTCAATAGTTTGGTTGCGAAAACGAACAACATCATTATTGAAATTCGCCACAGTAGTTTGTAGTTGCTTCTTCATCTTAGAATATTTGTCATTACGAAGAGAGAAGTCTTTTGCAAGTTGCGCTTTCTCAGACTCAAGTTCCTTGATTCTAGTTTGAAACCTCTTCTCAGATTCTGCGAATAAATGACAATGAGTTAGTAGTTTAATAACAGTTTCGTAAAAAAGAAGTGGAAAAATAATGAAGAATAGTAAAACAACCTTTCTCGTCGAAATCATATCTTTAACCAAGGCATTATGCTCAAGATGAAGACCGACGTTAACACCTAAGTTATTTCGGCATTATCTAGAACCTTCGCAGCCCAAAGCGAATTCATCATCATTATTTATGACAAGAAGTGAACAAATTTGATTTTCTCGCTCATTAAGTATGGCATTTTGGCGAAGGGATTCATCTCGTTCAATTTGGACTTCAAGAATAGTTTTTGGAATTTTGCTAATGCTTGTGCACCTTGATTAGCAATGCGATCCTTATCATCTATGAGGGCTGCTAATCTTTTTCCTTAGATACTATTACTCTCGGGAGTCAAGATATAAACGTTTAAATCGGTTGGATAAACCTAAACTAGATCTATGTTCAATTCCTAAAAGATGAAATTTGGCTCGAAGTTCATTTAATGAGAGAGAATTAGTCTGTTTGAAGAACTACTTAAAGATTCATTGAAATGAGCGAGAATAGCATCATCATCCATAGGTTCAGGGAATGAATGGAGAAGGATGGCTTTGTCAGAAAGATTATAAATGTCTGCGAAAATAATAAGTCAGGCAAAGGAAAATAAATGACAAAGTAGAAATAGAGAAAGAAGGAGGGTGTTATACCATAAAGTAGCTGATTAGCACTTTGAAGTGTAGATATTTTGTCTTTCTGGAAAGAAGACTCAACTTCCAACTGTTGAATTTTAGCATCCTTCTTGCGAGATGTCGCAACTTCAATTTCTAGCTCTTTGTTCTTCTCCTTAAGTTGAAGATTTTTCTTCTCAAGATTGTTGCGTCTTTTCTCGAGGTCCGAGGCAACAACAAAGGAAGCTCTCCCAGACTATAAAGGAAAGTAAAGAAATTGTTAAGATAAGGTTTATAATCGAAATCGCAAAGAAATAACGAAATATGAACATACCAAAGCACCGAGTGAATTTAAGAGACTGGGAGTCATTGTTCGGGAAACTCCGCGAAAAGATTCATTATCCTCTAACAAGGGGGCATCGCAAATTTTAGCGAGAGCTTCGCAAGTAGCAGATAAATGATCATCTCCCAATCCTTGCATAGAATCGGAGAAGACACTAGACAATTGCGCCATAGCAGAAGCGACCGAACGATTCTTCTTCGCAGAGGAAGTACCAACCTCATTTTCATCTTCGTCAGAACTCTCGCTTGTTTGGGAACTAGAACGAGAAGAGGGATGGATTTTCCGTTTTTAGAAGATGGAGCAGAAGATTTATCCTTGCGAAGAGTGATTTTATTCTTGCCCTTAACCTTCGCAGCTTCGGGAATGTTAATTTCTTCAACAACCTTCGCACACGAATAAAGATAAGAAACAGAGGCAACAATATTGTTAAAAATAACAAAAGAAAGTATTTCTTACTTCATCCGTGATTGATCGGAGTATCGCTAGAGTACTCGCCTTTGGACGTCTTTCATAACTCCTTTTCAATTTGGCAATCTGAAAATTTTACAAGTCTAGTAAGTATAAGAGGAAGGAAATATCGCAAAGCAAACCTGAAATAGGAAGTATACCTCTTTTGCCTTCTCGGGCCACTTAAATTCCCAAGGATGGTAGTTTGCGAGATTCGCAGGGAGTGTATGAGAACCTGCAATATAAGGTCCGCTCAAAAATAGAGGAACAACCCACCACTTCTCATCCTTGGAGTACCGAGGAACATTATTTTTTCCCGAGTTCCAGTCAATATCTTGCATAAGCAACTTATCACTGGAAATATTATCTTTTCTCTTCAATCGAGCACCCCAGCGAGATTTATCATTTATCATATTTATTACTTCATAATTTTCAAAAAAGTTTTCTACAGTATATTTCTCAGCGTCTATTTCTAAACCCGCGAATCTAGGATCTTTGACATCATCATGGTATAAAGATCCCTTACCGGCGCCACGATTGGCGAATTCAAGCATTAGACGGATGCAATCACCACTTAGTTGGTAAATAGCTCGCGAGAATTTCTCATGAGCAAGAATTTCATAGAATAAAGGTATCTCGGATTGTAGAGAGGAATGGGAAGGCCTGCGAGAATTTGACCTAGCGAGATTATGATTTTCTGATCATCACACTGATGATCAGAAAACAACTTTGCAGAAAGTATAGATGAAGATTCTTGATCAGGAATGGTCGATAAGATGAAGCCCTTCTCTTGAAAATTCTTTTGAGCTTCATTAAAAAAGGGTTTATATGTGCGACCAAGTGAAGCCATTTTTAGAGTATGGGAATGATTAGAAAATTGAAGATCAAGAGAAAGAAAGAAGGAAAGATTTATAGCAGCAGAAACGCAGATTGCGGAGGAAGAGAAGTTGCAGAGGGAAAATAAAAGAGAAGAAGAGAAGGGTAAGAAAACTATATATAGAGAGAAGAATCCTCGAGAAAACAAATGCATTTAATGCGAGATGGGACGTGAATGGTCAAGAATAAACGGTTGAAAGAGACGTGTCAAGAAAAGAGTGGAAGAAGAAACATCTGTAATAAATTCCGTGTAAAAGTACGAGATTGAAACAGATAAAGATGAACAGTTGCGGCATTTTAAAGTATTGGTTCTCATGACATTCTCTCCTTCGCAGAGAAGACATGAGAAGAGGCAAGATGTATGATCAGAATATCGCAACACCAACACCTCTGCGAAATTCATAAACGTTACGTAGCGAAGACGTCGCAGATGAATAAAATAAGTGACGCAATGGACGCAAATGACGACATTGCGAAGGTGTCGCAGAAGAGTAATATGAATGACGCAATGAATGACGATAGCCAAAACACGAGAAAGATATTAAGATTCAGCGAGATTTAGGAGAGTGGCGAGATTATATATTTGTACACTTGCGATATCTCGCAAGATATTCCTGAAAATAAAGGACAGCTTAGCTGTCATCCACTGTGTACTACCCTATATAAAGGGTTGAGTAAATCTGTTGTAGGGAGAGTTCCTTTTGAATGGTAAAGCAAGTTTTGAGGAGAGAGAAAGTTTTAGAGTGATTGTAATTCTTCAACTCATTTCTATTTCATATTGTAAAGATTCAAGTATTCAATCAATAGAAATCATAATCATTGATCTTAAAATGACTTAATTGTGTAAATTCTAGTGAGGGGTGTAGTGTAGGATTTCCTGCAACTACAAAACAAAAGGAGCTTAAATAATAACAGTAGGACCAAAATTAATGGAAATTTTTGTTTTGTTTTGTTTTTTTTTAATTACTAGCAGTGATTGATCTTTTCTTTTCTTAGTTCCAATGTTGCTCTTTTGTTAGTGTCTTGTTCACCTGTAAAATTATTTGAATTTATAGATTAGTTTCTATGGCTGAGGATGGAGGACCATTGTTGGTGGGTGGTCACATGAAATCGATAGATATTACAGATTTTCCAAATCGATTAGATGTATTTTTGAACATTGGCAGTCTCATGCGGATACATATTGGGCTCCGATATTCTTTTTCTTCAAACACCCCCACGGTATGAACGTGCAAGATCACTGAATTCAAATTCATCTATTTTTAATATATGGCTACTTGGGCTAGAATTTCCAAATACAATGTTTGAGTTCTCAAAAACACATATTTACATCTTTTGTAGTGAGTATGATGGAGAATTATTTCAACTATTAAATGAAGCTACACAAAAATCTAAATGTTCTTTAACTATGGAGATATATAAAATGGATGAAGAAGATAGTGGGATTGATCAAATAGATGTAATGTTCATTGAAATTTATGAACAGATCACCAAAAGTACTATCAATATAGGTTGCATATTGGAAAGTTCATAAGTGAGTGTTTTCAATAAATGGTACCAGGAAAGGGATCCCATAGGTTTTCACATCATTGATGTAACGAATGGATTTGAATTATTATTTGTTGTCAAAGACAAATATGAACTTGCCACTATAGAAAGATCAATACTTCTAACCGAAGCTGTGATGGATGATTGGGTGGTGAATGTTCTTAGAGATATTATAAAGAAAGAAAAAAATGTTTCTCATTCGTGTTTAACACAAGGTATAATGAAAGAAATTGTGAATCCGCGGTTATTGCAAGTAGACATCGAGGTCGAAGGGGTCACCGTTTGCCACCCCCGTGGTATAAAATGGGAATGATTTGGAGTTCAGTTTGGACAATTCATTTACAAGTGACAATAAAAATTTGATCTATGAGCCTGAAAGTGTGATTGTAGTTAGCATTAGCTCAACTTACAATGATTATTGTTCTTACACTTCTAGAACACTTTTAAATCAACCCTCTGTTTCACAAACTATAACATACGAGGTTCTCTTGGAAGCACAAAAAGCTATTATTACAACTCTTCGGTCAGGAACAAAACTAAATGAAGCTTATAAAGCAGGATAAGATCTAGTTAATTCTCGCGTACCTCATTTATTACCATACTTGAGGAATCGGCTGGAATGGGTGTTGGAATTGGGTTCAGCGAATTCCAACTTAGCTTGGATGTCGAGAATGATAGAATTGTGAAACCAAGTATGGCTTTCAAGGTTATGCTTGGGTTTGAACACGTGATATCAGATGACGGAAAAATGCTCTTCATGCTGTTAGGAGATACCGTGGTTGTGTATGATGAAAATCCTACGGTTGTTACCATGAGCTTGAAAGGGTTGAATGACGTTACATTTCCCTTCTTATCAAATAAAGCAAACAAAAAAACACGCCGTCTTCGAAAGCATCAGTAAGAAGGTGAGTACATTTATCTCTGCTTTTAGATTTTCATAAGTTTTTGCGTTTTGGATTCTCTGCTTGTGTTAGTTAACGTAAACCACTGAACTTGCATTCCTTACTAGCTCCACGATGAAAAGTTTGTCAAGTCAAGTCCTTGAGTTAAATGTTATGTGTATAATATATCTGCTTTGAATAGTATTGGTATATTAATCACATTGCACTGAAAGCAGCAAGAAATCATCAAAGTATTTGGATACAAAGCACAGGAATATACGGTGGACATAAGTTTCTGGTATTGGAATAATTCAAAGAGTTTTCCGGTAGGGTGAACGAATTTTAGTTGTAATTCCTGTAAAATCTCTAAGTAATATTATTAGCAAAATATGAGTCCTAGCTAGTGTACATATATGAGTAAAAATGTTGCTTACGTGCTTATCAAATACCCCCATACTTAATTTTGCTAGTCCCGAGAAAAAAAGAAATGCATCCGCTCAACGGCTGGATATGGATTAACATCGAGAGAGACCCGCTCAACAACTGATCATATACAAAACTTCAAGACCCTCTCAACAACTAGTCATCATGATTTATTTTATTTTTATTTAGAGACCCGCTCCACAGCTTGTCATAATATTATAAGAACGCAAAAAATAAACCTGCTCAACAGCTGGTCATAACATGAAAATATAAAAAAAAAATTAAGCCCCGCTCAACAGCTGGTCATGTCGTGCAAAAAAATTGTTAACAGACCCGCTCCACAGCTGGTCTTGTGTTTACGAAAGTGATCCATTTCTCTTTTTCTTTTTTTCATATATAAATATATATATTTTCTTAAATTTTTTTTACAGACTAGCTCCACAGCTGGTCTTGCTGTGCGAATAAATTGTTAACAGACCCGCTCAACAGCTGGTCTTGTCTTCACGAAAGTGATCCTTTTTTTGTTTTTTTTTTTTGTAAGAAAATTCATAACGAAATTGAATGCCTACCACAAATCTATATATACTTCACCACTCCCCCACACTTAAACATCACATTGTCCTCAATGTAATTGAGTCATCCAACATAGAGCTTAGGTTGGAAATTCCAAAATGCGATATGCAAGAGGCAATCAAAAATAGAAGATAAATTAAAGGAAACGAAACTGATGGGTTGACTCCCACGAAGCGAATGATATTTTCTCCCAGCTTGCGCGCAACAAGTAATCTCAAACAAAGTGAAGAATGATACATAACAGCAACCTGCCAGTATATATATAAAGCCTGAAAAGTTGGGGATCAACCCAACTGTTTATGGGTGAAAACTACTCCTGCAGAATTTGGTAATTTGGGGTGTGGATGAGGAATGAATTTAAACCTTAAACAAATGCACTGCGCGGTGAGTGCTTGTAGATTCGAGAGATCAATCTGTGCAAGTCCGGCGTAAACCAAGAAATGGCCGTTCCAGACTTGTTTCGGTCACAAAGTGAAGGAGATGGGGTTGATCTTAGGGAGGGAAGCGAAGAAGGTGTTGAGATTGTGAAGATGTTGGCTTGCTTATGACTTGTAATGAAAGGTGAGCAGGCTTATGATTGATGCAAGCAAGCTCCGGGTGTTGGAATACGTTTTTGTATTAACACTTGGTTTTCTGTTTCGCCCGAACTTGTGTTGTTGTTTGAAATAGGGCGGAGAACCTATTTATACAAGTCATTGAGCCTTATTCACGTCTCTCCCGGGAAGTGGAGGAAGTGAAGTGATGGAGTAGTGGAGTTGTGTGTCGGTGCCACACGACCAGTCTTGCCCACTTCTCCTGTTCATCTCTAACCGTCCATGACTTCCCGACACGTTCTTGTGATGGCGTTGTTGCACGCCGCACGCTCGTAAACCGCCAAACCAATACCCCAAAGATGTATCCCCCGTTTGTGACATGATTGATGTCTCGGAATGTGTGGATCGTGGATCCACGAAAGATAGCATGTAATGCTGAATTGAGTAATCGTGTTATTCATAAAGTCGATACTTGTGAAGTATCGTGTGTATTTTTATGTGTCGCATTATGGTGTGGAAAAGTGATGGGTAATGACGCCTCACCGACCAAATAACTCCCGACTGTGGTTGTATAACCAAGTTTGGTGAAGTTGGACGGATGAGATGATCTTTGAGACACTCATCTGCGACCGTTAATGAATATTAGGGTTTTTGAAGAGGTGCGCAAGCATCACTCTTCAGCTTGGTCGAAACCGAGCATGGAAAGGGATTTGGAGAGAACCGACCAAGCGTGCATGTAGATAGCATGCCAGTATACACGTCCATGTCTCACTGTCCCATGAAGGTGCGATCTAGGCCACTCAATTTGACCGGCAAAGAGGAGTGGTTGAGATCAATTTTGCAATAGGAAATTGATGCCGCAAAAGGCCGCGCATCATGCTTTTTTCGCTAAGGCGTTCCAAGACGACCTAATTTGGTCGGTCTTGGCCGATGGGTTTGACGTGAAGATGGTAGGCTGGTGTTCATGCCTATACCTGAATATCCCATGAAAACGTGATCTAAGCCACTCAAATCATCCGATGAAGTTGAGCGGTCGAGATCAGTTTGTGGTTTGGGAGGCGTGGCCATGCTAGTTTGAACGCACGTTTGGGATTAACCAGGCATGATATGCCTTGGCCGAACACATGAGGAGGTAGATGGGCCCACGGTGGTCATGCTGGTATGACCGGCCCTTGCTTAATCTAATCTGTGACCCTCCATTCGTGCCGGAGAAGATGGACGCGCGTGATGGCTTGAAACCCTAATTTTGGCTTTCAAAAGCCGTGCGCCATCTCTTGTTTGGGTGACGATTTTGTCACGGCCAAACATTGTTGGTCTTGACCGATTGGTCAAGTGTGTAGGCGGTCCCACGGTGATCGTGTTGACATGCTCTGGGCCCTTTAAGTCTACATATACACCCTTCATCTATACCTGCGAAGATGGATGGTTGAGACTGCTTTGCAACACATGTAATATGCCGCAAACCCTAATTTAGGGTTTTCCGTCCATAATGCTTGGTATGAACGGTTTCTTGGCAAGCTAGGCCAATGACCGACCATGCGGGGTCGGCCGTGGGTATTTCATACCTGCTTGGGGGTGATGGAATTGATCTGGGGTCATCCAATCATGCTTATGGAGTTGGATGACTGCGATCAGATCATATCCGGATCAGTCCGGATGCTCAATCGGGCTAGTATAACACACCGAGAGGGGCTCAATCGGGCTAGTATAACACACCGAGAGTCATCCAGTACGGGTATTTCGTACATGGTTTCATTATAGTGCTTGAGGTTCGCGTTACTCGTAAGAGTAACACTCTATCGTCATGCCACACTGATAATGAGTAGTACTGGAAATACAAGGCTGATATGAAATTCACAGGAAGGGATTTTTGCCACATGCTCCAGCCTGGAGGAATTTTATGTATTCACAGAATGGAATTGTTGCTACATGCTCCATTCTTGGTGAATTAAGTGAGGGAGTATCCAACACTTATAAAGGTTTTCCCTAAATACCACCCATACTTTACCTAGGTACCACCCACTGTCTAAAAACACATTTGTTATAGACATAATTTAAAGTGAGTAATTAAAACTCTCCTTCTTCTGTATTTCCAATACAGTAATCCCCATTACCACCGTTAGTATTGCCACTGCAACTTGCAACATCCACTGTCACCACCACCCCTCTTCGTAAAAGTTAAAACTGGATAACCATATTCATGGAATCGATTGTGGATAAAGTTTTCAAACTGTACTTCGCTAAATTAGTTAGGCCCTAATGTATGTTCCTACTGAGAGTTTCTCGATATTGAATCCCTGACTAACATTAAAACTGAAACTTAGATTATTTGTATCAAACACATAAATCTAATCCATGAAAATAAATTAAGTCTTGACTTCATCTATAGAATTAAAATATTGATTAAGATGAAGATCAAAATTAAAAATGAACATAAATCTTAATAAGATCAAAATCGATGTTATACAAGGTTATGTTGTAACTTGTCGGCGGCGGCTATCACATCATCAAATGCTTGATATGTGATCGGCAGTTGGGGGATTGTTAGAGAAGAAGGTGAGGTTTTATTACCCACTTTTGATTAGGTATAAATTATTATATTTTTTTACTGTGGGTGGTAATTAGTAAATGTGTGGGTGGTATTTAGGTAAAACCCTTATAAATGGCTTTATCTTTTACAAGATGTCAGCGCATGGTTTTTTTCTGGTTTTTTACAAATTTAACCTTAAACGAAAATCCACCATCAATATTAAGTCCCCTGCCTAGCACATAATGGTTACACTATTGTGTGGTAGGCATGAGATGGTGACATACATATATACTGAAATGACCAAAGCTAAAGTAGATACATATTTACTCGGATAGTCAGGCGTTGCCTCGGAACCGGTTGGTTACGATTAAGGATGCGAAGGAAACATGACTTGATCCGGTGAGTCGCTTTGGTTCCTCTTATACATATTTGAGCTCAGCCGCTTCTTCAGGTGTACTTCCTTCATCATACACGGCTTTCCTCAGGTATATCTGATAAGCCTCGTCGATTGTTATCCCGAATTAGCAGCCTTCATAGGTGGCAAGTAAAGACTTCTTTTTCTTCTGGGATTCTGTCGACTTGTGAGATTATAAAGAATCATCTCACGTGGTCGTTTATTCTATATCTCAGGTACTGCTTCTGATTTTTCTGATTAACTGATCGATGGATTTGATTTTTCTCTTTTTTTTTTTTTTTTTTGTGTGCGCTCATAACCTCCCCTCTTTTGCAGTTTATCATGGAAGCGGCTGACAATCACTCCGTTGCTTCCCCAGAAAGAAGTTTCGAAGTTGACAAGCCCGAAAACCGTGCACACGAAGATGTAATGGCTAAGATCGATCTTCCGCTTCGCGAAGTTGGTCGTGCTATACAGGGGATGTCTATTTCACATCTTCGTATTGCAAGAGGACGTATCTATGCACTTTCAGCTGCGATTGACATGGAGGAGCGGTGGAGGCGCGAGGAAACGCTGCAGACACTAGTAGCGCAAGGGCGAGAGAGATTTGCGGCATGGTTGAAGAGGCGGAGAGTTGAGCATAAACGACCCCCGAATGAAGACAAGTGTGATTACCCGATCCAGGACGGCGTGATAATTCTTGATTCTGATACAGACGAACCTGAACATGTGAAAGCCACTTGCGCGGCCCCTAGTGTTGCTGTGCCCTTTGATGCCCCCGCTGATGATGTTGGGATGGAGTGCGCTGCTGCTGCGGAGATGTCTGATGAAGCAGCTGAGGTAGATTCGAAGGGAGGAGCATCAACAGGTGACGGCGCTGAAGCAGAACCTGACAGTGGTGCAGGCGATGTCGATCCTCTTGACGGCTAAAACCTCTTTTCTTCTTTCTTCTTTCCAAGTATATTTTGTACGCTTGAACATCTTCCTTGTACTCGGTGGCGGCCGGGTTCAAGGTTTTTCCTCCATTTGATTGTTTGAATAAAGTTTTTCTTTTATAATCCTTTGTCAAGACTGCAACCGAACCTTCTCAGGCGCAAGGGTGCGCCTTCACACGTAATCCTTAGTGATAAAAGAAGTAATACTATAATGGAATATCCACGGACTGTGCTCTCGATGCAAGATCTTCTTGGCTTTCTTTGGGCGAGATGGCTCAAATCATTTTCCTTTTGTGCACACGTTCTGTTTCCTTCTTCCCATGAGATGCTTGTTTAGGATTTCCTTTCTTGTTTAGTGTGTTGATTTAAGCCGACTCAGGGCTTAGTGGTAGAGAGGTTCTCAGATGGAAATAATACTTCAATTAAATTGAGAATTGAAAATTGGAACCCTAACTGTGAATGCAAGTATTGCAATCATTTTCTGGAGGAATTGCAAGTATGACATGAAACTGTAAAAAAGAGACACGCTGGAAAAATAGCACAGCGTTTTAAAGAGTGGAGGATGCTGGAAAGTGGTAGCACAATATCTTAAGTTCGGTAGGGTTTGAGCCATCGTGAGTGAATTGTTATGCCCTCTAGTTTATCAGCATTGATGAGTTTGCAGTAGCCGCCTAGGATAACATCTGCTACCAGGTACGGTTCATCTTCTCTTTCGGCATGCAAGTCAGGTGGAGTGGTCATCTTCACCGTCACGCTCCCAACATTGAACGTAGCCGCCTTCGTCACCATGTCTCCAATTCCAAACGGGTTTGGTCGTGCAGATACTTGGACCTTGGCCTCATCTTCTTTGACCAAAACAGCTTCCACGCTCCTGATAAAACGCTTGAAAGGGCCGGCCTCCCATTCACATCTCTTAGCCGGGGTTGGTTTGTTGATTGGAGCAGTCCCAGGACTTATCGAATGAGGGGCGGTAGGTTGCAAAGAGAGTTGTGTGGTGAGACTTACTTGACATCGGGACCTTTCAATGTATGCCGACTGTGCTCTCCCCGGGAAGTTGTGTCACATCGGCACGTTCTCGGGTACGGCAGCAAACAATCATCGGGAGGTCCGGAGAAGGCGTGTTGGAGATTCTTCAGTACCGAAACCGGTAGAGGACGAGACTTGATATGGCTTTGTTGTCCTGCATCCAAGAGCGCCCTAGGATCATGTCGTAGTTGGGATGCTCTTTGACTATGTAGAACTTTGCTTGCGTCGAGGCATCACCCAATTTGACTTCAAGATCAATGTATCCATATGCATCTCTAAGCTCTCCTGCCGAATCTTTAACTATAGTTGGGTGACGAGTAGCTTCCTTCTTCGAAATCTTTGCCACTCTCAAGGTCTTGACAGTAATGATGTTAAATTCGGAAGCCGTGTCAATTAACACGCTATCGAATTCAACGTTTCTCAAACGAGCGACGGTTAGGAGTCCCCAGTTTCCATTGCTCATGTCTTCAGGAAAGACGGGGTTCTGGACCGCACCGGATGCAAACGCCTACCCGACACAACGTGGTTGAGGGCCGCAAATATGTCTTGACGCTGTCCTTTGAGAAGTACAAGATTTCACATATGTGCTCCATCATAGATTGTACGGTCTTGCGAAATGTAATCCCGAGAAATCATGCGGTTCACGATAGGTAGAGGGTCTCTATGAACACCTTCGTTTCCAAGCTGGAGTTCCCATGTCTCTACCTTTTCCAAGCTGGAGTTCCCCTGTCTCTACCTTTTTATTTTTGAAACCAATACATAGTAGATGTTAGTAAGCCTCCTGATCTAATTCTTGTCTTTTGAAGAATCGAAAAGCTCATTAATCCAAGAATTGTTTTACAGATCTCGTTCTTTATCATGGACCTCTAGGTACTGTCTGATGAACTTGAGTTCTGTAGGATCAGAATATCGCAACACCAAGACCCTTGCGAAATCCATAAACGACACACTGCGAAGATATCGCAGATAAGTAATATAAATGACGCAACGGATGACGACAGCCTGAACACGAGAAAGATGTGAAGACCTAGCGAGATTTAGGAGTATTGCGAGATTTAACATTTGTACACTCGCGAGAATGTCGCAAGTCAGATCCGAAAATAAAGGACAGCTTAGCTGTCATCCACTATGTAATATCCTATATAAAGAGCCGAACAGGCTTAAGAAAAGAGAGATCTTTTTCGAGTGTTGGGCAAGTTATTAAGAGAGAGAAAGTTTAGAGCGGTTGTAAATTCTTTAGCGTATTTCCTTTTCATCTAGTAACATTTGTGAGTTTAATCAATAAAGACTATTATTGTTCATCTTAAAATGACTTGATTGTGTGAATTCTTGTGAGGGGTGTAGTGTGAGATTTCCTGCTACTACATATGGCGCTAGAAACAGGACTGATTGAAGATTGATATTGTGATTTGAAAGAATTTGGAGTAATAGGGAAGGAATTTCATATAATTTTCAACAATTCATTAAGATTGAAAAATGGCTAGAAGAAGACATGCATCAAAACAACCAACAACTGTTAGAAGGAGTAGGAGACTTCTTTGGAGAAAGGAGAGACGAGATGGGGAATCTTCAAGAATGAATACAAGGAAGAATAGAGAAAATCAAATTCAACCGCCAATTCAACGTACACCACCAATACAAAATAGAGCTGTGGATTATGACAGAGTGAGTGTATATACTTAGCGATCAGATTCTGTAGATGAAATGGTAGAAGAGCAGCAATTAGGAGGCAATGGACAAGAGGAGAGAGACCAAGAAGTAATTTGAGGAATAATTCATGAAAATGAAGAGATTGCAGCATTAGAGGCATTGAGGAAAACAATACATGAAGAGAGGCGGATAGAAGCAGAAGAACGTGCGAATTTGACAAGGCAAAATCATGAATTGAGGATGGAAAATATGAGATTACAAAATAAAAGCTCAAGAAGCACTACAAAATCAAGTTCAAGATCAGTTAGAGAAGAAATAAGAAAAAAATTTCCTATGGAAAATGCTAATGAAGAAACTCGAGAGGGAATACAAAATCCAGGTGAAGAACGTCGCGAAGGAAGAGAAATAATGGAAGATCGTTATATCCAACGTGCTGAAACTCTTCAAAACGGGCAAAATGATAGAAATCAAGAAAATAGACACCGTCAGGGGCGAAATAATCAAGATGGCGAAGAAAATCAGGAAGAAGGAAGGAGAATATTACATGGGAGAAAAATACAAAGAAATGAACGAGTAATTGAAGATGATATTGAAAGACATTATACTGAACAAGCACATCTAGCTCGCGAGAGGGAAAGACTAAGAGCAGAAGTGGAAGAACAAGAGCTACAAGAGGCAATTCGACAGAATAACCATGATAATCGAGAAAGGAGGCATGAGCGAAATCGCAATAATGCAAATATCAATGAAGAATATGATAGAGTACAAAGGAGAACTGAAAGGCGGCAAAGAGGAGAAAATGAGAGATATAACGGTGTGCGAATTAATGAAAGAAGTGAAAGAGAAGATCGCAGAGAAAGACGAGAGGAAAATGATGAACAAGAAAGTCAAAACAGAGATGAACGCAGGAGAAGAGAGGCGGAGTTGAAAAGATCAATGGATCCAAATTCTGGTATAAATGAAAATTTTTTGAGAGAGTTAGCGGAAATGAGAGGAATGATAAATAATAAAAGAGGAGGAGGTAAGAGACAATTGGATGAAGCCATAGAGGAAGCTGCGAAAACTCCATTCACACAAGAAGTACAATTAGGAGGACTACCCCCAAAATGCAATTTACCTGCGTTAACCAGCATTTTTGATGGAACAACTTGTGCAGTCCAACACATCAAAGCTTATGTGAGATGTATGCTACAATGAGAGAACCATGATGCAATATTATGCAAACATTTCGCATCAAGTTTAACAGGAGAGGCGTTAAAATGGTTTGAAGGTTTGCCAAAGAATACTATAACATCTTTCAACCACTTGCAAGCTATATTTTTAGGGGCATATATAAGTAACAATTCCTCGCGACCTGGCATTGAAGATGTATTTGGGTTGAAGCAAAGGGTTGGCGAAAGCTTGAAGCATCTAACTGTGAGATGGAAGACAATGTGTAGTGATATGGCTGGTCGTGTGGACGAAAGATATCTCATTCTGTCATTCATCAATGCTATGTTCGCAACCAACCTGTTATACATTCAAATTTTCAGAATCAAGAATACAATCACAATGACTGAGTTGCGAGAACTTCAAGAGGAATATATTGCTCTTGAGGAAAAGCCAAATGAGATGGAATCATACCCCATTGCGAACACAAGTTCAAGAGCAGAGAATGCAAGCTTGTTACCCAAGTTAATAAATACAGTGGCGAGCACCTCGCAAGGGCAACAAGAGAGGATAATGAGAGATAGTCAACAAAAGCTAGTAGCTATGGGGAGTCGTGATCAAGAAGAATTCGAGAGAGAGAGAAACTTCTATAGCCGTGGTGGAAATTACAAAATCCAAAGACTTGATCATCCGCAAGAAACTTATGGAGGTCATCAGCCGCAAGGAACTTATAGAGGTCAGAGGCAAAACTATCACAGAGGACAGCAAAGTCATAAGATAATATGGGAAGAAATCAAAATGCCACATTTGAATGCTAGTGTGGAAAAGATATGGGAAGCTATAATCCTAATGGAAAACATACCCGCACCATGGAACATGGGGAGTGAACCACCTCAAAGCTACAAAAGTAATGAATTTTGCTCTTATCATCATTTCCATGGACATACAATAAATGACTGCAGAAATATAAAGAGAATCATTCTCAGGATGATAGATCAGGGAAAACTAAATCACTTTCTAGTAGGACAAACGCAAACTCAAGCATTACCACCTCCTCCAGATATTCACAAGCCAAACACAACAAAAGAAAGAGAAACATTTGTGATTGAAGTTGGCGCAAAGGCAAAGAATCTATTTTGTAACTCTATTGTACACTCATACAAGACAATTGAAGATTTTCACGATAACACTCTCAGCAGGGTTTTCGCAAGAGATGCCGATGATAGAGAAATAATGAACATTGTGAAGACATCGCCACTAGAAGAATGGAAAAAGCAGACTATCTCTTTTACCGCAGAAGAAGTACCTGAGGGTGGAGAAATGCACGACAACCCATTGGTGGTAAGATTGGAGATTAACCCAAAACCTAGCGAGGATGAAGATGATGAAGCCGAGAATTCATGGGCAATCAACAGAATTTTGATCGATACTGGAAGTTTCGTGAATATTCTTTTTTATCATACTTATTAAACTATGGGAGGGAACGATGAAGATCTAATACCTTCAACGTACAAAATCTATGGTTTTAACGGTACTGCAAATAAGCCAAAAGGAGAAGTTCATATGCGAATTCCACTGAAAGGATTATCTTCTGAAATTTTATTCTGTGTAGTTGATGTGGAATCACCATACAACGCACTGATTGGACGACCTTGGTTACATGAGATTTTAGGCGTGGCATCGACTTTCCATCAATGTATCAAGTTCCCTCATCCCACTGGTGTTGGCATCATAAAGGGGGATTGGGTTGAAGGAAAGAAGTGTTATGAAATTGATATAGAATCTTGCGAAGAAAGAGTTGCGAAGAAGAAGAATTGGAAACACAACATCAAAGAAAAACAAAAAGGTGAAAGATTGATGGTAGATGTAATAGAACAGAGAGAGGAAGAAATGCTGCGAAACCAATATATGATGAAGATAAGAAGTGGCGAAGGCTTCACAACAGACAAGAAAATGACAGGAAAACTCAAAAATGCAGAGGCAGAAAGTAGCAGAAATAAGAGACTTAAAGAATGAATGTACTTGTTGACTGCCGAAAAAGAAATTGGGAGGTGAAAGAAAAATGTATGATGGGTTTGTTCTTAAAAAAAAAAAAAAAATCTTATGAATAGCAGAGATGAGGTTGCGAAAGGAAGTTGATATGCAGAAGAAGAGAATATATTTTATGAAATATAAAGATGCGATTGCGAAATTATAAAAGAATTTATATGCGAGAATAATCAACAAATTAATCGAGACAGAGAGGCGAACCAACTATGGCGTACACCCTAGTTCGCGAAATCAAAATTTCGCAAGAGGCAAATATAAGACCTAAAGTGCATCATAGAAGGGGGTACCTATTTCATGGCTCAGGGAAAAGGTTACTCCGCCCCTGGAACCTGAGTCATGGAGAATTGGGGTCAATAAATCCCATCCAGGGGAGGTACCTTGGATTTTCAATCTAAGCTTATGACTTAGATTGGACGACCGAGGGTCTCTTCTAAGGAGTCAACATTTGACCAAGGCGCCGAGGTACACGGTTGAGCCAAGAGTGCCTGGGTCATTTGAAGTGTCTCGGACATTCTTGGAAAGTCTTGGCTTATGCTGCACTCGGCCCGAAGAAAACTCCACTTAGGGTGCAGTCTCGTAACCATAAGCCCTATAGGCAAAAGGGATAAGAGGCTACGAAAACAACTGGTTGTTGTCAAGACCGGATGGGAGGAGCTAGCCTTGTATGGCAGAAGTACGTCTCCTTGAAGGGGCAACCAGGGGGAGATAAGGGCGGCACCCTCCATTAGGGAGCTGATAAGTGTCTTAAGACGAAAATGTCATGAGGCTTTATTTTCGCAAGGAAATTTAGGCTTGTCATATTTGTGCGACAATCTTGAAGAGGCAATAATACAAAAGACAAAGGTAAGACGAGATCAATGGGTCAGTACATGAAAGTGTAAGGACGTCCTGCAATTTCGTCGCAAGACGACAATGTCATGGGGCTTTATATTCGCAAGAATTTTTAGGCATGTCATATTGTCGCAACAAAAATATCCTGCAGAGGCAACAATACTAAAGAAATGATAAGGCATCAATGGGTCATTACATGAAAGTGTAAAGATGTCCTGCGGTTTTGTCGCAATGACAAGGGGTGGAACAATAAGACCTTTAACTAGGAAGGCAAAATAAGACCACATAAGAGAAAAAGAAAAAAGGAAATCTTGGAAGAAACCAAGATTTCCTTACTTGCGAAAATTCAGCAGCAACAGCTGCGAGATTGAGGCATGAACACATATCACTATTTGAAAGTAACTTGCTTAATCTCTCATTTGAATGCAAATAAAAGAGGCAAGTATGGGAATGTATAGAATAAAAACATGTTATTTGTCTTCATATGATAGATTTATGCACTAATAAAATGAAAGGTTGATAATATATTGATTAACTGTATTGCAAAAAAGAACTGTTCTTTTAACATGTGCAGAAAGGAACAACAAAGGTAGAGCTTGTATCTGAAGATCCAAGAAACTCGCAGCAAAAGATTACAAAAGTAGAAGATTAAAAGAATGAATGTACAGATATTACAAAAAGAGAAAGAAGAAAACAGAACTATTTCTTGTTTGATTCTTCTTCTTCATTTTCTTCATCTTCATCAGATCATTCTACTTCTTCATCTTCATCAGATCCTTCTACTTCTTCATCTTCATCAGATTCCTCTTCTTCGCTGGCATTGCTATCAAAGATATCCAAAGAAGGCACATTCTTAGGGATTTCATCAAGGAGGCAAGGGTATGAAGAATGAGGAATGTTGTTGTCATCACAGACCATCTTAATAGTCTGATTACGAAAAAGAATAGCATCATTCTTGAAATTCGCAACAGTAATTTTTAGTTGCTTCTTCAATTTAGAATATTTGTCATCTCGAGAAGAAAAGTCCTTTGCGAGCTGCTCCTTCTCTGATTCAAGTTCTTCAATTCTTTTGCGAAATATCTCCTCAGCCTCTGCGAACATATGACAATCAATCAGCAACTCAATGACAATTTTATAAAAAAAACAAACAGTTAAATAAAGAAGAATGATTAACAACCTTCTTTGTCAGAAATCATATCCCTAATCAAGGACGTATGCTCAGCTTGAAGACTAACGTTGACACCTAAATTATTTCTGGCGTCATCTAGAACCTTCGCAGCCCAAGCGAATTCATCGTCATTGTTTATGAGAAGGAGGGAGCGAATTTGATTCTCTCTTTCACTAAGAATAGCATTTTTGCGGATGGATTCATCCCGTTCAATTTGAACCTCAAGAAGAGTTTTTTGGAATTTCGCTAATGCTTGAGCACCTTGACTAGCAATGCGATCTTTGTCATCTATGAGATCACTGATTTTCTTCCTTAAAGTATTAATTTTCTCTTTAGAACTAAGATATAGACGTTTAAATTGGTTGGCTAAGCCTAAACTAGATCTATGATCAATTTCTAAAAGGCGAAAGTTAGATTGAAGTTCGTTTAGAGGAAGAGATTTAATCTTGTTATTTGAAAAATTATTCAAAGAATCGTTGAGGTGATCAAGAAGAGCATCGTTATCCATAGGATCAGGGAATGAGTGAAGAAGAATGGCTTCATCAGAAAGGTTATAAACGTCGACAAAAATGGTAAGTCAGATAAGGGAAAATAATGAGAGAACAAAACAAAGGAAAAGAGAAGAGTCTCATACCATAAAGTTGTTGGTTGGCGCTTTGAAGACTAGATATCTTATTCTTCTGAGTGGAAGAATCAATTTCTAGTTGCTTGGTATTCTCGCGAAGAGTAGCATCTTCAGTTTCATATTCTTCATTTCTCTTGCGAAGAGAAACAACTTCAATTTCCAATTCTTCATTTTTCTTGCGAAGTTGAAGATTCTTCTTTTCAAGAATACTGCGCCTTTTCTCAAGATCTGAGGCAACAGCGAAGGAAGCTCTCCCGGACTATAAAGGAAAGTAAAGAAATTATCAAGATATAACTTAAAATCGAAATTATGAAGAAATAAGGGAACAAAGACATACCAAGGCACCAAGCGAATTTAGAAAGCTGGGAGTCACTGATCTGGAGACCCCATGAAGAGAATCATCACCCTCTAGTAAAGGAGCATCACAGATACTCGTGAGAGCTTTGCACGTGCTAGAGAGACGATCATCTCCAATTCCTTGCATGGAGTCGAGAAGATCTTTGGACGAGTTGCGCCATAGAAGATTCAGTTGGAGAATTCTCCTTTGCGAGAGAAATATCAACATCATCATTATCTTCATCATCGAGCTTTATTTGGATTGAGGATTTGAAGGAGAAGGGGAATGAATCTTTCGTTTCTTTGAAGGTGGGGCAGCAGACTTCCCCTTGCGAAGAAGACCCTTACTCTTGCTCTTGGCCTTCGCAATATCAGGATTTTATTATTCTTCAACAACTTCAGCACCAACCTTCGCACACGAATGAAGATAAGAAACAGAGGCAACAATATTGTTAAAAATAATAAAGAAAAGTATTTCTTACTTCATCCGTGATCGAACGGAGTGCTGCTATGGTACTTGCCTTAGCATTTCTTTTAGAGCTCCTTCTCAACTTGATAATCTGAAAATTTCGCAAGATTAATAGGTATAAAAAAGGAATGAAGATTATAAATTGAGCGAAATTTAGGAAACATACCTCTTTTGATTTCTCAGGCCAGTTAAAAACCCAAGGCTGATAATTGGTGAGATTCGCAGGGAGCACATTTGAACCTGAAATGTAAGGTCCTTTCAAAGCTAGCGGAAAGACGCACCACTTATCGTCCTTAGAATGACGGGGAATATTGTTTTTTCCAGAATGCCAATCGATGTCTTGCATAAGCATTTTATCGCTGGAAACATTTTCTTTTCTCTTCAAACGAGCACCCCAGCGACTTCTATCATTCTTCATGTTTATTACCTCATAGTTTTCGAAGAAGTTCTCTACTGTATATTTTTCGGTGCATATCTCTAAGTCCACAAATTTAGGATCCATGACTTCTTTTGGGTAAAGAGACCCCTTACAAAGACCGGTTGGCGAATTCAAGCATTAAGCGGATATAATCCCCGCTCAATTGGTAGACGGCTCGCGAGAATTTCGCATGAGCAAGAATTTCATAAAACAAGGGAAGATCATGGTCATAGATAGGAATGGGAAGGCCAGCGAGAATCTGACCCAGCGAAATTATGATTTCCTGATCATCACAATGATGATCAGCAAACAGTTTGGCAGACAGAATGGATTTAGATTCTTGATTGGGAATGGTGGATAATATGAAACCTTTCTCTTCAAAATCTTTCTGAACTCTTTCCATAAGACTTTCATATCTGCGACCAAATGGTGCCATTTTCAGTATGAGAATGTAGAGAAGATTGAAGATCAAAAGAAATAAAAAGAAGAAGATTTACAGTAGCATAAGCGGAAGTTACGGAGAGAGATTAAAGAAAAGTTGCAGAAAAAAGCAAGAAGGAAAGTAAAAAAGAAGAAGAGAGGAGTAAGAAAAGTATATATAGAGAGAAGGTTTCTCGAAAAGGCAAACACATTTAATGCAAAGAGTAGACATGAACGGTTGAGAAAAATCAGTTGATAAGCACGTAACTGCTACATTTTATACCCATATTTATATTAGCTAGGACTCGATATTTTGGCTAACAACATCATTTCAGTGCTTTTGTATAAAGTACAAATGAATTCCGGTAATTTAGAGATAAATGGCTAATTGGAAAGCTTTAATGACAGTTGCGACAAAAGTTACTAATGCTGCTACTCCAAGGCATGGCATCGGAATGAAGTTACGTCTGGGCAGCCGTGTTAACCTTGTATTTGCTGGCACCAGCTAAAGAAGCTTACGGATAGAGGAGTTAGTGGGATAAAGATTTCTCTCGTTTGGCAAGCACCTGAGTCAGGATTTAAGAAACAAGTTAACGTGGCTTCATTATCACCACGTATTGTCAGTGGAGGGTAAAAGAGCACACATGTCTCTTCTTTGTCAAAATGAAGAGGATATCTCAAGCCGCAACGATGGAATTGGGGGTTTTGTCGGGATTCAGCTGCGGGAGTGATACGACATCATCGACTGGAGTTGGTAAGTATGGGTAGATGCATGTCTGTTCAATGGGACCGATAAGGGGTAAGAAGTAACAACTGGTTTGGTGGGTTCTGCTGGGTTAACTTCATCTGGAGCAGTGATATATCTCTGACATCTTACACCAGAAATAGATGGAGGTTCGGCGGTGGTGATTGGCTGAGTTGTTTACAACCAACTGAGGCTAGTGACCGAGATTTGAGAAGAGATTTTTGTTGAGATGAATGGAAATGAATAGAGCAGTGAATGTACGATGGATTCAATGCATCAATAGTGATCGACGAGCCTTGGGACTGGGAAGACAACACATGTTGCTGACATTGTTGCATGGCTGTGAACTGAAGAGAGATGTTGTTGGCTGTGGTTTGAAATTGGGGCTTAGCTGAAGTCCTTTGAGACAGCAATTTTGGTGAGTCGTGAATTCATATTCTCGACAGTCGACAAGAAATATTGCAGCTGTCTGCTCGAGTCCGAAGTGGCTGTTGGTGTTGGTTGTGAGATGGAGACTATAGATATGAACTGCATATTTTTGGCTGAATTGAATCAAGTTCTTTGGCCGGAGTTGGGAATGAATATGGTCCTAGTAGTGTTCTTTGCAGCAACGAGGAGGTCGAAGCTGCTGGCAATGGTGGTTGTGCAGGTGTTGATGATTGAGACGCATCAACGGAATTCAAGGGTTTGTTTGGGACACTTCCTGGCTGGAAATTCAATCGAGATGACAGCAAGAAAAAGAGTTTACTGCCGTGGTTTGTGGGGCTGCATTAGATGGACTGTAAGCTTGTGTAGATAGTCATGGCCGTAACGATGGGTTTCTGAAGGTGGTGTGGTCTTGTGGTGAGCTGGGAAGAAGCTAAAGTTAGATGGACGTTCTGAACGTTGAGAAGATGGATAGGCAGAGTTATTGGCAATCGTTTGCGGCTTGTGGGTGACGAGATTCAGCCGTTCAGAGAATAGAAACCGGTGCTGCGTTATTCGAATTACAGTCAGGGTTTAGAAATTGGCAGTAAATGGGCTGGGCCTTTGTACTTCGGCTAAGTCTCAGTTGAACTTTTTCGCAGCAGGATATACATAACCCTATAGAGATAGAAAGAGAAAAGGGGTGAGGAGGCCGACCAGGGGATAAAGTTTTGTTCTGGAGGCGACGAACAGCCGTGAAGGAAAGAACGGAAGAACAAGAGATCGAAGGGAAAGGCGACGATTCGGTGACAAGGGTTTACTCTTTCCTCTATTTTTCTTGTAATTGTTTTTGTGGGTTTTGAGAAATCCATATTTATGAGTTGCTAAACTTTTTAGCTAGGGTTTATGTTGAAACCACTTAGAGCATTAGACCACTTTCGATTTGAATACATATGGTTTTAAGGCTATTATGATTTGAATAAATTAATTTCATGATTTTATATATTGATTTTAGCGATGATATGAGTTGTTGCTTCGCCGGTTCTGTAGAATACAGTAACCTTTGTGCTTCATTTATAGGATTGCAAATTTATTTGTCTACATATTTGATATCCCATGCTTGGGTTAAATCCTTTGATGGGTTATGCTTAGAATAGCCAGGTATTATTTGTGAACCTATAATTAGTTTCGTATGATTTTCTCGCTAATGCAATTTGATGGTGCATGCTTAGGGCGTCCCAGTGATATTTGCGACTCTAATACATATAATAGGCGATGTCAATAGAACGAACGATAAATAATTATTCATGAGTTATGTTTCATTTCGATGTCGAATAGAAGTTGTGGTGGATACTATAAACCTGGTTACCGAGTTTCCCATTGAATTAGTTTAGTTTATTTTTCTTTGTTTGATACTTGAAAATCCAAAAATATCATTGTCGGTTAATTTATTAGAGATATTGGTTACAGTATTTCCACCGCTCCTCGTGGGAACGACCCATACTTGTCGATGTCTGCATTGTAGACCGTGCGATTGCGGTTATTACAAATAGGTATCTCCGGATCCTATCAATTTTTGGCGCCGCTGCCGGGGAACGGTTGTGAATTATTGTAATTGGTATTTTGTACATATTTATTTTTATCTTTCTATACATAGCTTATTTTTTGTTTTATTTTTATATTTCCTTTTAGTTCTTTTTACGTAGCTTATTTGATTTTTTTTCTTAGGTACCTTAGTCCGAAGAGCGACGATTGGAGTCAACAACAGGCCTAAAGTAAGTACTTGATTTTCTCACAAAGTTTTTGCAAGGTGAGTTATTGAGAATTACTTTGTATAATGGTTTCCAGCGAGTTGACTTCTTTTATAGCTTTTTGGAATCTTACCAAAAGAGCCGAGACAGAGGAGTCATTTGATATTTCACCCGAGGAGTATGCATATGCACCTTCTCATTATCAAGAACCCTGCCGAGTGTGTAAATAATGATTGGAATTATTCTCATAGGTATGATCATTCCGGACCTTGTGAAGGTTATGATCATTACCAACCTTACCCTGGTTATGAGCCACAATTTGTTGATTCCAATTATTATTCACACATTTCTCCGTCACAGTATGAGAGAGATAATCAATCTTATTGTGACCCATCTGCATCACAACTATCTTTGCTAGAATGCCTCAATATTGAAATTGTTGAACAGAACAAAGCTAATGAGTTATTTTATGCCGAGCTTAGTAAATCCCATGCTCATATTGCTCAACTTGCTGAACAAACTGATTTATCGATTGCTCAACTAACGCAGTCGGTAAAAGATTTTGGTCTTATCGAGGAGACAAGTTCTAATTTTTCTAATACTCTTGATATTTATGATGAAACCGTTTTAGCTAATGAATCAATGTGTATGGAGAATGATGATGAACTTGATAGTTGTGATCATAGGAATAGAGACATTGACATACCAAGTGAAGATGGTGTATTTAGTCCAACTCCTGATCGTGTTATTGATCACTCGCCTATTCAAAAGGATGAGTTTAGGATTGAGGACACCATTCTTTTAGACGGTGTGACATATCAGTGCTATAACAATGATGCTTATGAAGAATCTGTTAATTCAGAGGAAACTGTAGTTAAGACTAACGACTTAGAGACATTACACTCTATCTATAAGGTTTTTTTAATCATCTTTATTGTGATATTCCTATTGATTCCTTGGTTGATGATGATTATGATGATAATTTAGTACAGGGTCACAAACCCAGTGGAGAAGTTAATATACCTAGAATTGTTAGCACAACTTTTCAGAAGATTCCTAATTTTGGATTAGAACTGCGTGCTTCTCCAATATTACTAGATTATTTTGCATCTCGTGACTTCTCTTTGCCTGTGCATGACTCCCAGATCGTCTCAGTTCCCATCCCTAATGAACCACTTGAGTCGGTAATTCTTATTCTCGACGATATATCCTTTGCAAAAATTAGGTTTGGGGGTGGCTCTTTCGTTTTGATAGTCTCTATATCTTTACGTTGCTACTGCGAGGATTTGAGGTTGTCATTGTTTGTAAATATTTTATTTTGGGTTGATCCCCAAATTTTTAGGTTATTAGTGTATGGGGATCCTTTTCGTATATTCCAGTAGGTAATTCTATTTTTATTTGTTTATTTTCGCATATTATGAATTTCCCATCTTAATTTGAGTCCCGCTGTCACGCGAACGCCCGCGTGACAGCTATTTTGAGTTCGCGGGTCCTAGCCGTTTGATCTTCTCCTAATGCGTTAGATCTTAGTCTTTATATATTCTGTAGATTCTTTCCTAATTAACACTCTTCTCTTTTCTATTTATTCTAAACTGGCCCTCCCAGTACTTTTTACCTACTGCGTCTCTTCTCCCTTTTATAGTTGTTTTTCGAACCTTTTTATACCTGGTATTACAAATGTACTATTGTGTTCTTTGATAACTCCACTGGTTAAAAACCTTTTGTATTAGCTGGTAATGGTATGCATATTCTAATTCCTGATTGTGAATGTGGACTATCAAGAAAAAAAAAGAAGAAACTCGTTTACTTATTTCACGGATGAAAATAACGAGAGTGTATCACAACAGTATAGTATAAGAACACAATTTAGCTAACAAGATTAGAATTCATAAAAGTTATTACTGGATTGAAATTTCAAGTTAGACAAGATTTTCAAAAAAAAAAAAAGATAACTTGATAAAAATTTGTTATACAGTGTCAATGGTTCCACAAATTGTAAGATGAAAACAAAACACACAAGGAAAAGAATTAGAGAATAAATTGTGATCGTCTGGTGTAGTTCTTCCAAATGGCTTGCCTCTTTTCAGTAAAAAAAAAAGTATAGTTCTTCCCGTCGTCATCTTGTCAGCATCATACTCTTCTCCCGTAACAAAATCTGGTTCCATTGTGTTCTTATTGTTTTTCTGATTGAGCAGACACTAGGGTTTACAGTTTTTTGATTATAGGGTATGCAAACTTTTAGGCGTGAGAAGATTCCTGATAACTTATTCGCATAGTATAACTTGTATAAGGATTTATTTTGAAATACATAAAATCTTAAAGGGTGATCTATAAAGAAAATCTTTAAGAATCTACAGAATATATAAAGAGTAAGATCTAACGCATTAGGAGAAGATCAAACGGCCAGGACCCGCGAGCTCAAAATAGCTGTCACGCGCGCGCTCGCGTGGCAGCAGGACTCTCTTAATTTTTACGTTGGATGACTCAATTACATTGAGGACAATGTAATTTTTAAGTGTGGGGGAGTGGTTAAATTTTTACTTTTCTTTTTCAGGAATTTTCTAGCAATTTATGACCAGCTGTGTAGCGGGTCTTTAAAAAAAAAAAAAATGATCAGTTGTGTAGCGGGTCTAAAAATATATTATTACTATGATTGTTAGGGTTATGACCAGCTGTGTAGCGGTTTTTTTTTCTTTTTCCTTGTTTGTTATGACCAGCTGTGTAGCGGGTCTAAAAAAAAAAAAAAAAAATTGTGTCGCGGGTCTTGTGTATGGGATTTGTCATGACCAGCTGTGTAGCGGGTCTAACTCTCTCTTATTATATGACCAGCTGTGTAGCGGGTCTTCTTCTGTTTTGCTCGAGGACTAGCAAAATATAAGTGTGGGGGTGTTTGATAAGCACGTAACTGCTACATTTTATACCCATATTTATATTAGCTAGGACTCGATATTTTGGCTAACAACATCATTTCAGTGCTTTTGTAGAAAGTACAAATGAATTCCGGTAATTCAGAGATAAATGGCTAATTGGAAAGCTTTAATGACAGTTGCGACAAAAATTACTAATGCTGCTACTCCAAGGCATGGCATCGGAATGAAGTTACGTCTGGGCAGCCGTGTTAACCTTGTATTTGCTGGCACCAGCTAAAGAAGCTTACGGATAGAGGAGTTAGTCGGATAAAGATTTCTCTCGTTTGGCAAGCACCTGAGTCATTTAGGATTTAAGAAACAAGTTAACGTGGCTTCATTATCACCACGTATTGTCAGTGGAGGGTAAAAGAGCACACATGTCTCTTCTTTGTCAAAATGAAGAGGATATCTCAAGCCGCAACGATGGAATTGGGGGTTTTGTCGGGATTCAGCTGCAGGAGTGATACGACATCATCGACTGGAGTTGGTAAGTATGGGTAGATGCATGTCTGTTCAATGGGACCGAGAAGGGGTAAGAAGTAACAACTGGTTTGGTGGGTTCTGCTGGGTTAACTTCATCTGGAGCAGTGATATATCTCTGACATCTTACACCAGTAACAGATGGAGGTTCGGCGGTGGTGATTGGCTGAGTTGTTTACAACCAACTGAGGCTAGTGACCGAGATTTGAGAAGAGATTTTTGTTGAGATGAATGGAAATGAATAGAGCAGTGAATGTACGATGGATTCAATGCATCAATAGTGATCGACGAGCCTTGGGACTGGGAAGACAACACATGTTGCTGACATTGTTGCATGGCTGTGAACTGAAGAGAGATGTTGTTGGCTGTGGTTTGAAATTGGGGCTTAGCTGAATTCCTTTGAGACAGCAATTTTGGTGAGTCGTGAATTCATATTCTCGACAGTCGACAAGAAATATTGCAGCTGTCTGCTCGAGTCCGAAGTGGATAATGGTGTTGGTTGTGAGATGGAGACTATGGATATGAACTGCATATTTGTGGCTGAATTGAATCAAGTTATTTGGCCGGAGTTGGGAATGAAGATGGTCCTAGTAGTGTTCTTCGCAGCAACGAGGAGGTCGAAGCTGCTGGCAATGGTGGTTGTGCAGGTGTTGATGATTGAGACGCATCAACGGAATTCAAGGGTTTGTTTGGGACACTTTGTGGCTGGAAACTCAATCGAGATGACGACAAGAAGAAGAGTTTACTTCCGTGGTTTGTGGGGCTGCATTAGATGGACTGTAAGCTTGTGTAGATAGTCATGGCCGTAACGATGGGTTTCTGAAGGTGGTGTGGTCTTGTGGTGAGCTGGGAAGAAGCTAAAGTTAGATGGACGTTCTGAACGGTGAGAAGATGGATAGGCAGAGTTATTGGCAATCGTTTGCGGCTTGTGGGTGACGAGATTCAGCCGTTCAGAGAATTGAAATCGGTGCTGCGTTGTTCGAATTACATACAGGGTTTAGAAATTGGCAGTAAATGGGCTGGGCCTTTGTACTTCGGCTAAGTCTCAGTTGAACTTTTTCGCAGCAGAATATACATAACCCTATAGAGACAGAAAGATAAAAGGGGTGAGGAGGCCGGCCAGGTGATAGAGTTTTGTTCTGGAGGCGACGAACAGCCGTGAAGGCAAGAACGGAAGAACAAGTGATCGAAGGGAAAAGCGACGATTCGGTGACAAGGGTTTACTCTTTCCTCTATTTTTCTTGTAATTATTTTTGTGGGTTTTGAGAAATCCATATTTATGAGTTGCTAAACTTTTTAGCTAGGGTTTTATGTTGAAACCACTTAGAGCATTAGACCACTTTCGATTTGAATACATATGGTTTTAAGGCTATTATGATTTGAATAAATTAATTTCATGATTTTATATATTGATTTTAGCGATGATATGAGTTGTTGCTTCGCCGGTTCTGTACAATACAGTAACCTTTGTGCTTCATTTATAGGATTGCAAATTTATTTGTCTACATATTTGATATCCCATGCTTGGGTTAAATCCTTTGATGGGTTATGCTTAGAATAGCCAGGTATTATTTGTGAACCTATAATTAGTTTCGTATGATTTTCTCGCTAATGCAATTTGATGGTGCATGCTTGGGTTTAGGTTTTTGATGTGCCATGCTTAGGGCGTCCCAGTGATATTTGCGACTCTAATACATATAATAGGCGATGTCAATAGAACGAACGATAAATAATTATTCATGAGTTATGTTTCATTTCCGTAATCGAATAGAAGTTGTGGTGGATACTATAAACCCTGGTTACCGAGTTTCCCATTGAATTAGTTTAGTTTATTTTTCTTTGTTTGATACTTGAAAATCCAAAAACATCATTGTCGGTTAATTTATTAGAGATATTGGTTCTGATATTTCCACCGCTCCTCGTGGGAACGACCCGTACTTGTCGCTGTCTGCATTGTAGACACCGTGCGATTGCGGTTATTACAAATAGGCATCTCCGGATCCTATCAGCAGTTGAAAAAGACGTGTCAAGAAATAGATGGAGGAAGAGATACGTGTAATAAATTATGCGTAAAAGTACAGAATCATGTCAATACAGAAAAATATGAAAAAATGAACAGCTACGGCATTTGGAAAGTACTAATTCTCATGACATTCTCTCCTTCGCAGAGAAGACATGAGAAGAGGAAAGATGTAGGATCATAATATCGCAACACCAAGACCCTTGCGAAATCCATAAACGACACACTGCGAAGATATCGCAGATAAGTAATATAAATGACGCAACGGATGACGACAGCCTGAACACGAGAAAGATGTGAAGACCTAGCGAGATTTAGGAGTGTTGCGAGATTTAACATTTGTACACTCGCGAGAATGTCGCAAGTCAGATCCAAAAATAAAGGACAGCTTAGCTGTCATCCACTATGTAATGTCCTATATAAAGAGCCGAAAAGGCTTAAGAAAAGAGATATCTTTTTCGAGTGTTGGGCAAGTTATTAAGAGAGAGAAAGTTTAGAGCGGTTGTAAATTCTTTAGCGTATTTCCTTTCCATCTAGTAACATTTGTGAGTTTAATCAATAAAGACTATTATTGTTCATCTTAAAATGACTTGATTGTGTGAATTCTTGTGAGGGGTGTAGTGTGGGATTTCCTGCTACTACAAGTTCTTTTTTTTTTCTTTTTTTTCTTTTTGCTCGATTAACTTGAGTTTTTCTCTATGGTTAGTGGTTCACTTTTGGGATCTATACTTCTTTAGATCTGATGGTCTTATTAAATGAAGAGTAACATAGATTAGTAGAGATGTTTTTTGGAATAAAAATTAAAAGTTAAAAAGAGTACTCTCTATTTGAAAATCTTCTCTATTTGATTACCGTTTCGCCCCAAGTTCTTAGTACAAATTTCGGAGTAATAAAATTGTTTTTAGGGTGAAATGATGGAAATCTGTTAAGTTTCTTAATGAATGGAGGAATTAAAAAGCAATGGGTGGGGATTAGTGTGGCTGTGTCAACTAAACTTTGATCTCATCTCCATTTGTCAACTGTTTTATATTTTGTTTCTTAATAAAATGAATGTATATGAAGAAACGAAAGGAGCTAAAATAATAACAATGGGACCAAAATTAATGGAAATTTTTGTTGTTTTTTTTTTTTTTAATTTACTAGCAATGGTTGATTTTTTCTTTTCTTAATGCCAATGTTGCTCTTTTGTTAGTGTCTTGTTCACCTGTAAAATTGTTTGAATTTTCAGGTTATTTTCTATGGCTGAGGATGGAGGACCATTGTTGGTGGGTGGTCACATGAAATCGATAGATATTACAGATTTTCCAAATCGATTAGATGTATTTATGAACATTGGCAGTCTCATGCGGATACATATTGGAAAGGCTCCGATATTCTTTTTCTTCAAACACCCCCACGGTATGAACGTGCAAGATCACTGAATTCGAATTCATCTATTTTTAATATATGGCTACTTGGGCTAGAATTTCCAAATACAATGTTTGTGTTCACAAAAACACATATTTACATCTTCTGTAGTGAGAATGATGGAGAATTATTTCAACTATTTAATGAAGCTACACATAAATCTAAATGTTCTTTAATTGTGGAGATATATAAAATGGATGAAGAAGACAATGGGATTGATCAAATGGATGTAATGTTCAATGAAATTTATGAACAGATCACCAAAAGTACTATCAATGTAGGTTGCATATTGGAAAGTTCAAAAGTGAGTGTTTTCAATAAATGGTACCAGGAAAGGGATCCCATACGTTTTCACATCATTGATGTAACGAATGGATTTGAAGAATTATTTGTAGTCAAAGACAAATATGAACTTGCCACTATAGAAAGATCAGCACTTCTAACCGAAGGTGTGATGGATGATTGGGTGGTGAATGTTCTTAGATATATTATAAAGAAAGAAAAAAAAAAGTTTCTCATTCGTCTTTAACACAAGGTATAATGAAAGCAATTGTGAATCTGTGGTTATTGCAAGTAGACATTGAGGTCGAAGGGGTCACTGTTTGCCATCCCCCTGTGGTACAAAATGGGAATGATTTGGAGTTCCAGTTTGGACAGTTCGTTAAGTAACGATAAATATTTGATATATGAGCCTGAAAGTGTGATTGTAGTTAAAATTATCTCAACTTACAATGACTACTGTTCTTACACTTCTAGAACACTTTTAATTCAACCCTCCGTTTCACAAACTATAGCATACGAGGTTCTCTTGGAAGCACAAAGCTATTATTACAACTCTTCGGTCAGGAACAAAACTAAATGAAGCTTATAAAGCAGGACAAGATCTAGTTAAGTCTCGCGTACCTCATTTATTACCATACTTGATGAAATCTGCTGGTATGGGTGTTGGAATTGGTTTCAGCGAATTCCAACTTAGCTTGGATGTCTAGAATGATAGAATTGTGAAACCAAGTATGCTTTCAAGGTTATGCTTGGGTTTGAACACGTGAAAAGATGATGGAAAAATGTTCTCCATGCTGCTCGGAGATACCGTGTTTGTGTATGATGAAAATCCTACGGTTGTTACCATGAGCTTTAAAGGGTTGAATGACGTTATATTTCCCTTCTTATCAAATAAAGCAAACAAAAAAACACGCCGTCATCGAAAGCATCAGTAAGAAGGTGAGTACATTTATCTTTGCTTTTAGATTTTCATAAGTTTTTGTGTTTTGGATTCTCTGCTTGTGTTCGTTTACATCAACCACTGAACTTGCATTCCTTACTAGATGCACGATGAAAAGTTTGTCAAGTCAAGTCCCTGAGTTGAATGTTGTGTGTATAATATATTTGCTTTGAATAATATTGGTATATTAATCACATTGCACTGAAAGCAGCAAGAAATCATGAAAGTATTTGGATACAAAGCACAGAAAGATATGGTGGACATAAGTTTATGGTATTGGACTAATTCAAAGAGTTTTGCAGGTAGTTCTGCTATACCACAGTGCTAGATGGGGAGCAGGTAGAAGCAAGAGAAATGTTAGAAAGCAGTACTGGAATGGGTTGTGTCAGATTCAAAAGGGACTTGGAAACTACACCTGGAAGGAGAGGAATGTTGTGATGCTCTAGATGGTGCAACTGAAAGTGTTAGTTGGACTACTAGTATGATTAAGTACTGTTTACACAGACTAAGCTTTTTTTAGAGACTGGAAATTTATGTTTGTAAAGAGAACAACAAATTATGCTGATTGATGACACTCTCCCTAAGCAACTTTTAATTCTGCAACTATCAGACATTAAAGATTGGTTCATTAACTCCAGACTGTAGTTTTTGTAATGAATCAACTTATAATCATCTTTTCTATAAAAAAAAAAAACAGAGGATGTTCCAGCTTTTTAGCTTAGCCCTAACCTAACCTAACTAATGTTGGGCAGTGCAGGATTTCCGCCCACGGCCTTGGAGCAAAATACCCCAAACTCTTCCACCTGAGCTAAGACCGCAAAATATACAATTATGAGGGCTATTACAATTTACTTGATATCACGTCGTTGAGGACAATCTCAAAAATAAAAATACTCGAGCAATATACTGTAAAAAAAATAAGCATTCATCAAATAGGGCACCAGAATTTAGAAAAAAAAAAGAAAAAAAAAATAGCCAATTTCAAACAGCACCTACCCTCTGTGACCCAACCTCCTAACCTAACTGTTGGCCACAAAAAATTCTCATAAAATAGTGTGTTGCCGCACCTTTATTAGACAGCACTGCAACGTGTTTACAACTTACAGTATGTTGCGAACTGGTAATAAAACAACTGAAACAAGGATGGTTATAGCCAAATAGAGAACAAACACAATCGGCCAACTAGAGACTCTAGATAAATTTCAAAGAACTACACCCACTGAACAACAAAAAAATTGGTCACTTGCATTTTCATTTTCATTACATATAATGACTACTGGTCAACGATAGACCACCCATCAAGGAATTGAAACGAGTTCACTCGCACTATGTCTATGTCCTTGGTAACTTATCATTTTCATGCAAATTATAACTGGTAACTCGATGATAAGCAACAACTCAAGATACTATTTAATGTGCGTAAATAAACTACAAACTGACGGAACCATAGCAAAATACAAAATCATAAGCTCTTTTTGTTAGACACACACCCTTAAAAACCCCTCTTTCGGTCTTTCCTGGGTCTTATAAATTGCTTTTAGGAACGAATCTTTCTCTCGAGAACTTGCATTGCCCCATCAGAAAACCTATAAAGAATCTTCGAATTTGGCATATGAAGAACCAGAACCCCTTTGGAAGACTACAACAAGAACTTCCCGAAAGCGAGAAACCAACCTCAAAGAACACAAACAAAGCTATACATGCGCACCAGGAAACACCGGCTCAGACTCTTGAGAAACCTTCCCAATGCCTGGACCCTTCTCTGGATATACTTATCGTAGTGCAGTACACACACCGCAGCAGCTTCTCAAGCTGCAAAATTTGATGCCACCAGTACACATACTGCAGCATCTTCTCAAGCTGCAAAATGGTCAAAGAAACCATCCAGAACTGATCTTGGTGAACTGGAATATAATAGCCTGTGCAGAATTCAGCTTCTCAAGCTGCAAAATGGTCAAAGAAACCATCTAAAACTGATCTTGGTGAACTGGAATATAATAGCCTTTGCAGAAGTCCATGGTGCTAAATACAACAACCGTTCTCAGTGTTACAATATGTGGAACAGTTGAATCACCTTTACCCCATAGCTTTCCACCCACCCTTTCATATGATTGTCCTACGACTTAAAAGACATAGGATTCCTTGTCAGAATACAGTGATTGCAAAGTGACTGCAGTATCCAGTAAAGGTAAGGCCTTCGTCCCTTAATAGGTATGGAAGATGAAAAAGAGAGGGTACAACAACCACACCCAATATTTCGCTTAGCAATATGTATGGACTAACTCCAATATACTTTTAAGAGAATCAACTAGACAGTCAGACTCAATCTTAATAAAAGTATATCAAAGAGTCATATCTCTCTTTCTCGATTCAATACTTACTCTAGCAAATAAAAATTTGCGAGTCTAATTGAATATAAGAGAAAACACTTGAACGGTACCAAAGACCAATGTTCAAGGATCAATCAATTTCAATCAACAACCAAAGGTTGGATTTCCCAATTGATCGATTCAAAAGCACAACCTGTGATATTTCAATTATATAACAAAATATAATGCGGAAAAGAAATTACACAGACACCGGAAGTTTTGTTAACGAGGAAACCGCAAATGCAGAAAAACCTCGGGACCTAGTCCAGATTGAACATACACTGTATTAAGCCGCTACAGACACTAGCCTACTACAAGCTAACTTTGGTCTGGACTGTAGTTGAACCCCAATCAATCTCATACTGATCCAAGGTACAATTGTGCTCCTTATGTTTCTGATCCCAGCAGGATACTACGCACTTGATTCCCTTAGCTGATCTCACCCACAACTAAGAGTTGCTACGACCCAAAGTCGAAGACCTTAATAAACAAATCTGTATCACACAAAAAAGTCTATGGTAATAGATAAATCTGTCTCCCACAGAAATACCTACGAGTTTTGTTCCGTCTTTTGATAAGTCAAGGTGAACATGAACCAATTGATAACCCGGACTTATATTCCCGAAAAACAGCCTAGTATTATCAATCACCTCACAATAATCTTAATCGACTAGCGAAAGAAGATATTGCGGAATCACAAACGATGAGACGAAGATGTTTGTGACTTCTTTTAATCTTGTCTATCGGAGAAATCAATCTCAAGACAATCTTACGATTGTTGATAGGGTGTAGAATACACCCTATTTATTATCTATTGGTTATGCTTTCTTTGCTATTTTTCTAGTAAATTATGTATTTTACGCGTGTTTCTGAGTTATTAGGTACTCTGGAGTCGTACGGATGAAAAGATGGAGAAATCACCCAATTGGAGTAAAAAGGACAAAATTATCATTTCATGGGTGAACACTATCCGGAGCCCAGTCAAGGTTAAGGGCCAACTCTTTTGGGGGATCACTACCAGCAATAGCGTGGAGGTTAAGGGGTAACCAGCTGACAGTGTAGGATCATAATATCGCAACGGACAAGGTTCGCGGGATTAATAAGCAGCGGTGTCGCGAGGGAGTCGCAGAGGAGCTAAAATAAACGACGCGATGAATAACGACAAACAAAACAATTGGAAGACATGAAACCTGGCGAGGGTTAAGAAGTGTCGCGAGAATGAATATTCGTGCACTTGCGACACTTCGCGAGACATTCCCGAAAATAAAGGATAGCTTAGTTGTCATCCACTATGTATTACCCTATATAAAGGGCTAAATGAGTCTCGTTGAAAGGGAGATCTTTTTGAATTGTGAAGCAAGTCATTAGGAGAGAGAAAGTTTAAGAGCGCTTTAATTTCCAAGTGTAATTCTATTGTATCTTGTGTAAACATTTCATGGAATCAATTAATAAATATTCTTGATCACACATCTTTCAATGGATTAGTTAAGCAAAACTGAGTAAGGGGTGTAGTGTGGGATTTCCTGCTACTACATATGCGCTAGAAACAGGGACTGAGCAGAGATTGACGTAGAAATTGGAAAGAATTTGGATTAACAGAGAAAAGGTTTGGAGAGATACTCAAGAATTCATTGAAAAAGAAAAATGGCTAGAAGAAGAAATGTACAAGGGCAACCAACGATTGTAAGAAGGAGTGGGAGACTTGCTGGAGAAAGGAGGAATGAAACAGGAGAATCGTCAAGGATGAATATGAGAAATGATAGAGAAAATCAAAATCACCACCGATCTCCCCGATGGATGAACGCGATTGTGGATTATGATAGAGTAAGTGTACATACTTGGAGGTCCGATTCGAAGACGAGAGGAAGAGGAGCAGCAGATGGTGAACAATGGACAAGGAGGAGGAGAGCAAGGAATGAATGGAGAAATGAATCCAGAAAACGAAGAAATCGCAGCGCTAGAAAGATTGAGACAAACAATACATGTGGAGAGACGACTAGAGGCAGAGGAACGAGCAAACTTGACAAGACAAAATCATGAATTGAGGATGGAAAATATGAGATTGCAAAATAGAAGATCAAGAAGTAGTGTGAGATCCAGTTCAAGATCGATTAGGGAAGAAATAAGGAGAGTTTTACCAACAGAAAGTACCGAAGAAGAAAACCAACAAGAAACACAAAATCCAAGCACAGAGCATGGCGAGAGAAGAGGGGAAATGGAAGATCGTTATATTCCTCACCCCGAAAATCTTCGAGATGAGCGGAATAGGGAAAATCAAGGAAACATGCAACTCCAAGGGCCGAATGACCCAGCTGCTGAAGGGAGAATAATCTTGCACGGGAGAGAAGAATTGAGAAGAAACCGAGAGATAGAGGATGAAATTGAGAGGCACTACATTGAACAAGCACGGCTAGCTCGCGAGAGAGAAAGGATAAGAGCGAGAAATGGAAAATCAAGAGATGGAAGAGGCAATCCGTGAGAATAACCATGACAACCGAGAAAGAAGGAGGGAACAAAATCGTACCAATAGAAATATTAATGAAGAATATGAGAGGGTGATGAGATGAGAGCGAGAGACGACCAAGAAGAGAGAACAACCGATATAATGGCGTGCGAATTGAAGAAAGAAACGAAGAAGAGCGTCGCAGGGAAAGGAGAGAAGAAAATAACGAGCAAGAAGGTCAAAACAGCACGAGCGTAGAAGGAGAGAGGCAGAGCTAAAAAGACCAGTAGAATCAAATTACGAGGCAAATGAACAAATCTTAAGAGAATCGGCTGAAATGAGAGGATTCTTGAACAATAGAAGGGAAAGAGGAAGGAAACAATTGGACGAAGCCATCGCAGAAGCTGCGAAGAATCCCTTCACGCTAGAAGTACGAGATGGGAGGAATACCTCCTAAGTGCAATCTACCTGCATTAACCAACATCTTTGATGGAACAACTGTGCGGTACAACATATCAAGGCTTATATGAGATGTATGTTGCGGTGGGAGAATCATGATGCTATCTTGTGTAAATATTTCGCATCAAGCCTAATAGGAGAAGCACTAAAATGGTTTGAAGGTCTGCCAAGGAACACAATCACATCATTTAACCATTTACAATCCACATTCCTGGGAGCATACATAAGTAACAACTCTTCACGACCATGTATTGAAGATGTATTCGGGTTGAAACAAAGGGTTGGCGAGAGCTTAAGGCAGTTGACAATAAGATGGAGAACCATGTGTAGCGAAATGGCAGGACGGGTTGAGGAAAGATATCTCATCCTCTCATTTGTGAATGCCCTCTTCGCGAATAACTTGTTATACATTCAAATTTTTAGAACCAAAAATACAATCACGATGGCAGAATTGCGAGAGTTACAGGAAGAATATATCGCCTTAGAAGAAAGACAGAATGAAATGAATTCTTATCCGATCGCGAACACAAGCTTGAATGCTGCGAACGCAAGCTTGTTGCCTCAATTCATAAATACGATGGCGAGCACTTCGCAAGGACAAACACGCAAAGAAGGCGATGAGGGACAGCGGAAGATAGTAGCCATGGGAAGCCACGACCAAGAAGAGTTTGAACGAGAAAGGAACTATTACAACCGTAACAAACAATAATAAGATTCGAGAGGCTAGATCATGTACAAGAAACTTACGGTGGACGGAGGCAAAATAATCATGCAAGGCAGAGAAGTCGCGAACAGTATGGGAAGAGATTAAGATGCCTCCACTTTGAATACTAGTGTGGAAAAGATGCGGGAAGCTATACTTGTAATGGAAGATGTACCCAGCACCTTGGAACGTGGGAATGGAACCACCACCGGGCGATAGAAGTCATGAGTTTTGCTCTTACCATCGCTTCCATGGGCATCAAACAAACGATTGTAGAAACATAAAGAGAATTATTCTCAGGATGATTGATCAGGGGAAGCTGAATCATTTTCTAAAGGGAGAAGAAAAAGGCCAGACATTACCACCACCACCAGAGATGCACAGAATAGTGTCAGCGAAAGGAAAGGAAACATTTGTGATAGAAGTTGGAACAAAAGCTAAAAATTTGAATTGCAACTCTATCGTCCACTCTATCGCACAATCGAAGATTTTCATGACAACGTGCTCGGTAGAGTCTTTGCGAGAGATGCTAACGATAAATAAATAATGAGTGCGGCGAGAACGACGCGTAGATTAGAAAAGTGGCAGCTGAAGACTATTTCTTTCTCTGCAGATGAAGTGCCAAAAGGAAGAGAAACGCATGATAGCCCATTGGTTGTGAAACTAGAGATTAACCCAAAACTAGTTGATGGAGAAGATGATGAAGCGAGAAGATTCTTTGGGCGATCAACCGAATCCTAATCGACCCGGAAGTTCGGTGAATATTCTTTTTTACCATACTTACAAGACGATGGGAGGAAATGATGAGGATTTGATCCCCTCGACATACAAGATATATGGCTTTAATGGCACTGCAAACAAGCCAAAGGGAGAGGTTCACATGAGAATACCTCTACAAGGATTATCAAGCGATGTTTTATTCGTGTGGTTGACGTGGAATCTCCATATAATGCACGATTGGGAGGCCATGGCTTCATGAAATCTTGGGGGTCGCATCAACATACCACCAATGTATAAAACTTCCACATCCAAACGGCATTGGTATTATACAGGGAGATTGGAAGGAGTCGCAACAATGTCACGAGGTTGATGTAGAAAGTTGCGAAGAAAGAAATGCCAAAAGAAAGGGTTGGAAGCAACATGTGAGAGATGAGCAGAGAAAGGAAAAACTGATGGTGGATGCTATAGAAGTAAGGACTGAACATACCTCGCGAGGTGGATGCCTAGAGACAGGCGAATATTATGATAATAAAGAAGCGGAGGATATGAAGAACAAAAGGCATAAGAAATGAATAATCAACAAAAACAGGAGAAAAAGTAGCAATTGAAGCAATGATGTGCGAGAATCTCGCAGCCAATTAAGAAAGAAAAATGAAAATACAACAAATGAAATGGAATTTTGCGAATACTTCGTAAACAAATATCGGCAAATAATGAAACATGAATGATTGAATGACTTAACAAAGATGAATGAGTAAAAGAATGGGACGAACCTTTATGGCGTACACCCTAGTTCGCGAATAACATTTCGTAAGAGGCAAATGTAAGACCTAAAGTGCGTCATATAAGGGGTATCTCTCGACATGGCTCAGGGGAAAGGTTACACCGCTCCTGAAGC
This sequence comes from Papaver armeniacum, assembly GCA_023531295.1. Classification (NCBI taxonomy): domain Eukaryota; kingdom Viridiplantae; phylum Streptophyta; class Magnoliopsida; order Ranunculales; family Papaveraceae; genus Papaver; species Papaver armeniacum. The sequence goes on from JAJJWW010008194.1 coordinate 190,234, forward strand.
CTGAGTCATGAAAATTTGGGGCCCATGAAAGCCTATCCGGAAGAGGTACCTTGGATTCCCAACTATATATATATAAGGTTATACCCTGGTTGGGCGACCGAGGGTCTCTTCCTAGGAGTCAGTGTATGCTCAAGGCGCTGAGGTACAGTTGGCCGGAGTGCCAGGATGGATGAACCTACCCTGGCCATTCTTGGCAAGTCTTGGCATATGTTGCACTCGCCCGAAGAAAACTCCACTTAGGGTGCAGCCTTGTAACCATAAACCCTATAGGTATAAGGGATAAGAGGCTGCGAAAACAACTGGTTGTTGTTAAGACCGGATGGGAGGAGCTAGTCTTGTATGGCCGATGTTTCGCCTCCTTGAAGGGGCAACCAGGGAGATGATAAGGGCGATGCTCTCCATTAGGGAGTGTCAAAACAGACGCAAATGTCATAAGGCTATGTTTTCGCAAGAGAATTTAGGCTTGTCATATTTGTGCAATGATCCTGCAGAGGCAATAATACTAACGCGAGGGTAAGGCGAGATCAATGGGTCTTTACACGACGTGTGTACGGACGTCTGCGATTTCGTCGCAAGACGGCAGCAATATCATGGGGCTTTTTGTTCGCAAGGATATCTAGACCTGTCATATTGTCGCAACTAAAACATCTGCAGAGGCAAAAATACTTGGAAAATGATAAGGCAAGATCAATGGGTCTTTACATGCAAGTGTAAAGACGTCCTGCGATTTTGTCGCAATGAAAAGGTGGCGAGGGGAAGACCTCTAATTAGGGAGGTCCAACTTGGAAGACCACACAAAAATGATAAGGCAAGGTCAATGGGCCCTTGCTTGAAAATGTAAAGGCGACTGCGACCTTGTCGCAACAAGAAGAGATAAAATAAAGACTACCGAAACGATAAGGCGAGACAAGTAGGATTCTTGATTTATGAAGATACCCGCGATCTCGTCGCAACGATACATTTCCATAATAATAAAATTATTATCCAACCAAATACATGATGACAACTAAAATCTTCCATCCGAAGATAAATAATGAGAGGCAAGTATGGGAATGGAAAAGATGGAATATTGTTATTCATCTTCGATGAAAGAGTTATACATCAATAATGTTGGCCAATTATATTACAAGGAAGAACTACCAAAAAAAAAGGGAGTGAAGATTGAAATGTACGAGATATTACAAGCGCGAAAGAAAACAAAAAGAATTATCTCTTTGGTGATTCTTCTCCTTCATCCGATTCTTGATCCTATTATTCTCATCGCTTTAATTTTCTTCTTCGCTAGCCTCACTATCGTAAACGTCCGAGACAGTGATTCTCAGGAACCTTTTCAGAAAGCCAGGGATATAAATGCAGAGGGATATTGTGGTCCTTACAAACATACTCCATGGCTCCATTGCGAAAAACGAAACGGCATCATTATTAAAATTTGCCACCGTCGTTAGAAATTGTTTCTTCAACTTGAAATATTTATTCTCGCGAAGGAGAGACTCTTTGCGAGTTGTTCTTTTTTAGTTTCAAGTTCTTCAATTCTCATTTGGAAAATTCTGGCGAGTTGTTCTTTTTCGATTCAAGCTCTCTAATTCTAACTTGAAGTCTCTTCTCGGATTCTACAAATAAGTAGCAACAAGTTAATAATTTACAAGCAATACTACGTAAGTAAGAAGCGAGAAGGTATAATAAGTAACCTTCTCTATCGGATATCATATCTTTAATCAAGGAAGTATGCTCGGCATGAAGACTAACATCAACACCTAGGTTATTCTGGCATTATCTAAAACTTTCGCAGCCCAGGCGAATTCATCATCACTATTAATAACAAGAAGAGAACGAACTTGCTCTTCTCATTTGCTTAAGTATGGTATTACGATGAAGGAGTTCATCTCGTTCAACTTGCACACCAAGAAGAGATTTGTGGAATTCTGCTAACGCATGTGCACCTCTGTTAGTAATGCGATCGTTCTCATCTATGAGATCACTAATTTTCTTCCTTAAAGTCTTGATTTTCTTCTCGGAATCAAGATACATTCGTTTAAAGCGATTAGTTAAGTTTAAACTAGATCTGTGTTCGATTTCTAGGAGATGACATTTGGATTGAAGATCCTTTATTGAAAGGAGGTTAGTTTTATTTGAGAAATTACTTAGAGATTGATTGAGGTGAGTAAGAAGGACATCATCATTCATAGGCTCGGGAAATGAATGGAGAAGAATGGATTCTTCGGAGAGATTATATACGTCTGCGAGAATAATAGTCAGACAAAGAAAAATAAAAAATAACATGAAAAGGATTTGAGAATTGAAAATTATTATACCATAAAGTTGCTGATTTGAATTCTGAAGAGTGATTACTCTCTCCTTTTGGGAGTCCAGATCGGCTTCTAATTTTTGAATCTTATCGCGAGATGACGCGGCTTCAACTTCCAGCTCTTGGGTCCTCTTGTTCAGTTGTAAATTTTTCTTTTGAAGGATGTTGCGTCTTCTCTCGAGATCTGAGGCAACTACAAAAGAAGTTTTTCCAACCTATGAAAGAAGATAGAAAAACCGTTAATGCATATATATTTAAAAATTTAAAATTAACAGGGAAATATGACTACATGCATACCAAAGACCCAAGTGCGTTCAAGAAGTCAGGAGAGACAGTTCTAGAGGCTCCATTGAAAGAATTATTGCCCTCTAGTAAAGCAGCATTACACACATTTGCGAGAACCCCGCAAAGGGAAGCTAGGGGAGCATCTCCCATTCCTTGGAAAGAGTCTGAGAAGATGCTAGATAACTGATCCATAGAAGAACCGGCCAATGGAATCTCTTTAGTAAGAGAGGGATTCGAATCATGGTTATCCTCGTCATAAGATTCGGAGCTTGAGCTAAGGCGAGAAGAAGACTGAGTCTTTCGCTTCTTAGTTAAGGGAGCAGAAGATCTACCTTTGCGAACGACGGTTTTACCCTTACTTTTAATCTTCGCGGCTGCAGCTTCTTCAACTCCAACCTTCGCATACGATTAAAAGATAAGAAACAGAGGCAACCTTCGCATACGATTAAAAGATAAGAAACAGAGGCAACCTTCGCATACGGTTAAAGATAAGAAACAGAGGCAACAATATTGTTTCAAATAACAAAGGAAATGTTTCTTACTTCACTCGTAAGCGATCGAAGTATCGTCAGAGTACTCTCCAACGGATCATCCTTGTAGCTTCTTCTCAATCTGGCGATCTGAAAATTCCACAAACTCAGCAAATATAAAAAGAAAGTTGCGAGGGCAAGATTTGAAGTAGAAAACATACCTCTTTTGCCTTATCAGGCCATTTGAATTCCCAAGGATGATATCCTGCGAGATTCGTAGGAAGAATATGCGAGCCCGCGATGTAAGGGCCATTTAAAATCAAGGGTACAACCCACCACTTCTCATCCTTGGAGTGGCGAGGAGAAGTATTATTGCCCGGGTGCCAGTCAATATCTTGCATGAGTAATTTATCCTCAGGGACATTATCCTTCTTTTTCAGGCGAATGCCCCAACGAGATTTCGCATTCCTCATCTTTATCACTGAATAATTTTCAAAAAAGTTCTCTACAGTGTATTTCTCAGCATCTATTTCCAAGTTTGCGAAATCGGGGTTTCTAACAGTATTAGGGTATAAAGATCCTTTGCCAGCACCACGGTTCGCGAACTCAAGCATTAGGCGAATGCAATCGCCACATAATTGATAGACAGCCCGAGAGAATTTTTCATGGGCCAAGATTTCATAAAATAAAGGCATCTCAGGATTGTATAAGGGAATGGGAAGTCCTGCGAGAAGCTGACCTAGCGAGACTATAATTTTTTGATCATCACATTGATGATCAGAAAACAACTTTGCGAAAGAATAGATGAAGATTCTTGATCGGGAATGGTTGATAGAGTAAAACCCTTCTCGAGCAACTTCTGTTGAACTTCATCAAAAGAAGATTTGTATGCACGACTAATGAAAGCCATTATCAGTATGGGAATGGATGGGAGATTGGAGATTAGGATCAGCGTTAGAAGGGATGAAGAAAAGAATTACAGTAGCAGGAGCGCAAATTGCGGAAGGAGAGAGTCAAGAAAAGTTGCAGAGAGAAATTAAAGGAAGAAAAGAGGAGGAAAAGAAAGCTATATATAGAAAAATCAAAAAAAAAGATTCTTGAGGAAAACGAGGGCATTTAATGCGAGAAGAGACACGAACGGACGAGAATAAACGGGTGGAAGAGACGTGTCAAGAAAAGACTTTAATAGTTCTTCAAGGATACTTCATACTTCGCATACTTCAAGAGATGATACTTCATATTCACTTCTCAAAGCTTCGGAACTTCGCAAAAGAATAGAGGCAAGTACGTACTTTTCAAGTCCAGTATTCTTCCGCTCGTTCCTTCATCAACAAAGATCAAAGATTACTACAACAACAGATTTTTCCTTAAAGATCGCTCTTCAAGCAATATTCAAGGAAAAAGAGGCAAGATGTAGGATCATAATATCGCAACGGACAAGGTTCGCGGGATTAATAAACGACGGTGTCGCGAGGGAGTCGCAGGAAGCTAAAATAAATGACGCGATGAATAACGACAAACAAAACAATTGGAAGACATGAAACCTGGCGAGGGTTAAGAAGTGTCGCGAGAATGAATATTCGTGCACTTGCGACACTTCGCGAGACATTCCCGAAAATAAAGGATAGCTTAGTTGTCATCCACTATGTATTACCCTATATAAAGGGCTAAATGAGTCTGTTGAAAGGGGAGATCTTTTTGAATTGTGAAGCAAGTCATTAGGAGAGAGAAAGTTTAAGAGCGCTTTAATTTCCAAGTGTAATTCTATTTGTCTTGTGTAAACATTTCATGGAATCAATTAATAAATATTCTTGATCACACATCTTTCAATGGATTAGTTAAACAAAACTGAGTAAGGGGTGTAGTGTGGGATTTCCTGCTACTACAGACAGAATTACTAAAGGCAGACAAAGAGATCGTTAAGGGGGCACCTCCTCCTTTATAACTATAGAACTAGGTCGAATGAGTTTATACATGGAAGAAACCAAATTCTTTATTTGAACCGACTCTGTCAATTATTGCCGTCGGCTAGTCATAGAGTTTGTGTGTCCAAGATTGTGCAAGTATCGAAGGCGATGCGGGAAGAACTTGATTTCGCCACCAAATTGGAGATGACTAATTCATGAACGGAGAAGATTAGCAAGCTTATACGAGTCTGGCAGTATATAATGAAGATTAATGGTGATTTGATTTTCTGAATATCCTAGAAAATATGGATTTGTTTTACATTTGAATTCTCAACAGGGAAGGAATGATTTGGGTGGCTCTCAATATGCATCCAATACACAACTATCAACAGTTTGCAAACTGCATGCATGGTGTTTGTGTAAAGGCCTGAACGAGTATTTTCCACAACTGAAATTCCAGCAGCAACCAGCTTACTTCCTCCGAGTATTTTATGGGTTCTGGTAAGTATCTGATAAGAAATAGGAGAAGGTTTTCAAGTTGAAGTAGAGAAGGAACTAGAGTATATCTCGAATTCAAGAAGGCTGTGACAATGGGTCTTGAGAAGCTGAAGCTAGGAAGTATTGCAGTTTGGTGGAGTTGGTGGTGCTCTTACTGGTGGTGATGTATGGCAAGTGCAAGTTGGAGCAGTGGCTGGGAATTGCAGCTAAGAGAAATGGAGATCTAATTGGTGTTTGAACTCAGGTGAAGTCAAGGAGAATGACAGAAGTGTTGGTGAGCTACAGAATTGGAGCTGCAACCAATGGATAGAAGGAATGACTTCAGGTTATGACTAGAGATTACAAGGCTGAAAGAATATGTGAGTTAGATGTAGGTGACTGGTGAATAAGAGAAGGTTGCAGCTCGGGTTTGGAGTTGAGTGACTGAGATGGAGGAAGCTGTAGTTGTTGGTGATCGAACGAAGCTCGAGTTTGAGTCTGCAGCTGAGAGTAAGAGAAACAGTGAGCAATGGAAATCGAGCCTGAGTTGGATACAGAAGATATGAACTCGAAGCTGTGATGAAGAATAGTATTTGAACAGATAGTGGTTGGTTGCGGAAGACGGAGGAGAAATTGTTAATGGTCTGATGGTGTACGGAGAGGTTGTTGTGGTTGGATATCGTTAAGATGGATAAATTGACTTCTGTTGTGGATTGTTGGATGCTCGACCAGCTGGGAAGAGAATATATAGAGGAGCTCGAGTTGACTGTTGAATAGGGAATGACGAAGATGAGTGATGAGAATCAGTCGAGCTGGTAATAATCGATAAAGGGAAAAAATTGTGCTGCTGTGAGGGTTTATGACCGCAAGATGAATACAACAGTGATGACGAGATCGAGCATGAAGAAGTAAGGTACAGGGGCATGGATCGGAAGAGAAACCGGAGAAACAATGATGGCGATGTCGAGAGATGGAGAAGTTTCTGCGATCGATGGCGCGGCACTAAGAGGCGCCGGCACTTAGAGTTCTTTGGCACTTAGAGTTGGTAGTGCTGGTTATGAGTTGGTGAAGCTGAGTTTCCAGGGAAACGAGATTATGTCTTTAAGGCTGAACTTGTTCTTTGTTATCATTTGAGATGTGGAGGAACTCGAAATGGAAGTTTGGAAGGAATGGCACCGCTTCAAGGAACTTGTAAAGGGTAGCTGATAGTGTAATGGCTGGTGGTATTTGATAATGGCGTATGGCTCCGGAATAGGTTACAGATTGAAGTGGTGTTAGCTCAAATACAGGGAATGTTGATTTGCAAGTGCAGGTTGAGATGGCTTGTTTGAGTTGCATCTGGAGATAGAGAATGAAGCTACAATGGCAGTGTGTAGAATGAGTTGCAGTTTCAGTTCAAGCTGCTGAAGGTTATTGCAAGCTGTTGTTTGCCAGGTCAGCCGAACGGAATGGTTTGAGGCCATGATGATACTGAGATGAATCTGATGCTGCTGTTGAATTGGTGGTGTTGTGAAATGAGAAGGAGAATGAGATAATGGAAGTTGAGAAGTGATGGCAGTGGTTAAGGTTCTGGCTGGAACTGATGTTGCAATGCACCCTGGTATTTTGAATTACAGCTGGGATTTGAGCAGCTAATGAGATGGAAGCAAGGAATGAAATGGGTGTGTAACTGACTGAGCTGTGTTGCAGGGGCTCGAACTGAAGATGATATGGTAATGAAACTGAATTTGCAGGTCTGGAATGCAAGGGTGGTTACAGGAAGTGGCTACAAAACGCGACAAGATTGGCAAGCCAGTGGTACTAGTTCCGGGGTGCCGGATTTTGGAACGAAAGTGGGGATCATAATATTTGAGTGAATCACGAAGGGGGTATGTGTTGGATGCATGACTCGGCCACGGCATATATGAGTTACTAGTCGCGCTTTTGGGCACGTTTCCGCAAAAACAAGGAATTGGTTTAGATGATTTTTGTGAATGTATGAACATAGAGAAGGAGAGATGAGTTGCAGGAAGTACATATTTTCCTTGTGACAGTTTCAGTAGCCGGAGGCAAGTTCAGGTGGCTGGAGACAATTTTCCGGTAACAAATTCCGGCGACCGGTGATCGGATTCCGGCGATGACGTCAGTTTTCCGGCGATGAATTTTAGACGAAATTTTCAGTGGGTTATTTCTCACACATGGGCTTGGTGGACCACTTGGATATGGGTTTTGAGAAGACCTAAATTTGGAGAAAAAAAAAGTATCCTTTTGGAATGGGAGAAGCATATATATAGAAAACTCTTTCTCTAAACCTAATGTCTCCATTAGGGAGGCTTCTACTTGTTTTCTAGGGTTTCACATGATAGTTCTTCTTTGCTTTCTATGATGATTTCCAAAAACACAAGTAACTAAGTTTTTATTATTGGTTAAAGATGTAGTTGGATTTTGAAAACAAGTTATGGATTTTATGAATTAGTTTTCTCTCAATATTATCGTTTGATTTCTACGGGTTATAATAATTGCATGATTGATGTATTGCAATATGATTGAATGTTTGTTTAGTTAAGTCTAGAATTGATTGAACTCACATCCATATCTATAGCTATTTTAGGGTTTTCATCGAGCGATAACCTTGAATACGAGTAGCATGATATGATTATGGTTTGTAGTGATACATCCTTGTAGTCATATGTAGAAATTGACCTTTGTTCGAATTGTTTGCGCAATGTATTACAATTGCATTGATTAGCCTATTTCTGAAACTTAATGCTCCTAGGAATTGAACTTGATTAGCGCAAGGCGTTAGGTTATTCTTTAGGTAGAATTCACATACGCAGCTCTAATGTGTGTGTTGATGACTTAAGAAATTTACGGAGTATTCTTGCAATAAGGTATTCTATGGCTTTTGATGATAGCGAGATTAAATACGAATTCTATTCATATATTCAAAAACTTGTTTACAATTGAAGATGAAACCTTTATCCAATATTTCACATCCTTGATTTGCGTTCTTTGTTTGATTTTTGTTTATTTTTATTTACACAATCAGAAAATCCCCCGTGTTACTTATAAGATACCGAAACATATTGAAAACCTAGACCTCTCTGTGGGAACGATCCTTTCTTGCCCTTGCTTCATTATATATTTTGAGTAGTAAGAAAGTGTAATTTATTTTTGTGTCGGCTGACAACCGGTCAATTGTACTTAGTACGATAGAAACAGCAAGATTAGATCACACAACTACAAAAAAAATAGTTGGGTCTGGCTTCACAATCCCAATGAAGTCTTCAAGTCGTTAACCTACAGGGTCTCGGTAGAAACCTAAGGTTAAAGGAGAATCGACTCTAGCTTATACAACTAGTATCACACAGGAGGTGTGGCGATTAGGTTTCCCATTTGCTAGAGTTGTCCTTTATATAGTCTTTCAAATCAGGGTTTCCAATCTAAGTTACCTTGGTAACAAAGCATTCAATATTCACCGTTAGATGAAAACCTGATTAGATTCAAGCTACTATCTTTTAACCATTAGATCGAAACTTAGCTTGTTACACACAAATGAAATGCACGTTTTAGGTTTGTGTAACCTTACCCAAACATGTACATTTAGTTGGTTCAACAATAGTTAACCAAATGGTTAGCCATATGAGCACTTTCATATCAACCATATTCTTCTTCACCATAACTAGTTCAAATGACTCAAATGAACTAGTTAGAGAGTTATTCAATTGCTTAGATCTTATGGAAGTATACAAGACAAAATCGAAGCAAAAACGGTTTGATTCACTCGAATCGATTCATGAACTTTATAGCCACGGTTTGCAAATATGCATTCCTTAGTTTATATAAGTTTAAGTTCACGAATAACCGTTTTTATAAAATATCCAACCTAAGTACGCGGACTGGTACGCGGACTTAAGTACCCGGAATAAGTTTGTTTTCAATTCACAAACTCCAGCAGATTTTCACGGGATGTGAACTTACGATGGTGCGTGTACTGGTACGCGGACTTTAGTTTCGGTTTTCCTGAGCAGCAAAGTACGCATAATTTGGTGCAAGGAATAAGGACTTATACATTTATGAGTTATCACACAATGTTTATATCCAACAATGGTTATATACTCTCATTTCAATCACTGAAAATTCTTAGAGGACGTTATATAGTTGTTATTCACAAACCATTTTTCGTCAAAGCAATTTTCAAGTAATTGAAACTTAATATGACTTTCGTCACTAGTAAAGATGAACTTGGCCAAAGCGAAAGCTTACCAACACATATTTCGATAAATAGATAAACGAGATAAACTCGGCTCAAAATAGCAAATGTGTATAATCATAGTCTATATAGCAGTACGACTTTTGTCTTAAGATAGGAGATAGAGTAGATAGAATTTTGAGTGATAGATAAGTTCTAGTCTCCACATACCTTTTATTCGATGAAGTTCCACCAGAATTAACCTTTTTCAACTCAGTTCTTACCACATCAAGATACTTCATTGTATTGACAAGTTGTTGTTTTGCATCCTCAAAGTTTTTGAGAAAGTCAAGAACCACTTCAGCTGAAATCTCTTCAACCTCCTCAATATCCGCATCAGGAGATTGAGGAAAAGATCATTTAACTTCAACAAAGGTTCCCTTCTTTTCATCGAATTCGAAATATACCGCATTATCAACGAAGTCTTTAGGTAAATCCCAAGAGCAAGAAGAAGAAGCCATTGATAATAGGAAGCATAGAGTGAGATGATTCAACTCAATAGGAAAGGTATATAAACAGTTTCAGAAACACTTAGGGTTCACAATATTGGTTTGTAAGAGAATCTCGAAACCGTACATGTACCCGTAAGAAGAGGGTCCACAAAACCCCAACCAAAAAGACTTATTTGTGAAAATAAGATTACACAACACCTTGTTGCTTGAAAAGATTCATGCATCTTAGCTCTTTACAAACTAAGATTGAAAGCATAAGGCAAAAGTAAAACAAAGAAATAACAACGAGAAAATACTCATGTAAAAGTGTTAACTGACAATCCATCTAAGAACGATAAGAAATTAGCTAGATAATCAGAGACCCTTTGCCAATAAGTATACATCATCAATTCTCACTCAACCAGGATTTTCGTAAGTGACATTTCAACCTTGTGATTAATTAACACAAGTATGAGCCTTTAGCTCATTAAATGAATATTGTTTTCGGTTATCCTTCTTCCTTCGGGACTTTAGAGGAAGACCATTATGATGTGAAAAGTTGTCATAAAATTTTCTCTTATCAAAATATGACTCATAGTATCGATTCTTACCTGAAGAATTTCGGCTATAGAAGGTTGACAGCATGTTGACGATTTCATTATAACCTTCAATTAACTCCTTTAGGTTATTTCTTATATCATCATCTTTGCCCTTTTCTTCTGATACCTTGTTCACATTAACTGTATCATTATCTCCCTTTTTAAAGAGGGAAATTTTCTGATCTTTTCTTAGACGATTTTTGTTAAGACGTATGTTCTGCTTCCGAGCGTTCGAGGAACTCATTGAACTGACTTTCCTGGTAGCATACACAGGGTAAGTACGAAAACCAATTGGTTTAGACATACTAATGCCAGTTACACCTTTGAGAATTAAGTCTAAGGTGTGTTGAAGTCGAACAAAGGAATTTTTATTCAACCTAGAGTTCCCTTTTGTTTAACAGAATCTTTTGCCTCATAAAAGAGACATACTTTCTGATCACAAGAGTGATTAGATAGTGCATTCATAACAGCCTCGTTTGGAGATTTCTTCCTTCCATGTGATGTGGAACATCCTTGATTAGAGGAGGTGACTAACACATCTTTTATGATATGAAGGGATTCTGATTTTACTTCTGAACAAGGAACTTCTTCAGTTGTAGCAGAAGTACATGGTACATTAGAATGCTTAGAGCATCCTTGAATAAAGAGTTTACTAAAGCGATGTTCAATTTCCAAAACATCCTTTTTGAGGCTTGCCTCGATAACCATACGTGAAGAATGATCTTCAGTATTTTCTTTGAAATTACAGTCTCTTACTACACCAAGAAGAATATTGACATGTTTTTTCAACCGATTAAATCTATCAGCTTGGATTCTAACAAGATTTAGAATCAATTCACTCTCTTCAGCTGTTTCCCTTTCATTAGTAGAGATAAAATCTTTTGATGGGTAATCGGAATAACACATGTCAGTGTCTGTCTGTCTCGTCCGAAAACACTAAGTTCATCTTTATTTGAGATTGACGAATCTTTCTCTTTAATAGATACAGTTGAGACAAAACTTTTATTTATGGTGATGCGTTTATCGGAGATAGTACTTGTCCATAGATTCAGATCTCTACAAACACATACTTATAAGGTCTTTAAACGTGTTTGCCTGCTCTAATACCAATTGAAAAAGAGGGGGTACAATAACCACACCCAATATTTTTCTTAGAAATTTGTATGGACTAACTCCAATATACTTTTAAGAGAATCAATTAGACAGTCATACTCAATCTTAATAAAAGTATATCAAAGAGTTATATCTCTCTTTCTCGATTGATATTACTCTTGCAAATAGAAATCTGTGAGTCTAATTTAATACAAGAGAAAACACTTGAACGGTACCAAAGACCAATGTTCAAGGATCAATCAATTTCAATCAACAACCAAAGGTTGGATTTCCCAATTGATCGATTCAAACGCACAACTTGTGATATTTAAATTATATAACAAAATATAATGCGGAAAAGAAATAACACGAGACACGGAAGTTTTGTTAACAAGGAAACCGCGAATGCGAGAAAAACCACAGGACCTAGTCCAGTTGAACACACCTTTGTAGTAAGCCTCTCTGAGACACTAGCCTACTTAAGCTAACCCGGTCTGGATGTGTAGTTGAACCCCAATCAATCTCACACCTGATCCAAGGTACGGTTGCCCTCCTTACGTTTCGATCCCAAGCAGGATACTACGCACTTGATTCCCTTAGTTGATCTCACCCACAACTAAGAGTTGCTACGACCCAAAGTTAAAGATTTTAATAAACAAATCTGTATCACACAGAAAAGTCTACGGTAATAAATAAATCTATCTCCCATAGAAATACCTACGAGTTTTGTTCCATCTTTTGATAAATCAAGGTGAACAAGAACCAATTGATAACCTAGACTTATATTCCTGAAGAACAGCCTAGTATTATCAATCACCTCACAATAATCTTAATCGACTAGCGAAAGAAGATATTGAGGAATCACAAACGATGAGACGAAGATGTTTGTGACTTCTTTTAATCTTGTCTATCGTAGAAATCAATCTCAAGTCAATCTTACGATTGTACTTAGTACGATAGAAACTTGACAAGATCGAGATCACACAACTACAAAGAAAATAGTTAGTGCAGCTTCACAATCCCAATGAAGTCTTCAAGTCGTTAACCTACGGGGTCTCGGTAGAAACCTAAGGTTAAAGTAGAATCGAATCTAGCTTATACAACTAGTATCACACAGGAGGTGTGGGGATTTGGTTTCCCATTTGCTAGAGTTCTCCTTTATATAGTCTTTCAAATCAGGGTTTGCAATCTAAGTTACCTTGGTAACAAAGCATTCAATATTCACATAGTTAGATGAAAACCTGATTAGATTCAAGCTAATATCTTTCAACCGTTAGATCGAAACTTAGCTTGTTACACACAAATGAAATGCATGTTTTAGGTTTGTGTAACCGTACCCATACATGTACATTTAGTTGGTCCAACAATAGTTAACCAAATGGTTAGCCATATGAGCACTTTCATATCAACCACATTCTTCTTCACCATAACTAGTTCAAATGACTCAAATGAACTAGTTAGAGAGTTGTTCAATTGCTTAGATCTTATAGATGTATACAAGATACAATCGAAGCAAAAATGGTTTGATTCACTCGAATCGATTCATGAACTTTATAGCCACGATTTGCAAATATGCATTCCTTAGTTTATATAAGTTTAAGTTCACGAATAACCATTTTTAAAAAATAACCAACCTAAGTACGCGGACTGGTACGCGGACTTAAGTACCCGGAATAAGTTTGTTTTCAATTCACAAACTCCAGCAGATTCTCATGGGACGTGAACTTCCGATGGTGCGCGGACTTTAGTTCTGGTTTTCTTGATCAGCAATGTACACATACTTTGGTTCAAGGAATAAGGACTTATACATGTATGAGTTATCACACAATGTTTATATCCAACAATGGTTATATACTCTCATTTCAATCACTGAAACATTCTTAGAGGACGTTATATAGTTGTTATTTACAGACCATTTTTCTTCAAAGCAATTTTCAAGTAATTGAAACTTAATATGACTTTCGTCACTAGTAAAGATGAACTTGGCCAAAGTGAAAGCTTACCAACACATATTTCGAGAAATAGATAAGCGAGATAAACTCGGCTCAAAATAGCAAATGTGTATAATCATAGTCTATATAGCATTCTGACTTTTGTCTCAAGATAGGAGATAGAGTAGATAAACTTTTGAGTGATAGATAAGTTCAAGTCTCCACATACCTTTTATTCGATGAAGTTTCACCAGTTCCTTGAGTAGTTCTTCGTCTTTGTATGATGATCGCCATGGAGTCTAGAGCTCAACTACACTTTCTATCCTAGTCCGAGACTTAGCTATAAGTAGACTAGAAATTAAGACTTATAGTTTTGATCACTAACATTGACAAACATGCTTGAGATAGCAACGCATGCGAGTTCGACCGAGCAGTGCTCTAACAGAAGAGACTAGCATCCTAGTAATGTTCATACTTTACAATTCCTCACTTAGCAACATCACATATAGAATAAACCGTGCATACTACAAAGATTTAGAAGATGGAAATAGAATGACAGTTGTATCTTTAACAGGTTAGTGACTTGGATTTCTACTTCTAATCCTAGTCATGCTTGTCACATATCTCCCTAACCTTATCCTAGTCACACTTACCACATATCTCTCTAACTTGAGTTGGAGAGACACCTCATGTTGGCCACATAGAACAGCTCACATAATTATTACCCTCATCTAGTATAGCTTTAACGAGATTGTTATTTTGCCATATCATAAACGAGAGATTCATATCATAAACGATAAACCATATCATAAACGAGAGATTGTTAGATTCATATCATAAACGATAAACCATATCATAAACAAGATATTTTTACTAGTCCAACTTAGCATAAACTAATAAAACATTGTCGATAAACCATATCTTGTTTATCATAAATAAGATCAGTTATATGAGTAGAACTATAAACCATATCATAAACGATATTGTTACTAATCCAACTTATCATAAACTAATATGACATTAACTTAACCTAACCAAGATTTGATGTTAAATTATAAAAAGCCAACACTATTTACAGGATAGGAAAAATAACACCGCCTTACTAATCTGTTAAGAATAATAATAGTTACCCACAGGTAAGGTATTCATCTTTATCTACAAATCTGATTCGTCCGACATCACCACATTTACCCGTCTTATTGTCTGGGTCGTGCACTTCTCTTTATTTTCAGGACCTATATCAAAATCACCATCTGATTCTTTCGAAGTCATGTTGTATCTAGCAAGACCCTCCACAGAGCTGTCAGAGTATTCGGTGGCATCCTCCCCCGAGTTGAGAAACCCCATCCCCCCGTGTTATATGAAGTTCTCTGGCTCATCTGTTATCGTCTTTAATCGGGTCCGCCAGTTTGCAATATCTTGCCCGTTCTCGTAGTACTTAAATCTTCTTGCATCGAGCCACTGTTTAATTTGAAGGAGATGCTCTGTAGAAATTGCGTTAATATAACAAACATCGATCCCGAAGTCCTTAAACACAAATGTCATATTGAACACCTCCGGGCCAGATTGAGTTCGCACCAGATTTACAACCTCTGTCTCTTCTAGAGTGAGTACGAAGAAAGGTGTTTCACTAAGTGTAGATAGAGAAAAACGAGTTGCTGGTTTTTACGAAATTGAGGAGACGACCGTGCGGAGGAAACTCCTTGAACCGAGCAAACTGTATAACCTCACACAGATGCACTGCAAAAAGGGAGTGCTTTGAATTCGAGAGATCAATCTATAGGACTCCGACCTAAACCAAGACAATGGCCGTTCCAGAGTCAATTCAGTCACAAGAGAGGATGGGTCGATCTGTAGAAGGGAAACTGAGAAATGTGTGAGATCAATGGTGATCGAAGATTGTAGGTGTGTTGTGTATTCTGTGTGAATAAATAAGATAAGTTCTGATTGATTGAATTTGCTCTGTTGAGAGTAATTGCTCAGACGTCGAGTTGTTAATCTCTTGTTGTCTGTTTGACGAAAGATTGTCTTCTTCCTTTCAATCATGATTCAGAGACTTATTTATATTGCAAGAATTGTAAACACCTTGAACCCATGAAGTGTGACAGTTGCTGGAGTTAAAGAGTAGAGAAGTGTGAATCGTGTTAAAACCAGTTGCTCATCGTGCGGAGACTTGGTTGATTTTCCACCACTACTTTGTTAACTCCTCTAACTGCTTGCACGACTTGCTCACATTCTCATCGTGTGTATGAACACATGTGCCGTAGACCGCCAGACTAAAAACCTAATCATGATTCAAAGACTTATTTATATTGCAAGAATTGTAAACACCTTGATCCCATGAAGTGTGACAGTTGCTGGAGTCAAAGAGTAGAGAAGTGGGAATCGTGTTAAAACCAGTTGCTCATCGTGCGGAGACTTGGTTGATTTTCCACCACTACTTTGTTAACTCCTCTAACTGCTTGCACGACTTGCTCACATTCTCATCGTGTGTATGAACACATGTGCCGTAGATCGCCAGACTAAAACCGTAATTGATATCCTCCCATGTGAAACGATTGATGTCTCGTGATTGTGGAGTCTGTGAGGCAGACGTGTATTTAATTAGTCAGACTTAATGGGACGATGAGTCCTTGTATTGCTGAGTCAAACGTGATTTGCAAATGTTCAGAGACTCATGGATTGAACGTATTTGTTGAGACATAGGTATAATTCTCGAATAAATGTTGACAGTTAAGGTGACCAAATATTGCTCATTTGATGAATTGTTGAATATTGATAGTTGAACCAATATTCCTTAGTCTGAGCAAATGTTGCTCATCTGAGCAAATGTTGCTCATTTGATGAATTATTAATTTTAAATACTGGCAACTGAACCGAGTATAATAATTAATGTGTTGATTACGGTATCAACATAAAATTATTAGTGTTTGAATCTGGAATTATGAACCTTGGATTCGAAACCCTAAGATCAATTGATGATTTATTGAAAATCAACCACGGAGTGAAGGAGGGACCGACTATATGGGATGACGAGTCGATCATGATTCGATCATGTAGCACCCAGATGCTCGAGTGAGCAAATACCAAAGTCTCTTGAAGACCAGTTGGTGAAAGGATGATTAAATGCTGGTTTAATCATTTATTATAATAACACTCATCTGAGCCTTAGGTTATAAAACCTAATTATGAAGAGATGAGGGACCGACCAAGGGGTCATGAAACCGTCCCTGGTTGGTCACGGTACCGAATGCCGATCATTTTATGAAATTCCAAATTGTTTGGAAGAGTTTGAACCTAATGTGAACAAATTAGGTCAAATGATGAAAGTATGTGGGACCGGCCTCTTGCAAGCCAAAGATCCAACCTTGGTCGGTCAAGGTAATATGCTCATGTCACCAAAGTGTTCGTGTCTTAGTCCTGAGAATTTTGATATTTCTGACGTGCATTTGAGCAATCATTTGAGAAAATATGAACAAATCAAGGTTTTTTGCTCAAATTGAGGAAACTTCATAAGATGAAGGAAATAATAATAATAAAATAAGGAATCATGAAGTGTGGGACCGGCTATGGCCAAGGCATGACAGGCCGGCCAAGAACCCCGGTCCCATGACACTTTTCCTAATTTTATACTCCCTCCATTCTTTTTTAATAGGCTGGTTTTGTTTTTTGAAAAAATTAAGGAAATTAAGAGAGCCAATCATTGAAAGTGGTCCTCATGATACTTGTCAATAAAATAAGTAAAGTGCAATGGTCCCCATGACAATCAAAGAAAAGAAGTAAAGTGAAATGGTTGACACTTGTCAAAAGAAGTTAAGAGAAAAATGGTCCAGGAAAAATAAAGTAACATTTGACTTTCCCAATTAGGAAACCAGCCTATTTTTTGTAACATTTATTCATAGAAACCAGCCTATTATTTAAGAACGGAGGGAGTATTATTTTCATGATTTTAGGGAAATATCATGAAATCAAGGAGTTTGTTGAAATAAAGGAGTTTTCCTTAAAGTGAAGGAGTTTCCATGAGATGAAGGAAACAATAATAATTAATAATAATAAAATAAGGGATATGTGGGACCGGCCATGACTAGAGCATGGTCGGCCGGCTAGGGCCCGGTCCCGCGAGTCTTCCCTAATTTTATATCTTTTCCTTGATGTGAAGGAAATATCATGAAATCAAGGAATTTCATGGGATGAAGGAAATAATAATAATAAAATAATAAGGAATGCAAGGTGTGGGACCGGCCACAACTAGGGCATGACCGTCCGGCTAGTGAGCTCGGTCCCGTGACACCTTTCCTAATTATTTATTATTTCCTTGACACGGAGGAAACACCATGAAACTAAGGAGTTTCCTTAAAATGAAGGATATTTGTTCAAATGAAGGGATTTTCATGAGATCAAGGAAAAATAATAAAAATATAATAAAATAGAGAATTAGGCGTGGGACTGGTCGGACGGTGAGCCCAGTCTCCTAGCGGCTCAGCTAATATTTTATTATTACAAATTTTCTTCCTATTTTGCATAGGTTCATCGTTCCTTCGTATTTTGGAATGCTCGTTCGTGCATTCAGGTGCTCGTTAGTGCATTATTGTTGAGTACACTTGCACCATTTTGGTCGGGGCTTACTCGATAGTGGCTCAGATGCCCGTACATTGAATATTTATCACTAACCCATGGAATTCTCTTTGGGAAGAACCACAAATTAAAGTAATGAAATATTATGAAGAACGTAGAATATTTAGAATATTCAGTTAATGAATTTAAGGATTAGAGATATTTAATTGATGGCTCTATACTAGCAAGCATGCTGTCTAGTAGCATTAATTATCTGAGAGTTGAGTAATATGAGCTTGTTGAAGCGTCATATTTATTTTATATATTCAGGGAAAACATTGTTACATCCTGAAGACGTTATTGCTCTATACTAGAAGGAAAGTTGTCTAGGAGCCGTTCAATCATTCGATTCTATATATAAGTAATTACTGAAATTGCTCAGTATTCATGAGATATGCCGTTGCCTCAGCTGAGAGACTACACATCTACATATACTCTGAGAGACAGTATTCTCAGTCAGAGATTCTTGTAGCATGAGATTTCATGCTTCGATGAGAGACATGAGTCTCAATACTCATCTGATTGTTGGATCAGGAGCATGTATAATTATAGTTTTACGATTTTAGCCCTTGTCGAAAATTCACCATCTACATTAAGTCCCCTGCTTAGTGAGGGACAGTCATGTTCCTCGATCAAGACTTGATGGTTTTTTTTTTTTAGTTCTGAGCGAAATAAGTCATTGAACTTAGTCGTAAGATAGGATGTTACCGGATTTTTGATTGCTTGGGCGAACCATGGCTTGAACGAAGATCCCAGTGGTATGATAGAGCATCGTTTAACGAGCGTAAATTGGTGTAGCACTGCTGATTTGGTGATGAAACCGTTTTTGTTGCGTGTTTGTTATTGGTATATCCATGACTCCATGTATTTCGCCTCAGATAGTGGTGAATTCTGTTTACAACCACTCTTCTGGCTCTTCCGGGGAACGTTCCAAAATATCAAGTCAAAGATGAAGACTTCTGCATATGCTCATACCGAGGTAAATCAACCTTTCAGAGACGCTGAAAAGTTGACACATTGTATCCCTCTCGATCATCTGGGAGTCGTCCCTCATTAGTAGAAGCACCGCCGACTTCAGCAAGTGAGACTACCGGCTGAAGATGAAGTTCGGCTTTGCGTTGATGGTGTAGCTCCTGATCCAATGTGGATGAAGAATTTCGTCATAAATCATCAGAAAATTCAGAAGTTAGGTCTTCATTGAAATTGTTGTAGAATCTCCGTCCAATGTCGGATTTTTGTGATCTACCCATGTTTATTCATCCCCAGAGAATTTCCAAGCTTTAGCAAAGAATCTTTTCGGCTTTTGAGTACGTTTAAGGTCCGAAATTGACGAAACAGTAAATTTCTAGGAGGTTTTCAGGAACTGGAAATTTTCAGCTGTCATGCAGTCCAAAGTTTTGGCCACATCTTTTTGATCGTTTCTCCAATTGTCGTGAATTTTGGATATGTTGTAGAGGACATACATACGAAGAGAATGGTACATGAATCATACCTAAATTCTTCACCAATTTCTCTCAACTCGCTTCTTTGTGCAGGACAGTGTAAAATCATCTCAGACGAGCTTGTTGTAAAACGCTGATGTTGTGTTTTTAGTTCATTCGCTTGTGTCTTGAATGGTTGGTGAAGGATTTTAATGTCATTGATTTATTTGATATCAAAACCCCTTGATTGATACATGAGCATGGTGCTTGCAGTGCCATCTTGTTTCTGTCAGTCGTAAAAACATCACTTCTGAAACCCTGGTCACAGGACCATAACTGAGGTTGCTCTCAAGAGGGGATGATGTAATGACCATGGTTGCATGTCCCTTTAGTAGTTCCTTTTAAGATGAATGATTAGCACTGGAGAGCCCGGCGCCACGAGTCTTGGACTGTGAAATTGATCGTCATGATTAGTGGACCGTCAGTCCCTAGTATTTTGTTAAATCTCTCATTTTCATTTTCCCTTTTTCCGGCAAGACCTAGATAGAAGACCCGTGTAGAAAAATTGATGTAAATACCCATGTGGTAGAAGTTTGAGGTACCTTGATGAAGAACTTGGGAAAAAGACCTGGTGGACATTGATCGACTGTAGAGGTTATGAATCCCGTCCACGAATTTCTGCTTGCATGTTGTATGCTCTGGAAGCTGTAGGAACCTCATACGACGTCGGAATTCGGTGCTTGACCCCAACTTTTGAAGATAAGAGACTGAGTTATCATATGAGAAAAGAATAACTCAATTTGGAGTTATGTAAGTCACCCAAACAAGCATGCACATTTGTAATTTGTAATCTCGTATGAGAATTTTCAGATTTCATAGACCTAGCAATAAAGGCCATATCTTTCAGCTCGTATGTACGATTAATAGGCCCTTTTGGTATGTTGTAGAAGAGACATAGACGAACATCTTTCATTGAGGAAGCATTGTCCCATTCCTCACCCATTGGTACGTTTTTGTAAACCCATGTCCTGAAATATGTTGTATCTCCTTTGTAGAGGCGATGAGAACATCTTGTAGAAGACTTTGGCTTGTGCCCGTCTGTCGTGCAAGCTTTGGGAAGACGTTCATGTTAACATGTTTTCATGTCTACACATCTTGATATGAATCGTTAGGGATTGAAGAAATTTGATCCATCGAGTAACGCTTCAGAGAATAGATAGTTGATGAAGCGGGATGTTGCTCATAAAACCGTTGTCGATGCTGAGATCATGGATGGTGTTCCTCTAGAGATTATTGTTGATGCTGATACCATGGTTGAAGTTGCTCCAAAGACCGAAAAGGCTAAAACCATGATTATAGATATAATCTTTGCTCCTCCATCCAGTGAGCCTTTTACATTCACGAACTAGTTGATGAGTTGAGCGTCCCTAAGATGAAGGTGTACTGAGAATTCAACCTGAATGCTCCTGAAAGCATAACTTTACCATGAACTGGCTTTGTCGGTGAGTCGACGTTGTTGCGGTAGATAGCAGCATCAATTTTCATACTGGATGTGATTGGTGAAGACAGGAAGTTCCTCAATCGTGCAGGGGATTGTGATGTAGAGAAATCCCGTTGATGAAGTTTCACGGAATCACCTCAGGTTGCCCAGTGTATGTTGAAGGATTTAGTGCCATCCATGTATGAATGATGTTGTATCTGCTTCAGAAGTCTTATCATGGGATAATGAAGATGTAGCATCAGAACATCGCAACATCAAT
Source organism: Papaver armeniacum (assembly GCA_023531295.1). NCBI lineage: Eukaryota > Viridiplantae > Streptophyta > Magnoliopsida > Ranunculales > Papaveraceae > Papaver > Papaver armeniacum. Next base: position 211,757 of record JAJJWW010008194.1, read on the forward strand.
ACTTCGCGAGAGTAATAAACGACAGCATTGCGAAGGTGTCGCAGAGAAGTAATATAAATGACGCACAGGATGACGATAACCAAAACATGAGAAAGGTGTGAAGATTTAGCGAGATTTAGGAGCGTCGCGAGGACAAATGCTTATACATTTGCGATACTTCGCGAGTCATTCCCGAAAATAAAGGACAGCTTAGCTGTCATCCACTATGTAAAAACCTATATAAAGGGTTGAGTAAGTCTGTTGTGGGGGGAGTTCTATTTGAATTATTAAGCAAGTCATTAGGAGAGAGAAAATTTAGAGTGATTGTAATTTCTTTAGCTCTGTTCTATCTTCCCTTGTAAACATTTCAAGAAAATAATCAATAAAATCTATAGTTATTCATCTTCAAATGGATTAATTGAGTAAATTCTAGTGAGGGGTGTAGTGTGGGATTTCCTGCAACTACATATGCGCTAGAAACAGGGACGAAGGAAGATTGAAGATAGAAGATTGCAGTTAAAATCATTCAAATCAAGAAAATAAGAAAGGAAAATGTTAGATCAGATGAGGTAGAGGAGTTAAAAAACAAGGAATATGATGAAGATATGGAGTACAGTTCGATTACAAAAGCAATGATTAATGAATTTCATGAAAATATCATAGGAAGAATACATAAACGAGATTTTGAAGGAAAGAAGATTACAGATAGGGAGAAGATATCGTCTTTGAAAGAATGGGAAAAGCAGAAAATAACATTCACAGTAGCAGAGGTACCTAGAGAGGGTTTAAATCATACATCTCCACTAGTGTTCACGATAACTGCATGCAAAAAAGGAGGAGAACCGGCAAAAGCAGCGGAAGAATGGACAATAAATAGAACTTTGGTGGATACAGGGAGTTTGGTGAGTATCATGTTTTACCATACCTACAAAAAATTAGGATATAAAGATGAAGAAATGATTTCCCCAACGTATTGTATCTATGGTTTTGGTAAATCTATAACACAACCTAAAGGAGAGATAAAATTACGAATTTTGCTTGGAGAAATTGAAACACAGGCGACATTGAGTATAGTGGATATGGAATCGCCGTACAACGTGTTGTTAGGGAGACCATGGGTACATGCAATTAAGGCTGTAGCGTCAACGTTTCATCAGTGTATCAAATTTCCTATGCCAACTGGAATTGGTGAAATTAGAGGGGATATTGATAAAGGAAGAATATACCATCAAATCGAAGTAAAGCATTATGAAGAACAAGTGAAGAAGCGAAGAGATCGCAGGAAGATGGTAAAAGCAGCTAAGAAAGAAGAAGAGTTTAGAATTTACATGATAAGAGCAAAAGAAGGAAAAGAAACAGCAGGTGCGACAGGTTTAAAATGGCGAGGTTTCTTGGGAGATTGTTGATGGTGGATTTTCGTTTAAGGTTAAATTTGTAAAAACCGAAAAAATCATGCGCTGACATCTTGTAAAAGATAAAGCCATTTATAAGTGTTGGATACTCCCTCACTTAATTCACCAAGAATGGAGCATGTAGCAACAATCCCATTCTCGTGAATACAAGAAATTCCTCCGAGGTTGGAGCATGTGGCAACAATCCCTTCCTATGAATTTCATATCGGCCTTGTATTTCCAGTACTCATTATCGGTGTGGCATGACAGTGAGTGTTACTCTTACATAATAACACGAACCTCCAAGCACTATAATGAAACAATGTACGAAATACCCGTACATGCGACTCTCGGTGTGTTATACTAGCACGATTGAGCCCCTCTCGGTGTGTTATACTAGCCCGATTGAGCATCCGGGTGGCCCGTATCGGTCCAGGATATGATCCGATCATGATCATCCAACTCCATAAGCATGATTGGATGACCCCGGATCAATTCCATCACCCCCAAGCGGTATGGAATACCCACGGCCCGACCCCGCATGGTCGGTCATTGGCCTAGCTTGCCAAGAAACCGTTCATACCAAGCATTATGGACGGAAAACCCTAAATTAGGGTTTGCGGCATATTACATGTGTTGCAAAGAAGTCTCAACCATCCATCTTCGCAGGTATAAATGGAGGGTGTAGATGTAGACTTAAAGGGCACAGAGCATGTCAACACGATCACCGTGGGACCGCCTACACACTTGACCAATCGGTCAAGACCAACAATGTTTAGCCGTGACAAAATCGTCACCCAAACAAGAGATGGCGCACGGCTTTGAAAGCCAAAATTAGGGTTTCAAGCCATCACGCGCGTCCATCTTCTCCGGCACAAATGGAGGGTCACAGATTAGATTAAGCAAGGGTCGGTCATACCAGCATGACCACCGTGGGCCCATCTACCTCCTCATGTGTTCGGCCAAGGCATATCATGCCTGGTCAATCCAAAACGTGCGTCCAAACTAGCATGGCCACGCCTCCCAAACCACTGGCCGATCTCGACCGCTCAACTTCACTTAGGATGATTTGAATGGCTTAGATCACGTTTTCATGGGATATTCGGGTATAGGCATGATCACCAGCCTGCCATCTTCCCGTCAAACCCATCGACCAAGACCAGACCAAATTAGGTCGTCTTGGAACGCGTCGGAAAAAGCATGATGCGCGGCCTTTTGCGGCATCAATTTCCTATTGCAAAATCGATCTCAACCACTCCTCTTTTAGGTCAAATTGAGTGGCCTAGATCGCACCTTCATGTTCTGAGTGAGACATGGACATGTACACCGGCATCTTTGTCATACATATGCCGGTCGGTCCTCTCCAAATCCCTTTCCATGCTTGGTTTCGACCAAGAGTGAAGAGTGATGCTTGCACACCTCTTCAAAAACCCTAATATTCATTAACGATCGCGAGATGAGTGTCTCAAAGATCATCTCATCCGTCCAACTTCACCGACTTGGTTATACAACCCCGGTCGGGAGTTATTTGGTCGGTGAGGCGTCATTACCCATCACTTTACCACACTATAATGCGATACTGCATAAAATACACACGATACTTCACAAGTATCGACTTCGAATAACACGGTTATTCAATTCAGCATTTCATGCTATCTTTCGTGGATCCACGATCCACACATTCCGAACATCAATCATGTCACAAAGGCGGGGATACATCATTTGGGGTATTGGTCTGGCGGTTTACGGCGTGCGGCGTGCAACGCGCCATCACAGAACGTGTCGGGTTGTCATGGACGGTTAGAGATGAAGCAGGAGAAGTGGGCAAGACCGGTCGTGTGGCACCGACGCACAACTCCACTACTCCATCACTCCACTTCCTCCACTTCCCACGAGAGACGTGAATAAGGCTCAATGACTTGTATAAATAGGTTCTCCGCCCTATTTCAAACAACAACACAAGTTCGAGACGAGGCGGAAAACCAAGTGTTAATACAAAAACGTATTCAAACACCCGAGCTTGCTTGCATCAATCACAAGCCTGCTCACCTTTTTACATTACAAGTCATAAGCAAGCCAACACCTTCACAATCTCAACACCTTCTTCGCTTCCCTCCCTAAGATCAACCCCATCTCCTTCACTTTGTGACCGAAACAAGTCCGGGCAGCCATTTCTTGGTTTAGGTAGGACTTGCCTGATTGATCTCTCGAATCTACAAGCACTCACCGCGCAAAGTGCATTTGTTTAAGGTTTAAATTCATTCCTCGTCCACACCCCAAATTACCAAATTCTACAGGAATAGTTTTTACCCATAAAAATTGGCGACCACGGTGGGAGGTTAATCTCTCGGTTGTAAAGTCAATTTCTTGAAATCCGATTCAATTTTATCAATTTCAAAAGGGTAGATCTTAGAATCAATTCAATTAACAATTCATTTCAAGATGGTGGAATTAAGGTCGGATCAGCAATCAACTACGATGGGGCTAGTGTGGGTACCAATCACGGTGTCGAAGTACTGTCGGTGGAACTACCGTAGCCAACACATCTCGAGGAGCCGTTACCTCTATCACCAACACTAGGGGAGCATGAGATATCCCCGTAGGTGTAACGCCTCCCATCACCAGAGCCAGAGCAGCCGCAAATCCCGGCATCTCCTCAAGTGTAACACCTCCAGTGGTCACCAGAGCAACAACTTTCACTCCTCCATCAGGACGAGGAGCCGGAGGCACAAGAGGAGGACCACCGTCCATTACCGTTGCAGACTTGATGGAGAAACAAGAAGTTCTTGCTAAGACTCAAACAGATATGGCCGCAACTCAGAAGGAGGTACTCGCTTTCCTCAAGACCTTGACTGAACGATTGCCGCAGGATTCACGTCAATCTTTGGAGCCAACAAGAGATGCCTTCAATTCACCGGAGAGGGCGTTTCCACCGGACAGAAGCTCGTGTTGCTCCGAATGTTCAAGAGAAAGGGACCCGCCACCCAACTTCATCACACGTGAGGATCTAGAACGACTCCTTCAAAGCCGAGGCAAAGGTAATCGACGGATGCACACCAACACCAACCTCCATACCCTCAAGATATGCAACGAATCCCTCTTCCAAGAGGTTACACCTCTCCCAGTTCTCCCTTTACGATGGTCTTGGTAATGCTCGTGAACATGTCTCTCGGTTCTTGGAATCCTTGGGGAACATGAATACAATCATGTTCTGCGCTGAAAGAATTCTCGAAATCACTTACGGGGAGGCGTACACAGTACAACAACATCGCGCCTAAAGCATATCCAACTGGAGCGAGATGGTCGGTGCTTTCTATAGAAAGTATTTCTTCGTGTGTACGAACAAATCACCTTTTCGGATCTAGGAAGAATTCTTGGCGGAACAACGAGCATCCTAACGACTTCGTCAAAGGGTTCAGAACTCAAGCGTTTGGATTGTCATGACCCGAACGTCACCGAACGACAATTGGTGGAGTTGTGCATTAACGGGATGATACCCATATACCGCGCTCTATTAGAAAATCTTGGCTTTCAAACGTTCTCTGAACTCCACGAAGCTGCCAAGCGTTTAGCAACAACTGCACCAGCATTGCTAGAAAGAACCAGAGTCGTTCGAAGTGAAGATTCACGTGAAAGTCGAGGGAGCAGGCGTCTCACGAACAAGCAATACAACACTTGGTCTTGCAGTGAGTGTAGTGGGCGGAGGAGAAAAAGGAAAGCTCCGGTGACGGAACAACAAACCAAGCGGATATCCCCAGGCACACAAGACTTCGTCTCGAAAAGGATCAGACAAAACTCCTGCACAAAACACTAAAGACACGGGTTTTCCTTTTCCCATGAACGAAGTGATAGAGCTCTTGGAAGCGTGGATCCAAGATGATGCCGTAAAGCTTCCCCCTATCAGACGTCCTCCAACCGAGGAAGAAATGGCAGATCCCGAGATCTGTTGCTACCACGAGTTCGTCCATCATCCAACCAAAGATTGCAACGAGTTGAAACAAATATTCGGGGAAAAGGTAGAGACAGGGGGAACTCCGGCTTGGAAACGAGGGTGTTCATAGAGACCCTTTACCTATCGGAACTGCATGATTTCGGGGATTGTTCGCAAGACCGTACAATATATGATGGAACACATATGTGAAATCTTGTACTTCTCCAAAGGACAGCGTCAAGACATATTTGCGGCCCTCAACCACGTTGTGTCAGGTAGGCGTTTGCATCCGGTAGCTTGATCCGGGAACCCGAGTCTTTCTGAAAGACATGTGCAATGGAAGCGGGACTCCTAACCGTCGCTCGTTTGAGAAACGTAGAATTCGATAGCGTGTTAATTGATACGGCTTCCGAATTTAACATCATTCTTGTCAAGACCTTGAGAGCGGCAAAGATTTCGAAGCGGGAAGCTACTCGTCACCCAATTTGTAGTTAAAGATTCAGACAAGAGAGCTTAGAGATGCATATGGATACATTGATCTTGAAGTCGAATTGGGTGATGCCTCGACGCAAGCAAAGTTCTACATAGTCAAAGATCATCCCAACTACGACATGATCCTAGGCGCTCTTGGATGCGGGACAACAAAGCCATCTTTGGAAGTCTGTCCTCTCTGGGTTTCGGTACTGAAAAGAATCTCAACACGCCTTCCTGGACCTCGATGGTTATCTATTGCTGCACCAAACAACTTACCAATGTGACACAACTTCCGGAGAAAGCTTTGTCACAAGCATACGTTGAAAAGTTCCGATCTCAAGTAAGTCTCGCCGCGCAACCTTCTTTACAACCTACCGCCCCTCGTTCGACAAGTCATGTGGGTGACTCAACCAACGAACCAACCCCGCTAGGAGATGTGAATGGGAAGCCGGCCCTTTCAAACGTTTTATCAAGATCGTAGAGGTTGTCTTGGTCAAAGACGATAAAGCCAAGGTCCAAGTATCTCGCACGCCCAAACCCATTTGGAATTGGAGATCCGGATTTACGAAGACGACTACATTCAAGGTTGGGAGCATGACGGTGAAAATGATCACTCCACCGACTCACCCAGGAAGAGAAGATGAACCATACACAGTAGCGAGATGTTATCCTAGGCGGCTACTGCAAGCTCATCAACGCCGATAAACTAGAGGGCATAACAATTCACTCACAATGGCTCAAACCCTACCGAACTTAAGATCTTTGTGCTACCACTTTCCAAAGCATTCTCCACACTTTAAAACATTTGTGCTATTTTTTCCAGCGTGTTTCCTTTTACAGTTTCTTGTCATACTTGTAATTCCTCCAGAAAATGATTGCAATACTTGCATTCATAGTTAGGGTTCCAATTTTCAATCCTCAATTTAATTGAAGTATCATTTCCATCTGAGAACCTCTCTACCCCTAAAAACACAAAGCCCTGAGTTGGCCTAAATCAACACACTAGAGCAAGAAGGGAAACCCTAAGCAAGTATCTCATGGGAAGAAGGAAACAGAACGTGTGCACAAAAAGGAAAACGATTTGAGCTATCTGCCTGGCAAAGCCGGGGAAGATCTTGCATCGAGAGCACAGTCCGTAAATGTTGTATCATGATAATTACTTCTTTTATCACTAAGGATTACGTGTGAAGGCGCACCCTTGCGCTGAGAAGGTTCGGTTGCAGTCTTGACAAAGGATTATAAAAGAAAAACTTTATTCAAACAATCAAATGGAGGAAAAACCTTGAACCCGGCCGCCACCGAGTACAAGGAAGATGTTCAAGCGTACAAAATATACTTGGAAAGAAGAAAGAAGAAAAGAGGTTTTAGCCGTCAAGAGGATCGACATCGCCTGCACCACTGCTTTGTCGGGTTACCTGGCGCCGTCACTGTTGATGCTCCTCCCTTCGAATCTACCTCAGTTGCTTCATCGAGACATCTCCATGCAGCGCAGCGCATTCCGTCCCAACATCACCGGCGGGAACGTCAAAGGGCATAGCAACACCAGGGGCCGCGCAAGTTGCTTTCACATGTTCAGGTTCGTCTATATCAGAATCAAGAATTATCACGCCGTCCTGGATCGGGTAATCACACTTGTCTTCACTCGGAGGTCGTTTATGCTCAACTCTCCGCCTCTTCAACCATGTTTGCAAATCTCTCTGCCCTTGCGCTTACTAGTGTCTGCGGCGTTTCCTCGCGCCTCCACCGCTCCTCCATGTCAATCGCTTGGTGAAAGTGCACGGATACGTCCTCGGCAATACGAAGGTGGGAGATAGACATCCCTGTATAGCACGGCCGACTTCGCGAAGCGAAGATCGATCTTAGCCATTACATCTTCGTGTGCACGGTTTTCGGGCTTGTCAACTTGAAGCTTCTTTACGGGAAGCAACGAGAATGATCGTCAGCCGCTTCCATGATAAACTGCAAAGGAGAGGAGGTTATGAGAGCACAAAAAAAAAAAAAAAACCAAATCAATCGATCAGTCAATCAGAAGATCAGAGAAATACCTGAGATATAGAATAAACTACCACGTGAGACGATTCTTTATAATCTCACAAGTCGACAGAATCCTAGAAGAAAAAAGAAGTCTTTACTTGCCACCTATGAGGGCTGCTAATTCGGGATAACAATCGACGAGGCTTATCAGATATACCTGAGGAAAGCCGTGTATGATGAAGGAAGTACACCTGAAGAAGCGGTCGAGCTCAAATATGTACAAGAGGAACCAAAGCGACTCACCAGATCAAGTCATGTCTCCTTCGCATCCTTAATCAGAGCCAACCGGTTCGGGGCAACGCCCGACTATCCGAGTAAATATGTATCTACTTTAGCTTTGGTCATTTCGGTATATATGTATGTCACCATCTCATGCCTACCACACAATAGTGTAACCATTATGTACTAGGCGGGGGACTTAATGTTGATGGTGGATTTTCGTTTAAGGTTAAATTTGTAAAAACCGAAAAAATCATGCGTGACATCTTGTAAAAGATAAAGCCATTTATAAGTGTTGGATACTCCCTCACTTAATTCACCAAGAATGGAGCATGTAGCAACAATCCCATTACGTGAATACATGAAATTCCTCAGGTTGGAGCATGTGGCAACAATCCCTTCTGTGAATTTCATATCGGCCTTGTATTTCCAGTACTCATTATCGGTGTGGCATGACGGCGAGTGTTACTCTTACGAATAACACGAACCTCCAAGCACTATAATGAAACCATGTACGAAATACCCGCATGTGGTGACTCTCGGTGTGTTATACTAGCCCGATTGAGCCTCTCGGTGTGTTATACTAGCCCGATTGAGCATCCGGATTGACAAGTATCGATCGGATATGATCCGATCGCGATCATCCAACTCCATAAGCATGATTGGATGACCCCGGATCAATTCCATCACCCCCAAGCGGTATGGAATACCCACGGCCGACCCTGCATGGTCGGTCATTGGCCTAGCTTGCCAAGAAACCGTTCGTACCAAGCATTATGGACGGAAAACCCTAAATTAGGGTTTGCGGCATATTACATGTGTTGCAAAGCATTCTCAACCATCCATCTTCGCAGGTATAGATGGAGGGTGTAGATGTAGACTTAAAGGGCCCGAGAGCATGTCAACACGATCACCGTGGGACCGCCTACACACTTGACCAATCGGTCAAGACCAACAATGTTTGGCCGTGACAAAATCGTCACCCAAACAAGAGATGGCGCACGGCTTTGAAAGCCAAAATTAGGGTTTCAAGCCATCGGCGCGTCCATCTTCTCGGCACAAATGGAGGGTCACGGCTTAGATTAAGCAAGGGCGGTCATACCAAAGCATGACCACCGTGGGCCCATCTACCTCCTCATGTGTTCGGCCAAGGCATATCATGCCCGGTCAATCCAAAACGTGCGTCCAAACTAGCATGGCCACGCCTCCCAAAACACAACCGATCTCGACCGCTCAACTTCAGGATGATTTGAATGGCTTAGATCACGTTTTCATGGGATATTCGGTATAGGCATGATCACCAGCCTGCCATCTTCCCGTCAAACCCATCGACCAAGACCAGACCAAATTAGGTCGTCTTGGAGAACGCGTCGGAAAAAGCATGATGCGCGGCCTTTTGCGGCATCAATTTCCTATTGCAAAATCGATCTCAACCACTCCTCTTTGCCGGTCAAATTGAGTGGCCTAGATCGCACCTTCATGGGACAAAGTGAGACATGGACATGTACACGGCACGCATCTGTCTATACACATGCCTGCGGTCGGTCCTCTCCAAATCCCTTTCCATGCTTGGTTTCGACCAAGTGAAGAGTGATGCTTGCGCACCTCTTCAAAAAAAAAAAAAAAAACCTAATATTCATTAACGGTCTCGGATGAGTGTCTCAAAGATCATCTCATCCGTCCAACTTCACCGACTTGGTTATACAACCACGGTCGGGAGTTATTTGGTCGAGTGAGGCGTCATTACCCATCACTTTACCACACTATAATGCAGTACCTGCACAAAAATACACACGATACTTCACAAGTATCGACTTCCTGAATAACACAGTTATTCAATTCAGCATTACATGCTATCTTTCGTGGATCCACGATCCACACATTCCAGATATCAATCATGTCACAAACTGGGGATACATACTGGGGTATTGGTCGCGGTTTTACAGCGTGCAGCGTGCAACGCGTCATCACAAGAACGTGTCAGGAAGTCATGGACGGTTAGAGATGAACAGGATAAGTGGGCAAGACTGGTCGTGTGGCACCGACGCACAACTCCACTACTCCATCACTCCACTTCCTCCACTTCCCACGAGAGACTTGAATAAGGCTCAATGACTTGTATAAATAGGTTCTCCGCCCTATTTCAAACAACAACACAAGTTCAGACGAGACAGAAAACCAAGTGTTAATACAAAAACGTATTCAAACACCCAGAGCTTGCTTGCATCAATCACAAGCCTTCTCACCTTTCATTTACAAGTCATAAGCAAGCCAACACCTTCACAATCTCAACACCTTCTTCGCTTCCCTCCCTAAGATCAACCCCATCTCCTTCACTTTGTGACCGAAACAAGTCCTGAACGGCCATTTCTTGGTTTAGGCCGGACTTGCACAGATTGATCTCTCGAATCTACAAGCACTCACCGCGCAGTGCATTTGTTTAAGGTTTAAATTCATTCCTCGTCCACACCCCAAATTATCAAATTCTACAGGAGTAGTTTTCACCCATAAACAGAGATATATCAGCATTTGTTTCATCCTGCGAATTACAAGTTAAATAAGAAACAGAGGCAACAATATTGTTATTAAAAGAGTAAATGTTTCTTAAATACCTTGTTATTCGCAGTCTTTCTCTTAGAAGCAAAGGATTTTGGCTGCGAGCCCATGGAAATGTTAGGGTTTGCAACTGTGAACTTGGTGCTAGATTTGTTCTTGCTGGAACAAAAATGGCAGGAGAAACATTGAAAGAAGAGCGATATCAGGATAAAACGACTTCAATAAGAGAGATCAATCATAAAGTGATCAAAATCAGCGAAATTAACAAACCTTGATGCCATAGAAACAGTAGCAGAAAGATAGTAGCAGGAAAACGATGAAGAAGATGATGAAGAAAAACAGCAGAATATAGTTGCAGACGATGAAGAAGACGAAGTAAAAGAAAAATGCTTTCACAAGGAATCCTCCTTTAAATAGAAGAGAAAATAGTGACCGGATAACATTAAATGTACCGGTAAAAAGGGGAGTTTTAAGTACGTGTAGGCAGTCATTCCTAAATTCACGGAATAAGAAAATTGATAGTAAGCAAATGATCGCGGCATTACAAAATATCGGTTCTCATGACATTCTCTCCTTCGCAGAGAAGACATGAGAAGAGGCAAGATGTAGGATCAGAACATCGCAACATCAATACTTCGCGAGAGTAATAAACGACAGCATTGCGAAGGTGTCGCAGGGAAGTAATATAAATGACGCACAGGATGACGATAACCAAAACATGAGAAAGGTGTGAAGATTTAGCGAGATTTAGGAGCGTCGCGAGGACAAATGCTTATACATTTGCGATACTTCGCGAGTCATTCCCGAAAATAAAAGACAGCTTAGCTGTCATCCACTATGTAATACCCTATATAAAGGGTTGAGTAAGTCTGTTGTGGGGGGAGTTCTTTTTGAATTATTAAGCAAGTCATTAGGAGAGAGAGAATTTAAAGTGATTGTAATTTCTTTAGCTCTGTTCTATCTTCCCTTGTAAACATTTCAAGAAAATAATCAATAAAATCTATAGTTATTCATCTTAAAATGGATTAATTGAGTAAATTCTAGTGAGGGGTGTAGTGTGGGATTTCCTGCAACTACAGAAGACTTAGTTACACTTTGATCGTGCTGGTGTTGAATCAGTGTGTCATCGTCGAGATATTTGTGCTGAAGCTGTACTATTTGATTGGGAGTACAATTTGATGGCTTCTTAGATGCTTGAGCGTCGTATATTCCTTAATCATCGAATGTCTTAGGTTTGATCGTTTCGACCCTGAGTATCTTCTGTTGATTCAACATTCATGTTGATTCAACATTCCTGTCGTTGTGTTAGTGGGATTCAACACTTGTGCAGACATCAGAGCTTTCTGATTTTGTGGGACACATGGACACTCCTGCAAACCTATGGAGAAACGCCCAAAGTGTTCTTTGCCGAATGTCTCAATGCTCGATTCAGAGAAATGTCAGATTCAACCACTTGGTAAAATACTAATACGGTAAAGCTACCATTCATAACGTCTTGCAGAGTTGCTAGCAGAATTGAGTCCTCATGCTAGGATAGCATGCGAGGAAAAACGACATAGACATGGAAGAAATGAGACTTGCTTGAGTGTGGAACCTCTTGATGAATGTCTATGCAGGTTCTTGCTTCAACCCCGTCAAAGTTCGAAATTCCCCCAAGTGCCCTGATGATGGAATGTCCACCAAATCTTCTGGATCAGAACTTTCTTCGTTGAAGATATGTGCAACCAAAGGCGCTTTGTCAGTAGCTATGTTTTCAGCATGGATCCACGCTCATTTGAAGAACATGTCATATCCTGGATCTTCCTGATTATGTGAAACTTGATTGGGTCCGGGTTGAACTTATGTTCACTTTGAGAGTGATGTAGCCATAAGTATTTCCGAGCGTTCCTTCAAGGTCTCTGATTGAAATGGGATCACGAGAGGCTCTGTGGGTTCTCAGTGAAATGATGTTGATGGCGGTGTCGGCATCGATCAATATTCTTCCGAATTCATTTCCTCTGAGATGGACTGAGGTAAGCGGTCCCCAGTCGTGCATCTCCTTGTCTGTAGATGAGGGTTCACGGAGTATTTCCGGGATAGACAGATATCTGACACAATGTAATTCGGTGTTATGAACATGTATTTCATTTGTGCCTTAGACAAATAGAGCAATTCACAGATATGCTCGATCAATGATTGAACTGCTTCTTTGATTGGTTGTTCAGATAGTGTAAAGGTTATGACTGGAGAGGATTCTTGTTTAGTCCTTCAGTCCCCAGTTGAATCTATTATGGATCAACCTTCTCTTTGAAGATGTGGTTCAAAATATTACAGTTACTTGTTGGATGATCGATGAACCTATGAAGGCGACAATACCTGGAATTCTCCATTTCTTCTTCAGTTGGCTCTCTCCTGATGAACGACAATTTGATCGCACCATCTTGAACCCATACTTCCAGTAACTCGATCACTCCTTCATGAGAAGAGAGAAGTTTGAGTCTGTCTGATCATTTCCCCGTTCATTGATGCTGGGTCGAGGTTTGTGCATTTCAGGATTGGTTATCTTTTCTTTGCGCCTTCAGAAGGAGATGGAGAAGTATACTTGCGTTGTGGCTCGGATTATCATTTGCTCCCTTCTGCAACAACATTTGTGGAAGGTTGGAGGTTGTATTGTTTGTTGATCAAACGTCTGCTACCTCGAGTTTCTCGTGGTTCTTTAGCTTTTGTGGCTTTAGATCTCTCTATTAAAGCAGGTGCGGTAGTTGATGACCTCTTAGTTGCTTCATGAAGCTCTGAGAAAGTCTAGAACCGGAGATTTTCCAGCGACTGGGATCCTTCCGTTGATGCACAAGTCCACCAGTTGTTGTTCAGTGACATTCAGGTCATGACAATCCAAATCTTGGACTCTCAACCTCTTCACATAATCGTTCGGATGTTCATTATTCTACTGAGACATTCTTCCTAAATCATAGAGAGTGATCTGCTCTGAGACGAAGAAGTATTTCCGGTAGAAGGCATTAACCATTTCTCCTTAGCCAGTGATGTTCCCTGGTGCAATGTTGTTGTACCAAGTATATGCTCGGCCTATCAGAGACTTTGAGAACTCCTTCAAACGGACGACATGATTGTGTTCATGTTCGCCTAGTGCTTCCAGGAATCGAGAGACATGTTCTCGAGCATTCCCCGTTCTGTTGTAAAGAGTAAACGTTGGAGAGGTATAGCCCTTCGGGAGATGAATTATTTGCGTAGCAGTGGGATATGGAGGTTTATGACGGTGAACTGATGGTGTTTTGTCTGTCCTCGATCCTCCATGAAACATTCCAGGTCTTCACGGGTGATTAAGCTTGCAGGTTCCTTCGTTGGTGGATTATCTGCAGCCTTGTGGACTTCATCATCGTCTACTACATGGATTAGCGTGACTACAGGATCAATAGTAGAAGATGTTTCTTTAGCTTTTCCTTTCTCCTGAGTTTTCTCTGACATCTTGTATGTAAGAGTCTTGAGATAATTGCATAACTCCTTCTGAGTAGTAGCCATATCAGTTTGATTTTTGGCGAGAACTTCCTGGACCTTCATGAGATAAGCTATGGTGGGTGGATTTTCTCTGACTTCCTCAGGATGCCGACCGAAGAGAGGATGATTTCCAGTGGTGGTTTGAGGAGGAGTAGTATCACCACCATTATTGGAAGCAAAAATGGTTTCTGGAATACTATTATTGTTATTGTTGCTAGAGTTAGCGTCGTTTGCATTTGTAACTAACCCAGACCTAAGACCAGCCATCTTGCGAAAATGTGATATTGCAACCGAGAGATTAATCTCCCACTGTGGTCGCCAATCTGTAGATGGGGAAAAACAAGTTGTTGGTTTTTACGAAATTGAGGAGACGGCCGTGCGGAGGAAACTCCTTGAACCGAGCAAATTGTCTAACCTCACACAGATGCACTGAAAAAACGGAGTTCTTTGAATTCGAAAGATCAATCTGTAGGACTCTGGCCTAAACCAAGACAATGGCCATTCTAGAGTCAATTCGGTCACAAAAGAGGATGGTTCGATCTGTAGGAGGGAAGCTGAGAAATGTGTGAGATCAATGGTGGTCGAAGATTGTAGGTGTTTTGTGTATTCTGTGTTAAGAAATAAGATAAGTTCTGATTGATTGAATTTGTTGTGTTGAGAGTACCTGCTAGGACGTCGAGTTGTTAATCTCTTGTTGTCTGTTTGACAAAAGATTGTCTTCCTCCTTTCAATCATGATTCATAGACTTATTTATATTGCAAGAATTGCGCCAACCTTGGTCGGTCAAGGTAATATTCTCATGTCACCAAAGTGTTCGTGTCTCAGTCCTGAGAATTTTTATATTTCTGGCGTGCATTTGAGCAATCATTTGAGAAAATATGAAGAAATCAAGGTTTTTTGCTCAAACTGAGGAAACTTCATAAGATGAAGGAAATAATAATAATAATAATATAAGGAATCATGAAGTGTGGGACTGGCTATGGCCAAGGCATGGCCGGCCGGCCAATAAGCCCGGTCCCATGAAACTTTTCTCAATTTTATATTATTTTCATGATTTTAGGGAAAATCATGAAATCAAGGAGTTTGTTGAAATAAAGGAGTTTTCCTTGAAGTGAAGGAGTTTCCATGAGATGAAGGAAACAATAATAATTAATAATAATAAAATAAGGGACGTGTGGGACCGGCCACGACTTGAGCATGGTCGGCCGGCTAGGGCCCGGTTCCGCGAGTCTTCCCTAATTTTATATCTTTTCCTTGATGTGAAGGAAATATCATGAAATCAAGGAATTTCATGGGATGAAGGAAATATAATAATAAAATAATAAGAAATGCAAGGTGTGGGACCGGACACAACTAGGGAATGACCGGCCGGCTAGTGAGCTCGGTCTCGCGACACCTTTCCTAATTATTTACAATTTCCTTGATACGGAGGAAACACCGTGAAACCGAGGAGTTTCCTTAAAATGAAGGGATTTTCATGAGATCAAGGAAAAATAATAAAATATAATAAAATAGAGAATTAGGCGTGGGACTGGCCACGGCATGACTGGCCGTCCGGTGAGCCCAGTCCCCTAGCGCCTCAGCTAATATTTATTATTACTATTTTTCTTCCTATTTTGCATAGGTTCATCGTTCCTTCGTATTTTGGAATGCTCGTTCGTGCATTCAGGTGCTCGTTAGTGCATTATTGATGAGTACACTTGCACCATTTTGGTCGGGGCTTACTCGATAGTGGCTCAGATTCCCGTACGTTGAATATTTATCACTAACCCATGGAATTCTGCTGGGAAGAACCACAAATTGAAGTAATGAAATATTATGAAGAACGTAGAATATTTCCAAATATTCAGTTAATGAATTTAAGGATTAAAGATAATTAATTGATGGCTCTATACTAGCATGCATGCTGTCTAGGAGCATTAATTATATGAGAGTTGAGTAATATGAGCTTGTTGAGCGTCATATTTCTTTTATATAGTCAGGGAAAACATTGTTACATCCTGAAGACGTTATTGCTCTATACTAGCGGGCATCTTTGTCTAGGAGAGCCGTCCAATCTTTCGATTATATATAGAAGTAATTACTGAAATTGCTCAGTATTCATGAGATATGCCGTTGCCTCAGCTGAGAGACTACACATCTACATATACTCTGAAAGACAGTATTCTCAGTCAGAGATTCTTGCAGCATGAGCTTTCATGCTTCGATGAGAGACATGAGTCTCAATACTCATCTGATTGCTGGATCAGGAGCATGTATAATTATGGTTTTACTATTTTAGCCCTTGTCGAAAATTCACCATCTACACTAAGGTGAACCAGGAAATCTAAAGTCATTACAAGGAAGGAGGGTGAGGAAGTGTGTTTCTTCATGGGGAGATTTGCATGGAATCCATGACTTCTCTCTATCATTTCAAATTCATTTGAATCCAATGGACTCCATAAAGAATTGACTTCCCAGACAAACTTATGCATAAGTTTGTCAAGCTTATTCATTTGATTATCCAGTGCCGCTCTTTGTCAAGCTTGTTTGATACTTGGAAGGTTCCAAATTTCTAAGGGAACACATAAAAACTTGAATACATGGAACTTAAAAATCTTAGCTACTTTGTTCACCACCCTTTCTGATAAAATAGAGCATCAAGCTTTATATCCTAATTTGATTGGGAGCCAGACATTTTAATTGGGGGCCATGATATTTTATTTCCACCCCAATTTTTTGAGGGGCGTATTAATCCGATATTGAAAAGACATTTTACCCTTTACTAAACACAAATCTTAAAAATCAGTTAACACTAATTTGAAATCATAATTAGGCCCCCAATTCATATACCCTAAACTAAACCAAAAAAAATCAGTTTCTCTTTTTTTTCTTTTCATCTTCCTCTCCTCTTCCTCTCCACAACTACCATTAACGACCCCAAACGATTTTTTTTCTTCGACCGATTCATCGTCGATGTTAGAAGATAATCGACGATTAACTTCTTCTTCAAACATGGCTCGTACAAAACAGACCGCTCGCAAAGAACGTAAAATCCCCAATCTCCTCGGACAGTCAAAGGAAAGGTAATCGAGGGACGAACTCCAAAACCCAAAAAATCGAAACCCAAAGAAGATATGGGTCCAATTAGAAGGTATGTGAAGTTAAACCCACCTTCTATGCGTTTTTTTGTTGTGTTTTGATTGTGAAATTGAGTCTGGTAACTGAAATTTAGCGGTTTCAGTTAAAGGGTCGTTAGTATCGTAGTGGATACCCCTAACGACTTTTCATTTGCATGCATTTTTTATGAAAAATCGTTAGTGTATTAGGTTGAAGATGACGACCCTTATTCTGCTACTTCGACATTTTTTGCCCTAGAATAGAGTCGTTATAATTTTATGTTGCAGATGACGACTCTTGTTTGCCGACCCTTATTTATTTCTTAAAGACTCTAGATGGAACTCGAACAGCCCTCTGTTCCAAAAATTGATAGTGTCGTCATCTCATTTCCCATTGAGTCGTCACTTAAGTATATGCCCTAGAGTCGTCAACCCAAATCGTAGGATCGTTATTGTCTTTTTGACGACCCTTTATTATTTGACAGGTTCGTCATCATATAACTTTGAGTCGTCACATGTTATACAAGGGTCGGTTGTGTTTTAGATTATCGGATTGCCGACTCTTTTTCTGATAACCATAAAGTTGATGTCTTATTGGGTTTTTATTGGTTTTTTTGTTTCGAAACCAAATGCAGAACCAAAGGCAAGGTTCCAATGACGATAACTCCACCTTCCAAAGCTCCACGCCATGATAAATACTTACTTGCCGGTCCATTACGCGGTAAGAAGCCGAGTGAGGTCTCATTTTCTATCACCGAACCAAGAGACAAAGGTAATGAGTTGTCGGATTCATCAGAATGAGACTCTCCTGTTATTTCCGCTAGCAGTAGTGGTGAAGAAGAAGAAATCCAAGAAGAGGAGATACAAGAAGATCCTCCCGTACGAGGTGAGGAGGAATTAGAGAGTGACAATGATGATGAAGATAATGTTAGTGGTGATGATTCTGATGATGGTAATGGTGATGACGATGAGAAGGAAGGGGATGGAGGTAATAATGATGGTCATGAGTAGGAAGAGGATGAAGGGGATGATGTTGCTGGTAATGATGATGAAGAGGATGATGGTAAACAAGATGTAGAAGCTGAAGAACGGAATGCAAAGCCGGCTTAGGTAAAGAGGGTTAAGAAGGATGGGCGATATTGCACCTAGCGCGAGACACATTCCCGCGCCTCATTTGATGTTGGAGCCTCTTCGAAGTGGTAAACCAAGAGGAGAACCTAGAGATGGGGGCAAAGTTCTATTTGGATATTCTGGATCGTGGTCTCATACCATCTATGAGACAATCGTAAGAATCCCAACTTTGCTTGCTATTTGATTAGTTGGTTGATAAATGATAGTACTTTTCTAATATGTTTTTTAATATTTATTTGTTTATTTTTTGCAGGATCATAAGAATGCCGCACGTCTCTTCAGGCACCAATCTTCTTTTAAGAAAATGGAGTTGTGGCCGCTAACAGGTGAATGCGCAAGAGTTAGAGAATATGTTGAAAACTCCGGTTTGTACAATGTCGTTGTGAACTCTGTGATTGTGTATGACAAGGTTGCAGTATCTAGTTTTTGTGAAAGGTATTACGCTGAAGTCGACACATTCCAACTTCCTTTTGGCGAGATGGCATTGACTCCTGATGATGCAGAACAGATATTAGGGTGCAGCCTTGCGGGTCGAAGGTAAATCAACCGGTGAGAATTTCAAGAGAAGGCCTAGTTGGGATGAAATTTATACATGGACCAAGAACTTGTTTGGGTGGGATAAAGAGAAGAGCGATGGGCTTTTCGTGCCGGGAGCTAAGTACCCGAAGAAAGAGTTCAAACTTGTGGACATTAGGCAGATGTTTGCTGGTACCGCAGAGAAGGAAAAAATAGGAGGTCTCTCTGATATGGAATGTCGTTATGCGGCGGCTGCTTATTTGTTGTACGTCCTTGCGTCGGTTGTATTTCCGACAACCAAAGGTAAACTGGTGGTCAGCGCCAACCTTCTTAATTTGTTGGACCCCTTAGAAGATGTGAACAAGTACTCTTGGGGGACTGCCATAGTTGCACATCTGAATGGTCAGCTTTCCCAGGGATCTCGCGAACGAACTTCTCAAATTAATGGGAATTTGGCTCTAATCCAGGTATTGGGATTGATGAAAGTTGTCTTTTTTAGTATGTTTTTTTCCTTTGATATATTTTTATGTTTATTTGATTGTTTAAAAAATTTTAAATTTGGTTGTTGTAGGTCTGGATTTATGATCATTTCCCGACACTGTTCAAAAACAATGAAGATGTGAAAATCAACTCAAAATGGAGCCCAGGTAGTCCAACAGGAACCCGTTGGTTGTACTCCGGTTCTCGGGATAGGGAACAAACCGATGCCTTGATAGAAATGCGTAAAAAAATTGACAACATCACGGCGGAAGAGGTAATCTTTACTCCTTACAAGGATGCTAGAGTTGGCGCAATAGAAGATGTCGTGTACTACCATGGCCCTTTGTTTCACCCTAACGGTTTTTCAATGTACAATCCTATGAGAATCATGCGTCAACTTGGGTTTGTTCAAGATTCACCCGATGAAGACATTGTACCTCCGTTCAAGCACAAGTTGAACAAATGTGAGGCCGACAAGGATGACATAGAAGTGGTTTATGAACCTGCAACTGATGTCAAGCATTGGAATAATAGACACTCTAACCTCGCAGACATCACATTTTGGGTGCATGTGGATGAAGGTTACGAGGCAACAACGGATTACTATCAATGGTACGAAGGCTTCTCCCATGGTAGGGTAATACGGATCGATCAGACTACGGGTAGGAGGACCAACAGAGCATCCACATCTGCTTCTCAAGCTGACGGTAGAGATGACACTACCATTCTTAAACTAGTGGTGAGTATTTATTTGTGTAATTGTGTTATTCATTTACATACAAATATACGTCAGTTCATTAGAATTGTTTTTGAATGTATATAGAGGGAACGAATGAAGCTTTTTGTCAAGGCTTTTTGTTGCTCGGCTGACAAAGGGGAAGTGATTGATCCTGCAAAGCAACATCGATCGCTGATTATTGCACGCACATTGAAAATCCCAATGCAAAGAATATGTTTGCTGAGCTGGCCAAGGAAGGTAAGAGGACCCGGAAAACACGTAGCCGAGCACAACAACGTGGTGAACAGGGGCAAAGCAGCCAACATCATGATGAACAAGGTACCGGAGAAGATGGTGGTTCCCTAGGGGGAAGTGATACTCAGGGTCCTCCTCCTAAGAAAAGCCGGAAAGCTTCCCGGTCAGGGAAGTAAGGAGGAGGTCGAGGTCGAGATGGTGGTCTTGAGTGAGGATATGTTAACGTCTACTTGAACTTATGTTTATTTTACTTTATGACTTGAACTTATGTGTTTTTTGAACTACTTATGTGTTTGGTTTGGATGGTTTGTTGAAACTACTTGGTTTTAAGAAGGATGTTTACTAGTATGTTTGTTAGAATAATGTAGTACTCTAATGCAGCAAGATTATACACTGTGATAGAGTTAGGGTCGTCAGCTTTGTTCTGTAGTAGATTAACGACCCTATTTGTGATACACATAGTCGTTAAGTGTTTCAATTAGAAGTCTAATGACTCAGAAGGAAATGAACACAGTGATGAACCATTTTTTCCTGCATAGAGTCGTTAATGGTTATATTGAAAACAATGACGACTCTTTGTTAGCTAAACACACGGGAGATGAACCATACTTTCTATGGTTAGAGTCGTTATTGATTATATGGTAACCAATGACGACTGTAGGTAAGAAAAACATCCAGGAGATGAACGACATTTTATATGTATAGAGTCATTATTTATTATGTATAAACAAATGACGACTCTATGTTAGCAAAAGCATCCGGAGATGAACAATATTTTCTATGGATAGAGTCGTTAGCGGGATCATATAGCGAGGTTAACGACTTTTATATGTGTATTAAATCAGGAAAATACCCCTTTTAGGTATACGAGTCGTTGCTTTTATATGGTATATATTGACGACTCTTAGTTAAAATAACAACTAGGAGAAAGTTAATATGGGTATTCTTGAATTTGACACATCAAATGTTCGTCAATGAACCTTCGCGCTCGACGATACAACGTTGTATATTCTTTGTGGTGAATGAACTTAGTATCCCCATTACGTATTGTCCATAACCCATTGAAACGTTCCAGCTGAAATTAAACGAGGAATGTTATATGTTAGTAACTTAGAAGCATGAGGAAAGTATAAATATTAACGAATTACTCAATTTTTCCTTAAGAGGAGCTCGCGGATGATGGTCGTACACCATATTTCTAACTTTTACATACTCTCTCATTGCACTTTTAATGTAGTTGAATCGAAATGCCAAGTCTCTCCATTTTCGGTTATTAGGATTCGCGATCACGCCCGTAGAAGAACTCCTTAACTCTCTTCCAAAACATTGAATAGATTTCATTTGGACGTTCACGAAAGGTATTAGCAAACGATTTAACGAGACACAAATCTTCACACGGTTCCCATTCAGCCATTGCAATTGAAAGATTACGTAGTTTGGTGGAAAATAGAATGGTTTTGGGATATTTTCTCAAGAGGATGGGGTGGTATTATATAGAAGAAAATCCCAACGGTTGTTTTTTTTTGAAAATCATAACGTGGGTCGTTAGCTACGTGATTAAAGTTGTTGACGACTCAAGAGCAGTTTGTTGCAAAATTAGTCATATGAAGACTTAGGTATAGTCGTCACTGAATTAACAAACAGAGATAACGACTGTTTATTAAAATAAATTGAATCTCGATTGAAAGGAAACTTGGAATATTAGCATATTAAATATTAATTAGAAGGTGGAAATTCCTTTGAACACATTACATGTTATTCATGTTTCAAGTGCGAGATTCAACTAGCATGGCGGCTTCAATGTGATAAAAAGGCTCTCCTCTCCATTTGGTATATGCGGCTTTGAGCAGCACGCCTATCCCCTTTGTGCCTCGCGAGAAACTCGTTGTACTTGGTGCACCATTTTATAACAAGAATCGTCCTATGACTAATGTGGGACGGCAAGTAAGGATATCGTAGTTTGTTGTTGTTATTAACGAAAGGACCCGAACCAACTTGGCTCCAAAATATACTATCATGTTCATGTTCTTCGTGGAGATCCTTGACGATGTAATAATTTTTAACCCATTCGGTCTCTTCCTCGACTTGCTTGAATCTTTCACGGAGTTGGGATTGTTCTTGGTCTCGTTTTTGGCCTCGCGCAACTCTTCTCTTCCTTCGTAGGATATGGCGTGAAAGTGGGTGGTTTTTAGTAGGTCGCATGCTTTTTTGCGTATCTCTTCTTCCATTGCCAATATTGATTTGGTTGGTCGCTTGCATCTTCTAAGTATGTTATCAATTGAATTGGGGGTTGATGAAGGATTTGCCATTCTTGAGGTGGTTTTCAATTGAATTTGCTCTGGAAGTGTTCCTCTAAATATACAATAATTACCAACGGCTATTTTTTTTGGAAAAAGTGTATACAAAAAAGCCGTTGGGGTTTTCTTATAGAGTCGTCCATGTATACACTATAATGATGACGACTCTCAGGCGTATAACTAGAGTCGTTACTTTGTATGTATATATGGTTCACGACTCTTAGTATATAAACATCCAGGAGACCATCAAATTTTTACGGTTACCATCGTTAATGTTTATATGGCGAGATGACGACTCTTAGTTGGAAAACATCCAGGAGACTGTCAAATTTTTAACATTAGAGTCGTTAATGGTTATGTATATATGGATGACGACTGTATTGTTGCAAAACATCCAGGAGTCTGTCACATTTTTAAGGTTAGAGTCGTTAACTTGTATGTATATATGAATAACGACTTTTAGGCGTAAAAACATCCAGGAGACTAGCAAATTTTACAGTTAGGGTCGTTAAGGTGTATGTATATATGGCTGACGACTCTGTAACATAATTCAAATTACCTATGAGGGTCGTTGGTGGTTTAATCCAACTAGGATAAAACGCATTGTATTTATTAAGCATTCTTCAAAATACAAATATCTGGGTAGAAGATACAACCATTATCAAAAAGTATGCTTCAAAATGCAATGCATTGTTTAGAATAAACATCTTCTCTCACGATTCATTTCCCAAGTCTAAGTAAACCGGGGTTGGGTCCATAGCATTCCAAATGTTCATTCCATACTCATACTGGTTTGTCCACTCCTTGGTGTACTCTCCCCAATCACCATACACCCGTGGTAGAGGACATTCTTCGGAAATCTTCAAGCCTATGTAATGGTTATCATTGACATGTGCCATTACAATTATTCTTTTCTTTATCGCCGCCTCGCACCTAGTTTTGGAGGGTACGTACATACAAGAGGCTCCGGGGAAGCCTTACTTTGAATACAATTACAACACAAGTGAATGTGTCCGCCAAAAGTTGGCCACCAAAAGGCATTTGCATCCAAAACTTATAACCGGCCTTCTTCGACCCCTTCCTCCATTTCACGTTTGAAACCAACTCCCTAAACTTCAATTCCCTCTCTTTTTGATCTCCTTCCATGAGCATTTTCAAATATAGTTGTTTGTCTGAACTAGTTTTTACGCCATTTTTTTTCTTGCATATTCGATTTGGGTGAGCTTAAGTTCGTCGGCCTCGTCGAAATGCCCTAATTGTTCCGTTGCAACATGGTAACCACAATTTCCATCGCCGTCAACGTCGTCGGTGGATAGAAGGTGATCCAAGATGACGTGAGGAAGTTGGTCGGTATACTCTTTATACAAAGTGTAAGCAACACGATGTGGTCTTCCTTGGGAATCTCTAGGGGTGCGCGGATTACCTTTTATTCCTCTTATCGTAACCATTCCGCTCGTTTGGCTTTGCTGGGTACCGACCACATGGTCTACAACATCAATGTCTTCCTTTGGCGGACCCCTTGCCTTGGGTACGAAAGAGTTCTCATACTCCGTATATTCCGCCTGGACATACTGATGATGTGACAGGTCACTTTTGCAACTCTTTGCCGCTTTCACGGTTTCTCTAAAAGACTTTTTAGTTGTGGGTCTACCCGGTGGTTTTTGTTTGATTGGCTCTTCTCTACTCCCAAGCTCTTACGGGCAGTGAGCCACAAATTAGAAACCAGTATCTGTCTTCCTGCACAATTCGTTTTTCGATATTTCTCATTGATATACTTGCCAATCTCAAGGTCTCCAAATTTTTCATGAGCGGCTCCTGTGGGATTTGGGATGAACCCAAGTTTCTTCCAAAAAGGATCGATATCTTCAATGGGAATGAGCCCTTTGTACCCACCGAGCTTATGTTTGCACGGGAGGCCAAGCCACGTCTCAGTTGTACAATTACATTTAATGACTTTTCCATCGGAAGCTTTCGCTCGAAATTTGTTGAGTTCAGTCATCATATGCTTTATTGCCCACCATGATACTTGGTGCGAAACCCCACGTAGCAATTCTTTGTCTTCCATGTATTGCTTCAAAAAACGGTCCTTACTATACTCCATCTGAGTCACTATCTTGCTAAGGTCATCCTCGGCGTGCTCGTGAATAGCTTCCTGTACCGTAACTACCCCACCTGTGTTCTCTTGAAGAATTTTTTTCAAACGTCCATAGAACTACTCTGCAATACTCGTGGACTCATTTTTGTAGTGCTTGTACTTATTGGTCCATTCATAAACAAACTTTTCCTTCCAAGGATTCAACCATGTATCTAGGCAATAATCGAAAACCTTCTTATGATCCGTACTCCAATCATCAATAAACTTTTGAAGATTTGCATAGTACTTTACTTCGGTCTTCGAATGAGCCAAATGGTCCCAATCTTTGCAGAAATCCTCCCATAGATCACCATCTTCAGCATATTTTTCCTTTTCTTTCATTTTCTCTTCGGCTATCTCTTTTCTTGAAAGTTTACTTAGACGCTCGTCTTCCTCCTTGGAACGTTGATTACCCTTTGCAGGCTTGATCTTTTGGATATGAATCTTGCAATTAGAAAAAATATTCATTTGGATGTGCCACGTACAAAGAAAATGTTGAGCATGTGGAAAAACTTGACGAACGACACTCATGACTGCAAAATCCCTATCCGTAAATATAACCCGCGGTGTGTCTTCGCCTCGGTAAATCAACCTAACTTGTTCCAAAGCCCAAACATAGTCCTCTATTTCTTCCTTTTCCATAAAGCACCATGTCACGGTGAATGATTGCTTATCCGAAGTATGACTAACCACGTTCAACAACGGCATATTATACTTGTTGGTCTTATAGGTGCAATCTATGAACAAGACCTGGTAAAAACACTGAGCCAAATCCACCATCCTAGGATGTGCAAGAAAAATATGAGTCACTTTGTCGCCCGGACCCACCCTTGTTTGCATGGCGTAGTTAAGTTTTTACGCCAACCACTCGATTGTTGCATAATTAATCTACCATCCCATTCGGTTCTCCGATCGTTGCTTTGGCAAAGCATAGATTGTAGAAATAATAGACAAGTTTGTCTTATCTTCGCCCTTATTGCATTTAGGATCGAAGGGGCCTACATCGCTTCATCTCGTACCTTTTCCATTTGATGTGGTTTCAATCGGCATATCTTTGGGTGCCCTAAAAGAGTACTAGGTGGAGGATGGTTGTGACGACCATCCGTAATACTATACAACCTCCATAGATTAGTTTCAGGATGCCTTTTGAAAACAATCCTGAAGGGGCATTGTATCTTCTTCGACGAAGTTTTGTAGAACCTCGTCGTCTTCTTCTCATACTTGTAGTTCTTCCCTTTGTGACTTTCTTCCTTATCCCCGCTCTCTCGCATACCATCTCCATTTGCTTATAATCAACGTGTTTGCTTTGAACAACTACGCACATCTTCTCTTTTGCCTTTGAAATAATCCATTCCTTGACCTCATCCTTTGTTTTCCATGTCTACATTAAAACCAATGACACGATCATGATTCAACACTAATTAAACAATTTTCATAAAGATATACAACAATTCAAACATTAAAAACGTACCAAATCGGTCATATAGTGTTGGGAGGTATCTAGACCGATAATGGAGACGGGTTCAGGTTGAGAGCTCGACCGTACAACCAACTACAGAAAAAAGAAAAATATTTCATTAAGCAGCAGTCGTCAATTTCTGGGATGTCAAAATGACGACCCTTAGAGTCGTCAACATAATTTTTGCAGAAGAACGACCCATTCCTCGATAAATGACGACCCTCTTTATACATGGACGACTCTACATTCCCAAATGTAAACCATGCTTCCCAGTATTCACCATGGGTCGTTACTGTATATATATCTATAATGACGACTCTTTACGAAGTTATTGCAGACTTTGAAAATCAACGGTAACTTTGACTAGTAGGAGCAGGCAGTTATTGCAGAAGTAACTGTTTTTTTTTAAAAAAAAAAAACTAGCCGTTGGGTACTTTTTTGCTATAAATAGAGACCTATCTCTACCAAACTTATTCACCCATCACTTTCAATCTTCCTAAATCAGTCACCCATCACTTTGAAACACTAAAAATGGCTCCAACTCCGTTCAATAATCTAGAAGATGTTGTTATTGTCAGAGCACACACCACTCTTACAAAGCACTCCGTTGAGGAAGCGCAATGGGTGGCCGATGAATGAAGACCCAACTGAGGGCCTTACCTTGGGCATGATCGAAACACCAATGCTTGGTGGAAAAGGGTGTTTAAGGTTTTCAAAGCACTAAACGGAAATCGTTCAAGGAGGACACTCACGCAGATAAGGGAAAGGTACGCTTATTTATACAATGAATGCGTACTGCTGAGAAACGAATTGAAAGCTCGTAAGGACGCTATTCCAAACAAAGACCGCATGAGTAGAGTAAGTTTGTGAATCAATAGGCCGTTCAACAAAAATTATTTATTTGGTTATGATTATTCAACAACGCTGACTTATTAAAATAATTGTTTTTCAAAGTGTTCTTTGGGAAGGACTCAATACGAATTAAGGTACGGTCATGAGTTTACGCACGAGGACTGCTACACTCTCTTGGAGGAAGTTGAATGGCAATTCGCCCAATATAATTAAACCCGTAGAGAATCCCTAGCGCGATGTATTGAACAATTTTATGTGTTTCCCTTCTATTTTATTTCAACTACATGTATTTTTTTCGATTCAATAAAATGAGTGACTTCAAATATTGGTTCAATAACCATAGTTCAGAAAGGGTCGTCATGGTTTGTAAAAACACAATTGACGACTGTAAAGATTGTTTGAAATTTTTGGCGTGAGTCGTCATTTTTGGAAAAAAAAATATTAACGACCCTAAAGGTCACTTAACACAGAGACTATTTGAAGGTAGAGTCGTCATTCAGTAAACAAAACACATGAACGACTCTTTTTATCATCAAGAGTCGTTAATTGTTTAATACATATAATGACGATCCTTTATGCAGTTAATGTGAATTTTGAATTCACCAAATGTGGTTGAGTCGGGCAACGGTTAAAAATTCAAAAAAGTGACTGTTGGGTCCTTAATCTCTATAAATAGAGACCCATTTCTCACCCATTCTTCACCCATACCATAATTCTAAACCTTCACATTCATTCTCATACATTTATTATCCAAGAGGAAAAAGAAGAGGAAACACCATGACTAGTACATACACTTCGGAAGAGAATTGCGCTATTGTGAGAGCTTAGAAAACAGTCACAAACCACTTTGAAGATCTAGGAAAAGACATTGATCAAACATCGGATGCTTGGTGGAACCGTGTATTCATTATTTTTGTGGCGTTAGACGGAAATTGCAACTCAAGGTCTTTGAAACTCGTCAAGGAACGGTTTGAGGAGATATTCTTCGAGTGTGAAGTTTTCAAAAGAGAAATCAAGGCCTTAAGGGAAGCCATGCCCAATATGTTGGGTGCTATAAGAGTAAGTATTTAAACAAGAGGTAAAACTTATCCAAAGCTTTCAACACTACTAACCAAGTATGTTTGCGTTTTCAGTTGAGGAAGGCGTATGGCTATTATGAGGAGCTTCGTGGGAAAAAGTTTGAGTTTGACGATTGCTACTTTATCTTGGAAGGCACTATGTATAATTACGCCATTTATGATTAAGTGTATCAGTGCACCGTTATTATCTATTGTATTTCATTTCCTTCAATGTATCGCATGAAAGATGTATGCCTTTTATGATTCAATGAAATGATTCTATGAAATCAAAAGTTATGATAATCCAGCTCAAGGGTCGTTAGTATTTTAAATAAAACACCGAACGACTCTACATAAAATTTGAAATGGCGGGATAGGGTGGGTAAACTTCTACGAATACATATATGACGACTCTAAGTGTTTTATTTACTGAGAGTTCTGGGTTTAGAGTCGTTTGTCAGTAAACAAAAAAAATTAACGACCCTTTTTGACCTAGCATAAAGAGTCGTCAGTGTTTATCACACGCCCCTAATGATTTTTCATAACATGGAAAAGTTGCAGGTTTGAGTCGTCATCGGTTATTCCAATTCACTGACGACTTTGAAGAGTCGTTAGTGAATCCAAACCCCGACTATAACGACTCTCACACTGACGACTTAAACAGTGACCATCAATCGACCCCTTGGAGCACCATTCAGACAATTTCAAGAGTATATGAGGTTTACCGATTGTTTTGAGGTGCGGGTTCTTCATTTTGAGTATCGGTTCCTTCATTTTGAGCAAGTAGGATCTTCATTTCCACCATTATTCATGGCTTCCTCCATTAACACCTCTTCATCAAACATCCAATCCATAGGATTATTAGAGACAATCTCACCATCAACAAAATCATGGTTATTGTTTGAACCTTCACCAACCTCATGCCCTTCACTTGAATCATTCATTTCTAAAAACCCTAGTTTTTTCCTCTCAAAACTACTCTTCTTCTTCTCAAAAAAATAAACCCAAAAACTAAATTTCCCCAAATTTTAATCCAAAAACTGATTTTTATCTAAACAAAATTATCACACTAATCAACTTAATTAAACCTTAATACTAATCACTCAGGGGCATTTTAGCCATTTAGAAAATATTTTTATAAGGGATGACCCAAATTAGGATTGGGTGACCTTTTTTGTCCTCTAGTGCTTGGCCCCCAATTAAAATGTCTGGCCCCCAATCAAATTAGGCTTTATATCCTTTGCAGGCTTGCTTTGTTGAAAGATTGGGCATCAAAAAACTCGATGTAGGCAATCCTGCAAAATACAACATGCAACATTATTATGACAAGTAAATTGGAAGAAATAATGTTCAAAAAACACAGTTCATGTAAATGGAAACAAGCAATAATAATTACATAGGTGTAACACCAATTTGTTTTGTTTCTTAGATGTTGGAAGTAAGGTATACTTAGAACAGAAGACATACTAGAAGGGAGAATTTACTACTACGGGGAAGTAAGAGAAGTGGAGAAGTATAGAATATGAATTTAGGAAAGGCAACGACACTTAACTAGTTAACTGCAACTAGGTACGATGAAGCTTCATAACTTGGCACTCTCTTTGTCTTTCATATAGATTCTGCCAAGCAATCAATGCAATTTGTAGGATCAGAATATCGCGACATTAATACTTTGCGAGATTAATAAATAACGATATCGCGAGGGAGACACAGAGAAGTAAAATAAATGACGCAATGAATGACGACAACCAGAACATGAGAAGAATGTGAAGACTCAGCGAGATTTAGGAGTGTCGCGAGAATTGGTATATGTACACTTGCGATATTTCGCAAGGCATTCCGAAAAATAAAGGACAGACTTAGTTGTCATCCACTTAGTGTACTACCCTATATAAAGGGGTTGAGTCAGTCTGTTGGGAGGGGGTTCTTTTTGAATTGTTAAGCAAGTCATTAGGAGAGAGAAAATTTAGAGTGATTGTAATTTCTTTAGCTCTGTTCTATCTTCCCTTGTAAACATTTCAAGAAAATAATCAATAAAATCTATAGTTATTCATCTTCAAATGGATTAGTTGAGTAAATTCTAGTTAGGGGTGTAGTGTGGGATTTCCCCCAACTACATATGCGCTAGAAACAGAGGGGACTGAGTAGAAGATCAACCTTGTGTATTGAAAGAATCGGGAGTAACAAGAAAGAAATTTGAATAATTTTCAACAATTTACTAAAATTGAGAAATGGCTAGAAGAAGGAATGCATCGAGAACAACCAACAATTGTAAGGAGAAGCGGGAGATTAGGCTGGAGAAAGGAGAAATGAAGTAGGTGAACCATCAAGAATAAACTCAAGAGATAGAGAAGAAGGCCAAATTCAACCACCAATTCAACCAAAGACCGAATAGAGTAATAGATTATGATAGGGTGAGTGTGCATACATGGAGATCGAGATTCTATGGAAGAAAGAGAAGAAGTGCAACAATTGATAAATAATGGACAAGAGGAGAGAAATCAAGAAGAGATGGGAGAAACTTGACTCATAGAAATGAAGAAATCGTGACATTAGAAACGTTGAGGCAAACAATACATGAAGAAAGGCGATTAGAAGCGGAAGAACGCGCAAATTTAACAAGGAAAAAACCATGAGTTAAGAATGGAAAATATGAGGTTGCAGAATAGGAGCTCGAGAAGTAATACCGAGATCAAGATCGGGATCGGTTAGAGATGATATGAGGAGAATATTACCTGTAGAAAATGTTAATGAAGAAAATCTAGAAAGAGAGCCAAATCTCGATGAAGGATCTTTGCGAAAGAAGGAAATAGTGTGTATTCCACGTCCCGAGATTTTACAAGAATGTCCAAAATAACGGAAATCAAGGAAATAGGCATCAGAATGGTCCAATTGATGAAGCAAATCAGGAAGAAGGAAGAAGAATATTGCATGGGAGAGAAATACAGAGAAAACAAAAATAGATTGAAGATGACATCGAAAAGCATTATATTGAAAAAGCGTGTCTAGCTTGCGAAGGGGAAAGATTAAGAGTAGAAATGGAAGAACGGGAATTGGAGGAAGCAATTCGGCAGAACAATCATGACAATCGAGAAAGAA
Organism: Papaver armeniacum; assembly: GCA_023531295.1. Lineage (NCBI taxonomy): Eukaryota > Viridiplantae > Streptophyta > Magnoliopsida > Ranunculales > Papaveraceae > Papaver > Papaver armeniacum. The sequence continues at coordinate 242,930 of JAJJWW010008194.1, forward strand.
GGCGCGAGCAAAATCGCAACAATGGAAATATCAATGAAGAATATGAAAGAATACAAAGGAGAGCTGATAGACAACCAATAAGAGAAAATGATAAATACAACGGTGTGCGAATTCGTGAACGAGATGAAGGAGAAAGTGAGAGAAAGAAGAGAAGAAAATCTTTGAACAAGAAAATCAAGGTAGACATGAACGTAGAAGGAGAGAGGCGAGCTAAAAAGACCAATAAATTCGAACCCGGATGTAAATGAACTAATCTTAAGAGAAGTTGGCAGAGATGAGAGGAATGTTGAACAATAGAAGAGGAGGAGGAAGAAGACAAGCTGGATGAGGCCATCGAAGAAGGCTGAAAACTCCCTTTACACTGGAGGTGCGGTTAGGAGGAATACCCCAAAGTGCAATTTACCAAACATTAACCAACATTTTTGATGGAACAACTTGCGCAATACAACACATCAAAGCGTATGTGAGATGTATGCTACGATGGGAAAATCATGACGCCATATTGTGCAAATATTTCGCATCAAGTTTAACGGGAGAAGCACTGAAATGGTTTGAGGGTTTACCAAGAAACACAATCACGTCATTCAACCATTTACAAGCTATATTCTTAGGGGCATATATAAGTAACAACTCCTCGCGACCAGGAATTGAAGATGTATTTGGGCTGAAACAAAGAGTTGGCGAAAGTTTAAGACACTTAAGCGTGAGATGGAAGACGATGTGTAGCGAGATGGCTGGAAGAGTGGATGAAAGATATCTCATTTTATCATTCATAAACGCTATGTTCGCAACCAATTTGTTATATATTCAAATCTTTAGAGTTAAGAATACAATTACAATGACTGAGTTGCGAGAACTTCAGGAGGAATATATTGCTTTAGAGGAAAGGCAAAACGAGATGGAATCATACCCAATTGCGACTACAAATTCAAACGCTGCGAATGCAAGTTTATTACCCAAACTGATAAACACGGTGGCGAGCACTTCGCAAGGTCAACAAGAAAGGATAATAGATGATGGACAGCCAAAGATAGTAGCCATGGGAAGCCATGATCAAGAAGAATTTGAGAGAGAAAGGAACTACTACAACAAGTGGCGGCAATAACAAAATTCAAAGACTTGATCATCCGCAAGAAACTTATGGAAGTCAAGGCGGAATTATCATGGAGGGCGACGACGTCACGAGTAGTATGGGAAGAAATCAAAATGCCACCACTAAATACTAGCGTGGAAAAAATATGGGAAGCTATACTCTTGATGGAAAACATACCTGCGCCATGGAATATGGGGAATGAGCCACCACCAAGTGATAGAAGTCACGAGTTACGTTCTTACCACCGCTTTCATGGACACTTAACAAATGACTGCAGAAATATAAAAAGAATCATCCTCAGAATGATTGACCAAGGAAAGCTGAGTCATTTTCTAAAAAGCGAAGAGAAGGTTCAGCCATTACCACCACCGCCAGAAATGCACAGAACAAACTCAGCAAAGGGGAAAGAAACATTCGTAATAGAAGTTGGATCGAAAGCTAAAAATTTGTTTTGTAACTCCATTGTACACTCATACCGAGCAATTGGAGATTTTCATGATAATGTTCTCAGTAGGGTTTTCGCGAGGGATGCTGATAATAAAGAAGTGATGAACATTGCGAAGACATCGCAGTTAAAAGAATGGCAAATGCAGATTATTTCTTTCACCGCAGAAGAGATTCCTGAAGGCAGAGAGACGCATGATAGCCCATTGGTTGTAAAATTGGAAATTAACCCAAAACCTGTAGATGGCGAAGACGACGAAGCAGAGAACTGTTGGGCGATAAATAGAATCTTAATTGATACAGGGAGTTCAGTAAATATTCTTTTCTACCATACTTATAAAACTATGGGTGGGAAGGATGAAGAATTGATACCTTTGACGTATAAGATATATGGTTTCAATGGCACAGCGAATAAGCCTAAAGGAGTAGTTCATATGAGAATACCCTTGCAAGGATTATCAACGGAAATTTTATTCTGTGTAGTCGATGTGGAGTCCCCTTATAATGCATTGATCGGAAGGCCATGGTTACATGAAATTCAGGGCGTAGCGTCGACTTATCATCAATGCATAAAGTTTCCTCATCCTAGCGGTGTCGGAATTATAAAGGGAGATTGGACGGAAGGACAGAAATGCTATGAGATTGACGTGGAGAATTGCGAGGAGAGAGCTGCAAAAAGAAAGGGCTGGAAGCAACATACGAAAGATGAACAAAGAAGAGAAAGGTTGATGGTGGATACCATAGATGTAAGAGGAGAAGATACATTGCGAAACAAGTGCATGAAAAAAATTTGAAAATTATGATGGAAAGGAATCATTAAGAGATTTGAATGGTGCAGAGGCAGAGAACAGCAAGAGCAAAAAATGTAAGAAATGAATAATCATCAAAAAGCAATGACAAAAGCATATTAAGGGTAAGAGGAAGAAAAAATAATTGAAGAAGAAATATGCGAGAATCTCGCCATCAAGAATGTATGACAATTTGATTGAAGAATTGAAAAACAAAAATGAATAAACAATGTAAGATTGTGCGATAGCTTCGCAAACAAAATGAATGATTGAATGAATTAACAAAAATGAAAGAGTGAGTGAATGGGACGAACCTTTATGGCGTACACCCTAGTTCGCGAATGATATTTCGCAAGAGGCAAATGTAAGACCTAAAGTGCGTCATATAAGGGGGTATCTCTTGACATGGCTCAGTGAAAAGGTTACACCGCTCCTGGAACCTGAGTCATGGAGATTTGGGGCCCATGAAAGCCTATCCAGGGAGAGATACCTTGGATTTCCAACTATATATATAAGGTTATACCCAGTGCGACGCCCGAGGGTCTCTTCCAAGGAGTCGAGTGTATGCTCAAGGCGCCGGGGTACACGGTTGAGCCAAGAGTGCACAGGGCATTTGAAGTGTCTCGGCCATTCTTGGCAAGTCTTGGCATATGTTGCACTCGCCCGAAGAAAACTCCACTTAGGGTGCAGTCTCATAACCATAAACCCTATAGGTATAAGGGATAAGAGGCTGCGAAAACAACAGTTGTTGTTAAGACCGGATGGGAGGAGCTAGTCTTGTATGGCCGATGTACGCCTCCTTGAAGGGGCAACCGAGGGGAGAAGATAAGGGCGGCACCCTCCATTAGGGAGCGATAAGTGTCAAAAGACGCAAATGTCATGAGGCTTTATTTTCGCAAGGAAATTTAGGCTTGTCATATTTGTGCGATGATCTGTAGAGGCAATAATACTAACGCAAGGATAAGACGAGATCAATGGGTTTTTGCATGAAAATGTAAAGCGTCCTGCGATTTCGTCGCGAAGACGCGGCAACAATGTCATGGGATTTTACATTCGCAAGAGTATTTAAGCCTGTCATATTGTCGCAAATAAAATATCCCGGCAGAGGCAAAAATACTTAAGAAATGATAAGACAAGGTCAATGGGTCATTACATGAAAATGTAAAGACGTCCTGCGATTTTGTCGCAACGAGGGGTGGCGAAATAAGACATTTAATTAGGAAGGCAAAATAAGACCACACAAGAAATGATAAGGCAATATCAATAGATTTCTTCATTTGTGAAGACGTCCTGCGATATTGTCGCAATGATGAACTTCAACATAAATAAAGATATAGCCATACAAAAAATTGAGGAAGCAAATAAGCTTGCGAAAACGATTATATTTCTTCATAAAGTTATCAACAATAAGGGCAAAATTCAGAGATTTCATTACTCAGAGATAATTTATCAAATCTCTCATTTGAAAATAAATAACAGAGGCAAGTATGGGAATGAATAGGATAAAATCTTGTTATTCATTTCCACATGATAGATTTATGTATTCATAATCTTTGGTCGGTTGTATTACAAAGAAGAATTGCTTGATTAATATGCGCAAGTAAAGAAAACAAAGATTGAATTCATATTTAGTAATCCAAGAAATTTACAATGAGGGTTATAGAGATGGAAGATTAAAAGGGTATATATACAGATATTACAAGAAGCGAAAGAAGAAAAAGAAGTTATTTCTTTGAGGATTCTTCTTCATTGTCAGATTCTTCAATTCCATCATTCTTTTCGCCAGATTCTTCTTCTTCGCTAGCTTCACTATCAGAGACATCCGAGAAAGGCATATCTTCAGGAATATCATCAAGAAGACAAGGATATGAACTAAGAGGAATTCAGTGATCATTGCAAACTGTTTTAATAGTTTGATTGCGAAAACGAACATCATCGTTATTGAAATTCTCCACTGTAGCTTGCAATTGTTTCTTCAACTTGGAATACTTGTTATTGCGAAGAGAAATGCCCTCTGCGATTTGTTCTTTTTCAGATTCAAGTTCTCCAATCCTTGCCTGAAATCTCTTCTCGGATTCTGCAAAACATATGACAATGAATTAACAACTCAATAACAATACTACAGAAGTAAGGAGCAGTAAAGTCTAATAAACAACCTTCTCGTCGGATATCATATCTTTAACCAAGGCAAAGTATGCTCGGCATGAAGGCTAACATCAACACCTAAGTTATTCTGGCATTATCTAGAACCTTCGCAGCCCAAGCGAATTCATCATCATTATTTATAACAAGAAGCGAACGAATTTGATCTTCTCGCTCATTAAGTATAGCATTCTGACGAAGAGATTCATCTCGTTCAATTTGTACTTCGAGAAGAGATTTTTGAAATTTTTCTAATGCCTGTGCACCTTTATTAGCAATGCGGTCCTTGTCATCTATAAGGCCACTAATTTTCTTCCTTAAAGTTTTGGTTTTCTTATGGGAATTAAGATACATTTGTTTAAAACGGTTAGCTAAACCTAAACTAGATCTATGCTCAATCTCTAAGAGACGATATTTGGCTTGAAGTTCATTTAATGGAAGGGAATCAACTTTGTTTGACGAACTACTTAAAGATTCGTTGAGATGAGTGAGAAGAACGTCATTATCCATAGGCTCGGGAAATGAATGAAGAAGAATGGCTTCTTCGGAGAGATTATATATGTCTGCGAAAATAATAAATCAGGCAAAGAAAAGCAGATGACAAAATAAAGACGACTTGAAGAGTAAAAATTTTGTACCATAAAGTTGTTGATTTGCACTTTGAAGAGTAGATATTTTATTCTTCTGAGAAGTAGACTCAACTTCCAACTGTTGAATTTTTTCATCTTTCTTGCGAGACGTCGCAACTTCAGTTTCTAGTTCTTGGATCTTCTCTCTGAGTTGGAGATTTTTCTTTTCAAGATTGTTGCGTCTTTTCTCGAGATCTGAGGCAACAACAAAGGAAGCTCTCCCAGACTATAAAGGAAAGTAAAGAAATTGTTAAGATAAAACTTATAATCGAAGTCACAGAGAAGCAAAGAAATATGAACATACCAAAGCACTGAGTGCATTTAAGAGACTGGGAGTCATTGTTCGGGAGACTCCGCGAAAAGATTCATTATCCTCTAACAGGGGGGCATCGCAAATTTTAGCGAGAGCTTCGCAGGTAGCAGATAAATGATCATCTCCCAATCCTTGCATAGAATCGGAGAAGACACTAGACAATTGCGCCATAGCAGAAGCGACCGAATGATCTTCCTTCGCGGAGGAAGTACCAGCCTCATTTTCATCTTCGTCAGAACTCTCGCTGGTTTGGGAACTAGAACGAGAAGAGGGATGGTTTTTCCGTTTTTTAGAAGATAGAGCAGAAGATATATACTTGCGAAGAGTAATTTTAGTCTTGCCCTTAACCTTCGCAGCTTCGGGAATGTCTATTTCTTCAATAACCTTCGCACACGAATGAAGATAAGAAACATAGGCAACAATATTGTTAAAAATAACAAAAGAAAATATTTCTTACTTCATCCGTGATCGATCGGAGTATCGCCAGAGTAATCGCCTTTGGATGTCTAATATAACTCTTTTTCAATTTGGTAATCTGAAGATTTTGCAAATCTAGTAAATATAAGAGGAAAGAAATATCGCAAAAGCAAATCTGAAATAGGAAGTATACCTCTTTTGCCTTTTCGGGCCACTTAAATTCCCAAGGATGATAGTCTGCGAGATTCGCAGGGAGTACATGTGAACCTGCAATATATGGTCCATTCAGAAATAAAGGAACAACCCACCACTTCTCATCTTTGGAGTGCCGAGGAACATTATTTTTGCCCGAGTGCCAGTCAATATCTTGCATGAGTAGCTTATCAGCGTCAATGTTATCTTTTCTCTTCAATCGAGCACCCCAGCGAGATTTATCATTTCTCATATTTATTACTGCATAATTCGCAAAGAAGTTTTCTACGGTATACTTCTCAGCGACTATTTGTAAATTTGCGAATCTAGGATCTTTGACATCATCAGGATATAAAGATCCTTTACCGGCGCCACGGTTGGCGAATTCAAGCATTAGACGGATGAAGTCACCGCTCAATTGATAAATAGCTCGCGAGAATTTCTCATGAGCAAGAATTTAATAGAATAATGGTATCTCGGGATTGTATAGAGGAATGGGAAGTCCTGCGAGGAGTTGACCTAGCGAGATTATGATTTTCTGATCATCACACTGATGATCGTAAAAACGATTTTTCAGAAAGTATAGACGAAGATTCTTGATCAGGAATGGTCGATAGGATAAAACCTTTCTCTTGCAAATTCTTTTGGACTTCATTGAAAAGGGGTTTATATGTACGACCAAGTGAAGCCATTATTAGAGTATGGGAATGAATAGAGAATTGAAGATTGAGAGAAAGAAAAAAAGGGAAGGTTTCTGATGGTGAAGCGCAAATTGCGGAGGAAGAAAGTTGAAGGAAAGTTGCCAGAGGGAAAATAAAAGAGAAGAAGAGAAGGGTAAGAAAACTATATATAGAGAGGAGAATCCTCGAGAAAACAAATGCATTTAATGCGAGATGGGACGTGAATGGTCAAGAATAAACGGTTGAAAGAGACGTGTCAAGAAAAGAGTGGAAGAAGAAACACACCGTAATAAATTCCGTACATGAATAAAGCAGATAAAAATGAACAATTGCGAGATAAAGATGAGCAATTGCGGCATTTAAAATATTGATTCTCATGACATTTTCTCCTTCGCAGAAAAGACATGAGAAGAGGCAAGATGTAAGATCAGAATATCGCGACATTAATACTTTGCGAGATTAATAAATAACGATATCGCGAGGGAGACACAGAGAAGTAAAATAAATGACGCAATGAATGACGACATCCAGAACATGAGAAGAATGTGAAGACTCAGCGAGATTTAGGAGTGTCGCGAGAATTGGTATATGTACACTTGCGATATTTCGCAAGGCATTCCCGAAAATAAAGGACAGCTTAGCTGTCATCCACTGTGTACTACCCTATATAAAGGGGTTGAGTCAGTCTGTTGGGAGGGGGTTCTTTTTGAATTGTTAAGCAAGTCATTAGGAGAGAGAAAATTTAGAGTGATTGTAATTTCTTTAGCTCTGTTCTATCTTCCCTTGTAAACATTTCAAGAAAATAATCAATAAAATCTATAGTTATTCATCTTCAAATGGATTAGTTGAGTAAATTCTAGTTAGGGGTGTAGTGTGGGATTTCCTGCAACTACACAATTGGTTCTGCAACAAACCAAATCTTATAAGCTCTCTCACCAGGTAATACATGTGAAGTATACAAGTTGATGCCAAGTATACTAGTGAAGTACTTACCATGTAATCTAGCAGGTACACATGTTGATGCCAACCCCCTCGCAAGTATATAGTGAAGGTCAAAACCACAAATTATAAGTAATCTCTAGGTTAACTTGAAACAATAATGAACTTCTCAGTGCTCACAATAGCACTACCTGATATCATGGGTTCAGGAGTGAGAACAATTTTTCCGATTGTCTTCCTATTTCTTTAAGCTCCAAAACACCAATATCCACTCTAACTGCTTCTGAAAGGATTTAGATGCATTACAAATAAACTACAGCCCAGAAGGAGACGATTATTCAGTATACCCTGCATCATAAGATGCCATTAAGCTAAGGTAGTAAAAAGTAGTACAAGTGGTTGAATTTCCAAAAGCATCCGTAGTACATGCGAAAGAGAACTTGGAACCACTTGCTAAAGGAAATAACTTTCACCTTCGGTACTGTTCTTCTTCCTTCTCTCACAGCTGCCTCCAAAACTAGAGACCGAACTCCCCGTTCTGTTATCTGATCCAAATCTTTTTAATAAGACTAGATATATACTGATGTCTTGTCTTGGACCCAAAAGATGACGTCCAAAATAGGAACGCGCGATTGGGGATACTTGAACTAATTGGGGGATATCTACTAAGGGGTGTTTTTGGGGGGCAAAAATACTAAAATACCCTTCCCTCAAAATAAAAATCAAAAAACTTAAAATCAAAAAACAAAATCATATCCCCATATTCATCTTCACCTCTTATTAATCTCTTTTAGGGTTAGGGCTTTGAAACCTAAATATTCCCCACTCCTTTCAAATTCTAAATTTTCTCCACTCCCTTTCAAATTCTCTTCTCCTTCTCTGCCGGCTCCTCACTTTGAAAACGATTTTTTTTTTTTTACATTCGGAAGTGATGAAGACTATGCCGGTAGTGATGAAGACTATGCCGGAAGTGATGAAGACCATGTCGGAATTGGTGAAGACCATGTCGGAATTGGTGAAGACCATGTCGGAGAATGGTACCGGCATGCTCTAACATTCCAATGCCGTAACTAAATGCTAGCATGCTCGATAGAAATCTATCAATGCCGGTAGTCAAGTGAAAAAAAAAGTAATTTTCTGGATACTTTACATCATGTGCCGGCAAAGAAATTTTAAGCAACATATTATGCCGTTAGCAGTACCAGCATGCTCGAGAATTAACTAACTGTGCCGGCAGTTGACTGATTAAAACCAGAAAAAATTCAAAACGGAATAGATTTTGAATTTCAAAACAAGAAAAATTTTCTACGAGACACTGTCTCGCACTCTACTACGGGGCGCTGCCCCCTAGACCCCCGCAATTTGACCGCCGATAGGGGCTACGCACCCGGACCCCCCGGATAGTGGCAAACATTTATGAAAATTTCCAACAAATGCCGACATGGTTTTTTGGTTGAATACAATGCCGGTCTGCCTTTCAAAATGGGAGATATTGTTGGCCGGCATGGACGTTGTATGAATACAATGCCGAAAATGCTGCTACCGATATTGTATTCATACTACGTTCATGCCGGCACCGAGTTATTTCAGCTGCAACAATGGTGAATTCAAAGTAAAACAATCAAATTTTCAACACATTGGCACCTTTACCTGAGTATTGGGAGTGCTTGTACAATCATCCTCCATTTTTACCAAAAAAAAGTTCCCTTTCAATTTTTTCCCTCCTTCTACTCTCACCTCACTCACCAAAATACAAATAAAAATACACCCTAATCATTTATCAAATAATCTTATGAATTTACTAATTATATTTAGGCACTAAACATGATCTTATCAAATAAAAATACACACTAATCATTCATACTAGGGTTTCTTCTGATGCTTGTTCCCGCAACCTGCACAACCTCTACCACTTCCTTTTCCAGTGCTTCATCTGATACCCCCTCTTCTAACCTTGGAAGCTTGTTGTCTGACGATTGTAATGATTTCTTCCAATGCCCATATCGGGGCTTGGATGGGTGCAGGAACGGTGTTGGGAGAATGGGACTACTGAAGTCTTCGTTGTTCATTCATCTGAAGACTCAACATTACGAAGGGGTGGAAGGCAGGGACAAATGCCGTGAAAGAATAAGCAGTTGTGCAGATGTTTACCATGCTTGGGTTTTTGTCCTACTACAGTTGAAGAGCTGGCTTTGCTCCCAATGTATGCATGTGAACGCTTGGGAAAGGAAATGTAAACTACATCATGGGGAAATTGTATCTGCACCAGCTACTATAATAGGCATAGACGCTCCCAGTAGCTCTATTGCCTCCACTGTTAATGAGACTGGCCAGTCCGGAGATATTGCGATAACCACTGTGAGTTTGGATCTTTTGGACATTGTGTTTCGAGCCAACATTCCTACAGTATCCAGTATCCCTCCCAAGTGTAGATTACATTTCGCTCGCGTTTTCAAGACGTTGCTTTAGAAATTATTGCCTCGCCTAAGGAGTTATCTTCATGGATTCATTTGATGTTGTTCCCGGTCTGCATTCTCCATTCTTACCTTCCACAAAGCAGTCAGGAGGAGAAAACTGTTAACAGGAGGAAGCTGCAAATTAAGTATATCAACTTAGACTTGAACCAGTGGGACGAAACAAATGGATGTATACGTTTGGTTGAAAAGGTTTTGGATGAACACAGATTGCGACAGAAACTGTTTGATAAGAGAAAGAAAGAACCGTGATATTAGGCATACATAAAACTTTCCGAGCATACAAAATGATAGTCCCATCTTGGGTGACCTTATAAGGGGTAACCTATGGTAGCTCAATTACCTATATACCCTTAACACAAAAATATAAAATCAGTTTTCTAAAAAATCAAAATCAGCTTCCCCTAACATCTCTTCTTCTTCCTCCTCTAGCCGAACTCTTCCCCTCCCGCGAAAAAAAAAATCATCACCGTGATTAATTGTCGATTCGTAAAAATTTGATTGTCGATTAAACTGAACCACATAATGACTCGTACAAAGAAAAACAGGGACTAGGCAAAAATCGTCTTCTAATCCATCAATTGAAGAAGAAGAACCAATTGAAGATGAAGGTGTAGAAACTGAAAATCAACCACCAATTGAACCAGAATTGAACCAACTGCATCTCCAACTCCGGAAACGAGGATAATAAAGTAAGTTTTACAAACCCAATCTCCTATTTGCTGTTTTTCATCGATTAAATGACGCTTACAGTGTTGGGTTCGGCTCAAAATTAAGTTGCATTTTTAGCCGAATTGTTCTTCAAAAAAGCTTCATGTAAGTGTGTATGAACAGTTCGGCTTGAAATTTCATGAAATTTCAAGCCGAACTTAGTCACAGAAAGAGATGCACAGGGGTTCGGCGTATTCGATAATCATAATATGTGCCGAACCTAGCACATTTACGAGGTTCGACTATTACGATATTCATAATATGTGCCGAACCAATACAAAATTATTAACCCGAGAAATGTACATGATCGAGTTCGCTTATATTCTACTTATTCAAATAGCCAGAACAATGTGTTTCCAACGGAGTTCGGCGCTTACAATTTCTAAATATAAGCCGAACCTAAACATTTTTTCTTCCAGACAGGTTCGGTGTAGGGTTCGGCTTGTTAGGACAATTCGAACCAAGCCGAACTCGGTCTACAAAGGAGGTTCGGCTCTTAATCAACACTTTCAGCTAGCCGAACTGTTCATCCAGACTCGCCGAACCTTAGTGAAAAAACACAAACTTTTGATGATTTTAACCTACAAAAGTGAGATTAAACATAAGATATGTTGGAAAATTTCCCCGCGAGACGCTGTCTCGCACTCTGCAGGGGGGCCCTTGCCCCCTAGACCCCCAGCGACCTGACCAGGCAGGTCGAACCCCGTGAACAGCCTAAATGACTACAATTCAAGGGTAACTAAATAATCTACACAAAAATTTTTCTCACTTTCCCCTTCTCCTTCTAAAAAAACCTAACTTTTTTTTTTTCTTACTCAAAATTTTTTATCTACACAAATTAATAACTAAATAATCCTAAAACTAATCACTAATCGGAATTATTTTAACTAATCATTAGTATTAACACTAATCCTAAAAGGGCAGATTTGCCATTACCAAAAATATTTGGTTAAGGGGCTTCTGATTTTGCTATTTACACTCCTTTTTTGTCTTTACTTGGTATGCCCTAAAAGATTTCTGTATGCCTAAAATCATAGTTCGAAAGAAAACCCATCCAAACAGCCAGGAAGCAACCAACTTAATACTATGTAGAAGCAAGTTGAGAAATGGGCTTTATGTGGCTGCAATTCGCACTCTTACACAGGGACGGACCCATGATTCTTCCTTGGGTAGGGCTGGATTGTAACAGTCGATAATGTGGCCGAAGGCCGCGGCAATTTTTTTTGAAATACATCACATAATTAGTGGCCAAATAGTGATTCACCCGTACAATACTAAATAGGTAGGGAAATAAAAGTTAAAACGAACCCAAATAAAAGAAAAACATAGTGATTATCAAAAGATAAGAAAGTAGGAGTAGAAAGGTAGTGAGTGGAAGAAGATTATTTACTTTAAACATGACTTAAATTTTGATCATCTCATAGTATGGGCTAAAAATCACATACAATTAGCTAAATACAACTAATATGTAGGTTAAACATAAAATTTAACCAAATTTTCTATACTAAAATTTTTTCACCCAAAAATTAGGGACGGGCTATAGCCTCCTTTAGCCCCTTGCTAGGCCCGTCCCTGCTCTTACATCTAATGGAGTCGCACCTGACAATGATGGTACCCTGAACGAGTTATAGAGTAAGAATCCTATGACGGCTCCACCATATATTCCGACTACCCCAGTTGTGCATGAGGCTATGGTGGCTTCAACTGATCTTGTTTTGGGTAGACTTATAAGTTTACCTGAAGGGACTTCTTGTGGGAGAGATGGTTTTAGGGCACAACATTTTTAAGATGCCCTTAGTGGCTCTGCAGCTGCTATTTCAGAGGAACTAATTGCTTCTATCACAGACGTGGTTAACCTGTGGCTATCGGGTTCATGCCCTCATATTTTGGGTGAATTTGTAGCAAGTGCTCCCCTTACTCCATTAATTAAACCGGGTGGTGGTTTACGTCCCATTGCGGTAGGCACAATATGGAGGAGGCTTGTCTCCAAATGCGCTGCTACTCATGTTGGCAAAGAAATGAATGCATATTTAGGTGATTACCGGTTTGGGGTTGGTGCTAAATGTGGGGGAGAGGCCATACTACACGCTGTTAACCGCATGTTAGAGGTGAAAGGGGGCTCAGACAATCTTTCCATGTTCCTAGTAGATTTCTCGAATGTGTTTAACCTCATTGACCGTACGACAATGCTTTCTGAGGTACGCAAATTATGCCCTTCGATCTCTCGCTGGGTTGAATTTTGTTATGCTTCGCCTGCTCGTTTATTTTACATGGATCATGTACTCTCCTCTTCCCAAGGTGTACAACAAGGTGATCCCTTAGGACCACTTTTGTTTGCTCTTACTCTTCATCCCTTGGTTAAAAGATTGCCATACAATGTGAGCTCGAATTGCAAGCTTGGTACCTGGATGATGGTACCCTGATAGGTGATACTCTAATGGTTGCCAAGGCTTTGAAGATTATCCAGGATGAAGGTTTTGGAAGGGGGTTGCATTTAAACATAGCTAAAAATGAGTTATTCTGGCCCACCCCGGATCCGAGAGCTTCGGTTACGGGTGTTTTACCTTCTAATATTAGTAGGCCGTCTAAGGGAGTGAAGTTATTTGGTGGCCCAGTCAGACTTGGTTGTTGGTAGAGTGCGTAAGACTATGACTCTTATTGACACTGTTGAAAATCTAAAGGACCCTCAATGTGAACTTCTCTTATTTATAAATTGTACGGGTGTCTCGCGGCTTTACTTCGCACTGAAAACCACTATGCCTGATTTCATAATAGAAGCTCAAGATTTATTCGATACTCGACTATCCAAATTACCTAGGCATATTATTACTGGTAATAGACCTGATTACGGACTTCTTCAGCAGAGACTGTCTACCTTGCCATTCAAACATGGAGGTATGGGTGTGTATATACTATGCAGGACACTAAGCATTATTGTTTCCTTGCTTCTTGTCTACGGACTCTAGATTTGCAGTCCACTATTCTCAGACGCACCGATATCGAAGGTAATAGCCTTTCTCTTCAGCAATCTTTGGAATCCTTTAACTCCATGTGTGGGTTGTTTCTCCTATATGCATTATTAATGTTGTCACCCATTCCATGAACTCACTGGTAACTATTTACTTTGATGCTGTAAAGAAGAACTTACCCACCAACTATGTTGAGCGTGATTTTGTGCTTTGAAAATGCAACCAGACAAAACATGATTGGGATTTCTTGATGGAAATTCCTATTATGGGGCTCAATCAACTTATTGAAGCTAGGCAATTTAGTGCAGTTCTCTGGTACAGATTAGGGATCCCCTTATTCGAGGTGGATGGTGATTTCCCCTTTTGTAAGAGAGATATGGATGTATTCGGTGATTATGCCTTGCATTGTGCGAATGAAGTTGGGCTTAAGTTTAGACATGATCTGGTACGTGACACTATTGCGGACATGTGTTTTCGTGCAGGTGTTCCAGCTAGGAAGGAAGTTGACTTTGGTTTTCTAGAGAATAATGGTACGGCTCTGAGACCAACTGATATATTTGTATATAACTGGGACAATCATCGGGACGTGTGCTTGGATGTGATTGGTGTTTCACCATTCACTGGTGGTGGGTTTCGTTCCTTCGTCTCAGGCATGGCCATTAAGAACGTTGTTACTCGCAAGAATGCTAAGTACTTGGAGAAGTGTACATCTCAAGGATATGGTTTTGGGACGCTCTCTTTTACCACCTTAGGAGAGTTGGGGATGACACTATTGACTTTTTGAAGCGCTTACGCAATTATATTGCTAGCTATGATGCTAATGTTCGGGTCGGAGAATTTATTTTTCATAGGTTAGGAGTAGTTATCCAGAAAGGCGTTGGAGCACAGCTTGTTGCTAGGCTTCCAACTAATTTCTTACCGGAAGATAATCCTTCGGAGTCGTAACATTTAAATTATAATCTCAATTCAAACCAAATAAAAAATTATTTCTTAATTTTTTTTTTAAATTTTTTTTTATTAGCTTTGGTTCGACAAGTACAAATTCGTAAGTATGTTTCTCGCAAACCCTTTAGCGATATGCAAATTCGGAGGTATTTTCCCACAAACCCATTGTTTTTAGTTTGTTTTTGATTGAAAAAATCGATTAGAAATCATCAAATTATAGTTGAAATGCTAGTTACAGAGTATTGTTCGGTTAGGAGTAGTTTAGAAAAACCCTAGTTTTCTAACCGAACTCCCTGAAACATAGAATACCAAGAACACGTCGGTTAGAATGAAAATTTTCTTGCAAACCGAACTCATAGTTCAGTGCGTTCGCAAAAGTTTTAGAAATTTTGTACCTAACCGAACTTTGTGTTCGGTCCGTTCGCAATTTTATTAGAAAATTTTTACTTAACCGAACTCCTATCTGAAAAATACACTGAACAGGGTTCGGTTATATTCATAATTTTTTTTACTTAACCGAACTCCTATCTGAAAATACACTGAACACGGTTCGGTTATCTTCATAAAAATCTTTGCAAAACGAACTTTCATTTCGGTGCATTCGCAAAAGTTTTAGAAATTTTTCACTTAACCGAACTCCTTTCTAAAAAAACTTTTATATATATTCTCTTAGCCGAATTTCAAGTTCGACTAGATTTATTTTTTTTCCCAGCCGAACCACATCCGAAAAAATACAAAAGAAAAAAAAACATTTAAAATTTTGAAAAAAAAAATAAAAGAAAAAAAAATTTAAAATTTAAATATTATTTATTTAATTAATAAAATGCTAACTTAGTCATCTCCACCTTTTAGGTCTCCCCTTATAACCATAGAAAAGGTGGCATAATCAAATCATGGTCCCCTCAAAAAAGTCATGGTCCCAAAAAATCGTTCATATATATATATATGTACTGTGCAAGTCCACCTTCTTTTGTTTATTATGACTCAAATTTCCACTTCACCGTCGAGTACCAAGTTCATTATACCGCGAAGTCCTCTCATCCAATCCGGTGCACATCACCCGGTTCATTAGACTAGTAATTTAGGCTTAGTTTGGTATTGTTGCGGCTTTTGTAAAAGTACTTTTCTAGCTGTGCGTTGCTGTGATGTGCTGTGAGAACAAAACAATTAGACGTTTGATAAAATGTTAATTAAAGTTAATGTTGATTAGAAAACCAATCAAAGTATGTTTGGTAAAATATCAGATTCAACCATTGTTGTTGTAGCAAACGACAAAAACATACATATCTCTGAAAATAGTTTTATTCAATTTTATTAGATTTAAAAATAATTAAATTTTTTATTATATGGGAGCTTGGTGGTGACACTATGGATTTTCTGAAAAGGTTGCGAAATTACATGGGAAGTCAGGATCAAAGTAATCGAAATCGTTCCTCGGTGCTACTCGGTTGGGGAGCTTGGAGCGAGGAGTAATAAGTTCGGACTTGGAAATCGCCAAAACTCGGTCTAATACTCGGAATCTATTTATTAATAATTTATATATTGCTGCATATAAGTCATGATTTGTACCTAACTAAAATTAAAATTTTAACATTATGATGTAATTAAGTGTGTAATATTGTTATATTGATCGTATTTATCATGTATTCATAGGTTTTTCGATTTTATAACTCTCATCTAAGGGTTATGAATATTTTATTTTCTGATTTAAGTGCATGCAAGGCCAACTCAGAAAAATCGTTAACTCGTTTTGCTAAAAAATAAGTCCAAATCGGCCGCCTTAATTGCTAAAAATCGGAGAGGCCTTGGAATCGTAAATCGCCTCGGTCATAGAACTTGTAGCGATTACTCAGTGAGTAATCGGCCTTAGAGAGCGATTTTGACTACACTGATTTTAAGTTAATTAAACTTCCGATTATATACTGGCTCCAAAACGAGTTTTTGAAAAAAATTCTTCAATTTTCGAATTTTGGTACTACCATAAACGGTAGTAAGGTAAGTGACTTAACTTCCGATTATATAGTAGCATTTTCAAATGAGAATTACCATATTCGTTAGTATTTTAAGTTAATTAAACTTCCGATTATATACTGGCCCCAAAACGAGTTTTTGAAAAATATTCTTCAATTTTCGAATTTTGGTACTACCATAAACGGTAGTAAGGTAAGTGACTTAACTTCCGATTATATAGTAGCATTTTCAAATGAGAATTACCATATTCGGTAGTATTTTAAGTTAATTAAACTTCCGATTATATACCGGCCCCAAAACGAGTTTTTGAAAAAAAATAATCAATTTTCGAATTTTGGTACTACCATAATCGGTAGTAAGGTAAGTGAACTTAACTTCCGATTATATAGTGGCATTTTGAAATGAGAATTACCATATTCGGTAGTATTTTAAGTTAATTAAACTTCCGATTATATACTGGCCCCAAAACGAGTTTTTGAAAAAAATTCTTCAATTTTCGAATTTTGGTACTACTATAATCGGTAGTAAGGTAAGTGAACTTAACTTCCGATTATGTAGTGGCATTTTCAAATGAGAATTATCATATTCGGTAGTATTTGAAGCAAAGTAATCGAAATCGTTCCTCGGTACTACTCGGTTGAGGAGCTTGGAACGAGGAGTAATAAGTTCGGACTTGGAAATCGCCAAAACTCGGTCTAATACTCGGAATCTATTTATTAATAATTTATATATTGCTGCTCATAAGTCATGATTTGTACCTAATTAAAATTAAAATTTTAACATTATGATGTAATTAAGTGTGTAATATTGTTATATTGAACGTACTTATCACGTATTCATAGGTTTTTCGATTTTATAACTCTCATCTAAGGGTTATGAATATTTTATTTTCTGCATGCAAGGCCAACTCACAAAAATCGTTAACTCGTTTTGCTAAAAAAGAAGTCCAAATCGGCCGCCTTAATTGCTAAAAATCGGAGAGGCCTTGGAATCGGAAATCGCCTCGGTCATAGAACTTGTAGCGATTACTCGGTGAGTAATCGGCCTTGGAGAGAGATTTTGACTACACTGGTCAGGATGCGAATGTCAAAGTACGAGATTTTCTCTTCCATAGATTAGGAGTTGTCATTCAGAAAGGGATTGGAGCACAACTTGTTGCTCGACTTCCTTCCATCTCTCGTGTACCTCCTTCTTTCGTTGATTTTGAATATTAATAAAAAAAGACATATTTTACTATTAAATATAAATATATATAATATTAAATTTACTAATTTCCACTAATATTATGATTGTTAAAAAGAATTATTTTACTTAACCACTTTTAGTATATAGATAATTTTCAAACAAAAAATGAAACTAAAATTAAGTAATTATTTAAGTATTTGTTTTTTATTCTTATTATGGAAAAATTAAATGAAATGGTATATAAAATATTTGAAAATAAAAAATAATAAAATTTAAAGAATAAAATATAAGAAATGAAAAATAGATTGTATAGAAAGTTAAGGGTAATTTTTGTCATTTATAAAATAAAATAGGGATAAATTTTAGGTGGGAACAAAGGCTGGGTTTGGTAATGCTTTTATTTTTCCAAAAGCACTTTCAAAACCTATATATGTCAATAATTTTTGAAATTGGTGTTTGGTAAAAAAAAATCAAAGTGCTTATTATCCAAAGCACTTCCCAGATTCCTCAATTTTTAAAAGCTGGGGAGGAGGAGCTTTTAAAAGCTACAAAAGCATAAGATGTGGTCCCACCAAAATTTAGTGCTTGATTTATCTTTTTTCTCCCTATTTTATTTTGTAAATGACAACAATTACCCTTAAATATATATATATAATCAATTTTTATTTCTTATATTTTATTCTTTAAATATTCTTATATTTTATTTTCAAACTATTGTATGATACCATTTCATTTAATTTGTCAAAAATAAAAATAAAAACAAATTTTAAATAATTACTTAATTTTAGTTTATTTTGTGTCTGAAAATTATATATATTTAAAATTGGTTAAGTAAAAATAATTTTTCTTAACAATCATAATATTGTATGTATATATATTATATATATTCAGGTATGTGATTTGCCCTCTTCATATTGTGTCGATGACACTGCCCCCCCAATGCATTCCTTGGCAGTTGCTTATTTCGGTGCGGTGAAGAAGCGAATCCCTGTCCAGTTTACTCTTTCTGATAGAGACGCAACACTATGGCAGTGCAACCACATCAAGCATGCTCAAGACTATCTCTTGGCTGTTCCTATTAGTGGACTTGGCCAGTGCCTTGGTCCCCGTCAGTTTAGGGCTGTTGTCTGTTATCGTCTTGGTATTCCGTTGTTTGCAGAAGGCGGGCTTTGCTCTTGTTGCAGTAAACCTATGGATATTTTTGGCGATCATGCGCTCCATTGTGCTAAGGATGTTGGAATTAAGTTCCGCCACGACATAATTCGTGATTTAGCTGTCGATATCCTTTACAAAGCCTCGCATCTCTCGCACACAAGGAAGCGAATCTGGGTATTATAAGCGATGATAACAAGGATCTACGTCCGGTGACATCCTTGTTCTCAAATGGGAAAATGGGCAAGATGTGTGTATGGATGTCACGGGAGTCTCTCCCTTTCTTTGGTGATGGAGCTCGAGCCTTTATTCCAGGACAAGCTATTTCGAGAGCGGTCTCGCGTAAACACAATAAATATTCATCTCGAGTGTCTTTGCTCGTGGCTACGGTTTGAGTGTCTTAGCCTTTACCACTCTAGGAGAGCTTAGTGATGACTTTATTTCTTTTTTTCAAGCGTCTAAAGAATTGTTTGTTTAGTAAGGACGCTGGTAGTGGTTTGGGTTGCTTTATTTTTCATAGGTTAGGTGTTTTTATTCAAAAAGGGGTGGGAGCTCAGCTTGTTGCTCGGCTTCCAACCAAGGGTGGTGTTATATGAGTATTAAAACCAATTATTGTATGTACAATTTTTATGAAAAAAAAAAATAAACCTAAAAAAAAAAAAATCATAATAATAGTAATAATTAGTAAAATTTAAAATTTAATCTATTTATATTTAATAGTAAAAAAAATTAATTATTTTTAACCCCAATAAAATTGAATAAAACTATTTTTAAAGATATGTCTGTTTTTGTCATTTGCCACAACAACAATGGTTGAATCTAGTATTTTACCAAACACACTTTGATTGTTTTTTTAATCAGCTTTAACTTTAATTAATATTTTACCAAACGTCTAACGCTTTTTTTTTCACAAAGACAAAGACAAAGAACGCATACAATGAGAAAAATGCTTTTACAAAAGCTGCAGCAATACCAAACTAAGCCAAAGCTTATGCTTTTGTAGCTTTTAAAATCTCCTCCTCCCTAGATTTTAAAAGTTGGGCAATTTGGGAAGTGCTTTGGATAAAAAACACTTTTTTTTTTACCAAACACTAATTTAAAAATTATTGGCAATATATATAGTTTTTGAAAGTGCTTTTAGGAAAATAAAAACCTTACCAAACCCAGCCTTAGTGGTATCTACTCCAACAACGACAAATAACAAAACCTTCCGATGAAAAGCTAGCTTCCTGGGTGTGAAACAATGCAGCCAAGACAAACAGTTAATCGAGTTATCTCTTTTGTCGTGAGTCTTTTGGTGTTGTCCGCCGCAAACGCTATTTAGCTCTTCATTTAGCCATTCATTTTCCGAGTGATCGGAATTGCTTAAATTTCCTACAGATAGTCTAAAATAATGATATTAGCCGAATAACGAGTCCTAGAAAATGTAGTTATGGGTATAACTGTGTCGCACTTATGTGCTTATCATGCCTCAGTAGAAGACGAAGATGAATACCGTCTTGATTAGATGTAAGTGATCTTAATTCTTGTTCAGTAGTAAGTTTAATTTAAATATAATGGTTTAGTTAAAATTACTCTAAATATAATTGCCTTAATTTTAATTTTAAGTTTAGTCATACTGCATGAAAAAAAAAATCATTAAATTGAAAAAAAAAAAACATTTTTAAATTAAATAACACATTAATTAAAATAAACAACACTAAATTGAAAAATAATATCTATCTGCCTCGTCCCAGCGCATCGTCTTTTTCTTCTTTCAAAGCCCAAAGGTGCTTAGTTAGATTTTCTCTTAGTTGTCCATAGAGTTCCCGATTTTGGATTTTGTCAGTGGTAAGTCTATATTCCCTTGACGGACGACCATGCTGCAGCACATGCCTCGACCTCAAATCTTCATCTGGAAAAATAATTAGTCCAAGTTGGGTCACGTCTGGTTTCTTCAATAACCATGTTATGCAGAATGATGCAAGTCAGCATAAATTTGTTCATTTCTTGAAGATCAAAAAAGCGCGCCGACGCAGCTATGATGGCGAACTTCCTTTTTAGTATGCCAAAAGCGCGTTCAACATCCTTTATGCATTTCATTTGTTGGGTGTTAAAGTACTTCTTATCCTTCGCAGTCATCGGTCCAAAACCTGTCTGACTATAAGGTTGAACCACAGTTGATCATTCTGGATAGATTCCGTCTTCTAGATAATAACTTTGAATGTAGTCATGACCATTGATGGTGAAATTACAGTGCGACACGGTCCCATGCTTAAGATCTTCAAATAATGATGACTTATACAAAATGTTGAGAACCCAAGAGTCCAAAAATAGCATGCCAAAACCAACAATCATAAGTAGCCTAAGCTTCCAAAATTACAGTTGGTTTTGGATAATGACCCTTATATTGGTCTGCCCATTCAACCGGACACGAATGCCACGTCCAGTGCATGCAGTCAAGACTACCTAGTAATCCTGGAAAACCCCTCGTGGTGTTTCCGGCGGTGATTCTTTCAACATCTTCCTAAGTAGGCTTTCTTAAAAAAAGTTGGACAAAAATGCTCGACTATTGTTTCGCAAAACAATTTGAGATACCTAAAGGCGCTTGTTTTCCCAATACGGGTGTAATCATCTGTGGAATCCGTTGGCACCCCGTAAGATAGTATATGGAGGGCCAATGATCTTTTGTTCGTGACTAAAGCCTCGTACTTGTCGTGCATCATACTGATAATTAAATAAAAACTCGGCAATAATCCTTTGCATCAAGTTGCGGCCCATACGAAATCGGTGCTGAAAATCTTCATCGGAATAGACACAATCATGATTAAAATAATCATGCACCAGCTTATCGTGGTAAAAATGTCAATCTCACCACGTCCATCTTCTAGTCATAACTTTATGTGTCTCTAATGGCTTTGGTATCATCTCTGTTTGTAATTGCAACATAAAATTTCGCCTCCTTCTATTTTGAATTGCATCTTCATCCATTTGACGCAAAAACTTGTTCCTCATCTTCATACAACATTTCATCCATCTCCATATCTTCCTTAGAAGAACCAAAATCAGGATTCATGGTTGAAAATCGAAAGCAATTGAAATTAAGAAACGATTGATCGGATGAAAGATTGTTGTGAATTTGTGAGATCAAACTCGAGTTGTATTTATGGAGGATAGAAACTAGCCATTCCGGTGACCGTTTAAAAATAACCGTTCGCGGTCTTAGTTTACCTGCCAATAGTTTTACCACGCACGCCAGCGTTTCTTCCACAACCGCCAACGATTTTACCACACACGCCAGCGTCTACACTTCGTCCGCACGTTTAACATCCCCGCTCAGTGTTTTCCCATAATGCAAAACCTCGTTTGTCCATCCACCCGGCTCACAAATATTTTGTTTTGTCGATTGCCATACGAATTGCCCTAATTTGATCGACTCTTTCACTTTGAAAGAGACTCCCAACCCCCATGGTCTTTGCTCTCGATAACACTTCTTGGTCTACCATCAACATGGTCAGTGAAGTGAAGTCCGAAACCTTCAACCACTTGGGGCAGTTCACTGACTCTGATGAAGGAGCTCTAGTTCCAACTTCAACCACTTGTCAGTAGTACAAAACGGGAACCTGAAAATATCATTCATTTTTCTCTTCAGACTCTGTTTTTCTGTATCAAATTTCTCAATGGATCTCAACATATCTACTCACTGTGTTAATCCTGTCAATGGAATTCTCATTTCTCCTTCTAATCTAGGGTTTCAGACTAATCTTTCCAGAAATCTAAAACTTTTTAAGGTTTCTAATGATTCTTTTAACTGTAAAACATCTCGATTATCTCTTCTAAAGTCTGGGTTTCAATCAAAATCTCGAATTTCCGCTGCTACTGCGGAACCGATTACAGAGAATATCGATTCAGTGGAAAATAAGGTTTCTTTGAATCCAACTTATACTAAAACGCCTCCAAATAGAGAACTGCGAACTCCTCACAGTGGGTAAGTCAAATTCTATGCTCAATTCGCCATTTCTTGTTCTTTGTTTTTGTTAATTGGATTCAAGGATGCTGTAATTTGTTCTATGAGTGTCTGGTGTAGGAAGGTTTTTAACTTTGTGTGATTTTTTGTGTGTGAAGGTATCATTTTGATGGAACTACAAGGAAATTTTTCGAGGGTTGGTATTTTAAGGTGTCAATTCCAGAAAGGAGGCAAAGTTTCTGTTTTATGTATTCAGTGGAGAATCCTGCATTTCGTAAGAAAATGAGTACATTAGAACAGATTTTCAATGGACCTAGATTTACTGGAGTTGGGGCTCAAATTCTTGGACCAGATGATAAGTACATTTGTCAATTTTCTGAGGAATCTCAGCACTTTTGGGGAGGTAAGTTTGCTGCTTGTCATATTTGGTCCATTTTGTGATTCCCCGGGGTTGGGATGATTTTATTTCTTGTATTTGTGATGCTTAACAATCAAGTTTTAATGCATAGGTAGGCATGAATTAACACTAGGGAACACCTTTACAGCTGGGAAAGCCTCGCCTCCCCCAAATAGGGAAGTTCCTCCTCAGGTCCATACAGCCTCTCTTGAGATTCTAAAATCTTTAGTATTTCAAAGTTTAATTTCGTTTCTTTTTTCTTTCTGGACATTGTTTTTACTTTTGGATAAAGAATGGGGATATTTACCATCAATGTCAAGCTCACTGGCTTAGGGAACTATGCTAGTTTCTGTTGAAACATTGTTATTAGTAACTAGGTAATGTGTTTGCTTCACATTTACAAAATGATGATAGATGAGAGTGAGAATCGTCGACATTCTTTGCTTGGTGCTTTATTGCTGACAAATAAATCACTAGAGTATTGCTCGAATAGTAGCTCCTTAACTTATGGAGATTTAACTTGTGAAAGTGCGGATTTGAAAAATACTCCGTTATTAGTGAGCTTGTGGGGTTGATTATTAAAATGTAGTAATCAGCACAATGCCCTTTTCATTGGTTTTTCCTCAGGAATTTGATGATAAAGTCTCTGAAGGCTTCCAAGTTACCCCACTTTGGCATCAAGGCTTTATCTCTGATGATGGAAGGTACGCCATTTACTGTTTAAAGAAATTAAAGTTTGTTTAGTGAATGGATAAGGTCATAGTTTAACACAGGTACCGGTTTCAGTTTTGTTATATTCAGTGCTCAATGGTTTTAATGTTAACTGATCTCATCGGGATCCTTCAGTCAGAGTAGGTAAATTTGTTGAAACGTTGTAATCTGTCTGTTGGACTTTCTTATACAAGCTGGTCTATTTCAGTCTTTTCCGTTGTCATTTTAGATCAAATGTGTTAACAACTTGACGGGGGACAAGCATTACCTTCTCTTTCATCCTTCCCACTTAACGTAGACAAAATACTCTTTGAGATTCGGAAATTTTAATGCTTGGCATGGTGTGTTGCACTCCAGTCCTGATACGCATATCATAATATCACAATGCAGACTCTACAATGTCTTTAGGAATACATTATAAGTCAGATTTTGGAAATGATTGTCGATGTTAAAAGCATGTATTTAAGTAGTGCAATTATTTATGATTGTGAAACTCATCTCTCGTACAATGCGAATGTATGATTCTCTGTAGTTAAGCATCTAAGAAAGTTGAATCATACTATTTAAACTCAAGCTGAAAATTTGATTGTTGAATAGGAGTTTCACCATATGGGATCAGAAAATGTTAAAAAATGTGTTTCTTTCCCTAATTCCCTTTCATGTAAAATCAGAGTAAAAAATTCTACTCAAGGTAAATTTTAAGAAACGAGTTATGTGAACAATAAAAAATATATTCCTTTTTGGTTGGTTGTTGCTCAAACTACCACTGAAATTATTATTTTTTATTTTATTTGTGTGTCGGTGGGTGGTTGGTAACTTGATGATCTTTATCTCTTTTACTCGAGTTGGCAGATCAAGTTACGTGAACACTGTAAAGACTGCGCGGTGGAAATATAGTACGCGTCCTGTTTATGGTTGGGGTGATGTTGGCTCGAACCAAAAAGCTACAGCAGGCTGGCTTGCAGCTTTTCCTGTATTTGAGCCTCATTGGCAAGTTTGCATGGCAGGTGGACTGTCCACAGGTATGCGTCAATGCTCTTACTTTTTCCTAGCGAATTTGGATATGATTTGCTCCACATCTAGTTTCTTTCTTCCCCATTGATATTAGTCAGATATATTATTTCTGATGAGAAAACAACCATTAAGAAGCATTATGATTTTGCAATGATGAGGAGGTCGCGAATTTGCATGATTTGTGTAAAGACACCTACAATGCTGTCATTATTTGTGGTGGTGATAGCTCAGAGAAAGAAGTAGAGGACACAAGTCACACAAGATAGTATGATTTGTCGATACTCTTCTAAGCTACACCTAGATGGAACATTGAGAAACCCACTTAAAAAGTGATTCCACCTGTCTGTGTTTTTGTTAATTTGGTAATTGTAAGACATCTAAGATTCTTAACGTTCATTCCAGGCTGGATAGAATGGGACGGCGAACTTTTTGAATTTGAAAATGCACCTTCATACTCAGAGAAGAATTGGGGTGGAGCTTTCCCAAAGAAATGGTTCTGGGTAAGAATCTAAATGTTTCCATCTACGAATGCTTAGTTCAAATGTTGTGTTAGTCACTGAAAATAAAATGGTCCAAGTATTCTGAAGTTTGCAGTATGTCAATGGGTATATTATCTGCAATTGTTCATTTCGTTGCCAGTGGTTAGCAACTTAGTTTGTTAACATGATTACTCAGGCTTAAACATGATTATGATTTTACAGTATACTGAAATAGACTTAAGATATAGAATTAATATGTTCAATAGCTTAGGTTAAACTACAAACATGATGGTTTAAAACAGCTCATACCCTCAGAGATAGAATTGAGTAGAGATACAGAAAGATAGCTGTTACTTAGTTTTAGACTTGAACTTCTACTCCTATCCTCTTATTCCTAGGTTCAGAGGCTAGAAAAGCGTCCATTCCACGCTTAAAACATATTTTTCAACCTTACCACAACAAGTTGTAGAGACACCTCGCACTAGACATATGGACATTAATGATGTCATTAAGCTACTTTAGACTTGATGTATCATTAACCAAATATAAGCTGAAGTACATAATTATAAATTCTTATCACACATATATCACTGATCCTGTTTTACTCAAACCAGGCATGATTGTTGCTAAGCCATAAGAAAGCCAATATAAAATTTAATCACGTTAACTCTTAACTGGTATTATCACCGTTCCTGTTTTACTTAAACCAAGAAAGATTTGTTGCTTAGCCATAAAAAAACGATCACCCATAAGTTATTACTCCAAAATCCATAGTTGACGTGAGGCGTAGGGTGTCTGCTGGATCTTTTGATTGTTGAACTGTTGAGAGTTTTTAGTACTAAGGGATCGGTGGTTCTTATTGCAGGCTCAATGCAATGTTTTTCAAGGTGGAGAAGGAGAAGTTGCTTTGACTGCTGCCGGTGGTTTAAGGGAACTGCCTGGATTGAACAGCTATGAAAATGCTGCACTGGTACGTACTTTATGGGTTTTTTTCCCACAGCAATCTTGTTTATCTTCCTCGCAATTGTCAATCTCTATTACGAAGGACTAATGCTACTATTATCTCTGAATCTGCTAATTTTACTTACGTTTTTACTAATACATTATTTATTGGGGCAATATTATGTTTAGTCTCGCAGACCTATTTGTTTGTAATTCTTAGATTGACACACCGTTTAGTTAAGTAATTAAAAACACTATTTGATATTTATGCTTATTTTCCTCATACTCCTTGAGGATTTTGCAAGATCGTATGATCTGACTAGATAACCTATTGTTGTATTTATGCAGATCGGAGTTCATTTTGGAGGAAAATTTTATGAATTTGTTCCATGGAATGGTGTTGTTAATTGGGAGATTGCACCATGGGGTTATTGGCACATGTATGCAGAAAATGGATCATATAAGGTGATCTCTTTGTTTAAGATAGCCAAGTTTCTTAGATAGCCAAGTTTTTTCTTTATAATGCTAAGTCGTAGACCTAGCAAACATGCGAATTTCATCAAAAAAGAAAGAAAAAAAAACAAACAACAACATGCGATTGACATCAGTAGTCATTTTGCTTGAGCGTGTATGTGGAATTGTTTATATATAAATTTATGGTTGAGTTGATCTTCCTGCTTTAATGTGTATCACTGGGGCATCAATAACTATAGTAATTGTTATTGTTGTTTTGTTTTTCATTGCATATCACAAATCTTATTTTGATTGACAGGTGGAGTTAGAGGGAACTACAAAGGATCCAGGAACTCCATTGCGAGCTCCTACATCTGAAGCAGGGCTTGCAGTAGCTTGTAGAGATACCTGTTTCGGGGATCTTAGATTACAAATGTGGGAAAAGAGATATGATGGTAGTAAGGGAAAGGTGCGTGATTCTCTTAATTTTAATACACTCTTTAATTTCCTTCTGGTTTGCTGTTATAGCCTACACAAAAGGACCACACGAAACTATCTACCTGTATACCCTCCACATAATCTCCCTAGTTCCATCATACCGTGATTTCTTACTATCACTAAAAGATCCAATGATACTGAGATTTCTTACTATCACTAAAAGGTTCAGTTTTCTGAGACTGTTGGTATCTCTAGAGAGCTATAAAAGAAGTCGCAACGAATTACGCTCGTACTAAGCATAAGTAATAGGTTACCCGCGTAATCGACATTGGTCCCATCAATCAGATTTCTCTGTTACCCGTGATTTGACATTGCATGCGTATCCTTCCAAGATTATTCAGATCAGATGGTTATGAAAAGCCGAATTTCTCATTTGATTTTTTTGATTCTATAGCCGTGTCGCTTTATTTACTTCGAAATTGAGAACTATCATCCTTGATCATTTGTAGGTTATTCTAGATGTTACAAGCAATATGGCAGCACTAGAAACTGGTGGAGGGCCTTGGTATACTACATGGAAAGCGAAGACCTCTTCACCTGAGATGATCAATCAAGCGCTTAACTTCCCAATTGATGTCGAAGAGATTCTTGGAGCTGTTCCCTTTTTGAAACCTCCTGGTCTCTAATTATTTGGTACATCTCACTACTGCAGTCTCTGGTGGAGAATCCTTTCTTTTCTTTACTTATTGGTGGAAGGAAGCAGAATCGCCTTGCAATAGATATGAACTGCAACGACAGTGTGTACAGTGCATCTTAATTCCTGGAATTTCACTTATCTGACTGAACCTGCGCTCTGTGTATACCAAGTGAATATGATTAGTCCAGCTTGCTAAGCAGTTTTGGTCCCTGATAAAACCTTTTTAGTTTTCAAGAGGGGTTATAATGCAGAACATATTGTTGCAAAAAGACTATTAGGAACATGTTTCGTCGAAAGCAAAGATGCGGTGAACGTGGATCGAACACGTGACCTTCAGATCTTCAGTCTGACGCTCTCCCAACTGAGCTATCCCTGCAAGATACCGTTCCAACCAAAAAGTTGAAACTGCTCACCACCCATCAATAATAGCCAGCCAGAAGATGTATTGATGAAGTAAAAATGAAATACATTCCTTCATTTGCTCAAGAAAGCCAACAGTATTAATTGTAACCTACTCTTTCACAAGTCTCTTCTCTGTTGGATTTTCATGATTGATTGATTTCGCGACAATGTGCGAGGTTTCGTCGAAATTTCTTAAAAACTTGTCAAGTTAGCAACTAAATTCTATGTTGCAGCTACATAAATACAAACAAGTGAATAATATTTATAGACTACTACTTATTTTAACAAAAATACACTTTAATGTGAACTTTTCTCAACAATTTTCAAGTTCTAGTGGAAAACCAAAAAAAATTCTAACCTTGCCATAAGTTTACTTCACTGTCTGTTTATAGCCTTGCTACTGCAATAGGTTTTTGCTATATAAGGTGGATAAACTGTTGAGAGATCATTCATCAAAACTTTCACATTGTAAACACAAAAATGGGTGGTTTACGGGTTTTCACAACAGTCACTTGGCTGATTGTGTTTACAGTGGCATGTTGCAACTTTGAAATATCTAAAGCTGCACTTACAAAACATGATTACAAAATGATCAGTAAGGTTAACAAAGATGGTCCTTACAGTGGTTTACTCGTCTCCAAAGACTCAGAGTTGCAGCCGTTCTTGAAGTCGCCGAACTTTCATCTCAATAGTAAAATTTCTCATGTTGTTTTATCAGGTATAGTTGCTTATTAACCTCATAAGTTTTGGTTCATTCTCAGTTTCGGACTTAAATGGGTTTCCATTCTTCTCATATTTATCTGTGAATCTCGCAAGTTTTTTTGGATTTTTTTCAAAAAAAAAAAATTATTTGACAAAGTGTGCAATTTTATTTTTCAAAAAATATACTTGTCTAAGCCCAGGTTCGAACTGGGGACCTTTAGTGTGTGAGACTAACGTGATAACCAACTACACCACCCAGACATGTTGTTTACAGTTGATAATTAAGGTTATATTAACTAATTAAACTACACTTGACCAAGTAAGGTGCTCGACTGGAATCCAGTTTTCTTTTCATATGCACTGATGCCGAACTGATTATTTTTTCTGGTGTCATGTAAAGGGAGAAGGTTTTACATTGGACATATCGGTGACAGGAAGATTATAGTTGCCGTGACAGGGATGGGCATGGTAAATCAATAGTTAGGGAGAGTTATTTATTATTTTGGCCCTTTTTTTTTTACCTTGCTATAAATTGGCTCAAACTGTGTTTTCACTGCGACAGATGAATGCAGCAATTACAACACAAATGTTATGTGGATTGTTCAAAATTAAGCACATTCTTCACTATGGATTAGCGAGTAATGCTGATAGTAAAATGAATATGGGTGACATAGTGATTCCTGAATATTGGGCTCATACCGGATACTGGAACTGGCAGGTAATTTGATTATCATAATTATTGTTGCACTTGATTTATTTTTCGGACAAATTTGTTTTGAACTTTCTTTTTCTTTGTCTTTCGGATTATGTAGAAGTATGGGTATGGTCCGGATGATGAATTAGCTTTTGAAGAAGAAGGATATTTTTCGAGAGATTATGGTTATTTAAAATTTGCTGATTATTACACAAACAAGACTGATGGGAAGGACAAAGGTTATTCCTGTGATAATGACCTAAACAACATTTGGTATCAACCCGAAGAAATATTTCATGCTGGTGAAACAAAAGATTCAGTTTTTTGGGTTCCTACTCCATATACGTACTACGAAACAGCGAAGAAACTAGAGGTACAGTATACTACATGTGTAGTTGATCTGGCATCTTAATGTGATCTTACCCCATATACGTGATTTCTTCGGCAATTCTATGAAAGAATGATTACTAATTTTTTTTTTTTTTTTTACTAACAGGTAGTACCATTAGAAGGATGCACAAAAGAAGGCACATATTGCTTGCAGAAGACACCAAAAGTAGTAGCAGTGAAAAAAGGGAGCAGTGCAAGTATGTATATAGATAATTATGCATACAAGAACATCTTAAACTCGAAGTTTCATGTCAGTTCATGTGATATGGAAGGAGCTGCAATCGCGTTGGTCTGTCATCAACATTATATTCCTTTTCTTGGATTCAAAGCTTTACATGATTATCATGATGCTCCTAATCCAGCACAACCTCCCTCTTGTTCTCCGCCCACTCCTCCTACCTCTCCACCTCCCTCGACTCCTCCTACCTCGCCACCTCCCTCGAATCCTCCTACCTCGCCACCTCCCTCTTCTTCTCCCTCTCCCTCTCCGTCATATCCTCCTCCCTACAACCCCCCTTCTTCTCCCTTTCCTTCTTCCTCTTCTTCTCGCGCTCTTTATCCCTCCATTTTTTCCTTTCCTTCTCCCTCTACTCCCGATAATGACGTTGCCGTCATCGCTAAAGAGAAGAGTAGTATCTATGGTCTCTTGATTGAGAATTGTGTTAAAGTTACACATGAGTTTATTACCAAGTATAGTCACCACATGAGTGATGATGTGTCTATTAGTTCATCTTAAAGGTCGTTTTTGGCAAACTGGAATTCTTGCAGGTGAATTTCGAGCTAGTCAGGTCATTGCGTCCAAGGAACAGGGGAATTCAAACTTTGCTGTCTGTGTTGTTAGTCCTTAAGCGTGTGCTTTAGTAATACTGCATGTATTTTTATTTTATTTGTACTGGAATAATATTATATGTTTGGATTTCATTAGTATGTGTAAGAGCTTTGAGTTTGAGACTTGTTGAAATATTAATAAGTAATTTGCTATGATCCTTTTGCGCATCAATGATCATGTGTTGTGCCCCAATGCTCTATATATAGGGCCTTTATCACTATGCCAAGGGAGATGGTGTCCGCTTATATGTTATAAACAGCTGCAAAAATATGCATGCAATAAACTTCTGTAGATGCAAAATATTTGTATTCGCAGCAATATTTGTTTGTGTTTTATACGTTGTTATATATGTGTCACTAAATATCTGCAGCGATTGTTGAGCTAATCTAGCAGGGCTGACTAACGAAACTTGCAAACTAACATTACAAATCTGATAACAAACACTAGTATAATAATAGTTATAGATAGATACAATATATAACTTGTTTGTTAAAATATAAATACACAAATTCACTGAATGAAATGATATGCACTAAGAAAGTGCATTTTAGTAACTTAATTAGGTAGCACTTACAAATAGAAAAGAGCGATGCAAATCCTTCCATTACACCTTTCAAGTAGATTAACACAGTAGAATTGGTAGGAACTGTTTTTCATTAAGGTAGAAAGAAAACAGACAGTCTTTTATACAGACACAAGAGGAAAGAGAATTACAACACATGACAGGCTGTACTCTAACTAGACCAATACAAACTGAACACGTCAGTTGGACACAAATTAAAATACAGACACCAAAAATAACTGCTAACTACACCAACCAGTGCTTCTCTACAGACCGCCACACACAAACCAGGTAAAAACCAAAAATCTCACTTTTTTTTTTGTGTGGGTCCCAGTGGGCCTAGCCCCTCGGGAGACGTGCAGGGGTGGTTTGTGTGTGGCGGTTTTCACATGGTTTTTCTTTCTTGGCCTGCAAAGACTTTCTGAACGTACACAGTATAACAAGAGTGTTGCTGACAGAAATAAGAGAGATACTCTCTACTAGTCTCCCTCAACCTGAAAGGGAGAAACAACGTTCAGTTTGTTCTTTAGAAAAGCAAACTGCGGTCCTGCAAGTCCCTTTGTAAAGATATCAGCCAACTGTTGAATAGTAGAGACATAAGAAACCTTCAAAGAATTGCAATGAACTAATTTTCGGATAAAATGATAATCTCACTATGGGAAAAATATACATTGACAACCCCCCAGAAGGGTTGTAGTAGGATAACGATGACACTTTCCTGTAGGTTGCGGAACGGGGGGTTGTGGAAGATCCACGACTTGCTACGACGTCGTAACGTACCGCAGTTGTGGTTAAAGTTTGGACTACCCCTTGCTTCAGTTGTGCTTCTCTTTCTATTTTTTTTGAAAGCCTAACACAACTCCTATTTATATTGTAAGGATTGATTTCACAACCTTTAATCTGTGTAGTAAAATTCTATAACACAACTTCCCTAATGGTTGTCAATAACACTATTACTACACTTGTTAGAGTGGTTGAGAAATCTTTCACAACTCTTATTTGTATTGTTATACTTGCTTTCACAACTTTTGTCTAGTGTAGTCATAATCTCTAATACAACATCCTTAAAGGTCGTAATATTTGTAACAACTTCTGTTTTCAGTAGATGAATGTGTAACTACAACTTTTGTTTGGAGTTGTGTGCATAAAATTATTTTGAAAAAAAAAAAAAAAGAAACGATTTAGTAAGTAATTCAAATTCACATTAAAGCTGTAACACATTTACATTCATTCAAGTTCGCAAAGTGTTAAACACACACATTCAAAAATGGAAATGATATGTTTGTTACCAAAAGTTAAGTTTCCTAGACAGATGAAACATCAAAACCGCCTCAAAAATAAGAACCTTCTTCTTAACCCGGCACCTTCTTATTAAGCAATTGAATCTGCCGGTTGTCTGATAATTGACATCACATTTGGCACCAAAGCATCCTTTTCACAATTGAAGTCCAGCGATAACAACAACATTCTTTATAGAAGAACCAAGATAAGCCCATATGATATTTCTTCATGAAAATTGCTTCTTTTCCCCTTTGTATTTGATAATCATGGGATGGATCTGAAAGCCCCTTCGATTTGAAATGATGGATCCGAAACCCAATCAAACGTTTCGCATCCACAAATGTCGGAAACAAGAAAAATTCAGTACAAACACTCACAATAATATACATATACAAGAGTAATTCAGTACAAGCACTAACGAAAACAAGAGAGGGCCAAATAATTCAAAATAAAAAATAGAAACTGCTATATATCTTATACCTGAAAAATGATTAGTACTCTTAAGCCTTGTTTTTTTCGTCTATGAAACAAAATTTCATGTTTTCCTTCTTTGCTTTTGCAAGTTTTACCTTCACTTGCTCATGAGAAGTGTCTGACTTCACAATTCAGTATCCAATGCCACAAAAACAAATCAACTAAACATGAATAAAACAACATTCACTCACAAGAGCGTTCCTGTACTTCCGCCAAGCTTGCAGATGACACAAATATTATTATCACTTGCCAATTCCGCCGCATCCCTCGGTTGTACATCCTTGAAATTATTGACTGACTCCTCCTCCACAAACCTTGACATTAAGCTTCCCTCCATCCTAATGACCCAAAAATGTAATCAGAACAATTTCATACAGGACTAATACACGTAATCAACTAAAACAACAAGACCCGAAAATGGCAACCAACATGCCGGTAAGTAGAATAACACATATTTACCTCCTCGGGTTCCACGGGAACCGTACCCCCCGCTCTAATCTCTCCCTGTTCTAAAGAGACATCCATTCCCAAGATTTTCCTTTCATCCCCAACACCCCTAAGCTTACTTTCAGTATAATGACCACTCTCTGCAACTCATTGCAGCTCATCCCTGCATCCTTTTCTGCACCTGTTCCATCTCCAAATGAAGCTGCCATCATTCCCTGCAATGTTCATCTACTCGCAGTGCCCAAACTCCACCAAGCGTGACTCAAACTCAGATTCAAACCTCCATCTCACCAGCAATACCATTTTACAGCCAAACATCCATATAGACTCAGCATCATCCCCTCTTAGCATACTCAACCCACAGCGAACTTGCATCACCTGCATCTACATCATAATCAAGCACATCTACATCAACTGCATCTACATCATAATCAAGCCCAACTTCTAAATAACCATCCATCTTGCCTCCTTCCTCAGTATCATGAACATGCCAAAATCTCCCTGACCTAGACCGTGACCACTCCAAATCATACAAACCTGCCTATTCTTCTTCATCCCCACTAGCCCTACCTTCCTACACAAATAACCAAATCCAACAAAATCAATAACTCCACACTTTCACATCATAAAAATCAAAATTAAACCCAAAAAATGCATCATCTCCAACATGAAACCTGGATCTTTATTCAAAAAAAAGAAGCAATAATAATAGCTTTAATATGTTCAAGATTAAATACACACAAAACCCTTTGAACATGTCCGCTCCAAAAACAAAATAAGAACCCACAAACATAGATGAAAACCCAATAACCATATTTCAAACAAACGAAATCACAAAATCAATTTTCCTCAAACACTAAACACTCATACAAAGAACAAACAGAAAAATCAATCAAAAACTTACAGAAAGTAAGAGATTCGGAGGTAGATTCACAAACATTTGAACAAACCAACCAGCTTCAAATCCCTGATTGATCATATGATGAAATTGAACAATCAATGAACAGAAAAAATTCCCTAAAAAACAAAATCAAAAATTAAAATTGAATCGTTTTCGTTACCAGATATCAAAAGCACCAGTAGAAAAGAGTACATCCCAAATCGTTTTCGTTACCAGAAGAATGCCCCAAAATCATCAAAAATTATACCAAAATAAACACGAACCAAAACCCAAAGAGATTGTTTAAGAACCAAAGATTAAATAAAACGTTATCTTCAAGAACAACACAAGATGTTCATAGCCTTCAACTCAAGATTCACTATCACAGTTGAAGGTTTCAGTGAAACATAAGCTAAATCGCATCTAACCGGCTAAGTAATGAATACAGAGAAATAATTTTGCATAAGCAAATAGAGAAATATAAAAAGTAAGAAAAATAAGACCCCAATTGAACAGATCTGGCTCCCATTGATTAGCTTTTCTTCTTCTTGATCGGAAAATTGAAAAGAAAAGAAAAGAAAAGAGAAAGAAGCTGCAGCTTAGGGTTTTGGTGGAGGCGGAGTTTGAGAGGAGAACCCACCGAGAAAGAGAAAGGAAAATGAGGGGTGGAAAATCTTTAGGGTTTTGTATATTTTTTTTGGACGGTGGAGAAAGGTGGAGAAAGATAGTCATACGGATTAAGGAAATTTATAAACGATATAGATTTGATTAAAGTCTATCATACGGATCAAGGCAAGTGTGTTTTCTTTGTGATTTTGTGCTTTCATTTTGTGTTTCCGGTTTGAATTTCGGCTAGTCACATAGGTCATGAAGTAATTTCGACTAGTCATACAGGTCATGAAGTAGCTTTAGTTTGCATTGGTAGACTCGGGTTAGCAGGATACATCATTGAAATCGATAAATATGAAGCTCTTTGTGTTTTCTCTTTGTGTTTCTGTGCTTTCTCTTTGTGCTTCCAGTTTGAATTTAGACTAGTCACATAGGTCATGAAGTAATTTCGACAAGTCATATAGGTCATGAAGTAGCTTTACTTCACACTGGTAGAATCGGGTTAGCAGGATACATCATTGAAATCAATAAATATGAAGCTCTTTGTGTTTTCTCTTTGTGTTTTTATGCTTTCTCTTTGTGCTTCCGGTTTGAATTTCAACTAGTCACATAGGTCATGAAGTAATTTCGACTAGTCATACAGGTCATGAAGTAACTTTAGTTCACACTGGTAGACTCGGTTAGCAGGATATATCATTGAAATCGATAAATATGAAGCTCAATGTCAGTTCCAACTTCAAATGTGGTACAATGGCGTACGAAGTATGAACCATGAGGCTATGGGTGGGTTTTGACTCCAAATTTAGCATGATACATCATCGAAATCGATAAATATGAAACTCAAGTGTTGATTGAAACTTTAAATGTGGTACAACGATGTACGAAATATGAACCATGAGGCTCCGGGTGGGTTCTAACTTCAAACTTAACATGATACATCATCGAAGTCGATAAATATGAAACTCAGATGTTGATTCGAACTTCAAATGTGGTACAACGGCATACGAAGTATGAACCGTGAGACTCTGGGTGGGTTTTGACTCCAAATATAACATGATACATCATCGGAATCGATAAATATGAAGCTCGGTGTCGGTTCGAACATCAAATGTGGTATAACGATATACAAACTATGAACCAAGAAGCTTCGGGTGGGTTCTGACTTCAAACTTAGCAGGATACATCATCGAAATCGATAAATATGAAACTCAGGTATTGATTCGAACTTCAAATGTGGCACAACGGCACACGAAGCATGAACCATGAGGCTTTGGGTGGGTTTTAACTCCAAATTTAGCATGATACATCATCAAAATCGATAAATATGAAACTCAGGGGTTGATTCAAACTTTAAATGTGGTACAAAGACACATGAAGTATGAACCATGAGGCTCTGGGTGGGTTTTGACTCCAAATTTAGCATGATACATCATCAAAATCGATAAATATGAAGCTCAATGT
Source organism: Papaver armeniacum (assembly GCA_023531295.1). NCBI lineage: Eukaryota > Viridiplantae > Streptophyta > Magnoliopsida > Ranunculales > Papaveraceae > Papaver > Papaver armeniacum. Next base: position 279,782 of record JAJJWW010008194.1, read on the forward strand.
CGATTCGAACTTCAAATGTGGTACAATGACATACAAACTATGAACCATGAAGCTCCGAGTGGGTTTTGACTTCAAATTTTGCAGGATACATCATTGAAACCGACAAATATGAAACTCATGTGTTGATTCGAACTTGAAATGTGGTACAACGGCATACGAAGTATGAACCATGAGGTTCTGGGTGGGTTTTGACTCCAAATTTATCATGATACATCATCAAAATCGATAAATATGAAGCTCAGTGTCGATTCGAACTTTAAATGTGGTACAATGACATACAAAATATGAACCATTAAGCTCCGGGTGGGTTTTGACTTCAAACTTAGCAGGATACATCATCGAAATCGATAAATATGAAACTCAGGTGTTGATTTGAACTTCAAATGTGGTACAATGACATACAAACTATGAGCCATGAAGCTCTGTATGGGTTTTGACTTCAGACATAGCAAGATACATCGTCGAAATCGATAAATATGAAGCTCAGTGTCGGTTCGAACTTCAAATGTGGTATAACGACATATAAACTATCAACCAAGAAGCTCCGGGTGGGTTCTGACTTCAAACTTAGTCGGAAACTTTGTAAGAACGATGAATCCACCCATCTACAGGTAAGATTCCGTTGGAATATTCCGCGAAACCTTAAACACACCCCTTTTTATCAACTGCGATATTTAACCTGGCTCGGAGCTCGAAACCTGGCCGCGAGTGGACTACTCTAAGTCGGAAACTTCGTAAGAACGATGAATCCACCCATCTACAGGTAAGATTCCATCGGAATATTTCTCGAAACCTTATACATGCCCCTTTTCTTTAATTTCGATACTGATCCTGGCTCCGTGCTCGAAATCTGGCCGCGAGTGGACTACTATAAGTCAGAAACTTTTTAAGAACGATGAATCCACCCATATACAAGTAATATTCCATCGTATTATTCCCCAAAACCTTAAATACACCCATTTTCGTCAACATCGATACTGAACCTGGCTCCGAGCTCGAAACCTGACCTTGAGTGGACTAATATAACTCGGAAACTTCCTAAGAACGATGAATCCTCCATTCTACAGGTAATATTCCATCGGAATATTTCTCGAAACCTTATACATGCCCCTTCTCTTCAATTTCGATACTGAACCTGGCTCTTTGCTCGAAACCTGGCCGCGAGTGGACTACTATAAGTCGGAATCTTCGTAAAAACGATGAATCCTCCCATCTACAGGTAAGATTCCATCGAAATATTTTTTGAAACCTTATACACGCTCCTTTTCGTCAATTTCGATACTGAACCTGGCTCCGTGCTCGAAACCTGGCAGCGAGTGGACTACTATAAGTCGGAAACTTCGTAAGAACGATGAATCCATCCATTTACAAGTAAGATTCCTTCGGAATATTCCCTGAAACCTTAAACAAACCATATTCTGGCATATTGTATGCATATCCTGGCTCCGAGGTCGAAACCTGGCCGGGAGTGGACTACTATAAGTCGGAAACTTGGTAAAAACGATGAATCATCCATTTATAGGTAAGATTCCTTCGAACTATTCCCCGAAAATTTAAACAAACCCTATTCTGGCATATTGTATGCATACCCTGGCTCCGAGGTCGAAACCTGGCCGAGAGTGGACCACTATAAGTCGAAAACTTGGTGAGAACAATGAATCCATCAATTTACAGGTAAGATTCCTTTGTAATATTCCCCGAAACTTTAAACAAACCCTATTTTGGCATATTGTATGCATAACATGTACTAACACATAGTAGACTTCGGTACTGAACCTGGCTCGGAAAATTTTGTCGTAAAATTTTGCAGAAGTGAAAAAAATTTAGCAGAAGTGCATAAAATTCTGCAAAAGTGAAAAATTTTAACCATCTGTTACAAAAATTTAACAGAAGTGCATTATCATTGTAGAATATTTGTGATTGTTTACGAAGAAGGCTTCGCGCTGTTTGCGGCTAAGGTAACTGAGCCTTATTTTTGAACATCATATTTTACTATTACAACTCTTATAAAGGTCGTCAAAGGTTGACATGAAGTTAATATAAAAAAAGAACCACAAACCTTACAAAATTGTGATAGTGTGGGCATGGTTGATGGTGTGGACTTGCACGCAGGAGGCTCAGGATCAAATCCCTGCAACCTCATTTTCCAACATCCTATATTTTTACTTAACAACTCTTATAAAGGTTGTTATACATTGACATAAAAAAATAACACAAAAAACCCAAACTTGTGAAGTGTAAGGATTGTTGATGTGTTAGACTAACGCATAGTAGGTTCATGTTCGAATCCCCTCAACACTATTTTTTATTATCATATTTTGGTTGTCTTCAATAACTCTTATAAAGTTGTTATACATTTTCATTAAAAAAAAAGGCACAAAAAACCCAAACTTGTGAAGTGTAAGGATGGTTGATAGGTTAGACTAACGCATAGTAGGTTCATGTTCGAATCCCCTCAATACTATTTTTTATTTTCATATTTTGGTTGTCTTCAACAACTCTTATAAAGGTTGTTATACATTTTCATACAAAAATAACACAAAACCCCCAAACTTGTGAAGTGTAAGGATGGTTGATGCCAACTCTTTTTCTTAAAGAGTTGTCGTTTGTTTTCTTGTCGCAACCCTTTGGTTTTAGGGGTGGGTAGTGATGCCATTCTACAACACTTCCTTTGAAAAAGGTTGTAAAACATGGGACGTACTACGACCTTTAACAAAAGGTTGTACTTTTCCAGTTGTAGATGTATATTTTTCCTGTAGTGTCTATAGCTAGATGCTTCATTCTGCTGTGTAGAACTGGATTTAAAGCAATAGATACTAAGCTTCTGTTATCACAAAGCAGCTATGGTGAAGAAGGTAGAAAAATGTATATATCTTTGAGATGTTAACAAACCCACAAAATCTCTGCAGTGGTGGAGGCTAAACATTTGTACTCAGCTTCTGTAGAACTTCTAGAGATAGTTGGTTGCTTTTTAGCAGACCAAGAGATTGGATTATTACCAAAGAACAAACAGAAACCACTTGTGGACCTTCTAGTGTCTGGATCTCCTCCCCAATCAGCATCAATGTAACCAGATACAGTAGTAAGTCCCTTAGTGAATAATATGCCATGTCCTAGAGTACCTTTAATATATCTAAGTATTCTCTTTGCTGCTGATAGATGAGTTATAGTAGGTGAGTGCATAAATTGACATATATACCGATTCGCATAATAGGTAATTTGTGTCCTGGACCAAGTAAGATATTGCAAAGCTCCAAAACCGATATGTACTAGTTGGATTTTGAAGTAATTCACCATCTTTGGTACTCGGTTTAGCACTGGTGGACAAGGAGAACTGCAAGGTTTTGCACCTACCGTATTGCATTTTTGAAGAAGATCAAGACTATACTAGTTTGGTGTAGAAAAATACCATAACTGCTTCTCCTTACTTCCATGCCCAAGAAGTAGTTGAGAGATCCTAAATCCTTTACAATGAAGAATTTGTTTAAGCAAGAGATCACTTCATCGTAATAAGTAGAAGAACTACCTATAATAAGTATGTCATCAACATACACCAATACAATAGTGATTCTTGAACCCATTTTCTGAACAAATAGTGAAGTATCATATAAACTTCCTCTTTTAAGTCTCCATCCAGAAATGCGTTGTTTACATCTACCGTTTTTATATCCCAATTACTGTTAACTTCTAAGGAGATAACTATCTTAATTATTGTTGGTTTAATGACTAGACCGAAAGTTTCAGTTTAGTCCAAACCCTCCATTTGATGAAAGCCTTTTGGCAACTAGTCTGGCTTTATACTTATCAACAGTACCATCTAGTTTATGTTTAAGTCTGAAGAGCCATTTACAACCAACCACATTTTGAGATGGATGTGGTGGAACCTTGGTCCATGTATTTGGTTATTGCAAAGCTTCATGTTCAACAAACATTGAATTCCTCTACTTTGGATGCTTGTTAGCATGTGTAAAGCAAGTTGGAACTAGTGGTGACACTCAATGAGTAAAGCTGCAGGCAAAACATGTTTAGTGGCAAAAAATGCTTTTGGTTTAAAAATACCATGTTTACCCTTGTAGTCATAGGATGTGTAGAAGTATTTATAGCAATTATTGGAGCTAAAGTAAGTACAGAAGTATCAGAAGTAACTTCAGTAGATGAAGTAGTTAAAGCTGAAATAGTATGACTAGAAGTATTAACAGTGTCATGTGCATAGGTAACTGAGGAAGCATGAGAAGAACCCTTAATATTATCATAAGTAGGGACTTGAGTATCTGGTAGAGCTGATCGACATAATTTGTATGAAGAATTATGTGCCAAAGGAAAACATTGTTCATTGAATATCACATGTCTGGATATGTAAACTGTGTTATAATACAAACATCTATCTCTTTTATGGTTTGCGTGTATCCTAAAAAGATACAAGAAATACTTCTAGGTTGTAGTTTGTTTGTTGTGTAAGGTCTTAACCAGTGAAAGCACAAATACCCAAAAAACTTCAAGAACTTATAATCAGGTTGCTTTTGAAATAAAACCTGAAATGGAGATATAGACTAAAGTAGTTTTTTTGGTAGTATATTTATCACATAGTCAGCTGTTTGTAAAGCATCAAACTAATAATGTTCTGACAATCCTGGTTGAATTAAGAAAGTTCTAGTTATTTCTAACAAATGCTTGTGGTTAGATTCAACAACCCCATTCTGCTCAGGGGTATGAGGGAACATTAGTTCATGACTAATACCAGTTGTATTAAGAATATCACCTAATTCATTATTAACAAACTCTCCTCCACCATCTGTTCTTATAACTGAAATATGTGTGGATAATAGATTTTCAGCAAATGACTTAAAACACTAAAAAATATAACTTTAAAGTCAGTTTTATTCTTTAGAGGATAAACCCAACAGAACCTTGAAAAATCATCCACTATGCTAACATAATATTTATATCCAATTACAGAATTGATAGGAGTAGGTCCCCGGATATCCATGTGTAAAAGCTGTAAATGATAAGTGGATATAGAAGAAAAAAAATAAATAAAATGGTTGTTTATGACTCCTAGATAACTAACTGTAATTGCAGGAAATCCTACAATACACACCTCACAGGAATTCATAATATCTAACACATATTTAAGATCAATAACCAATCCTTTTATTAATTGAGTTAGAAATTTTACAAGAAGGAAGTGAAATCAAGAATGTTATTACAACTCTAAGCTTTCTCTCTCCTCTAAAATTTCTCTCCACTCTCTAAAAAATCCCCCCTTTTCATAAGCCTATTCGGCTCTTTATATAGGACATTACATAATGGATGACAGCTAAGTTATCCCTTATTTTCAGATCTGATTTGCGACATTCTCGCAAGTGTACAAATGTAAAACCTCGCAACACTCCTAAATCTCGCTAGGTCTTCACGTCTTTCTCGTGTTCTGGCTGTCGTCATCTGTTGCGTCATTTATATTACCCGTCTGCGATGTCTTCGCAATGTGTCGTTTATGGATTTCGCAAGGGTGTTGGTGTTGCGATATTATGATCCTACATCTTGCCTCTTCTCATGTCTTCTCTGCGAAGGAGAGAATGTCATGAGAACTAATCTTTTCAAAATGCCGCAGTTGTCCATTCCTTTCTACCGACACGGTTCCGTAAATTAAGCATAACCGTTTACACATGTTAAATTTGCCCCTTTTCACTGGCACTTCAAATGCTAATCGGTCATCATTTTTTGTCTATTTAAGAAGAAATCCATCATAAAAATGTCTTCTTTTACTTCGTCTTCTTCATCTGTAAATCTTCTTTTTGTCGTCTGCAACTTTTTCACTGTTCATCTTTTCATAAATCCTCTTCATCTTTCTGCTACTGTTCCAATGGATCCATCAAGGTTTGTTTATTTTGCTGAAACTGATCTTCTTAAAATTGATTTTCTCTGCTAAAATTATTTTATTTGATATTGTTCATCTTTAGACAATTCCCATACTGTTTCTGTTTCAGCAAAAACACTTCCAAAGACCAAGTTTACAATTGTAACCCTAATGTTCCCAAGAGTTCGCAGCAAAAATTCGTTGTAAACAAAAGGAAGCCTGCGAATAACAAGGTATTAAGAAACACTTATTCTTTTAATAACAATATTGTTGCCTCTGTTTCTTATATGATTTGTATTTTGCAGGGTGATGCAATGTCAAGAGGCCCCCCAAAAAACCTCGCCATCCTAAAAATGACAACTGTTTCATTTCCTTTGTTTAAACTTTCAAAAACACCTCCTGCGACATCATCGCAGGCGGAATCCCCTCTTCTTATCTGCGAAAATGTCGCCGCAGATTCATCCCCTGTAACTAATCTTTCTATAAATGAAAGTCCTGACAATAACCCTATTGCGAATGAAACTTTTTCTTCTTCTACTATCCATGCCTTCTCTTAACATTGCCTCAACCCCAGTCATTAATCCTCATCAAATCTTATCTTCCGATGACATACCTATGGCGAAAGATGATTCAACTCTCCCATCTTCTGCCATCATCGCTTCATCATCTGAATCTCTCCCTTTTACTAAAGAAAATTTATAAGGGATGGATATTGCTTTCAAGGTTTTATCCGCTCTTCTAGATGATGTCAAGAAATCTTCCACTGATCCTATCAAATTTGGTGTTTGCGAGGTTGTAAGTAAATATTTTGGCTCTGATAGAATGGTTTCGCAAGCATCTTTGGATAAGGAAATTGAAGCTTTGAAAAATAACCTCCAAGCTATGACCTTGAAATGTGACACTCTTCATCTTGAGAATCAAAAGCTTCAAAACGTTTCGCTGGATCGTGATAATCTTCGCAGGAAGAATGAGGAACTAAAAGGTGATTTTTTTTTTTTTTTTTTTTTTTTTTGTAAAAAAATTACTTCAAAAATATAAGGTCTTCACGTCTTTCTCGTGTTCTGGATGTCGTCATCTGTTGCGTCATTTATATTACCCGTATGCGATGTCTTCGCAATGTGTCGTTTATGGATTTCGCAAGGGCGTTGGTGTTGCGATATTCTGATCCTACACTAACAATTATTGCAGAACAAAGGTTTATTAACTGCATTATTCAAACCTAAATATTTACAGACTTTGGACATAGACTCAAATGAGAGATGAGAAAGTCTTCTATGCCATAGCTCAGCTGAGGTGTTGATAGTTGATAAGGCTGTAATAGTTGTTGAATCAGGTGACTGGTAATGACTTGAAGTATTGCAGTATAAGGGATATAGAACATTCTCAGTGGGACCTTGAAATATAGTCTTCCCCAACTTGAGATCCTTAATAGAATAACCAGTTGAATCGAAAGTTAGTGAACAAGTATTGTCACTACCAAACTGGTGCCAAAAAAAAGGATTACTAGAGGACTTAGGCAAATGAAGTATGTTGTTCAGTTTAGATTCATAGTTAGGAATAACAATATCTGAACTACCACAACGAGAAATTGACATACATTCACCTGAAGCAGTATTAATCTTTTCAGAAACCATTTTAAGGAACAGAAGTATGTAAGTTGTACGTTCATATTTGCAGTCAAATGATTTGTAGTACAAGTGTCAAAGTACCAAGGACTCTCTCCAAGAATACCGGCACTATAAGGACCAGAATCCATCATTGCAGAAAGATTTTGAGGAGCAACATGTCCCTAATAAGAAAAATTTCCCATGTGACGACACTCTGCAGCCGAATGTCCATATTTGAAACAGATTTGACATGTAGGTCGATCATTTCCCATTCTTGGATACGAATTAGATACATGATAACCATAATTTCCAGTGAAAGACTGAGAACGACCTCCACCTCTACCTGAATTGTAACCTCTATCTCTACCACCACGAAAATTCTCTACCACCACGAAAATGCATTTAATTGTTATAATTGTTGTTGTGGTTAGAATTAGAAGTAGAAGAACTTGAACTTGCAAGAAATGCTTTAGAATTAGCATCAGACATAATAGTTATAAATTGTGTAAATTCCTAAAAGAGACAGATGGATCTCTGATTCTAATTGAAGTGTAAAAAGAAGAGTATTTGAAAGGTAGTCTAAGAACAGAGACAAGCAATTAACTATCACTAATAGTATATCCACAAGCAACAAGATAATCACGGATCTTACTTATTTCAGATATGCAAGTAGTTACAAAGAAGTACCTAATTTGATGTTTCGAAGCTTTGTTTTCAATTGAACAACATGAGTTGATCACGAAGATCCAAATATTTCACTAAAAGCATCCAATAATTCTTTAGAAGTTGTAGAACCAACAACATAAGAGATTACATTTGGATAAATTGAGTTATTGAGAAGTAAAAGAATTGTAGTATCAATATCTTTCCAAGAAGTATAGAGAGGATTGATTGTTTGAGTGGTTCTTGTCGCCATGGAAACAAATTCATATGGGCACGAAATTTCACCAGTAACATATCCAAGAATGTGAAGTTTCTTTAACACATGAGTGATTAGAGTTTTCCATGATAAGAAATTATCTTCTTGAAGTTCAAGAGGCATGATATTAGACAATGTATGAAGAGGAATTGATGTGATTAAGTTTATTTGGTTTTTTTGATTTCTTGCCATTGATGCAGACATGGAAGAAAGAAAATTAAGATGAAGATTGAAGAAAGTGTTAGAGCATAGCTCGGTTGAACCCACCAAGCGTTGGTATGTCAAGTTTGGTTGTCATATTTTAGTGTGTCAAAAATCATCTAAGAGTCGCTTGATTATGTACTAGAGACAACTTCGTTTAGGTTAGACTAGAAAGTTTAGGAATGTTGAGAAATACAAGTATTACTCGAAGACCTGAAGAACGTGAAGAAGAAACAAACTACAACGACGACATCATCGTTTCTCTTGAGGTTAGTAATACTGACTTGAACTGTTTCATTCCTAATGTATCTTTCAAGTCGTGTTATATTGAAAACATAACTGCGAAGCTGTGTATTGGATATATTACTTTAGTAGTGAGACATGATCACATGATCATAGTATTATAGAATTAGACTATGAAGTATAATGATAATCTTTTGAACTTCGTAGATATGACATCGACATAATCTTATGAATGCTGTTATGATTATGTGAATGGGTAACGGTGAAGATTTCATCCTAGGAAACAATGTTTTATTTAAAGGAAGTACATTCATGAACTTGTTTTATGAATCAAAAGGGAAATATCTAGGCTTATTGGTACGGCTATTCATTGCAAACCTTTGGATTACCAATATGTGTGAGATAGTAGAACCGATCGTAACGCTGTTATGTATCTTGGTACAACTAATCACAATGCCTGACTTATGATTTGGTATGACTGGTTTTTATTAATTAGTGTAACCGATCCTAAGTAATCACCTGAGATGGTATGATCGATATTTGTAATTGGTGTGACCGATCATAGAGTGTTGTGTAATCGATACTTGTAATTGGTGTAACCGGTCCTAGTAATTGGTGTAACCGATCCTCGATAATTGGTGTCACCGATCCTAGTGGATCGGTGTGATCGATCACAAGCAATACCATGAGTATATGGTAACCGGTCCTGGTAATTGATGTAACCGATCCTGATAACTGATGTAACCGGTCCTGGTAACTTGTGTGACCGATCACAAGTGTTTCCATATTAAGGTATAACCGATCCTAATGATTGGTAGAACCGATTGAACCCATGTATGTGATTTGATATTTGATCAATCACATAGTAGTCTTGGAATACAGTTGAACCGATTCTATACTTGTTTGGAAGTGTGATAAATCCGATTCCAAGAATGTAAATATGAAAGAGTATTTACATAGAAAAGATGTCAACATACTTTGAACACGAACAGTAACTCTTATCATTTATTGTTCAAAGATATTTCTTAGTACTCAAGGAGATCCTGGACCGAAATTAATTGAGAATCTTTTAATTAAGGTTTTTGGTTATATATGCTTTTAATGACCATCAATTAAATACATATCTCTAGAGAATAAAAATTAGTAATGTGCATTTACTAATTTGAGATTTTCTATTTAGAGATTTCGGAAATATTGGACAAGCATTTTTTGGAATTATGAAAAACGAATCTTGCCATTCATTGCATATCTTGAAAATATTTTCGGCTTTGGAAATTCCTTGGTGTCCAAACATCTTTGGTCTATAAATGCCTAAGTTTGCATTTCTAGCAAACTATCCTAAGAGCCAGGCAAACTTCATCTTTTTGTTGTTTCTGGTGGAGCCGTCTATCCGGAGAGGAAAATAACCTAATTAGGCGAAATCTCTTACGAACGCTCGTTTAAAGACTTTTGTGGGATCAAGAAGCTCTACGAGTACCATTGGTGGGAAACTAGATAATTGCAGTGTTATTAGTTTTCGATTGATTTTATTGACTAACGATTGTTGAAACTTTGATTGCACCTAGTTTATTTATTCTTGAGAATCTTCTCTTCCGATATAAGATTCACTCAAACTAGATCGAAGTGTCGACGAGATCTTTTGAACTCGCTTTTTAGATCTAAAGACATCTTGTAATAATCCATTGTTACTGCACTCGTTTCGTGCGTGATTGATCACAAGAGATTCAAGTGGTGTTGTGTAGGTTTTAATTAAAGATTAAAGAAGATTTGAAGACGAAGAAGATTTCTTATTGGTTTCTCATATCTTTGTGTTGAAAAAACCTTGATCGGCTTGGATCTAACTAGAATCGGATTTATTCGATCGATTAGTTACGTGAGATCGGAATTCTCAATATATCTCTTTGAGATTTATTTTGATTGAGTGCGAATATAAACTTTGCTACTTCGGTAGCTGTTGGATAGTTTGATCTAAACAGCAAAGGAGTTTATTAGCTTAAACTAAGAGCCTTTGAATATGACTTGAGATATATTTATCCTGGAAAGAATTAATAGAGTTGTTACCAAACAAATTTGTTGTTTCTTTACCGTTTGGAATACGATCCAAAGGAATTATTCCAAAGGCGTGCACTCATCGAAGATCGGAAGCGCAGGATAATGTGGAAACTAAGTGAACTAGCGGTAGTTTCTTGGTCTCAACTATACGAAGTTAGTTTAGATTTTGTATAACGGCTTAATTCTGAGAGTATTCAATTCTGGACTTGGTCCCGGGGTTTTTCTGCATTTGCAGTTTTCCTCGTTAACAAAATCTTGCTGTGTGATTTACTTTCTATTTCCGCAATTATATTTGTTTATATAATTTGAAGTAAATTACACAAACATTAACTCCGTTATACTTTATAGTGATACTATAGAGTTTGGTTAAGTCCGAACCTATTATCAAGTATCCTGTTTCGTTTTTGTATTGTATCGATCTTGTATCCATAGTCAATCACACAAGTTATCTTGTTGTCGTATTGTCTCAATCTCGTATCCATAGACAATCACACGAAGTGTGAACCGATTTGTTGCATTGTCTCGACCTTGTCCATAGATAATCACTTTTGGTAAGAGGACTTCTAGGTGGATAAATAAAAGATTGTGGTGTATTTGGGTACCCTCGTCTTTTCAATTGGTATCAGAGCAGGCAAACACAAAAAGATCTAACAATCTGTGTTTGGTGCGATCTAACTTATAAGAATTGAATCTAATGGTTGATTCAGTTAACTGATCGCTGTCCTAGGCGTCAAAAATAAATTACACTTTCTTACTACTCAAAATATATAATGAAGCAAGGGCAAGAAAGGATCGTTCCCACAGAGAGGACTTAGGTTGTCAATATGTTTTGGTTTCCTAAAGATAACAAGGGGGTTTTCTAATTTTTATAAAATTAAAACTAAAATAAAAGCAAAGCACGCAAATCAAGGTTATGAAATATTGGATAAAGGTTTCATCTTCAATTGTAAACAAGTTTTGAATGTATGATTAGAATTCGTATTTAATCTCGTTATCATCAAAAGCCCTAGAATATCTTATTGCAAAAATACTCCATAAATTTCCTAAGTCATCAACACACACATTAGAGCTGCGTATGTGAATTCTACCTAAAGAATAACCTAACGCGTTGCGCTAATTAAGTTCAATTCCTAGGAGCATTAAGTTTCGTAAATAGGCTAATCAATGCAATTGAAATACATTGCGCAAAACAATTCGAACAAAGGTCAACTTCTACATATGACTACAAGAGTGTATCACTACAAGCCGTACGTAGTCATATCATGCTACTCGTATTCAAGGTTATCGCTTGATGATGAACCCTAAATTAGCTATAGATATGGATGTGAGTTCAATCAATTCTAGACTTAACTAAACAAACATTCAATCATATTGCAATACGTCAATCATGCAATTATTATAAACCGTAGAAAGTGAACGGTGATTTTGAGAGAAAACTAATTCATAAAAATCATAACTTGTTTTCAAAATCCAACTACATCTTTAACCAATAAAAATAAATCAACTACTTGTGTTTTTGGAAATCATCATAGAAAGCAAAGAAGAACTATCATGTGAAACCCTAGAAAACAAGTAGAAGCCTCCCTAATGGAGATAGCTAGGTTTAGAGAAAGACTTTTCTATTTATATGCTTCTCCCATTCCAAAAGGATACTCTTTCCAAATTTAGGTCTTCTCAAAACCCATCTCCAAGTGGTCCACCAAGCCCATGTGTGGAAAATGTAGTTGCAGGAAATCCTACACTACACCCCTCACAAGAATCTATACAATCAAATCATTTTTAGAATGAACAATTGTAATTTTTATTGATTAAACTCTTAAATGTTTACAGATGAAATAGAAATTAGTTAAAGAACTACAATCACTTTAAACTTTCTCTCTTAATGACTTGCCCAACACTCGAAAAAAAGCCCCTCAACAGACACTTGTTCAACTCTTTATATAAGGTAGTACATAGTGGATGACAGCTTAAGTCTGTCCTTTATTTTTCGGGAATGACTTGCGAAATATCGCAAGTGTACAAATGTATAATCTCGCAGCTCTCCTAGATCTCGCTAGGTCTTCACATCTTTCTCGTGTTTTGGCTGTCGTCATTCATTGCGTCATTTATATTACTTATCTGCGATACCTTCGCAATGTTGTCGTTTATTGATCTCCCGAGGTATTGTAGTCGCGATATTCTGATCCTACATCTTGCCTCTTCTCATGTCTTCTCATGAAGAAGAGAATGTCATGAGAATTAGTATTTTTGAAATGCCGCAACCTGCTCATCTTTATCCGTTTTTGATATGACCTCGTACTTTTATACAGAATTTATTACACGTGTTTCTTCTTCCACTCTTTTCTTGACACGTCTCTTTCAACCGTTTATTCTTGACCATTCACGTCTCTTCTCGCATTAAATGCATTTATCTTCTCGAGAACTCTTCTCTATATATAGTTTTCTCACCCCTCCTCTTCTTCTTTTTTACTTTCTCTCTTCAATTTTTCTTCAATTCTCCTCCTCCGCAATTTACGTGTCTGCCATCAGTAAATCTTCCTTTTCTTCTTCTCTTGATCTTCAATTCTCTATTCATTCCCATATTATGAGAATGGCTCCACTGGTCAGAATACGAAACCCTTTTGGGTGAGACTCAAAAGAATTTACAAGAAAGGGGTTTCACCTTATCTACTATTCCCAATCAAGAATCTTCATCTATTCTTTCTGCAAAGTTGTTTACTGATCAGCATTGTGATGATCAGAAAATCACAATTTCGCTAGGTCAACTCCTCGCAGGTCTTCCCATTCCTCTCTACAATCCCGACTTTCCCTTGTTTTATGAAATTCTTTCTCATGAGAAGTTCTCGCGAGCTATCTTTCAATTAAGTGGGGATTGCATCCGTTTAATGCTTGAATTTGCCAATTGCGGTGCTGGTAAGGGATCTCTATATCCTGGTGAATCCAGAGATCCTAAATTCGCAAACTTGAGATAGTTGCCGAAAAGTATTCAAAGAGAAAACTTTTTTGAAAATTATGAAGTGATAAATATGAAGAATGATAGGTCTCGCTGAGGTGCACGGTTGAAAAGAAAAGAGAACATTCCCAGCGACAAGATACTCATGTAAGATATTGATTGGCACTCATGCAAGAACAATGTTCCTCGCCATTCCAAAGACGACAAGTGGTGTGTTTTTCCGCTATTTTTGAACGGACCTTACATTTCAGTTCCAATGTACTTCCCCGCGAACCTCGCAAACTATCATCCCTGGTATTTAATTGGCCCGGGAAAGCAAAAGAGGTATATTTCCTAACCTTCACTTGCTTTGCAATCTTCACTTCCTCTTATATCTAATTTTGCGAACTTTTTAGATCACCAAACTGAGAAAAAGTTACGAAAGGAATCCAAAGGAGAGTACCCGCGATACTCCGTTCAATCACATATGAAGTAAGAAATATTTTCTTTTGCTATTTTTAACAATATTGTTGCCTCTGTTTCTTATCTTCATTCGTGTGTGAAGATTGGTGTTGAAGTTACCGGAGAAGAAACTTCTGAAGCTGCGAAGGACAAAGGAAAGAGTAAAGGTTCTCTTCGCAAGGGGAAATCCACTGCCCCACATTCTAAAAAACGTAAGATTCACTCTTCTTCTCGCTCAAGTCCTCTATCCAGCGAGAGTTCTGATGAGGATGATGACGAAGTTGATGTTCCTTTTGCGAAGGAGGATCATCTAACTGAATCCCCTATGGCATTACTATCTAGCATCTTCTCAGATTCCATGCAAGGAATTGGAGATGATCGCCTTCTAGTTAATGCAAAGCTCTCGCAAATATCTCGTGATGCTTCCCTCAGAGGGTAACGATTCTCTCCAGGTGTTTCCAGATCGCTGACTCCTGCCTTCTTAAATGCACTTGGTGCCTTGGTACGCCCGTATTTCTTTATTACTTCATAATTTTGATTTTAAATCATATCTTGATAATTTCTTTATCTTTCTTTGTAGTCTGGGAGAGCTTCCTTTGTCGTTGCCTCAGATCTTGAGAAAAGACGCAACACTCTTGAAAAGAAATATCTTCAACTTCGCAAGAAGGATGAAGGGTTAGAAAGTGAAGTCGCTGGTTCTTCGAGAAAGGGTTCAACAACTCGAAGTCGAATCTTCCACACGAGGAATAAAATATCTAGCCTTCAAAGTGCTAATCAGCAACTCTATGGTATAAGATTCTTCTTTTTTCCTTGTTTTATTCTGTCATTTATTTTTCTTTATCTGACATATCATTTTCGCAGACATTTATAATCTTTCTGATGAAGCCATCCTTCTTCACTCATTTCCCGAGCCTATGGATAGTGATGCTCTTCTTACTCATCTCAACGAATCTTTAAACAGTTCTTTGAATAACAATATTAGATCTCTTCCACTAAACGAACTTCAAACCAAATTTCACCTCTTAGAAATTGACCATAGATCTAGTTTAGGTTTAGCCAACCGATTTAAACGTCTATACCTTAGTTCCCACGAGAAAACTAATATTTTAAGGAAGAAAATTAGTAACCTTATATATGACAAAGATCGCATTACTAATCAAGGTGCCCAAGCATTAGCGAGATTTCAAAAAACTCTTCTTGAAGTCCAAGTTGAACGGGATGAATCTCTTCGCCAAAATGGCATACTTAACGAGAGAGAGAATCAAATTCGTTCTCTTCTTCTCATAAATAGTGACGATGAATTCGCTTGGGCTGCGAAAATTCTAGATAATGCCAGAAATAACTTAGGTGTTAACGTTAGCCTTCACGCTGACCATATTGCCTTGGTTAAAGATATGATTTCTGACAGAGAAGGTTTTTAACTGTTCTTCTTTACTTTACCACTTCTTTTTTGTGAAATTTCTATTAAGTTACTGACTCATTGTCATTTGTTCGCAGAAGTGATAGGTGTCTAAAACACCTAATTTACTATCTAGTAGTTACGCTTTCTTTGCTATTTTTCTTGTGAATTATGTATCTTATGTGTGCTTTTGAGTTTATTAGGTGCAATGGAGTCATTTGGAGCAAAAAGACCAATTAGAACTCGTTCAAATACAAGATTTCTACTTTTCATTGTGTAGAGGACGAGAAGATGAAGACAATGCCGAAAGAACGGAGTCATTCCGACATCGTATGAAGAAGATATGGGCGAAACAAGAATGAAGCTAGAACTAAACCGTCGGGCCTTCCAGATCGACGCTTGAATGAAGATCGCTAAGGGACACCCTCATGTTAAGGGGCGGACATTTTCAAAGGGACCGCTAAAGGGAGTCTGGTCTTTTACGTAGGGGAAGCCAGAATTCAAAACATGTTAAAGGCAATCTGGATAATTTATCGAGGGCTGCCACCTTCATCTTCTTCCCATGATTAGTGATACGGTGATAACGAGCTGATCACATCAACCGTTGTATTTGACCTCGAATTTGCATGGTTGGTTGTGAACGGAGAAGACAGACGGTATCGTGTGTTAAGAGCTCGTGATGGTTTGGATCGTTGGTTGATGTATCAGCGAGAGTTGTTTGGCAGACGATGGGGTACGACGATGGAGTTGATGCCGTGACTACCCCGAGAATGAAGATGGATCTCGGGTCTGTGGTCGATCAACTGATGTCGATGGAGCCGGTGGAGTCGAGGAATAGAGAGTTGGTTCTCCCGTATAAGAGATATGGAAGGGAAATCACTAGTGTTGCTTCCATCAATGGATATGGTGATTATCGGCAGTAGTTGGAGGAGTCTCGTGATATCGATGGATGGGACTCGAGTTTGTTGTGATGATGGAGCTTGGGTTGTACAGAGAACCGAACGAGATGGCGAGATGATCAGTGATGAGAGGTTGTCGTTGAGAAAACGGCACTGCCATTTGGCCGGTAGAAAAGCGCCGGTACAAGTTTATTGGCTTTGGAGAATGAATGACGTTGTGGATGGTGCCGAGATCATTCGTTGTTACAAAGTGACAGGAGATGATAAAGTTGGCGTGATGTCGCTGCCGATATCGATGAGTTTGAGTCTCGCCATGGCTGCTCGAGGCCGCCAATACCGAGAGATGATGAATGATGTTCTCTCGCCATTGGAAACGAATGACGATGGTAAAGTCCGGGTCGGGAATGATGGTTTCATTGAGGTGATAATGTGCCGACGGAAGAATGGAGAGTAAGTAGATGATGCAGCCAATGATCGGTGATAGAAGAGCATGGCAGAGAGTACGAAAGATGCAGAGAAGATGGCCAAGCTTGGCAGTACAAAAGAGGAAATGGTTCGAGTCTCTGTTGATGCTGTTATAGAGTTGAGACTCGAGCTTTGATGTGGGTGATGAAGAACTCGAGCAGAGAAGTGAAGATGATGATCGATGTCGTGTTCTCAGAGTTATGGACGCTCGGGTGCTCGAGTCCGAGAAAGAAAACGAAAAGACGAGTACCCAAATGATGAAGTCTCGATGGATGCTTTATCACGATGGCACTTGAGTTTTGTTGTCATTAACATGAAGGAGTGTTGCTGCTGCTCGTGATCGAAGATGAATGAAGATTTGGACCTCGAGCCAAACAGGGAACATGTGGAAAAATCAAGTTGAATAGATACTGAGCTAGGGATGTAGTGACTTTCGTGGATCGAGAAACTAGTGAGTTCTAGATAACATGGAAGTATCACAGATGGATGAGTCTTAGCAAATCCATGGCTCACACAAGCCCTACCGAATTATCAAAGCAAATCGAAGCCATGTATATTATACTACAAAAGTTTGTGCTACATCGAATCATCAACACATGTTTTCTCTAGCGTACGAAACGCAGTTGACCGACTATACATCCTTATCACTTAAGGATTTGTTGCACTTTGAAGCCTATATAAGGCAAGTAGCCGAGCAGAGGGAAGAGAACTTTTTGGTAGAGAAAAAAAAAATATCTTTTGAATCTTAGGTCTCTTATTTTTGCCTCTACCTTGTTTTCTAGGGTTTAGAACCATGAAGTCTTTTCTTTTTCTTCTTGTTATGAACTCCATGAATATGAGCTAGATTTTATTATTGGTTATGGAATAAGTTTGATTTCCAAATATGTGTTTTAATTCAATAAATTAGTTTTCTCTCATATTATCGTTTATGATTCACCATTAATATTGTTACATGATTTGAATGCTTGTTAGTCGAGTCGCGAATCGATTGAGTTTGCTTTCATCTTTATTGCTAGATTAGGGTTATTATACGCAAAAGTGATAATTCCGGATTGCAAGTAGCATAAATATGATTATAGTTTGTAGTGATATATTCTTATGATCGTATGTGAACCATAACCTTTGTTAAATCGGATTAGTGCGCTTTCCACGTTCGATTGCTTTGATTGGCCTGATTTCATAGAACCTAATGCATCTAGGGAATTAAACTTGATTAGTGCTTTTACACGTTAGGTTGTTCCTTTAGGTAGAATTCATATTCGCATCTTTTAATGTGTTTGTTGATGACATGAGGAGGTTTGCGGGATATTCTTGCGATCAAGGTATTCTAGGGTCTTTGGTAAAAGTTGAGATTAAAATATCAATTCTAGTTATTGTGTTGAAAACATGTTTGTGAATGAAAACGAAATCCATGACCAATATCTTCTTATCCTCGATTTGATTTGTTTGCTTTGCTTTATTTGCTTTTATTTTATTTTATTACATAAAATCAGATGATCCTCGGTGTTTTATATAGGAAACCATAACATATTGACAACCTAGACCTCTCTGTGGGATCGATCCTTTCTTGCCCTTGCTATATTTATATTTTGAGTAGTAAGAAAGTGTAATTTATTTTTGACGCTTACGACCGCAAAGGTCACTTTGGCGCCGTTGTCGGGAGGCAGCGGTTGTCAATTGTTTTTGGTTTCTTATTTTTGTATTTAGTTTTTGTTTTATTTTTTTTTTCTTATTTTCTCGGGTTTTAACTTTGTTTTGAGAATCTTATTTCGTGTGCTTATTTCTATGGAAGGAGCATATTGGAACAATGGATACTGGTTTCAACCTCAACAATACGACAACTACCAATTCCATGGGTATAATCAAAACCAATTCATTGGTTATGACCAATATTCCATGGAACCTTGTGGTTTTCCTCAACAACCTTATGGTGGGTATGTGTGTGAACAACAACAAGGATGGGAGGATTCTTATGCTCGTGAACAAAAGGTCTCTAATTTTATAGACAAAGTTTCCACCTTTTTACAAGAGGAATTTCAAAAAGCTAAAGAGACTACAAATGAGCAACTCCAAGAACTTCGTGAAGGTATGACTATCTTGCGAAGAGGCATTGATCAATACAAGGAAGATATGGATAATTCTAATGTGCATATGGTTTGTGATGAATATTTGATTGATGCTAATGTTGAAAAAGGCCAATCCTTGGGCACTTTCGTGGATAATTGTGTAGTTAACTCAACTCTTGATCTTAATAATGATCATTCACCTATTCAAAAGGATGAGTTAGAGATAAGTAACACTAAATTCAGCGAGGAACAATCTTATGTTGACTATGATAGTGACGGTGATTATGATACATTGCTTGAAACAACTCATGGTGACATCTCCGAGGAGTCTTTTTGGGATCAAGATGTAGACGAAGAGGAATATGTCGACACTTGTGTAGATTACTCAAGCATTGATCTTAATAATGATCAAGAGCCTATTCAAAGGGTGGAGCTTGAGGATGATGCATTTTCGAGTGTTCTAAAAAAAAGTTTCTTATAATAAAATTTGGATCCGCAAAGAGTATGTGCCTTACAACAAAAAGGAGGAATGTGTTGAGAATGTGACCGTTGTGACCAATATTTTGGAAGACCCAATTGAACTTGTGCATGATTGTAATGATGATGTTTATGTCGAAACTTTGGTTGGGGCAAACGGACGAAGAATGGTTGCAAGGTTTGATAGAGGACCATGATATACAAGAGGTGAATAATTCACTTGAGTTTTTCAAGGATGAAGAGGATTCCGTGATACAAGAGATTGTGCAAGGTTTATCTAACCCTTTGCCTATTATTTCTTCTCCTTTACCTCTTATTGGTTTGAATGTATGTGCTTCGAGAATATTGTTGAATGACTTTGTTTCTCGTTTTCCGCCATTAGAGATACTTGATTCTCATACTAGGCAGGTTATGGAACAAGAAACCGTGGAAGTACCCGACTTCTATATTCTTTATACACTTCCATGTGTGGACAAGAATAAGAGTGGGGGAAGCTTTTATCGGTTCATAGCTTCACTTTTGCTTTATATTACTAATATTTGTGTGAAGCTAGTGTTTGAAAAACAGGTTCTATGGAAGGATCCCCAACTTTTCCGATTATTGGTGTATGGGGAATGAATCTTACAAGAAGCTAAGTCGGGCCGTCGACTTTAAACAAGCGCTAAGTGGGAGGCAACCCACCGGTTTTGTATTTCTTATCCTTTTGCATTTTATTTTTGTTTCGTTTATTTATTTTTTACTGTTTTCATATCATATTTGCATCCCCATGTTTAATTTCATTGAGTCCCTAATCTATCTTAGAAGAGAATTATGACGAATACCTTTTCGTCAGAAAATTTCAGACTGCGCGTAGTTCAGTCCAGAGACCATAACTGTCAGACCGTTTATCAAAACACTGTGAAATTTTGACACTGTGTAGAAAACACGTAGGTGAACAACTTTTGTGAAATGGAGTTTTTCCAAATTCCTTACCAATTTGCACAGTTTTTGCGTTTTATCTGCTGTTACGTCAGAATTCAGAACTTTCGGGTTTACACATTGAGGACAATGTGAAGTTTAAGTGTGGGGGAGCATTTATATGTTTGTATAGTTTGTTTTTGACACCATTAGTGGATAGAACCATTTTGAATGCAGGAGTTGAGGAACTAATTAACTAAAAGGGAAGAACATAGCTCGTAAATCACAAATTAACATGATAGTTGTTACCATATCTCTAATATCACCATATCGCATTCTATTTTTATTTTTCCATATTTATCTATTGTTCTCTAAGTGCTTTGGTGGGTCACTAAAAATCGACGTGTTATTACTGCTAGGATGAAATAGAGTGATTGAGTTACTAGAAAAAAAAAATGATGAAAAAGAAATATTTATGAAAAAGAAAAAAAAAAAAAAAAAAAAAAAAAAAAGACCGACCAATTAGACCAAAACTAATAAAAAGACACTTGGGAATAGCAAAGATGTGTGAAACGTAGTCCCCGTCTCCGTCGCCTAAACAAGCGTGGAATGCAGGATCCAAGGCAACTATCACGTACTTGCTGACAAGAAGCATGCGCTGGATCCAAAAGATCTAATCATGCCGTCTAAAAAAAAAAGAGAAATTGGATCCAGTTTGATCCAATCATATAAAAAAAAAAAAATTATTATTGTGTTGAATAAAGTCACTCTTGGTTCCCTTGTATATGCCAATTGATTTGATGTAGCATTCAAAGCACCAAGTAGCTCAATCCAATAGGATTAGGTTCATCTTAGCAAGGACCTTCGGACAGATATGGGAAACATCGAACACTTGTGAATATTCGCCAACATCTACATCTATATCCATCTTCTTAATCTTTTCATTGTGATTGTGGTTTGTTAGTTTCCGAGTACTGTGGCTTGTTCGACTATCTAATTAGAGTTATTTACTAATATATGAATTGAATTTGCAAGGTACCTCCTCCCGTAGTCATTTTGGATTCGTTCATTGATTTGTCACAAATAGACGGAGTTTGAAATATAGGTTTTGTAGGTATATCTCTAGTAAACCTTCACGAGACTATAACTCGTCCACTAGGGACACCTAGGAATTTAAAGGCTTGTTATTTATGTTAAAAGTGACCGTAGCCTCGATTTACACCTGAGTTGTATGTATTTTATAATTGTTTTGTTTGATTTGCTCGAGGACTAGCAAAGTCTAAGTGGGGGGAATCTGATAGGTGTCTAAAACACCTAATTTACTATCTAGTAGTTACGCTTTCTTTGCTATTTTTCTTGTGAATTATGTATCTTATGTGTGCTTTTGAGTTTATTAGGTGCAATGGAGTCATTTGGAGCAAAAAGACCAATTAGAACTCGTTCAAATACAAGATTTCTACTTTTCATTGTGTAGAGGACGAGAAGATGAAGACAATGCCGAAAGAACGGAGTCATTCCGACATCGTATGAAGAAGATATGGGCGAAACAAGAATGAAGCTAGAACTAAACCGCGCGCCTTCCAGATCGACAGTTGAATGAAGATCGCTAAGGGACACCCTCATGTTAAGGGGCGGACATTTTCAAAGGGACTGCTAAAGGGAGTCTGGTCTTTTACGTAGGGGGAAGCCAGAATTCAAAACATGTTAAAGGCACCCGGATAATTTACTGAGGGCTGCCACCTTCATCTTCTTCCCATGATTAGTGATACAGTGGTAACGAGTTGATCACATCAACTGTTGTATTTCAGCTCTGGAATTTGCATGGTTGGTTGTGAACGGAGAAGACAGACGGGTATCGTGTGTTAAGAGCTCGTGATGGTTTGGATCGTTGGTTGATGTATCAGCGAGAGTTGTTTGGCAGACGATGGGTACGACGATGGAGTTGATGCCGTGACTACCCTGAGAATGAAGATGGATCTGGTCTGTGGTCGATCAACTGATGTCGATGGAGCTGGTGGAGTCGAGGAATAGAGAGTTGGTTCTCCTGTATAAGAGATATGGAAGGGAAATCACTAGTGTTGCTTCCATCAATGGATATGGTGATTATCGGCAGTAGTTGGAGGAGTCTGTGATATCGATGATGGGACTCGAGTTTGTTGTGATGATGGAGCTTGGGTTGCACAGAACCGAACGAGATGGCAGAGATGATCGCTGATGAGAGGTTGCTGTTGAGAAAACGGCACTGCCATTTGCCGGGTAGAAAAGCGCCGGTACAAGTTTATTGGCTTTGGAGAATGAATGACGCCGTGGATGGTGCCGAGATCATTCGTTGTTACAGTGACAGAGATGATAAAGTTGGCAGTGATGCTGCATGCCGATATCGATGAGTTTGAGTCCGCCATGGCTGCTCGAGGCCGCCAATACCGAGAGATGATGAATGATGTTCTCTCGCCATTGGAAACGAATGACGATGGTAAAGTCTGGTCGGGAATGATGGTTTCGCTGAGGTGATAATGCTGCTGACGGAAGAATGGAGAGTAAGTAGATGATGCAGCCAATGATCGGTGATAGAAGAGCATGGCAGAGAGTACGAAAGATGCAGAGAAGATGGCCAAGCTTGGCAGTACAAAAGAGGAAATGGTTCGAGTCTCTGTTGATGCTGTTATAGAGTTGAGACTCGAGCTTTGATGTGGGTGATGAAGAACTCGAGCAGAGAAGTGAAGATGATGATCGATGCTGTGTTCTGTGAGTTATGGACGCTGGGTGCTCGAGTCTGAGAAAGAAAACGGAAAAGACGAGTACCCAGCGATGAAGTCTCGATGGATGCTTTATCACGATGGCACTTGAGTTTTGTTGTCATTAACATGAAGGAGTGTTGCTGCTGCCTCGTGATCGAAGATGAATGAAGATTTGGACCTCGAGCCAAACAGGGAACATGTGGAAAAATCAAGTTGAATAGGATACGCGAGCTAGGGATGTAGTGACTTTCGTGGATCGAGAAACTAGTGAGTTCTAGATAACATGGAAGTATCACAGATGGATGAGTCTTAGCAAATCCATGGCTCACACAAGCCCTACCGAATTATCGCAAATCGAAGCCGTGTATATTATACTACAAAAGTTTGTGCTACATCGAATCATCAACACATGTTTTCTCTAGCGTATTTAAACGCAGCTTGACCGACTATACATCCTTATCACTTAAGGATTTGTTGCACTTGAAGCCTATATAAGGCAAGTAGCCGAGCAGAGGGAAGAGAACTTTTTGGTAGAGAAAAAAATATCTTTTGAATCTTAGGTCTCTTATTTTTTGCCTCTACCTTGTTTTCTAGGGTTTAGAACCATGAAGTCTTTTCTTTTTCTTCTTGTTATGAACTCCATGAATATGAGCTAGATTTTATTATTGGTTATGGAATAAGTTTGATTTCCAAATATGTGTTTTAATTCAATAAATTAGTTTTCTCTCATATTATCGTTTATGATTCACCATTAATATTGTTACATGATTTGAATGCTTGTTAGTCGAGTCGCGAATCGATTGAGTTTGCTTTCATCTTTATTGCTAGATTAGGTTATTATACGCAAAAGTGATAATTCCGGATTGCAAGTAGCATAAATATGATTATAGTTTGTAGTGATATATTCTTATGATCGTATGTGAACCATAACCTTTGTTAAATCGGATTAGTGCGCTTTCCACGTTCGATTGCTTTGATTGGCCTGATTTCATAGAACCTAATGCATCTAGGGAATTAAACTTGATTAGTGCTTTTACACGTTAGGTTGTTCCTTTAGGTAGAATTCATATTCGCATCTTTTAATGTGTTTGTTGATGACATGAGGAGGTTTATGGATATTCTTGCGATCAAGGTATTCTAGGGTCTTTTGTAAAAGTTGAGATTAAAATATCAATTCTAGTTATTGTGTTGAAAACATGTTTGTGAATGAAAACTAAATCCATGACCAATATCTTCTTATCCTCGATTTGATTTGTTTGCTTTGCTTTATTTGCTTTTATTTTATTTTATTACATAAAATCGATGATCCTCGGTGTTTTATATAGAAACCATAACATATTGACAACCTAGACCTCTCTCAGGATCGATCCTTTCTTGCCCTTGCTATATTTATATTTTGAGTAGTAAGAAAGTGTAATTTATTTTTGACGCTTACGACCGCGGTCAAATTTTGGCGCCGTTGCCGGGGAGGCAGCGGTTGTCAATTGTTTTTGGTTTCTTATTTTTGTATTTAGTTTTTGTTTTATTTTTTTTTCTTATTTTCTGGGTTTTAACTTTGTTTTGAGAATCTTATTTCAGGTGCTTATTTCTATGGAAGGAGCATATTGGAACAATGGATACGGGTTTCAACCTCAACAATACGACAACTACCAATTCCATGGGTATAATCAAAACCAATTCATTGGTTATGACCAATATTCCATGGAACCTTGTGGTTTTCCTCAACAACCTTATGGTGGGTATGTGTGTGAACAACAACAAGGATGGAGGATTCTTATGCTCGTGGAACAAAAGGTCTCTAATTTTATAGACAAAGTTTCCACCTTTTACAAGAGGAATTTCAAAAAAGCTAAAGAGACTACAAATGAGCAACTCCAAGAACTTCGTGAAGGTATGACTATCTTGCGAAGAGGCATTGATCAATACAAGGAAGATATGGATAATTCTAATGTGCATATGGTTTGTGATGAATATTTGATTGATGCTAATGTTGAAAAGGCCAATCCTTGGGCACTTTCGTGGATAATTGTGTAGTTAACTCAACTCTTGATCTTAATAATGATCATTCACCTATTCAAAAGGATGAGTTAGAGATAAGTAACACTAAATTCAGCGAGGAACAATCTTATGTTGACTATGATAGTGACGGTGATTATGATACATTGCTTGAAACAACTCATGGTGACATCTCCGAGGAGTCTTTTTTGGGATCAAGATGTAGACGAAGAGGAATATGTCGACACTTGTGTAGATTACTCAAGCATTGATCTTAATAATGATCAAGAGCCTATTCAAAGGGTGGAGCTTGAGGATGATGCATTTTCGAGTGTTCTAAAAAAGTTTCTTATAATAAAATTTGGATCCGCAAAAGAGTATGTGCCTTACAACAAAAAAGGAGGAATGTGTTGAGAATGTGACCGTTGTGACCAATATTTTGGAAGACCCAATTGAACTTGTGCATGATTGTAATGATGATGTTTATGTCGAAACTTTGGTTCGGGCAGAAACGGACGAAGAATGGTTGCAAGGTTTGATAGAGGACCATGATATACAAGAGGTGAATAATTCACTTGAGTTTTTCAAGGATGAAGAGGATTCCGTGATACAAGAGATTGTGCAAGGTTTATCTAACCCTTTGCCTATTATTTCTTCTCCTTTACCTCTTATTGGTTTGAATGTATGTGCTTCGAGAATATTGTTGAATGACTTTGTTTCTCGTTTTCCGCCATTAGAGATACTTGATTCTCATACTAGGCAGGTTATGGAACAAGAAACCGTGAAGTACCCGACTTCTATATTCTTTATACACTTCCATGTGTGGACAAGAATAAGAATGGGGGAAGCTTTTATCGGTTCATAGCTTCACTTTTGCTTTATATTACTAATATTTGTGTGAAGCTAGTGTTTGAAAAACAGGTTCTATGGAAGGATCCCCAACTTTTCCGATTATTGGTGTATGGGGAATGAATCTTACAAGAAGCTAAGTCGGGCCGTCGACTTTAAAACAAGCGCTAAGTGGGAGGCAACCCACCGGTTTTGTATTTCTTATCCTTTTGCATTTTATTTTTGTTTCGTTTATTTATTTTTTACTGTTTTCATATCATATTTGCATCCCCATGTTTAATTTCATTGAGTCCCTAATCTATCTTAGAAGAGAATTATGACGAATACCTTTTCGTCAGAAAATTTCAGACTGCGCGTAGTTCAGTCCAGAGACCATAACTGTCAGACCGTTTATCAAAACACTGTGAAATTTTGACACTGTGTAGAAAACACGTAGGTGAACAACTTTTGTGAAATGGAGTTTTTCCAAATTCTTACCAATTTGCACAGTTTTTGCGTTTTATCTGCTGTTACGTCAGAATTCAGAACTTTCGGTTTTACACATTGAGGACAATGTGAAGTTTAAGTGTGGGGGAGCATTTATATGTTTGTATAGTTTGTTTTTGACACCATTAGTGGATAGAACCATTTTGAATGCAGGAGTTGAGGAACTAATTAACTAAAAGGGAAGAACATAGCTCAGAAATCACAAATTAACATGATAGTTGTTACCATATCTCGGAATATCACCATATCGCATTCTATTTTTATTTTTCCATATTTATCTATTGTTCTCTAAGTGCTTTGGTGGGTCACTAAAAATCGACGTGTTATTACTGCTAGGATGAAATAGAGTGATTGAGTTACTAGAAAAAAAAAAAAAAAATGATGAAAAAATATATATGAAAAAGAAAAAAAAAAAAAAAAAAAAAAAGAGACCGACCAATTAGACCAAAACGGAATAAAAAGACACTTGGGAAAAGCAGTATGTGTGAAACGTAGTCCCTGTCTCCGTCGCCAAAACAAGCGTGGAATGGTGGATCCAAGGCAACTATCATGTACTTGCCGACAAGAAGCATGCGCTTGGATCCAAAAGATCTAATCATGCCGTCTAAAAAAAAGAGAAATTGGATCCACTTTTGATCCAATCATATAAAAAAAAAAAAAAAAAATTATTATTGTGTTGAATAAAGTCACTCTTGGTTCCCTTGTATATGCCAATTGATTTGATGTAGCATTCAACACCAAGTAGCTCAATCCAATAGGATTAGGTTCATCTTAGCAGTGACCTTCAGACAGATATGGGAAACATCGAACACTTGTGAATATTCGCCAACATCTACATCTATATCCATCTTCTTAATCTTTTCATTGTGATTGTGGTTTGTTAGTTTCCGAGTACTGTGGCTTGTTCGACTATCTAATTAGAGTTATTTACTAATATATGAATTGAATTTGCAAGGTACCTCCTCCCGTAGTCATTTTGATTCGTTCATTGATTTGTCACAAATAGACGGAGTTTGAAATATAGGTTTTGTAGGTATATCTCTAGTAAACCTTCACGAGACTATAACTCGTCCACTAGGGACACCTAGGAATTTAAAGGCTTGTTATTTATGCTAAAAGTGACCGTAGCCTCGACGACACGGAGTTGTATGTATTTTATAATTGTTTTGTTTGATTTGCTCGAGGACTAGCAAAGTCTAAGTGTGGGGGAATCTGATAGGTGTCTAAAACACCTAATTTACTATCTAGTAGTTACGCTTTCTTTGCTATTTTTCTTGTGAATTATGTATCTTATGTGTGCTTTTGAGTTTATTAGGTGCAATGGAGTCATTTGGAGCAAAAAGACCAATTAGAACTCGTTCAAATACAAGATTTCTACTTTTCATTGTGTAGAGGACGAGAAGATGAAGACAATGCCGAAAGAACGGAGTCATTCCGACATCGTATGAAGAAGATATGGGCGAAACAAGAATGAAGCTGGAACTAAACTGTCAGTCTTCCAGGACTGACAGTTGAATGAAGATCGCTAAGGGACACCCTCATGTTAAGGGGCGGACATTTTCAAAGGGACTGCTAAAGGGAGTCCGGTCTTTTACGTAGGGGGAAGCCAGAATTCAAAACATGTTAAAGGCACCCGGATAATTTACTGAGGGCTGCCACCTTCATCTTCTTCCCATGATTAGTGATACAGTGGTAACGAGTTGATCACATCAATCGTTGTATTTCAGCTGAATTTGCATGGTTGGTTGTGAAACGGAGAAGACAGACGGGTATCGTGGTGTTAAGAGCTCGTGATGGTTTGGATCGTTGGTTGATGTATCGCCGAGAGTTGTTTGGCAGACGATGGGTACGACGATGGGAGTTGATGCCGTGACTACCCCGAGAATGAAGATGGATCTCGGTCTGTGGTCGATCAACCGATGTCGATGGAGCTGGTGGAGATCGAGGAATAGAGAGTTGGTTCTCCTGTATAAGAGATATGGAAGGGAAATAACTAGTGTTGCTTCCATCAATGGATATGGTGATTATCGGCAGTAGTTGGAGGAGTCTGTGATATCGATGATGGGACTCGAGTTTGTTGTGATGATGGAGCTTGGGTTGTACAGAGAACTGAACGAGATGGCAGAGATGATCAGTGATGAGAGGTTGCTGTTGAGAAAACGGCAGCTGCCATTTGCTGGTAGAAAAGCGCTGGTACAAGTTTATTGGCTTTGGAGAATGAATGACGTGTGGATGGTGCCGAGATCATTCGTTGTTACAGTGACAGGAGATGATAAAGTTGGCAGTGATGCCGCGCCGATATCGATGAGTTTGAGTCTGCCATGGTCGCTCGAGGCCGCCAATACCGAGAGATGATGAATGATGTTCTCTCGCCATTGGAAACGAATGACGATGGTAAAGTCCGGTAGGGAATGATGGTTTCGCTGAGGTGATAATGCTGCTGACGGAAGAATGGAGAGTAAGTAGATGATGCAGCCAATGATCGGTGATAGAAGAGCATGGCAGAGAGTACGAAAGATGCAGAGAAGATGGCCAAGCTTGGCAGTACAAAAGAGGAAATGGTTCGAGTCTCTGTTGATGCTGTTATAGAGTTGAGACTCGAGCTTTGATGGGTGATGAAGAACTCGAGCAGAGAAGTGAAGATGATGATCGATGCCGTGTTCTCAGGAGTTATGGACGCTGGGTGCTCGAGTCCGAGAAAGAAAACGGAAAGACGAGTACCCCGATGAAGTCTCGATGGATGCTTTATCACGATGGCACTTGAGTTTTGTTGTCATTAACATGAAGGAGTGTTCTTTCTTGCTCGTGATCGAAGATGAATGAAGATTTGGACCTCGAGCCAAACAGGGAACATGTGGAAAAATCGGGTTGAATAGGATACGGAGCTAGGGATGTAGTGACTTTCGTGGATCGAGAAACTAGTGAGTTCGGTATAACATGGAAGTATCACAGATGGATGAGTCTTAGCAAATCCATGGCTCACACAAGCCCTACGAATTATCAGCAAATCGAAGCCGTGTATATTATACTACAAAAGTTTGTGCTACATCGAATCATCAACACATGTTTTCTCTAGCGACGAAACGCAATTGACCGACTATACATCCTTATCACTTAAGGATTTGTTGCACTTTGAAGCCTATATAAGGCAAGTAGCCGAGCAGAGGGAAGAGAACTTTTTGGTAGAGAAAAAAAAAATATCTTTTGAATCTTAGGTCTCTTATTTTTTGCCTCTACCTTGTTTTCTAGGGTTTAGAACCATGAAGTCTTTTCTTTTTCTTCTTGTTATGAACTCCATGAATATGAGCTAGATTTTATTATTGGTTATGGAATAAGTTTGATTTCCAAATATGTGTTTTAATTCAATAAATTAGTTTCTCTCATATTATCGTTTATGATTCACCATTAATATTGTTACATGATTTGAATGCTTGTTAGTCGAGTCGCGAATCGATTGAGTTTGCTTTCATCTTTATTGCTAGATTAGGGTTATTATACGCAAAAGTGATAATTCCGGATTGCAAGTAGCATAAATATGATTATAGTTTGTAGTGATATATTCTTATGATCGTATGTGAACCATAACCTTTGTTAAATCGGATTAGTGCGCTTTCCACGTTCGATTGCTTTGATTGGCCTGATTTCATAGAACCTAATGCATCTAGGAATTAAACTTGATTAGTGCTTTTACACGTTAGGTTGTTCCTTTAGGTAGAATTCATATTCGCATCTTTTAATGTGTTTGTTGATGACATGAGGAGGTTTGCATGGATATTCTTGCGATCAAGGTATTCTAGGGTCTTTGGTAAAAGTTGAGATTAAAATATCAATTCTAGTTATTGTGTTGAAAACATGTTTGTGAATGAAAACGAAATCCATGACCAATATCTTCTTATCCTCGATTTGATTTGTTTGCTTTGCTTTTATTTGCTTTTATTTTATTTTATTACATAAAATCGATGATCCTGGTGTTTTATATAGGAAACCATAACATATTGACAACCTAGACCTCTCTGTGGGATCGATCCTTTCTTGCCCTTGCTATATTTATATTTTGAGTAGTAAGAAAGTGTAATTTATTTTTGACGCTTACGACCGCGGTCAAGAAGCTGAGAAGAGGTTTCAGACAAGAATTAAAGAACTTGAATCTGAGAAAGCACAACTTGCAAAGGACTTCTCTCTTCGCAATGATAAGTATTCCAAGTTGAAGAAGCAACTGCAAACTACTGTAACGAATTTCGAGAATGATGATGTCCGCTTTCACAATCAAACTATTAGGACAGTCTGTGATGACCACAATATTCCTCATTCATCATATCCTTGTCTTCTTGATGAGATTCCTGAAAATATGCCTTCTTTGGATGTCTCTGATAGTGATGCTAGCGAAGAAGAGGAGTCCGATGAAGAGTCTCGATGAAAAGAAGAATGAACTAAGAAACAGCTCCATTTTCTTCTTTCTTTTCTTGTATTATCTGTACATTTATCCTTTTAATCTTCCATTTTTGTAACTTTCATCGTAAATCTCTTGGATCTTCAAATACAAGTTCTACTTTGTTGTCTTTTTCGCACATGTTAAAAGAACAATTTTTCTTGCAATACAGTTAATTAATATTATGAGTGTATAAATCTATCATATGAAAATAAATAACAAGTTTATATCCTATTCATTCCCATATTTGCCTCTGTTATTTGTTTTCAAATGAGAGATTTTAGTCGAGAACCTTTAAGTAATAATATGCCTCAGTTTCATAACTGTTGCTGCTTAGCCTTCGCAAGCAAATTTTTCCTGATTGTCTCCATGTGTATACTCGCAAGCATATTTGTTTGCATATAATCATTTTCGCAATCTTATTTGCTTACTCATTTTCTTGTGTGGTTTTATTTTGCCTTCCTAATTAAAGGTCTTATTGCGCCACCTCATCATCATGACAAAATCGCAGGACGTCTTTACATTTTCATGTAATGACCCATTGATCTTGCCTTATCATGTCTTTAGTATTGTTGCTCTGCAGATAATTTTATTGTGACAATATGATAGGCCTAAATTTTCTTGCGAATATAAAGCCCCATGACATTGGCATCTTGCGACGAATGGCAGACGTCTTTACATTTTCATGTAAAGACCCATTGATCTCGTCTTATCCCCGCGTTAGTATTATTGCCTCTTCAGGATCATCGCACAAATATGACAAGCCTCAATTTTCTTGCGAAAATTGAGCCCCATGACATTTGCGTCTTAAGACACTTATCAGCTCCCTAATGGAGGGTGCCGCCCTTATCATCTCCCTGGTTGCCCCTTCAAGGAGGCGTACATCGGCCATACAAGACTAGCTCCTCCCATCCGGTCTTAACAACAACCGTTGTTTTCGTAGCCTCTTATCCCTTATACCTATAGGGCTTATGGTTACGAGATCGCACCCTAAGTGGAGTTTTCTTCGGCCGAAAAGATGTGCCAATACTTGCCAAGAATGGCCGATACACTTCAAATGCCCCATGCACTCTTGGCTCAACCGTGTACCTCGGGCGCCTTGGTCATACATCGACTCCTTGGAAGAGACCCTCGATCGTCCTTATATAGTTGGAAATCCAAGGTATCTCCGGATGGGCTTTATTGACCCCAAATCTCCATGACTCAGTTCCGTGGGCGGTCTAACCTTTCCCCGAGCCATGTAAAGAGATACCCTTATATGACGCACTTTAGGTCTTACATTAGCCTCTTGCGAAATATCATTCGCGAACTAGGGTGTACGCCATAAAGGTTCGTCCCATTCGTATATATCATTGATTGTTGATTATTTCTTCTAATTATCTTTGCGAAATTATCGCATAGTCTTGCTTTGTTTGCTGTGATCTTTATGTAATAACTAGATTTTCATATATTTACCGTCTCGCGAGACTTTCGCGCACTCTTCTTCGATCGTCATATTCTTTGTACTTTCGACATGTCTTTTTCATTCACAATAAATTTTTTTTTTTTTTTACACAAATCTAAAATCAATTATTCATTTCTTACACTTCTTACTTCTGTTGCTCTCTTCTTCTTCATTTAAATTTCCTGATATTTCCTTCCCTTTTGCGAAACCATCGCAATTTCCAACTATCTTCAGACATTGGTTTCGCAATGTATCTTCATCTCTCACTTCTATTGTGTCCACCATCAGTCTTTCCCTTCTTTGTTCTTCTTTGACGTTCTGCTTCGAGCTTCTTCTTTTGAGCAGCCCTTTCCTCGCAAGATTCCACATCAACTTCATAAAGCACTTTTGTCCCTCAGCCCAATCTCCTTTTATAACTCCAACACCACTGGGCTGAGGGAAATTTGATGCACTGGTGGTAAGTCGATGCTACACCCAAGATCTCATGTAACCAAGGTCGCCCAATTAATGCATTATAGGGGGACTCCACATCAACTACGCAAAACAAAATTTCAGTTGATAATCCTTTCAGTGGTATTCGCATATGAGCTTCTCCTTTAGGTTTATTGGCGACCATTAAAACCATAAATCTTATAAGTTGAAGGTATCAGATCTTCGTCTTTCCCTCCCATAGTCTTGTAAGTATGGTAAAAAAGGATGTTTACAGAGCTTCCAAAGATCAATTAAGATTCTATTGATTACCCATGAATTTTCTCGCCTCATCATCTTCATCATCAAAAGGTTTTGGGTTAATCTCCAATCTTACCACTAAAGGACCATCATGCATCTCGCCACCCTCGTACCTCTTCCGCGGTAAAAGAAATAATCGCGTTTGCCATTCTTTTAGTGGCGATGTCTTCGCGATGTTCATTATTTCTCTATTGTCGCATCTCTTTGCGAAAACCCTACACGAGAACACTATCATGAAAATCTTCAATTGTCCTGTTTAATGTATGATAGAGTTGCAGAACAAGTTTTTGGCCTTCGCTCCAACTACTACTACAAATGTTTCTTTCCCTTTTGTTGTGTTTACTTGTGGATTTCTCGGTGGTGGTGGTAATGGTTGAGTCTTCTTCACATTTTAAGAAATGATTTAGCTTCCCTTGGTCTATCATTCTGAGGATGATTCTTTTTATGTTTCTGCAATCATTTGTTAGGTGTCCATGAAAATGGTGATAGGAACAAAATTCATGACTTTTATCACCCGGAGGTGGTTCATTCCCCATGTTCCATGGTGCAGGTATATTTTCCATCAGGATTATAGATTCCCATATCTTATCCACACTAGCATTTAGTGGGGGCATCTTGATTTCCTCCCATACTACCCTATGACCTCCTCGCCCTCTATGATAATTCTCGCTCCGTCCTCCATAAGTTTCTTACTACTGATCAAGTCTTTGAATTTTGTTATTTCCGCTACTTGCTATAGAAGTTTCTCTCTTTCAAATTCTTCCTGATCGCGACTTCCCATGGCTACTAATTTTTGTTGACCATCAATCGTTATCATTTCTTGTTGACCCTGCGAGGTGCTCGCCACCGTGTTTATCAATTTAGGTAACAAACTTGCATTCGCATCTCTTGAACTTGCATTCGCAACAATGGTATGATTCCATCTCATTTTGCTTTTCCTCTATAGCAATGTACTCCTCCCGAAGTTCTCGCAACTCGGCTCATTGTGATTGTATTCTTAATTATAAACACCCGAATGTATAATGATTGGTTGCGAACATAGCATTAATGAATGATAAAATGAGATATCTCTCATTCACACGACCATCCATATCGCTACACATTGTCTTCCATCTCACGGTTAGATGTTTCAAACTTTCACCAACCCTTTGTTTTAACCCAAATACATCTTCAATACCGGTCGCGAGGAATTATTACTTATGTACGCCCTAAAAATATAGCTTGTAAATGGTTGAATGATGTGATTGTGTTTCTTGGTAAACCTTCAAACCACTTCAACGATTCTCTTTGTCAAACTTGATGAAAAATACTTGCACAATATAGCATCATGATTCTCCCATTGTAACATACATCTCACATAAGCTTTGATGTGTTGTATTGCACAAGTTGTTCCATCAAACTGCTTTGGTTAACGCAGTAAATTACACTTTGGGGTATTCCTCCCAGTCTGTACTTCTTGTGTAAATGGAGTTTTCACAGCTTCCTCGATGGCCTCATCCAATTGTCTCTTTCCTCCTCCCTTTTTACTTTTCAGCATTCCTCTCATTTCTGCTAATTCTCTCAATATTTGTTCATTTACATCAGAATTTGAATCCATTGGTCTTTTTAGTTCCGCTTCTCTTCTCCTACGTTCATGTCTACTTTGACTTTCTTGTTCATCATTCTCTTCTCTTCTTTTCTCTCGCGATCTTCTCCTTCATTTCTTTCACGAATTCGCACAATCGTTATATCTATCAATTTATCTTCTTTGTTGCCTATCGGTTCTCCTTTGTACTCTTTCATATTCTTCATTGATATTACCACTATTGTGATTTTGTTCTCGCCTTCTTTCTCGATTATCATGATTATTCTCGCGAATTGCTTCTTCCATTCCTGTTCTTCCATTTCTCGTTTTAATCTTTCCTCTCGCATGCTAGACGTGCTTGTTCAAAGATAGTGTCTTTCAATTTCATCTTCAATCTCTTTTTGCTTCCTCCGTGCTTCTCTCCCGTGCAATATTCGTCTTCCTTCTTCATGATTTTCTTCATCAACTGGATTATTCTTCCCCTGACGCTGCCTATTTCCTTGATTTCCATCATTCTGCCCATTTTGAAGAGTCTCGGGACGTGGGATATAACGATCTTCCATCATTTCTCTTCTCTCGCAATGTTCTATGCCTGGATTTTGCGCTTCTTCTTGGTTTTCTTCATCAAGCATTTTCTGTAGGTAAAATTCTCCTTCTTTCCTCTCTAACTGATCTTGAGCTTGAACTTGTAGTGCTTCTCGACCTTCTGTTTTGTAATCTCATGTTTTCCATCCTCAACTCATGATTTTGTCTTGTCAAATTTGCACGTTCCTCTGCCTCTAATCGTCTTTCTTCATGTATTGTTTGTCTCAACGCCTCTAATGCAAAGGCGATCTCTTCATTTCCATGAATTATTTCTCCAATCCCTTCGGTCTCTCTCTCCTCTTGTCCATTGTTTACCAATTATTGTTCTTCTCCCCTTTCGTCCATAGACTCTGATCTCCAAGTATGCACGCTTACTCTATCATAATCCACAGTTCTATTCGCTACTGATTGAATTGGTGATTGAATTTGATTTTCTTCATTATTTCTTGTGTTCATTCTGAGGATTCCCCCATTTCATTTCTCCTTTCTCCAAAGCAAGTATCCTACTCCTTCTAACAGCTTGTTGGTTGTTCTGATGCATATCTTCTTCTAGCCATTTCTCAATTTTAATACGTTGTTGAAAATTATATGAAATTCCTTCCTATTACTCCAAATTCTTTCAAATCACGGTGTCAATCTTCACTCACTCCTGTTTTAGCGCTAATATGTAGTTGCAGAAATCTACACTACACCCTCACAAGAATCTATACAATCAAATCATTTTTAGAATGAACAATTGTAATTTTTATTGATTAAACTCTTAAAATGTTTACAGATGAAATAGAAATCGCTTAAAGAACTACAATCACTTTAAACTTTCTCTTAATGACTTGCCCAACACTCGGAAAAAAACCCCTCAGCGGACTTTGTTCAACTCTTTATATAAGGTAGTACATAGTGGATGACATCTAAGCCGTCCTTTATTTTTTCGGAATGACTTGCGAAATATCGCAAGTGTACAAATGTATAATCTCGCAGCTCTCCTAGATCTCGCTAGGTCTTCACATCTTTCTCGTGTTTTGGTGTCGTCATTCATTGCGTCATTTATATTACTTATCTGCGATACCTTCGCAATGTCAGTCGCTTATTGATCTCGCGAGGTATTGTAGTCGCGATATTCCGATCCTATTTAAAATACCCATGTGAAAATCTCTGTCCAAAATTGTTCGACGGAATTGCCGACATCATCGTCGAAATCCCGGCCACAATCACGGATAACTATCTCGAGCCACCCGAGTCATTGGAAGATGTCACTGTGCAAGTGTATAATTCCAGAGCTCAACTCTACTTTCCGTCGTTCAAACATTCACAATTCAGAGCCATACATCATAAATGAACCATCTAACCAATTCTTGGATTCTTGCGAAACGTGCCCAAAAGCGTGACTCGTAGCTCATATGTTCGCCGCCAACTATTGCATCCGACTCGAACCCCCTTCATGATTCAGTGAAACTTTGCAATCCACACTTTAACTTCTGAAATCCGACAACCGGGGCTAGTACCATCATCTCGCATTTCTGCTCCGTTTTCGCACAGTTTTTGCAGCTTCAAAACTGCCCCACTGCACACCAATTCCTGCCGCAGCAACATCTTCATAGCTACACACCACTTGCACACTGCTATTTCATACACAACTAACGCACCTTTCGCACTGCAGATGCAATTTTGTCACAGCCATTGCACCAGCTCTTCCATGCTTCGCCAAAGACTCCGTAGTTCTAGCTGAATTGCAGCTACAACATTAACTGCATCACCTTCTCCTTCTGTAGCTTCTTGCCGCATTCCACTGTCATAGCCAATGGCCTCAATTCCCTGTAATCATTCTAACATCACTGGACAACAGCACCAGAACAAGACATACAGCTCAACCTTCTCAGCATCACTACATCCTGTAACATCACCACTTCAGCCTTCAATCCTACCAGACCCATCTCAATTTGCTGACACAAATCAAGTCATTCTTGCTTTATTGCACCACACCACCTGACATGACACAACCATCTCCACTCCAGCAATCCATGGCTTAACCTGCAATTCCAATCTCGTACACCAAACCCGTAACATTTCATGTTTCACCGCATAAGAGCTTGCTTCAAGACAACCCCATTCTAAAACACCATTGCTTATCCATTTTCTACTAGCTGCTTCCAGATTGCAATTCCAACACCGCTGAAGCTGCGACTCATTCTTCCATCAGCTTTGCAATTCATTAACTTGCACCACCAACTCCTTCACTGGTTCGTACTCAACCCATTTCAATCACCAACACTTCTCAGGCAACAACACCGACATTATTCCTCCATAATCCGCAACCTGAGCTACATGTCTCTCAGCTACAAAACTCAAACAAGCCATTCCAACCATTTGTTCCTTATCTTTCCTTACCTCCGCTCACATCTTTTGCCTCGAGCTACGACCAACTGAGCAAAGAACACCAATGCTCGCAATCTCCATTTCCCGTATTCTCGCAACAATCCTTCACACACCCCATTACATACATCTTTGTTGAGCTTCGTTCGGTGCAAATGTGCCATGTTGCTCCATCTCTTTCTATTACTTCGCTCATACCACCACCTCAATGTATCCACAGACAACCTGAGTTCAAACACCAACATCTCACTAAACCATTTCTTCTCCGCCTGACATGCCAACTCAGTTGCAATAAGCAGCTTCACTTCCATAACCTTGTTCTTCTGCATCCCATTGAATCTGTGTATCACCTCCATTCAACATCACTGCCCCATCGAAACAATCACCAGGATCTTCTTCTTCATTATAGAATCAACATCAAACCCATGATTATCTTCATCAATTTCTCCATTTCCTTGACCTGAACCCATCAATCCATCCAACAAACCAACACCCGACTATCCTAACCTTGCTGATTCTCAATTCGAACATAAACCATCTCTCTAAAACCCATGAAAATCATCAACTCTCAACTCGAATTCCTTCAATTCCTCCTCCAACTCTTAATCAAACCCTAACTTCAGAAATCCCAGGTCATGATTCTTCATCCTGTTTGTTACCAATTTGTCTTCTAACTCACCACCGTAGCCTGAATGACACTCAATTTCATATCCATCTTCGAGCTCCTCACTGATTTGCTCAACAATCACCATAGCTTCTCCTTTGCAGCTGAAAAGAAAGGAAATGTTGTCTGAAACAGCCGAGTTCGACCTACCTAGGTCTATAAGTATGGGACGGCTATTGACACCCATGGGTGTTTTTAGCAATTCTTATTAGTCTCCAACAGGTTGTCCCTTATCCTTGACTGGGCTCCGGGTATCGGTCGCCTGTAAAATGATCAAATTGCCCTTCTTACTCAAAATGCATGATTTCTCTTCCATTTTCTCCAAATGACTCCAAAGTACCTATAAACTCAAAACAAACGTAATAATACATAATTTACCAGAAAACATAAAAAAGAAAGCATCAATTATAGATATAATCAAGGTGTTTAATACACCTATTATTAACGTTATGCAAGAGTATGAATACTCAAATGTTGAAGATGTTACTACTTCGTTAACTCATGATCCGGGAGTTACGAAAGCATCCGAGTCTATCTCGATGGAAAAGAAGATGCTAATAAAGAGTTGGTAAAACTCCTAAAGCCTATAAGATCTCTCGTCCACAAGGATGTTAATATTTAAGACAAAATATAATCTTCTTAAGCAAGAGATCAGAGAAAAGGATATTTAACTAGATATTCAGGCCAAAGAGAATATGGATCTCACTTGCCAAAGTAGAAGCTCTTGGTAAATCTCTTACTCAAGATCAAGAGACTCATCTTATGACTCGACTAATGATTCTCGTTATAACTTCTTCGGATGAAGAAACCAAAAGTCCTTGTTCGACTTTTACAGATTCGGGATAATAAAACTTGTTTGGTCACATCCGAAACGGATCATGATGATGGTAGTCCGTCTAACTACATCAAGTCAGAAGAGAATGAGAAACTATCTTCTATATCTACTGTTGATCAAACGAAATCTTGTCCAAAGGAAAATTTGAACCGATTCCGTGAAAGTGATCTTAAGGAATACAACTTTCTGTCACTTGACAGGAAACTTATACTTCTTCAAAATACTGTGGTAAATGTATTGAAAGAAGTTTCTTGTCTTAAAGAACTGAAAGATCATTCCTCAGTAGAAAGACAGAATATACCCCAACTCGATAAAATCAACTCAAAAGAATCAGAAGTAAGAGTTGATAATCACTTCTGGAAAAAGGTTCCTCCTCACTCATGTCGAAACAGTCTCTGTTTACATGAAGAACGATTCCAGAAGAAAGGGAAAGAAAAATTCTCTGCCAAAGGAAACAATCAGAAAATTTCGGATAATTGTTTTATAATCACACGATGTGCATAATAAGTAAATCCTTAGAATGAGAAAATATTATGAAAATCCCATTGATGAGTAATTAAAAGAGAGATCTATCAATCTCTCAAAATTCTCACATCAGATAGCTTCTCCTCATGATCATACCCTTTAGATCAAGGAAGGATCATCTTCGGGAGAAAATACTTTTGGCAGAAATTTCCAAAGAGAAACATGAACTATGTTTCTGATACTCATTGTAAGCAAGAAAAGGCTTACTCCGATACAACCTAGTTGTATGGAGATTGTGCACTCTTATCTTAGTTCGTGCTCATAAATTTTGGGATGAGAAAGCACATAAAACGAGAGCACAAATTTTCGTTCGTGTTTTTATCGTAAAAACTGTGACAATTTCTGGATAGATGCGAATCGATTTTTGTCTAAAAATTGTTCATGTTTATCATGATCTTCCAAAAATAGGTTTTATTTCAAATTTTCGTATTTTAATAAACCTCCCTGCATGAGTAGTTCAGACATAGGAAATAAAATATATTCTTTATATATTTCTCGAATTTCCCTTGTATTTTGGTCCGAAAAGTTGTCTCTTTTAAGAGAAACTTTCTCTTGTTTGTATTGAGAAACCCTAATTAATTCTTATTTAAATCCCTGAGCATGCCTCCAATAACACGCAGTATTTCAAAGGCAAATAAGGAGGAAACTCAAAAGGTTAAAGATTGTCAAGGAATAAATACAAGAAGGAAAAAGAATATCATATCGAAAATCATGTCTGATTACGATTCTGATAGTTCTGCTAGATCTCAAGATGAGTCATGTTTGTTGGATACAACCTTAAAGATCCAACCAAAACCAAATGGATACCCTCTGATAGTATAATTGACTATATCCATTGTTTGAAGAACTAAGAACCAATCTCATAATGACGGTTTTGAAATCAAGATTGGCTCAAGGATAGGATTGAGGAAACAACAAATGATCTTGGTGCATGAAGGTTCAAGTTGAAAAGCTTGAAAAACAGGAAGTGGTTGCAGACAAGTCTCTCGAGAAATAAGAGCTTGAAAAGCTTGAAAAACCTCAATGAAGAATAAGAGCACCACTAGGGATTAAGTTATATGCTGTAATACTTAATCCAAGAAAAATAGACATCGATTTTTTGATTTATTTCGATTATTGTATAAGGTCTATTTTTGAATAAAACTATCAATTATTTATGAATAAAATTATTATTTTCTAATTTTTCTTATGATAGTTTCCGATTACATAACATGTGCTTGAATGTCTATATTTTTGCTATGTGTTTTCAGTTTATGGTTTGTGTGGCCTTTTAATTTAGCGGGATTAAGTTCCAGCCCATGTTGGTAGGCTTTATCAAAGGATCATAAGGTGTTCCGATTGAAACTCATATGTGAAAAGTCACAATTTGTTGAATCAATTTGTGTTTACATGAGTTGTGTTTAGCATAACATATGTGTTTTGGTGTAATAACCCTAGTTAATAATCATGAACTAAGGGTTAATTTCCTACTTGATAAGTGTGTATTGGAAGTGTAAGATAACTCACGTCCATCTTTTTTATGATAGATGGGTTTTCCCCTTATCATTTGGGAAGGGTTATGTTATAAGTTGTCAAACTAGTGTGTTAACAAAAGAGACAAACCTAGCTTTGCATAAGACGTTAGGGATTATAAAATTGAGAAAAAACAAAAGAAAAACGGTAGTGTGAAAGAAGAGGGAGCTAGGGATGGATTGATTTCGATTTCGTTCTCTTGTTGGTTTGATTCGTCTCTTCTCTCCACTTAGAGGCAAGTTTGTTCTTGCTTTATCAGTTTGATTGTGTTTATTTAATCTTCCTATTTGTATTGGTAGTTCAAAATTTTTCTTAAGGTAAACAATAAATCAACCCATTTTCGGAACCCTAAATTGCATATGAATTGCAGAAGTTGTTTTGCTTGTAAATTAATTTCCAACCGTTGGTTTGTTCTGAATTTTTGATATTTTGTACTTCAGTGTGTCATATACCTTCGGTTAAGTTTTGAGGATGATCGGATAGTTTTAAGACCTTGAATAAAATGATTTTATTAACTACATGTCTGCAGAATTCTGATGTCGAGTAGTACTGATTTATCTCTTGTATGGATTATCCAACCGTTAGATTATGCTCAGTTTTTGATATTCGGCTATTTATAACCTTATAAATACCCTGTAGAAATTTCATAAGGATCGGACATGGGAAGGTACCCCATTTTTCCTCGAAATGTTGACTGCCTCTACAGATTTTCACCCTAAGACAGACTTAAAGAAGGCCTGATATCTCAGGACTCGACCGTTAGAATTCCCTGAGTTTTTTATATGTTTTACTCTAGGTCCTTGTGAGTTTACTGTCAAAATATTGTGATGATCAGGTAAGCGGAACGTCGGTTGATGCTAGGGACAATTAGACAATACAGTTTGCTTTGCTTGTTTCGCTTTGCTATATTCATTCTTGGTATGTGTTGAGTGCTTGGATGTTTCCAGTATGTTACGATGGCCGAGATCAAGGCTACATGTATGTGAGTCCGGTGGGCAGTGGTGACTCGTATGTTTGTTAGTTGCTGAGATCAGGGCCACATCTATATTGAAAATAGAATGTGCGTCGCGGTGGGGCTATGGTGTGATTTTGTTATTTTCCGAGATCAGGGGCCACAACTATGTATTGTAGATAGCTTGTGCATCGCGGTGGGCAGTGGTATGTATGTTTAGCTTGATATTCGCCGTTGTCAGGGATACAATTATTCAATAAATAGCTTGCGTGTCTCCGTGGGATGTTCTTATGTATTTTGTTGTTTTATGTGTGTGTGGTTTTAAAGAGTTACATAGTAAAGAAATGTTTCAATCTACTGAACTTGATCTTTGTGGACGGTTACGAACTAGTGAACTTTATTAGCATATACGATGTTGTCTCATAGCTAGTGTAATTATTCTTACATGATTCTTTGATGCTTTTATATTCAACGGTTGAACTGATGGACTAAGAGTGAACTTGAAATTTTACAAGGGTAATGAACCTTGTGTTGATTTTCAGTTTCAGGTAGCTGAGTAAGTAAGTGATTAATCTTGGAGTTTTCTCGAGTTTCATTGCATGGTATGCGGGAAGAAGTGGGACCCCTTCCTTGATGAAGTTTTCACAAAATTTCTTTTCCTTATTTTCAACAAGATTATCACATTGTTAAATATTATTTCTTAATAAGTTTTCTTGTCCAAACTTTGTTAATACGTAATTCTTTCATTAGTGGAATGTGTTAGTCTATTTCATAACTTGTTAATGTGACAAAAATTCTATCTTTTTATTTTATTTAAAACAAATATTTTTACGAGCTAGTGTGAGCTATGTGAATCTACGTTCATGTAGTGAAAAGCTTGATTACCGATAATAGGAACGGACGGACTATTGTTATTGATTCGGGTTGTCACAGTTGGTATCAGAGCATAGTTCTGATTTACTCGGATTGTGCGTATGGACTTACCTGTTTTTGATAGTTGTGTTTAAAAGAATTATGTTTTTTTTTCTTCATATGATGATTTTTCTTTGAATATTTGAGTAACTGATTTAGTGTGTTACGAGTTTTGATCGTCGGGATTTTACTATCGGTTTTGTTTTGGTTTGAAAGAGTAGTGTTTTGATTTTGTGATTTTCCATTTGGGATTCATGCATATATTTAAAGGATGTATTGTGTTGTTAGGAGATTTATACTTACGTACTAATAAGTTTGTGCTTGACATGGTTGGTTTCAGTGTCAATTCTTGTTCTATTTCGAGGTGTGCTGATTTCGTGATTTCGAGGACGAAATCGTTTTTTATTTATGGGGGAAGACGGGAAGAATGTAATACCTCTAGTTAATAATCATGAACTATATGTTAATTTCCTACTTGGTAAGTGTCTATTGAAGTGTATGATAACTCACGTCCATCTTTTTTTTTGTGATAGATGGGTTTTCCCCTTATCATTTGGGAAGGGTTTTGTTATAAGTTGTCAAACTAGGGTGTTAAAAAAACAGATAAACCTAGCTTTGCATAAGACGTTAGGGAACAAAAAATTGAGAAAAAACAAAAGAAAAACGGTCGTGCGAAAGAAGAAGGAGCTAGGGATGGATTGATTTCTGATTTCGTTCTCTTGTTGGTTTGATTCGTCTCTTCTCTCCACTTAGAGGCAAGTTTTTTCTTGCTTTATCAGTTTGATTTTGTTTATTTAAGCTTCCTATTTGTATTGGTAGTTCAAAATTTTTCTTAGGGTAAACAATAAATCAACCCGTTTTTGGAACCCTAAATTGCATATGAATTGCAGAAGTTGTTTTGCTTGTTAATTAATTTCCAACCGTTGGTTTGTTCTGAAATTTTGATATGATGTACACCAGTACGTCATATACCATGGGTTAAAGTTTGAGGGTGATCGGATACAGTTAAGACCTTGAATCAAATGATTCTATTAACTGCGTTTTTGCAGAATTCTGATATCGAGTAGTACTGATTTATCTCTTGCATGGATTATCCAACCATTAGATTATGCTCAGTTTTTTATATTCAGTTATTTATAACCTTATAAATACCCTGTAGAAATTTCATAAGGATCGGACATGGGAAGGTACCCCATTTCCCCTAGAAATGTTGACTGCCTCTACATATTTTCACCCTAAGACAAACTTAAAGAAGGCCTGGTATCTCAGGACTCGACCGTTAGAATTCCCTGAGTATTTTATATGTTTTACTCTAGGTACTTGTGAGGTTCCTGTAAAAATATTGTGACGATCATGTAAGCAGAACGTCGGTTAATGCTAGGGACAGTTAGACAGTACAGTTTGCTTTGCTTGTTTCGCTTTGTTATATTCATTCTTGGTATGTGTTGAGTGCTTTGATGTTTCCAGTATGTTACGATGACCGAGATCAAGGATACATGTATGTGAGTCCGATGGGCAGTTGTAAAGATCCTCAAGCTCGTCAACGCTATTAGTCCAGTCAAGAGACATTTTAGCCGATAATAACTCGATTAGTTTAACATGAACATTAATTAATTGAAATTAATCTAAAAACGATCTAGATACGAAACTAGTACCGTTGGATTGATATCGAAAAGTTACGCGGAATGGATTACTCAAACGTGTCAATCCGATACCAGACGAAGAATATTTATCAATTTGTTTATGAAGGGTAAAATAATCATTTCGTTGATGGACTTTTGGCAGCCCATATCCAATTTGATGGGTTCCTTAGTATTTTGGGTCGGCCTTATCCCTAGCCGAATCAAGAAGATAAACTC
This sequence comes from Papaver armeniacum, assembly GCA_023531295.1. Classification (NCBI taxonomy): domain Eukaryota; kingdom Viridiplantae; phylum Streptophyta; class Magnoliopsida; order Ranunculales; family Papaveraceae; genus Papaver; species Papaver armeniacum. Next base: position 324,706 of record JAJJWW010008194.1, read on the forward strand.
GATTTCTGTTTTCCTTCTTCTTTCGTATTCTTCATTCTTCTTCTTCTCTTCTCTTTCCTTCTTTCTTTGTTCTTCTTCTTCTGCGAGTTTGTGAGAGATCTAACAGAGGTTTGATGATCGGCGGGGAGGCGGAGAATATCATGGAGTGGTTTATAGTGATGATGTTATCTGTTGTTGATTCAAATTCGAATGAGAAATGAATTAAAAGTTAGGGTTTCGGGAAGAGAAGGTTGATTAAAGGATTTTGTGGAATTGAGTATGGAATCGATCGATTGGAGATGGGTTTTCACTGTTGTTAGCGAAGAAGAGAAATTAGAGTTTGATTCTCAAATCGTAGTGATGAATTATGTCTCGGTGAATTAAGATTTGAGTTGAAAATTCAGATGAAGAACTAGAAGATGAAATTGAGGATTTAATTGACAGATTAGAGATGGGTTTCTGATTGATTTGAAGATTGAGATTTGAGTTAGGGATTCTGAAGATGAATCAGAGAATTAGGGTTTCGGTGTTGAGAATTGGGAATCGAATTAAAGTCTACTGAGAATCAAGGATGATGATGAAGTTTGGGAATTTGTTGTTAGTCCGAGGACGAGTTGATGAATTGAATCCGGTGAAGAAGAACTTGAATTCGATTGCCTAAGTATTTCTAAATTGAGATAATTGTTGTTCTCTGTAATTTAAGTAAAGTTATGAAAGTTCTACAATTGAATTTATGAATTTATCAATGAGCTGGGATTGAAATGGTTATGTGAATCTGCAGTTGTAGATTAGGTTTATGTGTTGAATGGTAATTGAGGATGACATATATATTTGGGAGGTAGATGTTGATGGAAATGTAATAAAACTGAGTTTGAAATAATTATTGAATGGAACTGTGATTTTGGATGAGAAGATTTTGATTTTGAAACTATTGTAACTGGAGTTGTGTTGAGTTGTGGTATTATTTGTGAAGATGAAGTGAAATGGGTCTGTTATGTCTGTGATATTATGAGTTGAATTGTGATAAATTTATAGTGAGGCTTGGGCCATTGTTGAAGTAATTAGCGCAGCAAGAAGTAGTTATGTTGGTCTGGGAAATTATGGAACTGTAGATTGGTGGTAGTGGTTATCTTATTACTGGTTAAAGATGCAGTGTAGTTGTATTTGCTGGTGGTGATTAAGAAAAGAGTGTGTTTGGAGTTGAAGTGGTATTTAAGGGTGGCGTTGTTGTCTGTGTTATTTGAATTGCAATGGAGGTTATGGACTTGTTTGACAGGGCAGGTGAAGAAGTAATCTGGTATTGGTTGTTGAGACAAAGATATTTGTGATGGTGTTGTATATAGAATGGAACTGAAGTTGTAGGTTCATGTAATGTCAGAAGTTGGTTTGTAGTTGGAGTAAACCTGCAGTCTTAGTTGTGTTGTTTTTGTGTTTCAGAGTTACAGGAAGAGAAGGTGTAACTTAGATGATAGTTGTAGGATTATAGTTAGTGATTCTTTTTGTGAAAAGCTTAAGGTTTTTGCATTTGCAGGTAAACTTAGTTTGCATTTTGTTTGTGGGTGAAAACGTTTTTCCGATTTTGGTAATTTTGGGTGTGTAGGTAAGAAACAAATTTAATCCCTAAACAATGTAATGCACGGGAGTACTTTTGTTTCGAGAGATCAATCTGTACAATCCTGGCCTAAACCAAGAAATTATCGTTCCAGGATTGCTTCGGTCACAAAGTGAAGGAGAAGGGTTGGTCTTAGCGAGGGAAGCGAAGAAAGTGTTGAGACCAGAATAGTTGATTTTGGAAGTGTGGGTGTTTCGTGACTTGTATCAGAAAGTTGAACTGGCTAGCTGAATGGAAAGCTATCAGATGATTTCTGGATGTTGTATTGTTCTCCTAACCAAAACTTGTTGTTTGGTGGAAAATATGTGAGACCTATTTATACAACTCGCAACAAAACGTACCCTGGTCTCGTAGGAAGTGGAAACGATTGAGTGGTGAAAGAAGGGAGTAACGGGTAACGCCTGGAATTTATGTTTCCATAATGAATGATACGTTTACACCATTACTTATTGCCATTACTAACCGCCCGCTTTATGACACTTTTACGTAACGGGGCGTATTGCACGCCGCATGCTGTAAACCGCGAGACTAATACCCCATGAGTATCCCCGATTTGTGACATATTTTGATGTCTCGAGTGTTTCGTGGAAAACATGTAGCACTTTTCTACGTGTAGCAAGTTTAAAATTGAGAGGCTTGACGTAGGTAAATAGCATATGTGATGCTAGGCTCGTTTTGGCTAGTCGCCTAAAACTTGTCACGAGCTGAACGGCTCGGTGGCGAATTTCGATGGGCGAGATTACATCTCACGAGGAAGAGTGGCCATTGATTATGGCCGCATCTTGTTGTATAACGAAGTCGCGTCATTGGCATAGTAGCGCTTGGTGGAGCCATGTCATAACGGCATGCTAGTAGCATGCCAACGAGCGTAGCGGCATGCTAGTAGTCAGTGGCATGGTGGCATGCCAAAGGGCCGTGGCATGGCCGAGATTGCATTCGTGGAGGAAAGGTAGTCAGTCTTCCTTCTCGACTTATTTTGGGTTTCTCCTCTTCGTCGATCATGGCTACCATTAATTGACAAAGGGCATAAATAAAAAGAAAGAAACAAACGTGTACCATAAATACTAGCAGTTTAACTTGCGTCTCTCGTGAAGGTTTACAAGAGGGTCACCACAAAACCTATATTTCCAACTAGTTGCTCATCCAAAAGTTACCCTGGTTCATATTCAAATAAATAGAAGCTCTAATTTTCGAACAAGGTACTGGCAGTGAAAAGATCAAAGATGGATAGATGTAGACGAATATTTGGATGGCATGCAGAGGTCAACTACTGAGATGAACCTAATCCGAGCATGATACTTACATCAAATCAATTGGCATATCGGATTGGCAATGGTGGCATGGCGACAATGGCGTTTGGCATTCCCCCGAGTGTCATTCTTATTCCGTTTGGATCACGTCGATGTTTGGTGACCCTTTTAAAGCATAGAACAATAGATAAATATGGAAAAATAAAAATAGAATGTGATATGGTGATATTAAAGAGATATGGTAACAACTATCATTTGTGCGAGCTATGTGTTCATCCCTTTTAGTTAATTGGTTCCTATGGTTCCATCCACTAATGGTGTCATTGGCATCTTAACAGCAGTGGCTGCAAATTGGTAAGGAATTTGGAAAAACTCCATTTCACAAAAGTTGCTGTTTTCTACATCAAAGGGCTACGGTCTAGATGTGGCATGCAGTCTAAGTTTTTACGCGAAAGGTATTGCCTAAAATAGATTCGGACTCAATAGAAATTAAACATGGGGTGCAAATATGATATGAAAACAATTGTTTAAGCATGCCTCCAAAGTTTGCAGAACTCTCTTATTATAGTCCATATACCAACAATGCGAAAATGCTACCCAGAAGAAAACCGCAATTCTAATAACAACTTCACACAATTATTAGCATAACATGCATCCACAATCTCTCGTATTAGTTGTTCTTAAAAAATTGCAATGAATTAACCTCAATCGTGGTTGCCACAAGAAATCTCGGCATCATTATAATTTGGTTCAATTGGGTCTTAGCGACATGATCTCTATTTCTTCAACAACCTCGTCATGGAATCATCTCCAGAAATTCTAGTTCATTGGCAAATCTTAAAATCATGGGTGGCATGGACATAACCATATTCATTCTCACTCCGACGTTATTATGATCCGTTGAAATAACATTACCATTATTGCAGGATTTTCCAAAGGTTGATGAGTCTTCGTGCATCTAGCCGATGGGAGGAACGTCCCTTTGGGTCGTGGCAGTTGGTGGCATGCCACTATAATATGATGATTGGTGGACGTGTATATCGTGGCAAGAAAAAAAATCTAAAAAAACAAAAACGCTAAACAAATAACAAATCCATGCATTTGGCCGTAAGGCATGCTAGCAAAATAGTTGTTTGGAATGAAATAAAAAGCGAATAAAAGAAAGTATGCATGGTATACTTATCTATCTTGGAACCATTATCTGTAGCATGGCAGCTCACTCTCCAGGTTGACTAAAGTTAAGGCTTTGGTGTTTGGCGACATCCTACGCAAGGTCTCGCGATTTCTAGTTAGGGCTTAGAACAATTAATAGACTAATCTAGTATGCATCCCAAATCAATTGAATCACTCTCAAAAAGTTTAAACTTGGTAGATTATCCTCTCTTGGATGGCTCGGGAGGACCATGGACTAACGGACTCAGCATGCCGGTGGCCGTGGCATGGTGGCATAGTGCGTGACATTTAAACTCATGCCGATGGCTTAGCATGTGCGGAGGTTTTATTTCTCGTAGCGGTAAAGCATGGCATAGCGGCACCTGGCATGGTGGCATGCCGGTGGACGTGGCATAACGACATGACCAAAAACCATTAATGGCCATCGTGGCCGTGGTCTCCATGCGGCCAAAGTTTAACGACATGCTAGTAGATGTGGCATGGTGGCATGACCAAGACCAGTGGCCGTGGTATTGTAGCATGGCCAAAGTTTAAGCGTTTGACTAAAGTTAAGGCTTGGCGACATGGCATGGTGAAGAAGATGATGGCAGCAGTTAGGGCTTGCGTAGTTGCTCAAAAAGTTGCCACAACGTTGGATTGACTCCAATTTGTCCTCTTGGCAAGAACTCCTCGATTTGGATGGTTTCACTTGGTGAGATTTGCATATTCACTTCTTGCATGGTGGCATGATTGACAAGTGGCGCCTTTAACTTCGTAGCGAGTTATATCTGTTGGTTTGGTGGCGAACTTGGACGGCTCGTGATCAGCATGCATTCGGCAAGGTTGCGCGTAGCCACAGCCACTGAAATTTTGGCACGTTGGTGTGGAAATCTTGCCTAAATTAGGGTTTGGCTTGTCGAAACCCTAATTAGCATATATGGCACGTCGCATGGGGTGAGTGGCCATGCTTGGTGCGTTTGGCATGTGCATATGGCATGTGTGCCTGGTATGTGTGTTTGGCATGTTTGTCATGCTGCTTTGGCATGCTGGTGCGTTTTTGGTAAACCAATTGGCTTTGCGGCCATCTGGTGCGGTTTCCTTCTTTTCAACACTGTGGCGAGTTTAAAGTAACCTGATTGGTTAATGTAAGAGGGCCGACCAGGCATGAGCGTGGCTACACTTCTGTGTGAGTGTGGAGATTTTAGAGCGACCTGATTGGTCGATGGGAAGTGGGGCCGACAAGCTAGGGCGTGGCCACACTTCCAGTGCGCTGTGGCAGATTTAATCGCCTAGTTTGGCTAAGCATAGTTTTTCGACCAACGGGGTCTAGTGTATCTTATGGCGCGAAACCCTAATTTTGCAAATTAGTCGGTTTCATGAGTTTTTTGTGGGTTATCACAATAATTGGCTGGATTTTGTATGCTGCCACAAAAATCCTTATTTACAGAATGGAGTGTGCTTTCCGTCTGAGCATTTCGTGCGATCGCCTTAATCTTTGGTACTTGGAGGTTCATGCTACTCCACTGCAAGTGAACATACCGATATTAAGGGTTCTGCCGTGGAACATAGCACAGGAAAGTACTCAGTGAGTCTTGTATTGGCGAGGTGCCGAAATTTACAGAGTATTTGGGATGGCTGCTACATTCACCAGTCTGGATAAATTTCATGTAAATATATTGAATGGCTCAAAATATGTCGGTGGAGAGGTTAGCACTCACGGCACCGTTTCCTTGCAGAGTGACATCACATCAGATACAAGGTTTTATGATTTTAACCCTAAGCTAAAAACCACCATCAACATTAAGTCCCCTGCTTAGCACGTAACAGTGGCATTGTTGCGGGGTAAGCATGAGATATTGATGACGAGAGTAAAATCGAAAGAGCAAGAAGTGAAGAAATTGCCACGGAAATTCAACTAACCTTTGGTGGAAGGCATGAGGAATCTGTGATCCTTGTGTTGGCGGCTTTTGCATAAATTCGTCTTGGCCATGGGATGTTGGCACCAGTGCGGCATCTTTGGCTACTGGTTGAGGAATGGTTCATGGTGCCGATGGCTAGGGCATTGGTTAGGACGCGGTTGGAGTTGGCTTGGGCTACGGATGGCACATGCTGGGAGAGGAAAAGTTGGCGCTAGGAAGGATGCAAGCTGCTGGTGCTGGCTAGGGCGTGGAGCCGTTGGCGTTGCTGGCTTGGCTTGGCTTGGCCGTGACGGTGCTGGCTTGGCTTGGCTTGGCCGTGGAGCCGTTGGCGCTGCTGGCTTGGCTTGGCTTGGCCGTGATGCTGCTGGCTTGGCCTTGACGCTGCTGGCTTGGCTGTGGCGCCGTTGGCTTGGGTTGGCGCGATCTGTTAGCGCTGGCTTGTCTTGGCCGTCTTCTTGCACGATTAATGCCTCTGTGGAAAGGAGAATACATTCCAGGTACGCGTCCACGCCAGGGTTCCGATCTAGGAAACGTATTCCTCCTTTGAATGTTTGACCTTTATATATATATATATATATATATATATCTTCATTAGGGTTTCGACAAGAGATTTCATTGAGGCTGATTTTTCGGCTGTCATGTAGGGTCATCGCGTTTGTTCAGCATCCGTTTCTCTCTAGGGTTTCCGCAGTATATATGCTGGTGAAACTGTATCATCCTTCCCAGTTCAAGGCAAAGGTTTCTCTTGTTGAATCCATATTTCTTTCATCATGTAGAGCAAAAGTGAATCATCCTCGAGCTGGCCAGATTCTTCATTCAAGCGCAGGCGATCTGGCTCTTGCGACAATTTCCCCATCCGGATTATCCAAGTCAAGAAGATCATACCGGTATGCTTTCGTTAACCAATAGATATTTGTTTAATATTGCTGGCGAGTGACGAAGGGAGACTTTCTTTGCGAGAGATATCCAATTGGGACATGTGTGACCGTCGTTGATGATGATGATCGGTAGCCCCCTTTCTTTGAGCAGAGCACACCACCAATTTCTTGATCTGGAAAATGCTGATTTGGGTATCTCTTTCCATGAATATCCCAATGCAGGCTTGTCACTTGAAATCCGCATGAAGTGTTTATCTTCTAGCTACCGAAGCGTCGGTAAATTCCTAGTGCGAAAGGAATTCGTGACTCCGATTACGAAAATATGGACAAGATATGGCCATATTGCCACTAGGAATGTGGTGAAGCATTGTTCGTCGGCTTTGGTTACCACAGTGAATTGTCTCATCCCTATGATTGTTGAAATGGAAGGCACATCCATCCGCGACGTCACAGAATCAACTATTGAAAGGTGGGAAAACATGGTGTCTACCGTGAATCCATTGAGTTTAATGTAAGTTGGCTGCGGCATCCGCTTGACATTGTGAATGTTGTGAGCCGTATTCTTGCCAACGTCGTTCCTACCACAAAAGCCATTTTGGAAGAGGAAAAGGCTCCAGCCATGGAATACCAAAAGGTGGGAAAGGCAATCCAGGACTTGAAGAGTGGGACTGAAAGTTATCAAAACAGGTTGAAGATGATGCTTTCAAGGAATTACAATCTATTGGACGGGCTTTTACGAGTTATGTAGTTGTGAGACGCCTGGTTTTCTTTGGTCTGGAACATATGTATTTTTTTGTTTGGTTTTTGGAGAAATAAGATAATTTTTATTAATATGCTTTGACTAAATGAAATTTGATAAAATGGGATGTGAAGGAAACGAGAAAAATGCACACTAGCGGGTGCTAGGAGACGACAAGAGGTGGGGTAAGGGTTAGGCGTAATATGCCTTGAGCCATTTTCCATTGATGACTGTTTCTAGTTTGCTTCTGTTAGAGCATGGCTCGGTTGAACCCACCAAGTGTTGGTATGTCAAGTTTGGTTATCATATTTAGTGACTCAAAACTCATGTTAAGAGTCGCTTGATTATGTACTAGAGTTAAACTTCGTATAGGTTAGCTTGAAAGTATTAGGATATGAGACATTACAAGTATTGCAAAGACTTGAAGATGTGAAGAAGCAAGGAGATACAGTGACAACAATCATCCTTCCACTTGAGATTAGTGATATTTGACTTGAACGGTTTCATTCCCCCAACGTATCTTTCAAGTTGTGCATATTGAAAACATAACTGCGAAGCATATTTGAACTCTAGATAGACATAGTATTAAGGAATACAATATGAGGTTTATTGCTTAACCATTAAACTTTGTAGATAAGATATTGCCATAATCATTTGAATGCTATTGTGATTATGTATGGGTATGAGGTGAGGATTTCATCCTAGGGAACAATGTTTACATATGTTCTAAGGAAGTAAGTTCATAAACTTGTTTGTGAACCGAAAAGGAAATTACCCGGTGTTATTGGTTTTGTTATTCATTGCATATCTTATGAACAACCAATATGTGTGATAGAGTATAACCGCTCACAACTTGTTGTGTTCTTGGTAGAACTATTCACAAAGGCCTGACTTATGTATTAGTATAACTTTTATTAGTAAAACCGATCTTACGTAATCACCTGTGGTATGATCGGATTTTGTATGTCTGACCTTGTAAGGGAAAGGGAACCGATCCTTGTAAGGTAAAGGGAACCGATCATAGTAAGGGAAAGGGAACCGATCCTAGTAAGGGGTGCAGTACATCAAAGGGAACCGATCCTTGTATGGGGTGCAGCAAGGTTTATATAAGAAAGGGGAACCGATCCTATGGACATGTGCAACACATATAAGTTAGATACCATATATATATATATGGGTAACCGATCCTAGTACCTAGTCAACCGAACTTTTGGGAAGCTAGTGTGACTATGCACAGTACTCACATGGAGGTAGAACCGAAACTTGTTTTGGTAGAACCGTAAACCCATGACTTGTGATTGAATGTTGGTTTGATCAATCACATAGTTCTTGAAAGTCAGATGAACCAATTCTAAACTTGTTTGGAAGTGTGGCAAATCGGTTTCAAGGTTGTAAGTGTTAAAGAGAACTTACAAAGTTAAGATGTCGACAAACTTTGAACACGTGCTTTGTGAATGTTTATTTCATAATTGTTCAAAGATATTCCTTAACGGCTAAAGGAAGAGAATCCCGGAGGATCGAAACATAAGTAAGTTAAGAATATTTTAATTAAGGTTATTAATTTCATTTTGTAGGGAAATTACGAGAATTAGTAATGTGCATTTACTAATTAGATTTTTCGAGAGATTTCGATCGTTATTTTTGGACAGAGCATTTCCAGGAATTATGAAAACCGAATCTGTGCTTTTATGAATATCTTGAGAATATTTTAGGTTTTGGAAATTCCTTGGTGTCCAAACTTCTTTGTCTATAAATACACGAAGTTTGCCTTTCTAGTAAACTAATCCTTCGTAACAACAGATTTACTCTTTTGTTGTTGTTACTGGTGTAGCCTCCTATTCGGAGAGGAGAGTAACCTAATTAGGTGAAATCTCTTACGGCCGCTCAATTTAAAGTCTTATTTGGGATTGAGAAGCTCTAGCGCGACCCGTTGGTGGGAAACTAGATAATTGCGGTTTATCTTTGTTTTCGATTGATTTGATTGACTAACGGTGGTTGAAATCTGATTGCACCTAGTTTGTTTATTCTTGAGAATCTTCTCTTCTGATATAAGATTCACTCAAACTAGTTCGTAGTTTCGACAGGGATCTTTAGACTTGTTGTTAGTTCTAAAGGCGATCTTGTGATAATCCATTGTTAACAGACTCCGTTATGTGCATGATTGATCACAAAGAGATTCAAGTGATTGTGTGCGGGTTTTTATTGAAGATTTAAGAAGATTTGAAGACAAAGAAGATATTGAAGATCGACTTGGGTTTTATAATCTTTGGTGTGCACAATACTTGTTTGGTAAAAGAGGATCCAATTAATAATCGGTTTATCCTTGTGTTAGATTAGATTGATTAATTGAGTAGATCGGCATCAATCGTTTCCTTGTGATTAAAGGTATTGATTGGCTTAATCTTAAACGATTACCTTTGGGTGATTGAACATAAGATAAATCTAAGGACCCTGACGAAGGAGTTTATGTTAAGATAAACGAGAAGAGCCTTTGTCCGACTCATATCACTTGGTTGAATAGAGTTGATACCAAACAGATTTGTTTTTCCTTTACTATTTGGAATACGAACCAAAGGAATTGTTCCAAGTACGTGACTTATTCACAAGTCGGAGGCGTGGGAATACAGACAGAACTAAGTGAACTATAGGGTTAGTTACTTGGTTTCAAATATACGAAGTTAGGTGTAATTTTGTGTAGCGGCTTAATCCTGAGAGTATTCAATTCTGGACAAGGTCCCGGGGTTTTTCTGCATTTGCGGTTTCCTCGTTAACAAAATCTTGCTATGTCATTTACTTTTATTTTCCGCATTATAATTGTTTTATTATAATTAAAGTAAATCACACAAACGATCACACGAAGCAATCCTATTGTGTTTGGTTAAGTCTGAACCTTTGTATCAAGTAAACATACTTTGTTGTTGTATTGTCTCGATCTCGTATCCATAGACGATCACACGAAGTGTGAACCGATTAGTTGCATTGTCTCGACTCAGTCCATAAACAATAACTTTCGGAGAAAGGATTCATAGGTAGGAAAAGTTTTAGCTTGAGGTATATTTGGGTACCCTCGCCTTTTCAATTGGTATCGGAGCGGGAAAACACGAAAATATCTAACAATCTGTGTTTGGTGCGATCCAACCTATAAGAATTGAATCTATGACCGATTCATTTAACGTAGTTACAGGATTTGATTACTTTACAAGATCGTGGTGGAGATCACGTATGAAGTATGCAATACTCCTATTCCTAAATATGTTAGGAATCATGCTTATGTATGTCTTGAGTGACTTACATGTTCCTTTGGTAAACATAGGATTGTATATCATCTTGTTGTGTAACAATGATGCTAAGGCCTATGTAACGGAGTTGTATCTTGAAAATGCATAAGATTCCTCTTATGATTTGTATGAACCATGGATGTTGTGTTCTTGATAATTCTGGAATCTTGAATATACTTCGGAGGGCCTACCAAAATATATACATGTACATTTTCAGATATAATTCTGTCAATGCTTCGCAATCTAGGATGCGATTTTGTAAAACATGTGTTCCTTCATGGAATAAGTTTTCGGTTAATAAATTTATTAACAATGGATTGATTCATGCACCTCACAACTGTTTTAATGAAGCAAGTGATCTTTTGAAATATATGTTTTTTGATTCTAATGATATTTTCAATGAATATCGTACTTTGTTCAATTCTATCTCTGCATACTCTAATAAATTCTTGAATAAATTTCAAGTGATATTATATCATTATGGTAATAAAAGAGTACATAGGTTATTGGACAAAAACATGGAATCAATCCGAAATAAAGGTCCAGTCCATAGAAAACCGGTTTTCCAAAAGAAAGACTTAGACACGAAATTGAAATTATTTCCTCTCAAGTCACGGTTTCCGATTTTGAGTGTTTTTCCTAAAACTAGTTATTTCCGGTCTTTGTTGACAAGTCTTCCTATAAAAGATAATCTCTTGCTATGTATTCAAACATATTGGGGAAGATTGCGCAAAACCGTAACTATGGTTTTTCATATTTTCGTAAGTATGAAAAAAGGGAAATCAAGAACTAAATCCGCTAATAAACGGATCAGAATTGAAAACATGGATGAAATCAGATTTCCTAACTGTATTAACAACAAGCATGAATCTGCTCATTTTGTTGATAGTTCTTGCTTCAGGAAATATGAAGCACTACTTAAAGGAATGGGTTTTACCTCGACGAAAAGAAGTTTGATCCTGATGTCCAAAATAAGGATTATGTGAATTTCGTTCAAGATCGAAACAGGGGAATCTTTTTAATCTTGAAGAATATTCACCGATTTGGTTAGAGTGTTCTATGCCAATATACACAATGTTGATCACAAAAAACTTAGTTTTGTGACCTTTGTTGGCCGATGTATCTATTATATTGATCGTAAAACCATCTCTAAAGCTATTAAGTACAGTGAGGAAAGTAATCACCTGATTACTGGAGTTGAAATTGATCACGATACCATTTCAACATGTCTCATTGGAAAGAAGATTGCATGGGAAAATGATAGACTACTAACAAAGAATATACCCCTTCATCTTAGGATTTTCTAGTAAACTTGCTTTAGCAACCATCTTTGCAAGTACAAGAGATAAATCGATATGGGATAAGACATTTGCGGGAATTTATCTACTTCTCAATAAAGAGGATACTCAAAAAAGATCTTTGTGACATCATTGTCAGTCAAATGATCAAGATATCAGATTCTATCTCATCTTCTAGTATCAAAAGGAATTCAGAATTTTGATTCAGAGTTTTGGGATCAAGAATCAAGAATCGAAGAAGAGCGACAGAAAGCACTTGGTCCCAAGGAATGTTCTTCTCAGGAAATAAATGAAGATAAAACTCTTCAAGAAAAATAGACAGTAGTTTTTGATTTATTTCAATAAAGTTTATCATGAATAAAACTATCTTATTATGAATAAAATTATTTGATTGGTAATTTTTCTTGTGATAGTTTTTGGTTTACATAGCCTGTGCTTAATTTTTTTTACCTTATTGCTATGTATGTTTATGGGATGTTTGATTTCGGTTTTACTACCTTAATATTCGATCTCATATATTGTGAACCCTCATGGTTAGGGTGACTTTTTGATTTAGCGGGATTAAGTTCTAGCCCTGGTAGGTAGGCTTTATCAAAGGATTATGAGGGATTTTGATAGAAACAATATGTGAAAAAGTCACAATATGTTGAATCAGTTTTGGTTTAGCATAAAAGCATGTGTTTCGACGGTTTTCAACTTTTGCTTGCAATTGTTAAAACCGGTTTTCAACCTTTATCTGGTAAAGGTTGAGGTGTGTTGTTATTCTTTTGTTCACGCATAAGGATGACAACGTGGTGATATTTCGATATCAATTCTCCGTGGACGAAGATGCAATCATATTGGAGAAGTGGATGCGAAATTTGAGGTAACAATCTTGTTAGTTAATTATTTTCTGTTTAAGAAAAGCCACAGGTTTATATTATATATATTTGTTGCTTTTGCTTAACAAAATTTCGGTTCAATTGATATTTATTCCATGATGTGTGTGTGGATGTGTGTTTCAATTGGTTCCGGTTAAGAAAAACTATTGTTATCTTGCTTTCTTGTGTGGTATCAATTGTTTATGCTTACAAAATTTCGGTACAATTGATGTGTGTGTGTGATTCAATTGGCTCCGATTAAGAAAAACTATTGTTATCTTGCTTTTGTATGGTATCAATCGTTTAGGCTTACAAAATTACGGTGCAATTGCGGTGCTTATAATGTCTATGTTGTTTCAATTGCTTCCGGTTGAGGTGAATAATTATGCAAGTTGATTTATTTTGGTTTGTATGAATTATTTATGGCTTAACGAAATAATATGTGTACGGGATGAGTTGTTTAGTCCAATTCGATTCCGGATAAGATAAACTAAGTTAATTCTGATCTTAGTTAGACTTATCGAAGTGAGGTTTCGGTTATTCAAGTCTAATCGAATGCCTAAACAAGAAATTCTAGTTAACTAACCTAGTACTTGTCTTGTTTAAAATTGAAAGGTCTAAGTTTATGGATAATTAGAACCTGATGAGAAAAATGGAGTTTATCTTTATTTTGGTCTTATCGAATTAAGCGGTTGTTTTTGAACAATCGGTTTAGCAAAGGGACTAATATGCTTAGTTGTTTTTGGTTTGCTAAACTAAATTGGAAAAAAAATTGTTTCCTTGGTAACATATCAAAATAAGACTACTTGTAGTTTCGGTTTTGATATTGGTTATCAGAACATGATGTGTGGAACCCTCGTGCCTAACTCTACAGGTTTGCAAGTATATTCTGAGATTTGTAAGATTCTTTTCGTGTTGTCCTTTATTTTTTCGTTTCTTTGTCATTTTTGTGACAAAAAGGGGGAGAAATATATGGAGTAAACAGGTGATGTTGGCATTGATATTTATATTGATTGGCATCGCTAGGGAAAAGAACATTGTCACTTGAATGTTTTTATCTAACGAAAGAGTGAAAGCACAGCCTAAGGAGGAGTAACATGTCATATGTTGGTATAACAAAGATGTGCGGATTGAATATCTACCTATCTTCCTTAGGGGGAGTAATAAATTTGTTATTATAATGTCAACAACGCCATTTTCAAGGATTGAATGTAAGCAGTTTCACTGTGCTGTTGAATCGGGAATCAAGCGGATTGTAATAAATTATTGTAATTTGTTTATCCATATGATGTAAGAGTTTTGTCACTAAAATTGACAAAAGGGGAGATTGTTAGAGCATGGCTCGGTTGAACCCACCAAGCGTTGGTATGTCAAGTTTGGTTGTCATATTTTAGTGAATCAAAACTCATGTTAAGAGTCGCTTGATTATGTACTAGAGTTAAACTTCGTATAGGTTAGCTTGAAATTATTAGGATATGAGACATTACAAGTATTGAGAAGACTTGAAGATGTGAAGAAGCAAGGAGCTACAACGACAACAATCATCCTTCCACTTGAGGTTAGTGATATTTGACTTGAACTGTTTCATTCCCTAATGTATCTTTCAAGTCGTGCATATTGAAAACATAACTGCGAAGCATATTTGAACTCTAGATAGACATAGTATTAAGGAATACAATACGAGGTTTATTGCTTAACCATTAAACTTTGTAGATAAGACATCGCCATAATCATTTGAATGCTATTGTGATTATGTATGGGTATGAGGTGAGGATTTCATCCTAGGGAAAAAATGTTTACATGTGTTATAAGGAAGTAAGTTCATGAACTTGTTTGTGAACCGAAAAGCAAATTTCCAGGTGTTATTGGTTTTGTTATTCATTGCATATCTTATGAACAACCAATATGTGTGATAGAGTATAACCGCTCACAACTTGTTGTGTTCTTGGTAGAACTGTTCACAAAGGCATGACTTATGTATTGGTAACTTTTATTAGTAAAACCGATCTTAAGTAATCACCTGTGGTATGATCGGATTTTGTATGTCTGACCTTGTAAAAGAAAGGGAACCGATCCTTGTAAGGGAAATGGAACCGATCCTTGTAAGGGAAAGGGAACCGATCCTAGTAAGGGGTGCAGTACATCAAAGGGAACCGATCCTTGTATGGGGTACAACAAGGTTTATAGCGGAAAGGGGAACCGATCCTATGGACATGTGCAACACATATAAGTTAGATACCATATATATGTAGGGAACCGATCCTAGTATCTAGTCAACCGAACTTTTGGGAAGCTAGTGTGACTATGCACAGTACTCACATGGAGGTAGAACCGAAACTTGTTTTGGTAGAACCGTAAACCCATGATTGTGATTGAATGTTAGGTTTGATCAATCACATAGTTCTTGAAAGTCAGATGAACCAATTCTAAACTTGTTTGGAAGTGTGGCAAATTGGTTTCAAGGTTGTAAGTGTGAAAGAGAACTTACAAAGTTAAGATGTCGACAAACTTTGAACACGTGCTGTGAATGTTTATTTCTATAATTGTTCAAAGATATTCCTTAATGACTAAGGGAAGAGAATCCCAGGATCGAAACATAAGTAAGTTAAGAATCTTTTAATTAAGGTTATTAATTTCATTTTGTAGGGAAATTACAGAATTAGTAATGTGCATTTACTAATTATATTTTCAGAGAGATTTCGATCGTTATTTTTGGACAGAGCATTTCCAGGAATTATGAAAACCGAATCTGTGCTTTTATGAATATCTTGAGAATATTTTCGGTTTTGGAAATTCCTTGGTGTCCAAAATTCATTGTCTATAAATACACAAAGTTTGCCTTTCTAGTAAACTAATCCTTCGTAACAACAGGATTTACTCTTTTTTGTTGTTATTCTTGTGTGTAGCCGCCTATTCTTGGAGAGGAGAGTAACCTAATTAGGTGAAATCTCTTACTACGCTCAATTTAAAGTCTTATTTGGGATTGAGAAGCTCTAGCGCGACCGTTGGTGGGAAACTAGATAATTGCGGTTTATCTTTGTTTTCGATTGATTTGATTGACTAACGGTGGTTGAAATCTGATTGCACCTAGTTTGTTTATTCTTGAGAATCTTCTATTCTCGATATAAGATTCACTCAAACTAGTTCGAGTTTCGACAGGGATCTTTAGACTGTTGTTAGTTCTAAAGACAATCTTGTGATAATCCATTGTTAACAAACTCCGTTCTGTGCATGATTGATCACAAGAGATTCAAGTGATTGTGTGCAGGTTTTTATTGAAGATTTAAGAAGATTTGAAGACAAAGAAGATATTGAAGATCTGACTTGGGTTTTTATAATCTTTGGTGTGCACAATACTTGTTTCGGTAAAAGAGGATCCAATTAGTAATCGGTTTATCCTTGTGGTAGATTAGATTGATTAATTGAGTAGATAGGCATCAATACGTTTCCTTGTGATTAAAGGTATTGATTGGCTTAATCTTAAACGATTACCTTTGGGTGATTGAACATAAGATAGATCTAAGGACCCGACGAAGGAGTTTATGTTAAGATAAACAGAAGAGCCTTTGTCCGACTCATATCACTTGGTTGAATAGAGTTGATACCAAACAGATTTGTTGTTCCTTTACTGTTTGGAATACGAACCAAAGGAATTGTTCCAAGTATGTGACTTATTCACAAGTCGGAGGCGTGGGAATACAGACGAAACTAAGTGAACTATAGGGTTAGTTACTTGGTCTCAACTATACAAAGTTAGGTGTAATTTTGTATAGCGGCTTAATCCTGAGAGTATTCAATTCTGGACAAGGTCCCGGGTATTTTCTGCATTTGCGGTTTCCTCGTTAACAAAACCTTGCTATGTCATTTACTTTTATTTTCCGCATTATAATTGTTTTATTATAATTAAAGTAAATCACACAAACGTTAATTCCTATTTACTTGATAAGCAATCCTATTGTGTTTGGTTAAGTCCGAACATTTGTATTAAGTAAACATACTTCGTTGTTGTATTGTCTCGATCTCGTATCCATAGACGATCACACGAAGTGTGAACCGATTAGTTGCATTATCTCGACTCAGTCCATAGACAATCACTTTCGGAGAAAGGACTTATAGGTAGGAAAAGTTTTAGCTTGAGGTATATTTGGGTACCCTCGCCTTTTCAGCCTCCATCTTTCTTGAAAACCTTGTAGTATCCATTGTTATATGCTTTGGTGACCACATAAGGCCCTTCCCATTTTGGGGAGAATTTTGGTGCTGACATGTTTTGTTGGATGTGTTTTGCGGTATTCAACACCAGATTCCCTACTTGAAAAACTCGAGATTTCACAGCTTTGTCGTATGCTCGGGAAATTCTATTTCTGTATGCTTGCACGTGATCCTCTGCTTTAGCTCTTCTGGAATCCAAAGTATCTAGCTCTGCTACCCTGGCATTTGCTGTTTCGGCTTCATTCCATCGAACTCCGCTTGCTTTGACAATCCTAGCCGAAGGGATTTTAATTTCTGCCGGGAGAATGACGTCTGCGCCGTAGACGAGGGAATAGGGGGAGGCGCCAGTAGAGCTCCTTGGTGATGTCCGATATTCCCAAAGCGCCATTGGCAGTTTTTCATGCCATGTCCGAGGGTTATCGTGCACTGTCCGGCTGAGGATTCGAATTAGAGTCTTGTTGGTGCTTTCGGCCTTCCCATTCCCTTGGGGGTAGTAAATAGTGGAGAAGACTTGTTTAATTTCATATTCTTCAAGTAACTCCCGTACCTGCTTGTTGGCAAAAGGAGTGCCATTGTCGGTGATGATGTGTTTGGGCACGCCAAAACGACAAATGATATATTCCTTAATGAACGCTGCAATTGTGGCTCCAGTAGTTCTCTTAAAGGGATGGCTTCGACCCATTTGGTGAAATACTCGGTTGCGGTTATTATATACTCATGCTGTTTTGATGACGGCGGGTTGATATTCCCAATGATGTCGAGTCCCCAGCTATAAAGGCCACAGACTACTTACTGAATGCAGGGGAGTAGAGGGTGCGTGGATAAGATTTCCATGAATTTGACATTTGTGGCATCTTTGAAAAAAATCAGCCGCATCGTCTTCCATGGTCGGCCAGTAGTATCGCTCGTGTATTTGGAGAAACAACTTCTTTTTCCCTTGGTGCTCGCCTTCGTGTATTTCTTTCATCATGATTGGGATTTCTGCCTCGTCCAGGCATCGTAACAAATCTCGTCCAAAACTTTTTCGATACAAGATTCCTTCATGGAATATGAATCTCTTGGATCTTTGTTTCATCTTGGTTGCGTCTTTCTTACTTGCACGGAATATGCCGTCGCGAAGATAACTGATGTACGGTTTATGCCAGTCCCTAGCATGGTCAACATAAAAAACTTCTAATTGATGCGGTGGTGCTTGGCAATTGGAGGAAGATCCTTGGAGAAATCGAGATTGAGTCTCCATTTCTGGACAGTAGTAGCCAAGGCGTTGCAGGCGACGATAAAGTGTTACCACCAACGTGTGTCCGCAAATTTCGTTATGAATACGGTTAAGCTGTTGCTGTGCCTCTTCGTCCCCGAGGAATATTGATAGGGAACCATCGAGTTCCGGTGGTACAACATCCGTGAAGCATGAAGAAGTTTTGCAAGGTCTTGAGACTGACATTTCCTTGGGAGAGCGATTTGTTAATATCTTGGATAATCGGTGTTCTCCAATCATTGTCTTGGTCTCCTCCAAGTTGCGAGAGCCATGTCGAAGCTATGGTTCGTCTCTTTCTTGTCGAGTTTCCTCTAAACCTTCGAACTGCAGCTTCAATGCTAACGTGGCTAGGAAATCAACATGTTTTTTTTGCTGTCGCGGCCAACATATGTTATGGTCGCATCGGCGAAGTAATTTAGTAGCCTTTGTGCTTCGGATCTATATGGGGCCAATGTTACTTTCTTCAGTGTGTACACTCCATTCATCTGGTTGACCAGTAATTTAGAATCACCTCTTATTTCCATACGCGTGGCTCCGGCTTGTTTGGATAATGACAATCCTATGAGAAAGGCCTCATATTCTGCTGAATTGTTGGTGCAATGAAAGTCTAGCTTAAAGGAATGCGAGAAGACTTCACCCATTGGGGATACTAGAACCACGCCTGCTCCTCCGGTATTATTGCTAGGGGTGGCAGAGCCATCAAAAAACAATAGCCACGCTTCATCTTTGAAAAAAGAGATTTCGGAAAATCTCCGGGGAAGGTCCTCGTGTAGGCCGTGGTGCTCTCTCCCGGGAAAGTCTGCTAGCAAATCCACAACCGCTTGTCCTTTGATAGCTCTTGGGGAAGCACACGTTATATCAAACTCTGACATTTGGAGGAGCCATTTGGTTGGCCTTCCTATCAGGGCCGGTTTTGAAAGCAGGAACTTCACAAGATCATACTTAGACATCAACACCACTTTGTTTGAGAGCAGATAATTCCCAAACTTTTGGATGGAGTGAATCAGGGCTAGGCACACTTTACGCTTTGGGATATCGAGTTAAAGCATCTCTCAAAGTTCGACGAAGTAGTATATAGGGTGCTCAATTCCTTCGTCATCTTCTTGGGCGAGAAGTGCTCCAACAACGGTGTCATTGAAGGCAGTGTAGAGGCACAACGGTCTTCCTTGTATCGGGGATTTCATGATAGCTAGGGATGAAAATATTTGTTAAATCTTCCGAAACACCTCTTATTGTAGTGTGGTCCAGACGAAGCTTGCTCCCTTTTTCAGCAAGGGGGTAAATGAAGCGACAAGCTGAGCTAAACCCGGTATAAAACGCCGAATGTAGTTTACCTTACCCATGAAGCTTTGGAGCTTTTTCACGGTCCGCGGGGGCGGCATGGTGAGGATGTCTTGGGTTTTAACTGGATCTACTTTGATTCCCTCGGCGGTCACCTGGAAACCTAGGAATTTGCCCGAAGAAACACCAAAGGCACACTTCAACGGGTTCATCTTCAGTTTGTATTCGCGACACCTTTCAAACACCTGTCGCAACACCTTTGTATGAGCCGCCCGAGTTTTTGATTTAACCACTATGTCATCTACATAATCTTCAACTTGCTTGTGCATCATGTCATGGAAAATAGTGGCCATGACGCGTTGGTAGGTGGCGCCGGCATTTTTCAAGCCGAAAGGCATTACAGTATAGTAAAAGTTTCCGAGAGGAGTTCGAAAAGTTGTTTTACTTGCGTCGTTCTCGTACATCTTTATTTGATTATAGCCAATGTATCCGTCCATAAAAGAGAACATACCGTGTCCACTGGTGGCGTCTACCAGCATGCCAATGTTAGGAAGAGGAAAATAGTCCTTGGGGCAGCATTTGTTTAGGTCCCTAAAATCAACACAACACCTGATTTGGCCGCTCTTCTCTTTACTGGAATTACGTTGGCCAACCAGGTGGGATGGTGGATGGGTTTGATGAAATCGTCGGATAGCAATTTTTGAATCTCTATCTTGATCTGTTCCTCCACATCGTGTCTGAACTGTCTCGGAGATTGTTTGACTGGTTTGGATCCGGGTATTATATGTAGATGATGAGTGACCAGCTTCTCATCCAAACCAGGCATTTCCTCGCATGTCCATGCGAACACATCTTGATATTCCCTAAGAAGGTCCAGAAGTTTTGCGCGCTCGTCAGCACATAGAGCCGAGCTGATTGAGACAGGCCGCGGAGATTCCTCGCTTCCGATGTTGAAAACTTCAAGTTCATCCGTGGTGGAGTTGGTTGCGTCTTGTAGTTGTCGAGGTGCATCTGGAACGTCCTCTTGTGGCTTATTGCTGTTATTGCATTCTACTGGGTGGAGAGACTGGGTGGTAGTCTCCCCTGTTAATTGCTAATAGAGGCGCCGATATACGGTTTTCCCCTTTTCATCACGACTTGCGATAAAAGCCCGCTCCCGCTTGACATGAGAATGAGCCAGATTTTCGCTTGACGAGGGAAAACTGGCGTGCTTTTCCTTTGGAGGGATTGCGTGAGATCGAGCTTCTTTGTGAAATAATGTGAGCCTGTCCTCTTCTTCGATAGACGCCCACGTCGGTAGTGGAGTGTAGCGAACCTTTCTTGGACCGCGAATTTTCTTTGGTTCGAACATCTCCATACCACAGATTGGTGCATAAGGAGATAATGATGCGGGGATGAGGATGACTTCTCCGTTTAACATGGTCTTCAGGCACTGGTGATATGTCGAAGGAACGATCCTGTTGTCGTGGAGCCACGGTCTTCCCAGTATCATGTGGTAGTCTGGCTTTTTTTTGATTACTTCGAACTTAACCTTTGACTGGACTGGTCCCACTGAAAAATTTAGGTTGATGTATCCATACGTGCTGGTTTGGTTGCCTTCGAAATCTGTCATCATGGTAGGCTGTCGTACGACTTCGCTCGGCCGCACCTTGGTTGTCCTAAGCGTTCTAAGGGTAATGACATTGGAGTACGCTCTTGTGTCTATGAGGGCCCTTTTGAACTCCACATCCTTGATGCGGGAAGTGACGTGTAGAGCCCGGTTATGTCCTTCTTCTGCCATCATGTCGTCTTCAGTAAATGTTACATTGTTGACGGACACCTCTGACATCCTTGAAGTTTCTGGGCGTAAAGAAACCAAACACGCGTCTAGGAATATTTGATTGATATCATCAAATGTTTCTGCTTGCTGGTATTTTGAAAGGTGTAGAAGTTCACACAAGTTTTCCACCAACGCGGCTGCCTCCTGATCTACCAGTTTCTGATTGGTGGTGAAGCTGTTGACTTGAGAGCGATCATGTGAGACGTCAGTCCCCAGTCTTGGAGTTTCCGGGATGGGTGAATCACTCAGATTCGATGTCAGGCTGATAAGAAAGTTGAGTATGCTGTTGATCGCTTCCTTCATCAGGTCCATGTTCCTTGCGTGGATCTCCTGAACCCATGCCAGTGGCCAACCTTGGAATTTCTCCATCGGTTGCGCCATTAGGTGTCGTGTTGGGAGAGGGAACATCACCATTCTCCAGAGTCCGAGCGGAGTTTGGGATCATGGATTCAGCTCTAAGACAGACCATCTTCTCGAGAATTGGGGTCGAAAAGTGAAATTCGGGATTGAAAATTGATATTGCAACCGATAGATTAATGTCTGTTTGTGGTCTCCAATTGTTTGTGGGTGAAAACGATTTCTCGCCGATTTTGGGTGTGTGGGTAAGAAACAAATTTAAACCCTAAACAATGTACTTACACGGGAGTACTTTTGATTCGAGAGATCAATCTGGACAATCCTGGCATAAACCAAGAAATGGCCATTCCAGGCTTGCTTCGGTCACAAAGTGAAGGAGAAGGGTTGGTCTTAGTTAGGGAAGCGAAGATATTGTTGAGACCAAAATAGTTGATTCTGGAAGTGTGGGTATTTCGTGACTTGTATCGGAAAGTTGAACCGGCTAGTCAATGGAAAGCTATCGATGATTTTGGATGTTGTATTGTTCTCCGACCAAAACTTGTTGTTTGGTGGAAAATAGGTGAGACCTATTTTTACAAGTCGCAACAAAACGTACCACTCGGTCTCGTAGGAAGTGAAAACAATTGAGTGGTGGAAGAAGGAGTAACGGTAACGCCCTGGAATTTATGTTTCCATAATGAAGGATACGTTTACACCATTACTTATTGTCATTACTAACCGCCCCGATTTATGACACTTTCTCGTAACGGGGCGTATTGCACGCCGCACGCCGTAAACCGCTGCACCAATACCCTGATGAGTATCCCCCAGTTTGTGACATGTTTTGATATCTCGAGTGTTTTCGTGGAAAACATGTAGCACTTTTCTACGTGTGGCAAGTTTAAAATTGAGAGGCTTGCCGTAGTTAAATAGCATATGTGATGCTAGGCTCGTTTTGGCTAGTCGCCTAAAACTTGTAATGAGCTGAACGGATCGGTGGCGAATTTCGATGGCAGAGATTACATCTTATGAGAAAGAGTGTCCATTGGTTATGGCCGCATCTTGTTGTATAGCGAAGTGGCGCCATTGGCATAGTAGCGCCTGGTGGATCCATGGCATAACTGCATGCTAGTGGCATGCCAGTGGCGTAGTGGCATGCCAACGGCGTAGCCACGGCATAGCGGCATGCTAGTAGCTGTGGCATGGTGGCATGCCAGTGGCCGTGGCATAGCGGCATGCGAGTAGCCGTGGCATGGTGGCATGCCAGTGGCCGTGGGATAGCGGCTTGCTAGTAGCTATGGCATGGTGGCATGCCAGTGGCCATGGCATAGCGACATGCTAGTAGCCGTGGCATAACAACATGATAGTAGCTGTGTTATGGTGGCATGCCAGTGGCAGTGGCATAGCGACATGCTAGTAGCCGTGGCATGGTGGCATGCCAGTGGCCGTGGCCTAGCGGCATGCCAGTGGTCGTGGTATTGTAGCATGGCCAAAGTTTAAGATTTGGCTCCGTGACTAAAGTTAAGGCTTGGCGGCATAGCCAAGGCTAGGGCTTGGAGGCATGGCCAAGGTTAGGGCTTGGCGCCGTGGTCGCTCAAAAAGTTGCCACAAGCATGTTAGTTTGGTGGCAAATTTGGATGGCTGAGATTTCATCTCAGGAGGAAAGGTAGTCGTCGATCATGGCTACCTTTAATTGGCAGTGGCACCTTTAACTTGTGCTAGCGGCATTGCGGTATGGCTGGCATGGATGGCATGGCTCGTGCATTCCTTCGGCGCGGTTGCGCGCGTTTCCATAACCACTGAAACTTTGGCACGTTGGTGTGAAAAGCTTGCCTAAATTAGGGGTTGGCTTGTCGAAACCCTAATTAGCCTATATGCCACGTCGCATGGGGTGAGTGGCCATGTTTGGAGCGTTTGGCATGTGCATCTGGCATGTGTGCCTGGTATGTGCGTTTGGCATGTTTGGCATGCTGCTTTGGCATGCTGGTGCGTTTTTAGGAAACCAATTGTCTTTGCGGCCATCCGGCGCGGTTTCCTTCTTTTCAACACTGTGGCGAGTTTAAAGTAACCTGATTGGTTAATGTAAGAGGGCCGACCAGGCATGGGCGTGGCTACACTTCAGTGTGAGTGTGGCGGTTTTAGAGCGACCTGATTGGTCGATGGGAAGTGGGGCCGGCAAGCTAGGGCGTGGCCACACTTCCAGTGCGCTGTGGCGGATTTAATCGCCTAGTTTGGCTAAGCATAGTTTTTCGACCAACGGGATCTAGTGTACTGCGCGGGGCGCGAAACCCTAATTTTGCAAATTAGTCGGGTTCATGAGTTTTTTGTGAGTTATCACAATAATTGGCTGGATTTTGTATGCTGCCACAAAAATCCTTATTTACAGAATGGAGTGTGCTTTCCGTCTGAGCATTTCGTGCGATCGCCTTAATCTTTGGTACTTGGAGATTCATGCTACTCCGCTGTAAGTGAACATAAATCCGTCATGCCATACCGATATTAAGGGTTCTGCCGGGGAACATAGCACATGAAAGTACTCAGTGAGTCTTGTATTGGCGAGGTGCCGAAATTTACACAGTGTTTGGGATGGATGCAACATTCTCCGGCCTGGATAAATTTCATGTAAATATATTGAATGGCTCAAAATATGTCGGTGGAGAGGTTAGCACTCACGGCACCGTTTCCTTGAAGAGTGACGTCACATCAGATGCAAGGTTTTATGATTTTTACCCTAAGCTAAAAACCACCATCAACACATTTGTAATTGGAATTCAAAGTTTATTTATTTATTTAAGAATGAATGAATTGATGTTGTTATGTTAAAATGGAAGTTAAAAATGTAAGTTTTCTAGTTGAAGTGAAGCACCAATAGGTTTAGACCTATTAGTCATCCCAATCAGTTTAGCTGACATAACCTTTTGTCTGATTCAGTCAATCTGACTGAGTTGAGTTGACCCTGTTAACTTGGGTTGAATCGGTTTGACTTAGTGACCAGACAAGTAGACCGTTGACTTTGACCTTGGACTTTGACTATAGACTTGACTTAGATGTTGACTGTTAGTTGACCTCAAACCGTCAGTTTGACTGTTAGTGATCGTTAGTTGACTCAGATGGACTGGACCTTAGTTTAACGGGCTGGTTTGTTGGGCTTGGGCTTAGATCCAGTTTTCCTAGTGAACATGAATTGGACCTTTGTGGTCTGAATTAACATCTCCCATGCATTTCCATGCAAAGTTGTAAATATTCATAAGAGTTAGCAAATGGACTTTAGAACCAATCTAATTGAATTAGTAGACCTTAGATATGCTAAAGATAGATAAATAAAATGAGTAGAACCTGTTAGAGCACTTTGCTTTCGGCCGAACTCGCATGCGTTGCTATCTCAAGCATGTTTGTCAATGTTAGTGATCAAAACTATAAGTCTTGATTTCTAGCCTATTTATAGATGTCTCGGACTAGGACATAAATTGAATAGTTGAGTTTAGATTTCACGGCATTCATCATTTGAAGACGAAGAACTACTAAAGGGAGCTTGTGGAACTTCATCGACAAAAGGTATGTGGAGACTGAAACTCATATATCACTTGGTAAGTCTATTTCTACTCTATCTCTTATATTGAGACATAAGTCATATTACGATATAGTTTTCTATATACACATTTGAGATTTCGAGCTGAGTTTATCTCGCTTACATATTTCTCGAAATATGTGTTGGCAATCTTTCGCTTAGACCAAGTTCATCTTATATCACGTGAAAATTTCCGAGTAACATCTTACATGGTTTGTGTGATACAATCATTTGGCGTAGTCTTGGAATATTTCGTTATGATTATTTCAATATCTTGAAAATTGCCTTGATGTTAATAGTTTGTGAAAACGGCTATTGTCATCCTCTAAGAAAGTTTAAATAATTGAAATAAGAGTTTAGAACACTTAACCATTATTGGATATGTCATGTTGTGCAATCCTGCACATATGTAAACCATGTCCAGGGAACCATAGTATGATGCACCCATTCGCGTACCGTTGGTTTGAGAAACTGGGAACCTAAGTATGCGTACTCGTTTGCGTCTTTCGCGTACAAGTTCATGTCCGAGAATTTCTGCTGGGATTGAAAGTTCGCGTACCCGTTTTCTTTGGTGAAACCCAATCTTGATCTCGGTATTTCAAGTATGCGTACACGTTTGCATACTTGAAGGTTAAAGTTCTAAAATCGGGTTATGAACATGAACATAAACATTTATATAATAAGGAATGCAATCTTTGCAAACCGTGGCTATAATGTTCATGATTCATTCGAGTGAATCAAATCGATTTTGCTTCAATTGCGTTTCTTATATACTTCTATGAGAATATAACAATTGAATGACTCTTTAACTAGTTTCATTTGAGTCATTTGAACTAGTTATGGTTAAGATGAATAAGGTTGATATGAGAGTAATCATATAGCTAACCTCGGTTAACTATTTGTGAGCCAACATGGTGTACACGTTTGGGTACGGTTACATAAACCTAATTGAGGGTACACTTCATTTGTGTGTAACAAGCTAAGTTCGATCTAACGGTTAAAAGATATTAGCTTGGTTGAATCAGATTTTTCATATAATGGTGAATATTGAATGCTTTGTTACCAAGGTAACTTGGATTGCAAAACCCGATTTGAAAACTATATAAAGGAGAACTCTAGCAAATCGGGAAACCTAATCCCCACACCTCTGTGTGTTACTAGTTGCATAAACCTTTAACCTTAGGTTTCTCCGATACCCTTTAGGTTAAAGACTTAAATGACTTCATTGGGATTGTGAAGCCAGACCCAACTATTTTCTTTGTAGTTGATTGTTCTGATCTTGCTTGATTCTATCGTATTGACTATAATTGAAATAATTGACTCGAGATTAATTTCTTCGATAGGCAAGATAAAAGTAATCACAAACATTTTTCGTCTCATCGTTTGTGATTCCACAGTATCTTGCTTCGCTAGTCGATTAAGATTATTGTGAGGTAATTTAATGGCTATGATGCTCCCGTTGTGGCAATAGGAAATACGACCGTTTCAAAGGATATTGGTGCATATGATGCTGCCGAGATACTTGCTACAAAGCAAAACTCCGACGGTTTGAATGCCATCATACATGCCATTACCCCAGATCTTCAGCACCATGTGACTACGTGCACTTGGTCTAAAGATGTTTGGGATATCTTAGAAACCGTATTCGAAGGGAATACTAGTGAAAAGGAAGCTAGGCTTCAAAACCTAAATTTCGATTGGGAAAACCTTCTTATGGAAGATGAAGATTCATTTGATGAGTTTAACCACAAAGTGTCTGAAATTGTTAATGCATCCTTTGCATTAGGTAAGACTAAACCTGAAAAGGACATTGTGATGAAAATTCTCAGATCGCTGCCATCTAGATACGATCTAAGAAGCATGCCATCGTCGAAGGAAATAACCTTGATGCTCTCTCCAGCATCACGTTGGTTGGAAAGCTAAATATCTTTAATCATGAGCATACATCCAAAATCGGAAAGGATGTTGCCTTTAAAGCACAAAAGAACACTAAATTACTTGACAAAAGTAAAAGTGTTTATGTCTCTGAGGATGATTTTTCTGAGGTTGATTCATCAGATGAAGATCTTGACAAGTCAGTCTCTTTGATCACAAGACAGTTTAGAGATCTTCTGTGAAGATACTGATTTTGCCACAATACATACATCAATCTTGATATTCTTTCAGAAGGAGACACAACCAATCTGGAAGAGAAAATTGACCTTTCTGTTGGAAACTCTCTGTCTGATTTTTCAGGTTCTACTATGTGTCTAGCAGCTTGCACATCTCGGGAGTCTGAATCATCTTATCGGTTGACATGATCTTAATGTTCACTCAAAGGTCATGAACTTTCAAAGTGTTTCAAGTACAAAGACAGGATGAGATATGTTAATAAACTTCAACGAAGAGCAAATCAGTTAGCAAACAAGCTCAAACTTTTTCAAAAACCGCCGAGGTATGTAAGATTTTATCCTCTTCAAAGAAGTTAGTTTACTAAGAGAAGACAAGACCACTAGAAAAGAGAGTATGGTCTAAAAAATTTTGATAGACATGGTCCTATGAATTTCTTTCAAAAAGGTTATGGTGGACGGATCGTTGTTCACCGTAGCACAACTTAATTGTGTTATTTTGGTGCATCTTATCTCATGTGCCCGATCAAAAGATACAAGATTGTGCACACCTCAGGCTTTAAGAAAAGAAAAAAAATATTTTGTTATTTTCTTAGATTTTCTGTGTTTTGCAAAATTGGAATTCTTTCATATCTAGTTGATATTGGAAGGGACTTCCCTGTTTAATCAATAAAAGAGGGTTATTCTCGACAATTCCGCTCTCTTTAGGGTTGTGAATTGTGCGTGCGTGAACCCATGTGGTTGAAGGTTCCCTAACCCTACATTCACTTTCCTTCTCTGAAACTCTTTTCATCTTAAGACTTCCTGTGGAGCTTAAATTGTGATTTCCTCCCACAAACCCATACACGTATGGATACTCCAAGCATCATGTCTTCGATGGAAAAGATGTTAATATGATTGTTAATCCATCAATCATGAAGGAAAAGAGAAATCTCCGTTACCTCCAACTTTGAAAAGAAAAAGAAGGAATGTGAGGAGGATAAAAGCGGTTCCTTCGAATTCTCAAAAGTTTGCTGGTGTTCTTGAAGAGTTGAAGGAAACAAGGAAGGATATTCAGCATATAAAGGCTTTTGTTATGAGAACTCTCGAAATTCAGAAGGCCATCGTTCGACATCATCAGCCTATAAGGTTTGTTGGAATTGACTCCTTTCTTCACGAACCTTATGTACCTATGGCTATTGATGACAAGGAGTTCGAGGATGATAAAGAATTCTTCAGAGGTCTCAATGTCTAGGAAACTTCTTATGAGAATTTATTTCTTGTGTTTTTAGAAGGATTACTAGGGTTTGGAATAGCCATTATTGTGAGTACACATAGCTATTTCCAACGTTTTCATCTTCTTGTTTTTAGATTTATTTATTTAAATTCTAAGTTTTTTGGAAGATAATTTTTGCAATTTTAATCTTTATGATTTTATATATTGCAAACTGTTATGGGATATGTTGTTTACATCCGTGAACCTGTGACTGTCCCATACTTGTTCAAAAGTTATCTCTATTATGTCGATATGAATGTATTGATAAAAGATAAAATGAACTTTTGACAAACAAAAGTTAAAGCCTTTTATGTCATTATGCAAATATTGATGGAAGAAAGGATAAACTTTTTTTTTACAAGGATTAAGTCTATTATATGTCATTGTGCAAATAGTCATGAAAAATATAATGAATCCTTATGTATTCTGCAGTATTGGTCGATCTCCGATCCATATTTTTTGTGCATATACTGTGTTGCTCGTAAGTTCTCTTATGTCGAGCATGGCCAATTGAATTGATCATTTTTGTGGTTGATTCAATTGAGATTTTTGGATTCAAATCCATGTTTTCATGTGATTTGGTTATGTCCAAAGAAATCCATCTTTTCTTGTAAAACCAAGGTTGCCTTTGTTGTTCTTTCGGGAATGACATTTTATGGGGGAGAGTTATTTTTGAACTTGTTCTTTATTGCCAAATCTTTGTGGGGAGTGCGGTTGTGGAATATTATAGGGGTTATCTTGTATCTTTATAAACTCCTTGATGAATGCATTTAGCTTCGGCTTTATGATTGCATCTAAATAAGTTGGTATGTTATTCTCTTTTGGTCATGAAGTTTCTCTATGAAAATTTCATGAGGATCCCACTAGTTTTCGTACCTTTGCCAATTTATAGTGACAAAAAGGGGGAGAATTAATGTGTAGTTTCATAATACAAATACATATGGTTTACGGATCACTATGTAAAGGGGAGTGGTTTTCATGTCGAGATGAAGTATTGACTAAGGGGTAGTGATACATATCACTATAGTATTGTTGTCAAAGTTGTGATACAATTGAACTTTGATGTTATGTAATAATACTATGACACTGTATAACAATGATTAAGAGCAATTGTTTTCTCATTGTTATCGCTAAGGATCTTCAAAAACTATGATGTTGAGTTGAACAAGTTTAGAATTATGGATTACTTGGAAGTGACGAAGATTTCGAGTCGTGTTGAAGATTCCAAGGAGATCAAGCATTTGGATGAGAAGCTACAAAGTTTTATTTATTTTGTAATCCATATATATGGATAGTTTTGTAACTAAAATTGACAAAGGGGTAAATTGTTAGAGCACTGATCAGTCGAACTTGCATGCGTTGCTATCTCAAGCATGTTTGTCAATGTTAGTGATCAAAACTATAAGTCTTGATTTATAGCCTATTTATAGATGTCTCGGACTAGGACATAGATTGTGTAGTTGAGTTTAGATTTCATTAGCGTTCATCATTTGAAGACGAAGAACTACTAAGGGAGCTTGTGGAACTTCATCGACAAAAGGTATGTGGAGACTAAAACTCATCTATCACTTGGAAAGTCTATTTCTATGCTATCTCCTATATTGAGACATAAGTCGTATTGCGATATAGTTTTCTATATACACATTTGAGATTTCGAGCTGAGTTTATCTCGCTTACATATTTCTTGAAATATGTGTTGGCAAGCTTTCGCTTCGACCAAGTTCATCTTATATCATATGAAAATTTCCTAATAACATCTTACATGGTTTGTGTGATACAATCGTTTGGTGTAGTCTTGGAATGTTTCGTTATGATTATTTCAATATCTTGAAATTTGCTTTGATGCTAATAGTGTGTGAAAACGGCTATTGTCATCCTTTAAGAAAGTTTCAATGATTGAAATAAGAGTTTATAACACTTAACCATTATTGGATATGTCAAGTTGTGCACTCCTGCACATATGTAATCCATGTCCGAGAACCATTGATACATGTATATCTTCATCTCCCCGGGAACTAGTGATCCTCAAAAACGGATTGATGATAAATTTGTAATTTTGGGAAGGAATACTGATTTTTAGGCAGCATTCTTAGATAAGGAAATATTCCAAGACAAGGTAATATTCCTAGATAAGGAAATATACCTAGAAAAAGAATGTTTCCTAGACAAGGTAATATTCCTAGATAAGGAAATATACCTAGAAAAAGAATGTTTCTTAGACAAGGTAATATTTCTGGATAAGGAAATATATACTTAGAAAAGTAATTATTCCTAGATAAGGAATATTCCTAGACAAGGTAATATACCTATAAAAGGAATTATTCCTAGATAAGGAAATAGATTCCTAGAAGGTTTTGGAAAACCGTTAAAGCTATAAATAGAGATGTTTAGCTCATAGCTAAGACATCTAGAGTGTGGTTTGTGATACAGACACACCTAGATCAGAGAGGGAGGTTTGTGAGACAAATCACCTAGAGATAAGTTTGTGAGGCAATTAATTATTGTAAAGGCAAGCTTAGCAAAACAGTTGAATATTATTTACTGTTTAGAGAGATTGTGAGCGTAATAAAGAGAGAATTGTAATAGTTTTCCTGTTCATAATCTAGAGAAGATATTTTCTTCGAATCTAGTTTCTAGGGTGTTCAGTTTTCTAAGTTTCTCGTCTATTATTATTCTGAATTCCGCCTCTATAATAATAGTCACCAAGGTACATAGATCAACACGTATCAAGTTGGTGTCGAGCAAGGTTCGTTCTTTTAGGGAAGATTCCTGTGGTTTATGGTTTTCACTAGGTCTCTCTATGTAAAACTTGGTGAGGTGCTCGAGAAGCTAGAAGACGTTAGGAGAACAAGATATTCAAAGATGGTAAAGTCAGTTGATGATCCTAAGCATAGCAAACCACAAACTATGGAAGAAAAGATGGCTGAGTTACAAACAAACACGCAATCGGTTCAAGTTACCCTTAAGGAATCGGATCAAGGTATTCATTCTCATACACCCAAGCGGAAGGAGGAGAAAAAGACTACGTCTCCATCTGGTGTTTTTGAAGAAGAATAAGAAGAAGAACCGCTCAAAGAAGATTGCATCATGGAACGAAGAGTGACTAAGACAAGACGAAGAGATATGGACGCTTTTCAAATTAGATGTCGAGGTAAAGTTTCCTGCAAGGAGAGATGGTTCAGTAAGGTGAAAGGAACCCTCGAGTTCCCTAACCTCCAAATCTAACTTTCACAGAAGTTCAATTTCTTGAGTGGGGGCGCATGATACATGTGTATCTTCATCTCCTTGGGAACTAGTGATCCTCAAAAACGGATTGAGGATAAAATTGTAATTTTGGGAAGGAATACCGATTTTTAGGCAAAGTATTCTTAGATAAGGAAATATTCCAAGACAAGGTAATATTCCTAGATAAGGAAATATACCTAGAAAAAGAATGTTTCTAGACAAGGTAATATTCCTAGATAAGAAAATATACCTAGAAAAAAAATGTTTCCTAGACAAGGTAATATTTCTAGATAAGGAAATATATACTTAGAAAAGGAATTATTCCTAGACAAGATAATATACATATAAAAGGAATTATTCCTAGATAAGGAAATAGATTCCTAGAAGGTTTTGGGAAACCGTTAAAGCTATAAATAGAGATGTTTAGCTCATAGCTAAGACATCTCTCTCGGTGGTGGTAACGGTTGAACCTTCTCTTCACTTTTTAGAAAATGACTCAGCTTTCCTTGGTCAATCATTCTGAGGATAATTCTTTTTATATTTCTGCAGTCATTTGTTAGGTGTCCATGAAAGCGGTGGTAAGAACAGAACTCGTGACTTCTATCACTTGGTGGTGGCTCATTCCCCATGTTCCATGGTGCAGGTATGTTTTCCATCAAGAGTATAGCTTCCCATATTTTTTCCACACTAGTATTTAACGGTGGCATTTTGATTTCCTCCCATACTAATCTGTGACTTCGCTGTCCTCCATGATAATTCTGCCTTCGACCTCCATAAGTTTCTTGCGGATGATCAAGCCTTTGAATTTTGTTATTGCCGCCACGATTATAGTAGTTCCTTTCTCTTTCAAATTCTTCTTGGTCACGGCTTCCCATAGCTACTATCTTTGGTTGTCCATCATCTATTATCTTTTCTTGTTGCCCTTGCGAAGTGCTCGCTACTGTGTTTATCAACTTGGGTAATAAGCTTGCATTATGACATTTGAATTTGTATTTCGCAAGGTATGACTCCATTTTATTTTGCCTTTCCTCTAGGGCAATATATTCCTCCCGAAGTTCTCTTAATTCAGTCATTGTAATTGTATTCTTGATTCTAAAAATTTGAATATATAACAAATTGGTTGCGAACATAGCGTTTATGAATGATAAAATAAGATATCTTTCATCCACTCGCCTGACCATTTCGCTACACATTGTCTTCCACCTCACGTTAAGTGTCTCAAACTTTCGCCAATTCTTTGTTTCATTCAAATACATCTTCAATTCCCGGTCGCGAGAGTTGTTACTTATATATGCCCCTAATAATATAGCTTGTAAATGATTGAATGACGTGATTGTGTTTCTTGGTAAACCTTCAAACCATTTCAGGTGCTTCTCTGTTAGACTTGATGCGAAATATTTGCACTGATATGGCGTCATGATTTTCCCCATCGTAACATACATCGCACATACGCTTTGATGTGTTGTATTGCACAAGTTGTTCCATCAAAAATGCTGGTTAACTTGGGTAAATTGCACTTTGGGGGTATTCCTCCTAACTGCACCTCTAGTGTAAAGGGGGTTTTCGTGACTTCTTCGATGGCCTCATCCAATTGTCTTCTTCCTCCTCCTCTTCTATTGTTCAACATTCCTCTCATCTATGCCAACTCTCTTAAGATTTGTTCATTTACATCAGGGTTCGAATTTATTGGTCTTTTTAGCTCTGCCTCTCTCCTTCTGCGTTCATGTCTACTTTGATTTTCTTGTTCAGCATTTTCTTCTCTTCCTTCTCTGCGACTTTCTCCTTCATCTCGTTCACGAATTCGCACACCATTATATCTATCATTTTCTCTTCTTGGTTGTCTATCAGTTCTCCTTTGTATTCTTTCATATTCTTCATTGATATTTCCATTGTTGCGATTTTGCTCACGCCTTATTTCTCGATTGTCATGATTGTTCTGCCGAATTGCTTCCTCCAATTCCCGTTCTTCCATTTGTACTCTTAATCTTTCCTTTCGCAAGTTAGACGTGCTTGTTCAATATAATGCTTTTCGATGTCATCTTCAATCTCCTTTTGTTTCCTTTGTGTTTCTCTCCCATGCAGTATTCTTCTTCCTTCTTCCTGATTTTCTTCACCAATTGGACTATTATCTGCCTATTTCCTTGATTTAAAGTCATTTTGGACATTCTCAGAAATCTCGGGACGTGGAATACACACCACTTCCCTTCTTTCGCAAACATCCTTCACCCAGATTTGGCTCTCCTTCTAGATTTTCTTCATTAACATTTTCTACAGGTAATATTCTCCTCATATCTTTCTAACCGATCCCGATCTTGATCCGGTATTACTTCTCGACCTTCTATTCTCGCAACCTCATATTTTCCATTCTTAACTCATGGTTTTGCCTTGTTAAATTTGCACGTTCTTCCGCTTCTAATCGCCTTTCCTCATGTATTGTTTGCCTCAATGCTTCTAATGCTGCGACTTTTTCATTTCTATGAATTGTTTCTCCAATCTCTTCTCGATTTCTCTCCTCTTGTTCATTATTTATCAATTGTTGCACTTCTTCTCTTTCTTCCATAGAATCTGATCTCCATGTATGCACACTCACCCTATCATAATATATTACTCTATTCGGTGCTGGTTGAATTGGTGGTTGAATTGGTGGTTGAATTTGAGCTTCTTCTCTATGTCTTACGTTTATTCTTGATGGTTCACTGTTTCATTTCTCCTTTCTCCAGCTAATCTCCGCTTCTTCTTACAATTGTTGGTTGTTCTGATGCATTCCTTCTTCTAGCCATTTCTCAATTTTAGTAAATTGTTGAAAATTATACGAAATTTCTTTCTTGTTACTCCTGATTCTTTCAATTCACAAGGTTGATCTCTACTCAATCCCTGTTTCTAGCGCCATTATGTAGTTGCAGGAAATCCTACACTACACCCCTCACTAGAATATACACAATTAAGTCATTTTAAGATGAATGATTATGATTTCTATTGATTGAATACATGGATCTTTACAATATGAAATAGAAATGAGTTAAAGAATTACAATCACTCTAAAACTTTCTCTCTCCTAAAGACTTGCTTAACAATTCAAAAGAACTCTCTCTACAACAGATTTACTCAACCCTTTATATAGGGTAGTACACAGTGGATGGCATGACTAAGTCAGTCCTTTATTTCGGGAATATCTTGCGAAACATCGCAAGTGTACATGTATCAATTCTCGCGACAATCCTAAATTTCCGCTGAATCTTCATATCTTTCTCATTTTTTGGCCGTCGTCATTCATTGCGTTATTTATTTTACTTCCCTGCGACTCCCTCGCAATGTCGTCATTTATTAATCTCGCGGGCATGCGATGTCGCGATATTCTGATCCTACAAAGACGTTAGGAGAACAAGAGATTCAAAGATGGTAAAGTCAGTTGATGATCCTAAGCATAGCAAACCACAAACTATGGAAGAAAAGATGGATGAGTTACAAACAAACACGCAGTCGGTTCAAGTTACCCTTAAGGAATCGACTGAAGGTATTCATTCTCATACACCCAAGCGGAAGGAGGAGAAAAAGACTACGTCTCCATCTGGTATTTTTGAAGAAGAATAAGAAGAAGAACCGCTCAAAGAAGATTGCATCATGGAACGAAGAGTGACTAAGACAAGACGAAGAGATATGGACGCTTTTCAAATTAGATGTCGAGGTCAAGTTTCCAACAAGGAGAGATGGTTCAGTAAGGTGAAAGGAACCCTCGAGTTCCATAACCTCCAAATCTAACTTTCACAGAAGTTCAAGTTCTTGAGTAGGGGCGCATGATACATGTGTATCTTCATCTCCCTGGGAACTAGTGATCCTCAAAAACGGATTGAGGATAAAATTGTAATTTTGGGAAGGAATACTGATTTTTAGACAGTATTCTTAGATAAGGAAATATTCCAAGACAAGGTAATATTCCTAGATAAGGAAATATACCTACAAAAAGAATGTTTCCTAGACAAGGTAATATTCCTAGATAAGGAAATATACCTAGAAAAAGAATATTTCCTAGACAAGGTAATATTTCTAGATAAGGAAATATATACTTAGAAAAGGAATTATTCCTAGACAAGGTAATATACATATAAAAGGAATTATTCCTAGATAAGGAAATAGATTCCTAGAAGGTTTTGGGAAACCGTTAAAGCTATAAATAGAGATGTTTAGCTCATAGCTAAGACATCTAGAGTGTGGTTTGTGATACAGACACACCTAGATCGAGAGAGGGAGGTTTGTGAGACAAATCACCTAGAGATAAGTTGGCAATTAATTATTGTAAAAGCAAGCTTTTGCAAAACAGTTGAATATTATTTATTGTTTAGAGAGATTGTGAGCGTAATAAAGAGAGAATTGTAATAGTTTTCTTGTTCATAATCTAGAGAAGATATTTTCTTCGAAACTAGTTTCTAGGGTGTTCAGTTTCTAAGTTTCTCGTCTATTATTATTCTGAATTCCGCCTCTATAATAATAATAGTCACCAAGGTACAGAGATCAACACGTATCAAGTTGGTGTCAGAGCAAGGTTCGTTCTTTTAGGGAAGATTCTTGTGGTTTATGGTTTTCACTAGGTCTCTCTACGTAAAACTTGGTGAGGTGCTCGAGAAGCTAGAAGACGTTAGGAGAACAAGAGATTCAAAGATGGTAAAGTCAGTTGATGATCCTAAGCATAGCAAACCACAAACTATGGAAGAAAAGATGGCTGAGTTACAAACAAACACGCAGTCGGTTCAAGTTACCCTTAAGGAATCGACTGAAGGTATTCATTCTCATACACCCAAGCGGAAGGAGGAGAAAAACACTACGTCTCCATCTGGTATTTTTGAAGAAGAATAAGAAGAAGAACCGCACAAAGAAGATTGCATCATGGAACGAAGAGTGACTAAGACAATACGAAGAGATATGGACGCTTTTCAAATTAGATGTCGAGGTCAAGTTTCCAACAAGGAGAGATGGTTCGATAAAGGTGAAAGGAACCCTCGAGTTCCCTAACCTCCAAATATAACTTTCACGAGAAGTTCAAGTTCTTGAGTGGGGGCGCATGATACATGTGTATCTTCATCTCCTCGGGGAACTAGTGATCCTCAAAACGGATTGAGGATAAAATTATAATTTTGGGAAGGAATATCGATTTTTAGGCGGTATTCTTAGATAAGGAAATATTCCAAGACAAGGTAATATTCCTAGATAAGGAAATATACCTAGAAAAAGAATGTTTCCTAGACAAGGTAATATACCTAGATAAGGAAATATACCTACAAAAAGAATGTTTCCTAGACAAGGTCATATTTCTAGATAAGGAAATATATACTTAGAAAAGGAATTATTCCTAGACAAGGTAATATACATATAAAAGGAATTATTCCTAGATAAGGAAATAGATTCTCAGGAGGTTTTGGGAAACCGTTAAAGCTATAAATAGAGATGTTTAGCTCATAGCTAAGACATCTAGAGTGTGGTTTGTGATACAGACACACCTATCAGAGAGGGAGGTTTGTGAGACAAATCACCTAGAGATAAGTTTGTGAGGCAATTAATTATTGTAAAAGCAAGCTTTGCAAAACAGTTGAATATTATTTATTGTTTAGAGAGATTGTGAGCGTAATAAAGAGAGAATTGTAATAGTTTTCTTGTTCATAATCTAGAGAAGATATTTTCTTCGAAACTAGTTTCTAGGGTGTTCAGTTTCTAAGTTGCTCGTCTATTATTATTCTGAATTCCGCCTCTATAATAATAATAGTCACCAAGGTACGAGGAGATCAACACGTATCAAGTTGGTGTCAGAGCAAGGTTCGTTCTTTTAGGGAAGATTCTTGTGGTTTATGGTTTTCACTAGGTCTCTCTACGTAAAACTTGGTGAGGTGCTCGAGAAGCTAGAAGACGTTAGGAGAACAAGAGATTCAAAGATGGTAAAGTCAGTTGATGATCCTAAGCATAGCAAACCACAAACTATGGAAGAAAAGATGGCTGAGTTACAAACAAACACGCAGTCGGTTCAAGTTACCCTTAAGGAATCGACTGAAGGTATTCATTCTCATACACCCAAGCGGAAGGAGGAGAAAAACACTACGTCTCCATGCGGTATTTTTGAAGAAGAATAAGAAGAAGAACCGCACAAAGAAGATTGCATCATGGAACGAAGAGTGACTAAGACAATACGAAGAGATATGGACGCTTTTCAAATTAGATGTCGAGGTCAAGTTTCCAACAAGGAGAGATGGTTGATGTAAGGTGAAAGGAACCCTCGAGTTCCCTAACCTCCAAATATAACTTTCACAGAAGTTCAAGTTCTTGAGTGGGGGCGCATGATACATGTGTATCTTCATCTCCCCGGGAACTAGTGATCCTCAAAAACGGATTGAGGATAAAATTATAATTTTGGGAAGGAATACTGATTTTTAGGCAGTATTCTTAGATAAGGAAATATTCCAAGACAAGGTAATATTCCTAGATAAGGAAATATACCTAGAAAAAGAATGTTTCCTAGACAAGGTAATATACCTAGATAAGGAAATATACCTACAAAAAGAATGTTTCCTAGACAAGGTCATATTTCTAGATAAGGAAATATATACTTAGAAAAGGAATTATTCCTAGACAAGGTAATATACATATAAAAGGAATTATTCTAGATAAGGAAATAGATTCTCGGGAGGTTTTGGGAAACCGTTAAAGTTATAAATAGAGATGTTTAGCTCATAGCTAAGACATCTAGAGTGTGGTTTTGTGATCTGTACACACCTATCGAGAGAGGAGGTTTGTGAGACAAATCACCTAGAGATAAGTTTGTGAGGCAATTAATTATTGTAAAAGAAAGCTTAGCAAAACGGTTGAATATTATTTCTTGTTTAGAGATTGTGAGCGTAATAAAGAGAGAATTGTAATAGTTTTCTTGTTCATAATCTAGAGAAGATATTTTCTTCGAATCTAGTTTCTAGGGTGTTCAGTTTTCTAAGTTTCTCGTCTATTATTATTCTGAATTCCGCCTCTATAATAATAATAGTCACCGAGGTACAGAGATCAACACGTATCAAGTTGGTGTCAGAGCAAGGTTCGTTCTTTTAGGGAAGATTCCTGTGGTTTATGGTTTTCACTAGGTCTCTCTACGTAAAACTTGGTGAGGTGCTCGAGAAGCTAGAAGACGTTAGGAGAACAAGAGATTTAAAGATGGTAAAGTCAGTTGATGATCCTAAGCATAGCAAACCACAAACTATGGAAGAAAAGATGGCTGAGTTACAAACAAACACGCAGTCGGTTCAAGTTACCCTTAAGGAATCGACTGAAGGTATTCATTCTCATACACCCAAGCGGAAGGAGGAGAAAAACACTACGTCTCCATCTGGTATTTTTAAAGAAGAATAAGAAGAAGAACCGCACAAAGAAGATTGCATCATGGAACGAAGAGTGACTAAGACAATACGAAGAGATATGGACGCTTTTCAAATTAGATGTCGAGGTCAAGTTTCCAACAAGGAGAGATGGTTCAGTAAGGTGAAAGGAACCCTCGAGTTCCCTAACCTCCAAATATAACTTTCACAGAAGTTCAAGTTCTTGAGTGGGGGCGCATGATACATGTGTATCTTCATCTCCCTGGGAACTAGTGATCCTCAAAAACGGATTGAGGATAAAATTGTAATTTTGGGAAGGAATACTGATTTTTAGGCAGTATTCTTAGATAAGGAAATATTCCAAGACAAGTTAATATTCCTAGATAAGGAAATATACCTAGAAAAAGAATGTTTCCTAGACAAGGTCATATTTCTAGATAAGGAAATATATACTTAGAAAAGGAATTATTCCTAGACAAGGTAATATACATATAAAAGGAATTATTCCTAGATAAGGAAATAGATTCTCGAAGGTTTTGGGAAACCGTTAAAGCTATAAATAGAGATGTTTAGCCCATAGCTAAGACATCTAGAGTGTGGTTTGTGATGGAGACACACCTATCGTAGAGGGAGGTTTGTGAGACAAATCACCTAGAGATAAGTTTGTGAGGCAATTAATTATTGTAAAAGAAAGCTTAGCAAAACAGTTGAATATTATTTCTTGTTTAGAGATTGTGAGCGTAATAAAGAGAGAATTGTAATAGTTTTCTTGTTCATAATCTAGAGAAGATATTTTCTTCGAATCTAGTTTCTAGGGTGTTCGAGTTTTCTAAGTTTCTCGTCTATTATTATTCGAATTCCGCTCTATAATAATAATAGTCACCGAGGTACAGAGATCAACACGTATCAAGTTGGTGTCGAGCAAGGTTCGTTCTTTTAGGAAGATTCTGTGGTTTATGGTTTTCACTAGGTCTCTCTACGTAAAACTTGGTGAGGTGCTCGAGAAGCTAGAAGACGTTAGGAGAACAAGAGATTTAAAGATGGTAAAGTCAGTTGATGATCCTAAGCATAGCAAACCACAAACTATGGAAGAAAAGATGGCTGAGTTACAAACAAACACGCAGTCGGTTCAAGTTACCCTTAAGGAATCGACTGAAGGTATTCATTCTCATACACCCAAGCGGAAGGAGGAGAAAAAGACTACGTCTCCATCTGGTATTTTTGAAGAAGAATAAGAAGAAGAACCGCTCAAAGAAGATTGCATCATGGAACGAAGAGTGACTAAGACAAGACGAAGAGATATGGACGCTTTTCAAATTAGATGTCGAGGTCAAGTTTCCAACAAGGAGAGATGGTTCAGTAAGGTGAAAGGAACCCTCGAGTTCCCTAACCTCCAAATCTAACTTTCACAGAAGTTCAAGTTCTTGAGTAGGGGCGCATGATACATGTGTATCTTCATCTCCCTGGGAACTAGTGATCCTCAAAAACGGATTGAGGATAAAATTATAATTTTGGGAAGGAATACTGATTTTTAGGCAGTATTCTTAGATAAGGAAATATTCCAAGACAAGGTAATATTCCTAGATAAGGAAATATACCTAGAAAAAGAATGTTTCTTAGACAAGGTAATATTCCTAGATAAGGAAATATACCTAGAAAAAGAATGTTTCCTAGACAAGGTAATATTTCTAGATAAGGAAATATATACTTAGAAAAGGAATTATTCCTAGACAAGGTAATATACATATAAAAGGAATTATTCCTAGATAAGGAAATAGATTCCTAGAAGGTTTTGGAAACCATTAAAGCTATAAATAGAGATGTTTAGCTCATAGCTAAGACATCTAGAGTGTGGTTTGTGATACAGACACACCTAGATCAGAGAGGGAGGTTTGTGAGAAGAATCACCTAGAGATAAGTTTGTGAGGCAATTAATTATTGTAAAAGCAAGCTTAGCAAAACAGTTGAATATTATTTACTGTTTAGAGAGATTGTGAGCGTAACAAGGAGAGAATTGTAATACTTTTCTTGTTCATAATTTAGAGAAGACATTTTCTTCGAATCTAGTTTCTAGTGTGTTCAGTTTTCTAAGTTTCTCATCTATTATTATTCTGAATTCCGCATCTATAATAATAGTCACCAAGGTACATAGATCAACACGTATCAACCATAGTATGCTCACCCGTACGCGTACCTGTTGGTTTGAGAAATCCGGGAACCTAAGTATGCGTACACGTTTGCGTACTGGCGTACAGGTTCATGTCCGAGAATTTTTGCTGGGATTGAAAGTTCGCGTACCCGTTTGCGTACTGGTGAAACCCAATCTTGGTCCGGGTATTTCAAGTATGCGTACACATTTGCATACTTGAAGGTTAAAGTTCTAAAATCGGTTATGAACATGAACATAAACATTTATATAATAAGGAATGCAATCTTTGTAAACCGTGGCTATAATGTTCATGATTGATTCGAGTAAATCAAACCGATTTTGCTTCAATTGTGTTCTTGTATACTTCTATGAGAATATAACAATTGAACGTATCTTTAACTAGTTTCATATGAGACATTTGAACTAGTTATGGTTAAGATGAATAAGGTTGATATGAGAGTAATCATATGGCTAACCTCGGTTAACTATTTGTGAGCCAACATGGTGTACATGTTTGGGTACGGTTAAATAAACCTAATGAGGGTACATTTTATTTGTGTGTAACAAGCTAAGTTCGATCTAACGGTTTAAAGATATTAGCTTGGTTGAATCAGGTTTTTCATCTAATGGTGAATATTGAATGCTTTGTTACCAAGGTAACTTGGATTGCAAACCCTGATTTGAAAACTATATAAAGGAGAACTCTAGCAACTGGGAAACCTAATCCCCACACCTCCTGTGTGTTACTAGTTGCATAAACTAGATTCGATTCTCCTTTAACCTTAGGTTGCTTCAAGACCCTATAGGTTACAAAACTCTTTTCTTTGTAGTTGCGTGTTCTGATCTTACCCGATTCTATCGTATTGAGTACAATTGAAATAATTCACTCGAGATTAATTTCTCCGATAGGAAAGATAAATGTAATCACAAACATCTTCGTCTCATCGTTTGTGATTCCACAATATCTTGTTTCGCTAGTCGATTAAGATTATTGTGAGGTGATTGATAATACTAGGATGTTCTTCGGGAATATAAGTTTGGTTTATCAATTGGTTCTTGTTCACCTTGATTTATCAAAAGACGGAACACAAACTCTTGGGTATTTCTGTGGGAGACAGATTTATTCAATCTATAGACTTTTTTGTTTATCAAGTCTTCGACTTTGGGTCGTAGCAACTCTTGGTTGTGGGTGAGATCAACTAAGGGAATCAAGTGCGTACTATCTGTTGGGATCGGAGACACAAGGAACATAATTGTACCTTGAATCGGTGTGAGATTGATTAGGGTTCAACTACGATCAGTCGAAGTTAATTGGTAGTAGGCTAGAGTTTGTAGCGGCTTAATAAAGTGTGGTGTTCAAACTGGACTAGGTCCCGGGTTTTTTCTGCATTTGCGGTTTTCCTCGTTAACAAAATTCTGGTGTTTGTGTTATTTCTTTTCCGCATTATATTTTGTTATATAATTGAAATATCACAGGTTGTGTGTTAAGATCAATCAATTAGAATATCCAACCTTTGGTTGTTGATTTAAATTGATTGACACTTGAACATTGGTCTTTGATACCAAACTCTTTGATATACTTTACTCTAGATTGAATCTGACTGTCTAGTTGATTCTCTAAAAAGTATATTGGAGTAAGTCCTCTCAGATTTCCAAACAAATTGTTGGGTGTGGTTGTTATACCCCCTCATTTCCAATTGGTATTAGAGCAGGCAAACACATTAAAGACCTCATAAGTCTGTGTTTGTAGTGATCTGATATGAACAGAAGTGCTATCTGTATAAACGTACCACCAGTCTTCGATGGCTCAAATTACTTGTGGTGGAAAATTGCTATGCGTGCCTTTCTTCAAGAACGTGATTTTCAATCATGGGTTTATGTATTTAATGGCTATGATGCTCCCGTTGTGGCAATAGGAAATACGACCGTTTCAAAGGATATTGGTGCATATGATGCTGCCGAGTTTGGGATATCTTAGAAACAGTATTCGAAGGGAATACAAGTGAAAAGGAAGCTACGCTTCAAAACCTAAATTCCGATTGGGGAAACCTTCGTATGGCAGATGAAGATTCATTTGATGAGTTTAATCACAAAGTGTCTGAAATTGTTAATGCATCCTTTGCATTGGGTAAGACTATTCCTGAAAAGGACATTGTGATGAAAATTCTCAGATCGGTGCCATCTAGATACGATTCTAAGAAGCATGCCATCGTTGAAGGAAATAACCTTGATGCTATCTCCAGAAACACGTTGGTTGGAAAGCTAAAGATCTTTGATCATGAGCATACATCCAAAATCGGAAAGGATGTTGTCTTTCAAGCACAAAATAACACTAAATTACTTGACAAAAGTAAAAGTGTTTATGTCTCTGAGGATGATTTTTCTGAGGCTGATTCATCAGATGAAGATCTTGACAAGTCAGTCTCTTTGATCACAAGACGGTTTAGAGATCTTCTATTGAAAAGAAGTAAACGGTTCTCCAGAGATGTTCTACTGGTTTTTATTAATTAGTGTAA
Organism: Papaver armeniacum; assembly: GCA_023531295.1. NCBI lineage: Eukaryota > Viridiplantae > Streptophyta > Magnoliopsida > Ranunculales > Papaveraceae > Papaver > Papaver armeniacum. The sequence goes on from JAJJWW010008194.1 coordinate 368,735, forward strand.
CTGATCCTAAGTAATCACCTGAGATGGTATGATCGATATTTGTAATTGGTGTGACCGATCCTAGTAATTGGTGTGACCAAGCACAGAGTGTTGTGTAATCGATCCTTGTAATTGGTGCAAACGGTCCTAGTAATTGGTGTAACCGATCCACAGTAATTGGTGTAACCGATCCTAGTGATTTGGTGTGACCGATCACAAGCAATACCATGAGTATATGGTAACCGGTCCTGGTAATTGATGTAACCGATCCTGGTAACTGATGTAACCGGTCATGGTAACTTGTGTGTCCGATCACAAGTGTTTCCATATTAAGGTATAACTGATCCTAGTGATTGGTAGAACCAATTGAACCCATGTATGTGATTTGATATTTGATCAATCACATAGTAGTCTTGGAATACAGGTAAACCAATTCTAAACTTGTTTGGAAGTGTGGTAAAACCTATTCCAAGAATGTAAATATGAAAGAGGATTTACATAGAAAAGATGTCAACATACTTTGAACACGAACAATAACTCTTATCATTTATTGTTCAAAGATATTCCTTAGTACTCAATGAGATCCTAGACCGAAATTAATTGAGAATCTTTTAATTAAGGTTTTTGGTTATATATTCTTTTAATGACCAACAATTAAATGCATATCTCTAGAGAATAAAAATTAGTAATGTGCATTTACTAATTGAAGATTTTCTATTGAGAAATTTCAGAAATATTGGACAAGCATTTTCTGGAATTATGAAAACCAAATCTTGCCATTCATTGCATATCTTGAGAATATTTTTGGTTTTGAAAATTCCCTGGTGTCCAAACATCCTTGGTCTATAAATACCTAAGTTTGCATTTCTAGCAAACTATCCTAAGAGCCAGGTAAACTTCATCTTTTTGTTGTTTCTGGTGGAGCCGTCTATCCAGAGAGGAAAGTACCCTACTACACCAAATCCAGAATTTTGCAACATGTAGTTTTTGGGGTGTGCAACGTATATACGTGTTGGGGACCTTAATCCGTTGCACATAAATACATTGCGTTGCACTAAACACTGATCACCGAAAAGAAAAAAACAAAAAAGGACACGCTTGTAATTTATTTAAATGGTTAAGGGCTTAAAAGTCTATACAACTTATTATTCACCATTTCTTTTCTATTTTCTTATTTTATATTTTCCTATCTCTTTTCCTCGAGTTCTCCTCCTCTCTCTTTTTTCTTCTTCTCTTCTAACCCAAAACTGAGATCTGCGAAATCAAATCCAAAATTTCGAAACCAAAACCCGTTTCTCCTAAACCCTAATCTGAAGAATCAAAACCCATCTTTCATAAAACAAACCCAATCATTGATAATCCCAATTTCGTTTCAAACCCTAGATACGTATGTAATTTCTCCATCAGAAACCCTAACAAACTATTTTCTCGATTTTCATGAATTTGAGTCTTGAGTTTCGTTACTGTATTGTATTGATTTCATAGGGTTTATTTTTGTTCAGTTTTTATTAAGGAATTTATAAGTAGACAGAATTATTTAGGTTTCTTAATTTTTTGTTTGGGTGCTGGTTTGGTATCTCTTCGTAGGATCTGAGCTAAGATCTATAATTCATAGGGTTTGTATTGTTTTTAATCCATTTTTTTTTCTCTTGTTTATTTCAGTTTTGACCACTTTAGAAGATGAGGATGATGATTGAGTTGAGGGTGCTATCTAACTTCAGGAGTTATGGTAAATCCAGGCTATTGAATCTGAATTTTGTATTATCATACTTTTAGTTTTGTGTGGTTGCTTTTTGATGTGGAAAGAAATGCAGACTGACCAGTGACTTGTTTCATGTTAGGTTCAATTGTGTATTTGTGAAGCATGTGTTCTTATAAGATATCATGTATGGCTGGTTCATAACAATATCAGTTACCTCCAAGTTCAAATATATGGATGTTCATCGTTACTCTCACTCTGTTGCTCAGAACTTGACTAGTTTAAAACATTTGTTTGAACAAGGAACTTATCGGTGTTTCTGGTAATTTTTTTGCAATTTTTATACAATTGCACAGTTAGACATAGCTCTGGGAGATGGAAATGGAAAGAGAAATTGGGTTAGAAGCTTGATTCATATGCATTTCTTGAAAGGAAAATGCCAACATTATAACGAGGTACAATTGGGTTATATTGCCTTTCAAGTCTTTCTTTTCTTCTTAAAAAAATGTCTTTCTTTTCTGAGAATCGATATCCTGAAAAAATTACCTCCAGGTTCAAATATATTTGGATGTTCATCGTCACTCTCACCCTATTGCTCAGAACTTAACTAGTTTAAAACATTGTTTGAACAAGGAACTTATCGGTGTTTCTGGTAATTTTTCTGTAATTTTTATCTTGCTGCACGATTAGACATAGCTACGGGAGATGGAAATGGAAAGGTAAATTGGGTTAGAAGCTTGATTCATATGCATTTCCTGAAAGGAAAATGCCAACATTATAACGAGGTACAATTGGGTTTCGATTGCCTTTCAAGTCTTTCTTTTCTGCTTAAAAAAATGTCTTTCTTTTCTGAGAATTGCTATCCTGGAACTGAACATGTTCCTTTCTGAACGCTATGCATGTCCCTATATCTTTTGTGGCGTTTTAGGTTGAACTTGTTGTAGATATGTTGGTGAAGGGTAGTACAACGTGCTCGAATGGTTATGATTCATTTCAATCTAAGTCGTAAGCTCTCATTTTCCTTCTCGTTTGCTGGAACATTCTTTTTTTCATCATTGTTGTTAACGTTTTTGATCAGGGAGTTTTTACATGTGCCGATTGGTTCGTTTTTGGGTAGGCACATCTTTGCTGGCAAAGTTAATGGAGACGTTGGCGGTGACAGTTATAATGTGAAAAATGACATACCTTGGAGAATAAAAGTATAACGTTCATAACATACAGATGATCTTGTATCTTCAACTTACACAAGCTCAGCAAGCAGCTGCCTGCTCACAAATATTCTTCCAGGTCCTGTGACCTCATTTTTATCACTTTAGATTGGTTCCTACTTGTTTGTACATTTCTACATCCAGATGGTGATACTGTAATTTTTTTTCTTACAGGTTCAAAACATTCGTTCTTTAACAACAAATATTGGAGTAGTATACAAGTTTGTTTTTTCATTGGTTTCTGATGCATCTTAGTTTTAGTACAATACTTCTCTTCTTTGTTTGTCTTTATCCATTTCTTATAATATAATAATTATAGTTGGCTAATTAAAGTTAGTTGGCTCCATTTGTTGCCACGAGCACCGGGAATGGATTTGCAAGTAACACCTTTACCCTGCAACACAGAGACCTCAGCTCCTTTCCTCTAGCTTTATTATCTTAAATCCCATACCCTTGTATTATTGTTTGATATCTGCTTACTTAATGCACAATCTCCAGAGCTATTGTTTTTATTTTTCACCGCTTCTTGTAGAGGCTTAGATATCTGCACCATATCTCCGTTATTGCAAATATCTCCCCTGATAATACAAGAAGCTAGAGGAATATATCACCTAATGAATGCAGAACTTGTCGTATTTTGTCTCTTGAGTTGAATTTTACCTGAAATTGTGTTCTTCTTTAGATATTAAATCACCTTCTTGTTGTGGTTCCTGTTACCACCATTGCTTCAATATTACTCATGGGGGGTCACAATTAGTCTTGTCCCCTTACAAATGACGATTATTTCAAATTGGGATTACTTGGTTCCTTCGAATTGGTTCACATCAGGAAGTATTTATACTAACTTGGTATCTTGTAATACATGAGAGTAAGTTCCCCGCACATTCCTATTACTATTGCAGTTTGAAGAAATTCAGGAAAAGAGCAATTGCAAAGGAAATGTTGATAGCGCAAAGCCTCCAAACGATGACGATTTTGACTGCCAGGTTGATGAAATTGTTGATGCAAGTGTAATGTTACTCAATAGAGATGGCGTACTTGGATATGTTTCAGTAGGTTAGGTGGAAAAAAACTTATGTAAATCTTACAGAATATATATTCAGGTGCAGAAATGTGCCGGAACTATAGTCGGCATTTATTTATATTTCACCTGTAAATAGTTTTGCAACGTATATAAAAGTTGCGCAAATTAGTGTAATAAGTTGCCTAAATTAATGTAGCCGTTGCACAAATTTAAAATCCGTTGCACAAATTCAAGAATCTGTTGCTGAAATTGCAAATTAAAACGTTGCTAAACCTGTTAACCAACGTTTATATACGTTGCACAAATTAATTTGTGCAACGGATTCTGGCGTTGCACAAAAATTTGCTACGCCATATTCCCAACGGATATATGCGTTGTTCAAATTCATTGCAACGTTTATATCCGTCCCAAATCGGCTGTTTTGGTGTAGTGCTAATTAGGCGAAATCTCTTACGACCGCTCGTTTAAAGACTTCTGTGGGATCAAGAAGCTCTACGAGTACCTTTGGTGGGAAACTAGATAATTGCAGTGTTATTAGTTTTCGATTGATTTTATTGACTAAAGGTTGTTGAAACTTTGATTGCACCTAGTTTGTTTACTCTTGAGAATCTTCTCTTCTGATATAAGATTCACTAAAACTAGATCGAAGTATCGACGGGATCTTTAGAACTGTTTGTAGATTTAAAGACATCTTGTGATAATCTATTGTTAACAGACTCCGTTTTGTGCGTGATTTATCACCAGAAATTCAAGTGGTGTTGTGCAGGTTTTAATTGAAGATTTGAAGAAGAAGAATATTTCTTATTGGTTTCTCATATCTTTGTGTTGCAAAAACCTTGATCGGCTGGGATCCAACTAGAATCAGATTTATTCGTTTGATTAATTGCGTGAGATCGGCATTCTCAATATATCTCTTTGAGATTTATTTTGATTGAGTGTGAATCTAAAATCTGCTACTTCGCTAGTTGTTGGATAGATTGATCTAACCAGGCTTTATTAGCTTAAACGGAAGAGCCTTTGCATATGACTTGAGATATCTTTATCTGGGAAGAATCAATAGAATTGTTACCAAACAGATTTGTTGTTCCTTTACTGTTTGGAATACGATCCAAAGGAATTGTTCCAGTGCATGCACTCATCGAAGTCGGAAGCGCAGGGATACTGAAGAAACTAAGTGAACTAGGGGTAGTTGCTTGGTCTCAACTATACGAAGTTGGTTTAGATTTTGTATAGCGGCTTAATTTTGAGAGTATTCAATTTTGGACTTGGTCCTGGGGTTTTTCTGCATTTGCAGTTTTCCTCGTTAACAAAATCTTGCTGTGGATTTAATTTTCTATTTCCGCAATTATATTTGTTTATATAATTTGAAGTAAATTACACAAACGTTAACTCCGTTATACTTGATAGTGATCCTATAGAGTTTGGTTAAGTCCGAACCTATTATCAAGTATCATACTTCGTTGTTGTATTGTCTCGATCTTGTATCCATAGTCAATCACACAAGTTATCTTGTTGTCGTATTGTCTCGATCTCGTATCCATAGACAATCACACGAAGTGTGAACCGATTTGTTGCATTGTCTCGACCTTGTTCATAGACAATCACTTTCGATAAGAGAACTTATAGGTAGATAAATAAAAGATTGTGGTGTATTTGGGTACCCTCGTCTTTTCAGAAAGAATTTGCAGAGAATTAGTGGCGGAAAGCAGAATCTGAATGGATTGAAAACCCTAGGTTTTGTCTGATACCATAATAGAATTGGTAAAAAAATTATTTTTCATTAAGGAAGAAAGAAAACAGACAGAATCTTTTATACACCCACGAGACAAGCAGAAGAAAAGAGAATTTACAACACATGACAAGCTTTACTCCAGATAGAACAATACAAACTGAACACGCGTACGTCTGTTGGACACAAATTAAAGTATACCAAAAATAATTGCTAACGTATACAGAGTGTAACAAGAGTGTTACTGATGGAAATAAGAGAGATTAATCTCTACTAAAACAACAAAGAAATTATGTGACGTCTCAAAAATATCAATTGTTTGAGGACTAACAAACTTAGTCATAGTGACCAGAAAGACCTGACTCGGGTTACTATATTTTCTTTCTTTTTGTTGTGGTTCTTCTTAATTCTAGGATCGATATATCTGTGATTCCGAAATAGGCTAACCCAATAGGTAGAACGAAGCATTTCATAAAACAATGGTAATTCCAACCATACAAACAAGGCCGTAGGAGCACAACCAAGCAATGCTATAGGAACTAGCTCTTGCGGGAACTTCTCTCCAACCACGATATACAACGATGCACAAAAAGCTGCAAGTATTGAGGCCATAGAAATGAAAAGTGTCGAAAGCCCTATAATTAACTTTTGTGGTAGAGATAGAAGGAAGTCCATTTCCGAATATCTTGATGTATAAATCGCTAAGAACATGAGCACCGATGTTATAGAAGAGAATAAAGCTGAGGCATCAGCTACCACAAACACCGAAAATGACACCCGTCCCAAGAGAATTGGGGAACCATTATTAGAGCTATCCGAGTCATTAATAAGACCTCCTGGTACAGTGAAAGCAGCTGCAAATGCTACTGTAGCAATGAGGGCACCCACTATCATGCACGATCCGGATGTATCTTTCATCCAAACCTCCCCTTCGTTTAGTAAGTCTTTGTGTTCTTTTGTAAATACAACTTGAGCTGTATCTCCTTCCTTATTTCTCTTGAACTTATCGTTTTTTGGCATGATACTTTCTACCCCCTGCACCGGAGAGTAGTATTTACATTTGATATCATAAAAGATGAGCTCCTTTTAGGAAAATAAAAACATGAAAGTAGTGTAGCATATATTATATTAAAAACATGATCTTCGTACCCTTAATTACCTTATACCACTGTAATTCTCGTTGAATCTGAAGAGCTACACCAGACACCAAATCGAGTTGAACAGGAGGTGCTAGCTTGGCAGCATAATGCAAGATGGTATTCTCGTCACCATCTGTTTCAGAAAGCAGACTAAACTTTTCTCCGTATGTGTCACCAAAATCGCATAGCATACTCACTATTATGTCGTTACGCTCTGCTATAGCCATTTGTATCATTGTTTGATTTGCTATCTTCTGCCAAACTAGGTAATCGAACTGTTCAAGACACTCGGCTACAAATTCTATGATTCCATGCTTTATAGCTATCTTCATGATGTCGGGCTTAGATTGGAAAAAATTTATTATCTCAGGAGTATTATTTGCATTACGAAGTTCCACCAACATTTGTTTGAGCAATATAGTTGCTTGTAGGTGCATCAACTTATGGTTGTATGATTTTTTAAGATGAGGCACTGAAATAAGAGTCAAAGCAAACCATCATGCATTAAGATGATATCTCTATAGTCTGCGACAATTCATATGGTTTCCAGAATGCCAAGTCGCATTTGAATGTATCGGGCTAGCTATTTCACGAAAAAGAAAAAAACCTCGTGTTAAGCAAAGCATGAGGATTCCTGTATGTCTGGTTAAGGAAAAGCTCTCCTCTGCTTGGGTATACTCCGGAGGGTTTTCGTCATCTCTTTCACGGAATTCTGAGGAGTACTGGCAAGCGTTTGGCTCGGCCGGTTGGACGTATGTCATATTCATGTCCACATGAATTACTGTTGCATTTGGAAAAATTCAATTAACAACAAATATATGGTAATTGCTTTGCTAATTGATATGCACAACATGGAGTTAGGGTGATGACAAACTAACATGAATAGATGCGGGTCTGCCACCATGTCAGCTTAGTCCCACTTGGAAACGCAAACGGCTTTCGAACCAACAACTCTAATCCACACATATTATGTTGTGGTGAATTCTCCATGACCAATTTAGGAAACCGTTTGACAAGACAAAATGCCAAATCTACAAACAAAACATACATTTAGTTTTCGCGCATTGACCATATAACGAAGCAAGAAATTTTACTAGCAGAATATTTAAGCTAAGTTAAAAAATAAGAAGAAAGAGCTTCAATGATCGGAGCTTAATTAATTTTGATTACTCACCATAGAAATTAGCATCAATTGCGCTGCATATTAACCTAGCACCATCAGGACCCGAGAACGGACTGTTAGGCTCCTCGTCTCTTGTTACTGAGTAAAGATACTCAACTATTTCCTTCTGCCCAGATGTAACAAAAAAAAGAGCATATTCGAGTGGTGTTCTTCCGTCGTGATTGCGTATCTGAGTCAACTTGGAGTTCTTATGCACCATCATTACAGCAGCTTTAATGATTCCACGGCTGGCAGCAGTATGAAGTGCTGTGTTACCATTAGTAGATATTTTATATTCAAGTACTTTAGGTGTCATCAGTTTCAGAATCTCCTCTATAAATATTGTCTTTCTATTCCAATATACAGCCAAATGCAATGTTGTACCCAAGTCATGTGTGATTGCTTGATTAATCGCGTCAGGATTGTTCTTAAGAAACTCCTTAGCCTGATCCAAGTCATCGAGTCTTAGTGCTTCGTATAGTTGGTCGTTTCTACCAGGAACATAAATTGCCTCGTCTAGTTCATAACACGAGATGTAGCAGAAGTGTGAAAACGATTAATAAATATATCAAAACTAAGAAATAAAAATTTAACATGTGTGTGCTGTGTGCATATGCATAGTGAGTCATTACCAACTTCAGAGGGCTGCCTGTATTCTTCATCATCACCACCAGGTACCTGTGCAATCTCTTGTTTACCAGTACTACTGTTCGCATTATTTTTTCCTGATATCAATAGGTTAATGATATGACAATTAGGCACGTATGTGCATATATATATATGCACGCCAATTTCAAGAAATTTTATCTTAATTACACAATAATTTACCAATTGGCAGTGACGGAGCCAGGATCGTAGGCAAGAAGGGGCAATAAAAAAAAGTTCCCACTGCACGGGGGCAAAACATGAACAGAAGAGCAAATGTTGGAACTTATTTTTTTTGGTAAAAATATGCATAAAAAAACCCTTTAGTAATAACTAATTGATTGCTCTCCGCCCCTGCCAATTGGTTAGTGTTCAATTAATGTTGGATATCCTTCGCACTCCCCACCGGAACGATTAATTAATAATTACTTACCTTTCTGTTTTTGATGATCGGATGATGCTGGTGGTGGTGGGTTTTCGACAACTTTGTCTTTTCCTTTATCAGTTTTAGAATGACTAGTACTGCTTCTTAGGATCTCCATCATCTCATTTCGAGTATTAGTATGAGATTCAACGAGTACTTTAAGTAACATTTTAATGTCTATAATTTCTTCGTCGGGAGATCGATTATCATGACCACCACCAATACTTAATTCTCTAGCAGACATGGTGGTGGTGGAAATTTTTTAAGATGAAGATTGAACTGTGAGTTAGTGAAAATCAGGTATGATAAGGGGTCTGATATGTATGCATGGGGTACGTATATACTTTTCTTCTTGAGAGAGAAATGCTTTCATATAAGTTCTGTCTGTGACACTGACGTAAAATTCTTGTTTCCTTATATGGGACTCTGACGCCCTACCGTAATCCAAAAGAAGGCCTTATTCCCTCTGTGCAGTGTTTTGCTGCTTTTACAATGTAGAACTACTGGAGTAAGTGTTACGCTTTCGATTTCCCAGCTGTACGCAAAAGTGAGGATTTGGAATACTCAGACATATACAATTTGTATTACATACGGGCTAATCTACTTTGATTAGTAGTTGGAACTAGTTAATTGCCTTAACTAGCAAAAGCTCCATTTTCCCACTGTTTACTGGATTTTGTCTTCCTAGCATATATTATTTAGTCACCCTTTTAGCTACTTTGTTACGTGTTCTATTAGCAAAAGCTACTTTAAATTAGTACTTGATCTGGTCAGTTAATTGCCTTAATTTATCAAGACTAATGTTCTAAAATATAATTACATATTGTGTGAGATCGACATGCTTAGAGTTGTTTTGATAAAAATAAATATATCTCCTTTGTTGAGTTAATTAATTAATTTGGAGAAGAAAGGTTGATTACAATCAATATTTCTCAATGTTGAAAAATATCTGTAAAGCAAAAGAAATAATACTATACTTAAACCAACTCTGAGGAGAAATCCAGCCAAAGATAAAGTTGGGTTCTCTTTTGTGTCAAGCTAATAACCTCGCAATCCTCTCTTTTTAAAGAAGAAATCTTGATGCCACTTGCAATCAATAAACGACCAAAATTCCCTTTGTGTGCCCGGAGCCTGAAGTTTTGTGTGGGTATGGGGACACGATGGAAAATAAAAGACCTTGCATCTTAAGGCCCCTAACTAGTCATGCTCTTTCAAAATCAATTAGTTATTTGGGTTATGAATAACTAATGGCTATGCGCCTAAAAAGTTATTTGGGTTATGAATAACTAATGGCTATGCGCCTAAAAAGCCTGAAACAATACGTAAGGGCCTGGAATCTGGATATGATTTATGCGAGATTGTGATTTCGTGGGATTAGTACTTATATCCCCATCCCATGTTCACCACGACACCAAAGTAGATTACACTTCCACGTGAAATCTTTAAACCCTAATTCCCACGAGCGAGCAACAATGTCAAGCCTTCCCCAAGAGATCCAAGAAGAGATTTTATTAAGGTTACCAGTGAAATCCCTCTTATGCTTCAAGTCCGTTTGTAGGAATTGGCGTAAATTACTTTGTAGCCCTAAATTCATCAAGGATCACCTTAGTCATAGCAGCAAAAACCCTAGAATCATAATTAGAGATATTACATTCCCTCATGAAGATATGTATTATTCCGTAGGTTATGCTTCAATATTAACAGCGTCAGCATCATTATCGTCGACAGCATGCAAGTGTGCCGGAGCTGTTCTAATGGATAATCCAATAAAAGAAAAGAATGGAGTTGGAGGTTCTTACACTAATTTTTTGGGATCTTGTGGTGGCTTGCTTTGTTTAGGCTCCCCTAGGAGTCCTACACCGATTCTTTGGAACCCATCAACTAAAGAATATAAAGAAATTATAGGCCACCCTTATTGGTCGACTGATTGGTATGGGTTTGGTTACGACAACATAATTAATGATTACAAGTTAGTATGTATATCAGAGAAAGTTCATGTATACACTTTAGAAACAAATTCATGGAGAAGAGTCGATACCAGCATCCCTTATAATTGTTGTTTTCCTAAACCAGAAGGTATGCTTATGACTGGTCCTCCAAGAGGTTTGCATCTGAATGGTGCCCTTCACTGGTCATGCCATACCGCCACTGAAGAAATCCCTAAAGCCATAGTTTCTTTTGATATCAGCAATGAGAAGTTCAGGATTTTACCTTTCCCAGAAGACCTTGTGCTACATCCATACGATCATTGTGAACTTAGAGCATTGGGTGATTCCCTTTGCTTAGTTTGTCTTGTCCCTGGTCTTCGAGTTGACGTATGGGTCATGCAAAATTATGGAGCGAAAGAATCTTGGACTAAGAAATTCACCACTACCAAATTTCTTGAACAGTCAATCACGAATTGGTCTTTAGAAAATGGGGAGATTCTAATACAACTTCAACGAGATTTCGTTTTATATGACCAAAACAAGGACAAAATTAGGTATTTGCAATTCAATGGCATTGATAGGTTTGGCTATCTTCTTCGATCGTGGAGTTACGTGGAGAGCTTAGTTTCACTAAATTCCGGTACTTACACCACAAGTTAGGAAGAAGTTCAAGAAGATGGTAATGGGATGAACTTAATTCTAGCTATCTTATGCACCTGGTTTGGTTTAATTGTGGATGCCTCTTTGATATACATTTCTTGTGGTATAGATAATATCAAATTTTTTTGATCTACTACTGTCTACTGCTCAGTACCTAATTATTCGTATTGTCTTTTAACTGGGATTCCCCATATATAGCTAGCACCATCATCCATTTTTTCGCCTCATTACTGCAACCTGAAATCATCCATAAAAAAAAAAAAAAAAAAAGGTCTGCAATTAATTACCGACATATTGCTCCAGCATTCTGCCTAGTCGGTTGTGTATTACTAGAAATAACCGGTGACGTAACGACACGGCATGAGAAGGGATAATTTATGATCATAATAATCAATCAATCATCAATCAATCAATAACCTAAACACCCAATCTCATCTCTCACACCACGTCGAGAGTTGCGAAAACCTCCCCTCCCATTGGAAGGTTAACGAAACCCTCGTTCCTGATTGGCCGAAATCAAAGTTAGCCCCCTTACATTTCATGACCGTCAATTTTTAATATAATATGAAATCTGGACCTTCGGATTAGCGGCAAAATCTACAAATATCTTTTGGGCGGGCCCGGTAGATTTATTTTTTTGGGGAAAAAAACGAGAATTACCATGTAAAAGGAAAATCAACATATATAAGTTTTTTTACGAGATTTACATGCCAAAGAAAAAAAACTTAGAAGATCTTTAGGGTAATTATTTTTAGGAAAAATCCAAGAATTTCCATAACATAAGAAAAATCATAAGAATTTCCATAACAACTAGGATTCTTAATATACGTAGATTTACATGCCAAAGAAAAAAAACTTAGAAGATCTTTAGGGTAATTATTTTTAGGAAAAATCCAAGAATTTCCATAACAGAAGAAAAATCATAAGAATTTCCATAACAACTAGGATTCTTAATATAAGTCATAGAGAAAGTATCTTTACATTTCGTGGTCGTTAATTTTTAATAGGAATGATACGATCTAATGCTCGATATTGGTCGGCAGGGTTTGGATTTTCTTACACCATGTTTACATCAATAACCTAAACACCCAATCCCATCTCTCACACCACGTCGAGAGTTGCGAAAACCTCCCCTCCCATTGGCCGGTTAACGAAACCCTCGCTCCTGATTGGCCGAAATCAAAGTTAGCCCCCTTACATTTCATGACCGTCAATTTTTAATAGAATATGAAATCTGGACCTACTGATTAGCGGCAAAATCTACAAATATCTTTTGGGAGGGCCCGGTAGATTTATTTTTTTGGGGAAAAAAACGAGAATTACCATGTAAAAGGAAAATCAACATATATAAGTTTTTTTACGAGATTTACATGCCAAAGAAAAAAAACTTAGAAGATCTTTAGGGTAATTATTTTTAGGAAAAATCCAAGAATTTCCATAACAGAAGAAAAATCATAAGAATTTCCATAACAACTAGGATTCTTAATATATGTAGATTTACATGCCAAAGAAAAAAAAACTTAGAAGATCTTTAGGGTAATTATTTTAGGAAAAATCCAAGAATTTCCATAACAGAAAAAAAATCATAAGAATTTCCATAACAACTAGGATTCTTAATATAAGTCATAGAGAAAGTATCTTTACATTTCGTGGTCGTTAATTTTTAATAGGAATGATACGATCTAATGCTCGATATTGGTCGGCAGGGTTTGGATTTTCTTACACCATGTTTACATGATTTTAATAAAATCCAGACCTTCGGATTACCCGCAAATAAAATACCCTATATAGCAGATGCTAAAAAATCTACGAAAATAAAAAATCTATTTTGGAAGTTAATGGAAAACTAAAATCCGGGCCATTGGATTTGCTACAATTAAAATAATAAAATAGATTTTGAAAACCGAAAAATCTGAAAAAGAATAGAAAAAAAAAACGGAAATAAAAACGGAAATAAAAAAGAACAGAAATATTTTTTATAAAAAAAATCATATAAACATTATATTAACTTCCATATTTTGATTTTTATACCAAAATCTTAACCTAAAAATTCCATATTTTGATTTTTATGCCAAAATCTTAACCTAAATTCTTTTTCTTTTTACACGGCATTTATTCCATATTTAGGGTGAAATATTTTTTAACATATAATGATAAAGATTTTCGTTTAAAGATTTGATGCTAAATTTATCAATGATAATGATTTTCGTTTAAAGATTTGATGCTAAATTTAGGCCATAAAGTTATGGTATTTTCGGGAAGAGCTATTGCTAGGAATTTTCTTAATGATTCCATAGGTCTATATAAAGGATATACAAGACTGACTTGCGCATTCAATTACGATCTCATGTAGAAAAGATGGGTGTGAAGGAAAATCATTCAATGGGTGTGAAGGAAAATCATTCAATCAGTGGGAAGGACAAATGGTGGAGATTGGTGACCATAGGTATGCGCAATATACAATATTGGTTTGCAGTGTCGGGATTAGCTCCTTACACCATAATATATTTATTTCAGTAAAAGTTAATAATTAGGCTAAACTTCACCCTTGAGTTTTTTGTTTCACAACCCAATGACTTTAGCAATATACTATAGTGACACCAAACAAAATCTTTGATGATCATAACACCATTTTGTTCATTTTTATCATTTACCATTACCTCAAGAGGATCCTAGGTTTGGAATAAGTAAGATCTTTCGTGCTTATCACATCGGCTGCTTACCCTTAGTTTCCTACTTTTCTTTTTTCTCCGTTAAAAATACCCCTTATTATTTTTATACGTGATATATTGGTACCTTTGGGTGATGATTTTAACAATGTTTGTAATAAGTATCAAAAGGTTTCATGATTCAAAACAGTGTGCTCACATTCAGTGATGGGGCATGGTCATGGACTTCATGTAGTTTGGTTTAAGTTGGTTGGTTGCTAACTGAAACCGATATCAATTCAGGTGTCCAGAAGGTTTAATGGTAGATACATTTAGAAAGGATGCTAATGAAAAGATATTTAGAACTTATTTTAGCATCCAGTTGATTTTCATATTAAGAATTTTACCAGGCACAAAGTCGTGCAATATAGTGAATGTGTGTTCTATTTGGGTTATAGAAGTCACCCTAGGTATCACAATCATAGTACTTCAACTTACTATGTCTGAAACTTTGAACTATTGAGATCTTATGTGGTTTATTGTATTCTTATTTGTTTCCTGCAGAAAGGCGAAGCTACGGCGATTTGATAGAGATGAAAATCACTATATTTTATAGGGATTAGACACGTCACGAACTATATTTTATGTTTGCAACTTCAACATTCTCCGTGCTTAGGTCTACTTTGATTTGATGGCAATGTGGTTAATTGAAATTTTAGTTATGGTAGACGTATTGCCAATTCATGGATATTTAGTGTAATGTGGAATTGAGTTTGGACCAGTAAGGTAATTGGTGATATCGGTTAGATGTGCTACTGTGAGGCTACCGTTGTTGGATTGGAAGATGGTAAAGATTGGTACTACATGGCTTGCAAAACTTGCTACAAGCCTAGGTAGATTATGTACATGAACAGGGTTCTTGCAACGAGTGTGGTATTGAGTACCTAGGAGGTGTGCCGTGGTATGGAAAAAATAACATATACCTCTGTACTGATGGTTAATTTTACTGATCTTTTTTGTAGGAATCTATGGGTAAGAGAATATAACATTCACTATCATAGGATATAATCTTTGGAAAAATGCTAAGTGTTTGGATGCTCAATCGAAGTTGCTTTTTGACTTCTGGAAGTCGAAAAATCAGAAGTCAGTTTGGCTATAATTTTTTAGAACGACTTCTAGAAGCAGAAAAGTTAGTTTTTTATGAAGAAAAATAGTTTTGCTTCAGACTTCTACATCTCGGAGAAGCGAAATAGAAGCAGATTTGTATCCAAACGCGTTATAAAGTACGCGGCCGAAGAACACGAAGAACTCTGCGAAAAGGTACATAGTTTTGCTTCAGACTTAAACAAGTTGCGTTCATTGGTGCACATGATCCATTCTGCAGGTGAATGAACCGGGTAAAAAGCTGTGAGAGTATTTGATCGTATCATGAATGATACCTTTGTGTTTAAGGTACCCATCACAGTGTGCAGTATAACAAACCAGTCGGACAATTTCGAAGTGTTGAAGGGTCCATACGAAAGCTTCGATGAATCGGGAGTCCTGGACTTATCCGGACAAGGGAGAAAGGAGAGGTCTTTGCTAGAGAACTTGAACGGGTGGCTCAACGCACCCCCGAGGAAAATGAAACTGGACAAATATCATAACCACATCTAAGTAGAAACAAAGATTCTTTATTTTATTTGAAGTTTAGGAATGTATTTGGATTATTTGGTTCTCTTAAGTGTTTCTTTGTTGTTAGATTTATTTACTATGTTTTTAGGAACTATCCAGATAGTACATGTTAATTTGGACATGTTACTACTACGATAATTTGATTCAGTTGTTATTAGTGATTTGATTAATTGACAATTTTCTTGGTTGATTTTACTATACCCTCATTTTCTACAAATTGTTATTAATTTGTCATGGTAATTTGAGGGTGTGGAATGGCTGCAATAGCTAATTATGACGGAAATAAGAATTGAGTATTACCATCATAATGCTTAATTATTGTTTAGTTAAAGTTGGACCTGCATTATTACTGGCTAGGTAAAGTCTTAACAACACATTGTACATTATTGATTTCCCGTTCTTCAATCGCCCTTGCATTTCAATATGTCAGCCTTACAGGTAGTTCCGTTGTAGAGGACATGGTACCATCTCAAGCATTCTTATTGGTGGTCTAGCCTTACAGAGCTCCAGTCTTAGAATGATAGAGTCACTAATGTAGTTCGAAGACTGGAGCTATGCCAAACCAATAATGTGAAATGGGTAAGAAAAAAGGCAATTAGCAAGGCAGTAATAGCCCACCTTATTTGCAAGGAATTCTTCTGTGCAAAAAAAGAGACTCAGAGTTTAATAATTTTCTTTCTAAGTGCACGAGGCGATAAGAATTGAGTGTTCAAATTAAAGAGGGTAATTTGAGGGTGCAAACCGGCTGCAAGGGATAATTCTATCATAGATAAGAATTGAGTACCTTAAATAATTTTGTGCAAGAGCCAGTTAACATAAAATCCTGGGTGCAGTCTTTACAACCATAAAAAGCTAAACAATTTTGGTGCAAATATTTGTTATGAGAAAACAAATTCTCATCTTTCTCTACTATGAAATTATTTATTTTTAGATAAACAACTATGAGAGTTGGAACAACTGGAATATTAGTCTAGAACAAAAAAAAAAAAAAAGGTTTACAAGAAAATGGCAGAATCTAATACAGAGCAAGCAGAAAATTTAAAACAATTAAAAAAATATCTGAAGCAAGAAAGTACAAAATCAACATTATGTTAAATATTTTTCAAATATGGTTATACTTCCGTACATAACCATAATGGGAAACTGAAACAAAATAGTAACCATGTTAATATAGCATGCGGTGGTACTTCAAAAATCACATATTCAGTTTGATGAACCAACAACGTTTCAAAATCTTTTCAAGCTTCTATACAATTTGATCAAAACTTTGGCTGTAGCAATATACAAAAAATTGGTTGATGCTTTGAGTTTCCATTACCAAAGGTGTAGGAACAAAAAACATATCTAGAATTGATATTCAATTGCGGTTTAAGCATTATTAGCACAAAATTCTTTGGTAGATAACTTAAAATTTCAATCTTACTTTCGTTATATGTTTTTCAAAATATGCATGTAGCATATATAGTTTCATTATTGAAGGATATCATACGTTCCTATCTACTAAAATTTCCAGATTAATCCATATTTTTATAGATGTTTTATAATGCATTAGGGGGACTCGGAAGGGGGAAAATTTAGTATATTTGAACATACTATTTCTGGGAGTTCTCTTATGTTTTTACATTTAAACTTGGATATTTTTTTTGATCGGTAAAGAATTTGGTGCTGGCGAGTTTCGAACTTAGGTCACTGGTTTCATCACTCAGTGAATTTACCACTGTACTACAGTGGCACCGACAAATTTTGTGTAACAAGATACTTTGTATGCAGTGATTTTCGTTTGGCTATGATTACAAACACATGTTTCATGGTTATTAGCATTCTTTTTTGTTTTATTCTTTTAAAATGAATAAGAAGATTCACTATTTCTTGCCATACATGTATATTTTAAACAAGGGAACATTTTTTAAATACCCCTTAAAATCTCCATTATTTTATAATAATGAGAACATGTATTTCATTACCATTATTAGTTTGCTTTCATGAGTTAGATATCCCCATAATATATCCAAGGATATGGCCGTCCAAAACGTCCAAGGGTATCTAACTTTTATCAAACAGAAAATAATTTGCTAATCAATAATTTTTTTAAATGTTACGATGCATCCAGGAGTGGGACGGCGCAATTCCCACTAGACGTGGTGCGTCGAGATCGAAAGTAATTCAATTTAAATTATATTTAGCTATGAAGAAAAAAAGTTTATGAAAAATTGAATGTAATGTAGGGGCGCAACATTCTCCATTAAAGTAACAATCGTTAATCTCCTTGGCATGTCCAGTGTGCAAAGAAAGATACGTCTATATGAAAGGTGAGTCATGGTGATAGATGTGCGGTCATAGTAAACGCACCAATTCTACGGTAACAAGTAGAAATGTTGAGTTATAAATATTCATCTATTTCTTATTACATTTTATAAACAAAATGTTACTAAACTAATACATGCTTTGTGACAGTTACATTCTCCAAGTTATAGTACACGATGGTAATTACATCGGTATTTTTACAACAATGGGACAAGCGGGTCAAGTGGTTACAAGTAACAATATAAAAGTAACAAAAATGATGGCATTGCCAAAGGTAGATTTATATGATATGTAACCAAGATGTTTATGATGAGCAAAATATTCAAGGGAAAAAAAGAAATAATGAATGCAACCTCTTAAATAATAATTTTGTCTTGCAGAAAAACCGGACAGACTGGGTAGAAGAAATATTAACTGCAATAGGGAAATCAATGGTCTTTAGATTCATACTTGAAGAAAGAAACTTCATATATCTCACTCGAAAAGCACTTGACATATTTCATTATGATAATGCTTTGGAGAAAGCATATCTATTAAACAAAAATGAATGGATAAGTACAACTCCTGACAGAAACACCTACTGGTAAAAAAAAACATGACATCATAGAAAACAATGATGACGTGCCAATGTTGATAAAACTGAATGAACATGATGATGAAATGGACGAGATTATGGAGAAGTATCCTGACATGCCACCGGTGGTCGAGATAAATGAAGAGGGCAGTCAAGTGTTTACTTATTAATATAGATCATAAATAGCATGAGTATTTATTTTTAGACACACCGCTTTTGAGATATATATTATTAATCTCCGACAGTATATTGTTTAAAATTTTTAAAACCAAAAACCAAAAACCAAAAGTGGCAATATTAAGAAAATGGATGCGAATCATAATTAACAGTGCTACTATGGCGTTCTTTCTTGGGGACCAGTGCCAATTTTGGATAAGGCATATTAAGTTGTATCATAGAACTACACATAAGTAGTAGTTCAAACACCACATCAAACATGTAATGCTGACAAGGTGTTACGCAAATATGGATTCAACATAATATTGTTACATTAACCGACTTTTCTAAATCTCAACATAAATAAAGCTATCTCTGCGGTAACATTGCATGCACACTTCTTGCATTTCATAATTACATTTTATTTTCTTTTGAAAAATTGCATTTCACAAATTTGCATGTGATATGTAACACCTTTTACATTGAATGTCAATATTATTATGCGGACATTTCTAGGAGAAGGGGAGATGTTTGTAATGGCTGGATATTATTATGCGGACATTTCTCTTTATCTCCCCAAAGAGTAGATCACCATTGATTGGTTATAGAAAAAAACACATAAATCTAGACAATGTTTTATAAATCGAGAATAGATCACGTATTAGTTGATCGATCACGACCGATTCTTTATATGCCCAAAATATAGAGGGACGCCCAATGAAAAAAAACATTGTTCCTTATAATATATAAGATATCTTCCAAAAAATTTACAGATAAAGCCTGAGGATAGGACAATTTGTTAATAAAAAAAAAGTTGGGGAAAAAACATGTCATAATATTCAATTGCAAATAACTATATACATATACAGTAAAAACTCCATATATTAATAGTCTTGGGACTTCACGAAATTATTAATATATGGAGTTTATTAATATAGAGAGGCATACCAAAAGAAATGGTTTTTTTGCTAATTCAAAGTATGTAAAAGATAGTGGATATTGATGTCTTCCTTAATCATCCGAATGAGCAACAAGTCGTATATACCAAAAGTTTAAACATGCCAAGAAGCTTTAAACATGCTCGACAAGTTGGAAATATTTTGGCTTCAAGAAAGTGCCCATAGTATTGAGATCTTACGCATCTGCAAACCAAAAGATGTCATAACAATCAAAAATTTACATAATTTCCTCAAACAACTATAAATTAGTATTTTATTTCATATTAAATTTCGATGTACATATAAGTTTCTAATAATGACGATTATATTAATATATGGAGGTAAATTTCTTATGACGGGACTAGAAAAATCTATTAATATTAAAATGTGGAGGTTATTACTATTTGTAACTTGCCCAAATTGGGACTATGATTTTTTATTAATATATAGAGTTTATAATATATGGAGTATCAATATATGGAGTTTTTACTGTATAATTAAATTATTTTAAATCTTGAATTTATGGATCAGTTTCTTTTTAGCTATTTTAATATCTTCCCATAAAATTCATACATGAATTTATGTATATAATATCAATTTTAAAAATTATTAGATACCTAAAGGGTATCAAAGTTCCCTATTCCTTTAGAAAACCAAACTAATCAAAGATGTTAGAAAAAATCTAATGCATTTTACCGGGGTCGAAGCCCGTAGCTCTAAATTAGTTGATCACATCCATCCCGGTCGTAGCACGAGTCAACACGTGATTGACTACTTAACGGGTTTTTTTGAACAGGCGGGATAGACTTCTTAATTTTTAAAGGTTCCCCAACTCAATTAGTGAAAATACAACGTTTTCTTAATTATTATTTTAAAGGTTGTTGGACTCTTCCGGTGGATATCAAATCCGAAAATTGAACTTTCTCAACCACAAATAAACCAATTTATCTCAAAAAAAAAAAACAACGTAATTAAAATCACGAAACATAAGCATAAGTGAATCAAAATGAAATAATATAGTTGGTGAATCGTGAGCACCGACTTAGCGATCAATGATCATCAGAAAGCCATATTCCTACTAACATAAAAATTAACCCCTATCCTAAACCAAATGCATTGATCAACTTCTTAAATCTCAATATAAATAAATATATAATTATGTTTAATTGCAAATAAATATAGACATGTAAAATTTAATTTAATTATGGAGTCAATTTCTTTTTAATATTTTAATACCCGCCTATAAAACCAATACATTAACATGAATTTCTAATACCAAATTTAAACCATCAAATAATAAGACATCTAAAAGGTATCAAAGGTCGCTATCCCTTTAAAAATAAAACTAATCACAAATTATTCAAAAATATTAATGCATTTGTCCACGGGTGCGAAGCCCCGCCACGCTAAATTGGCTGATCCCACCGGCCCCGGTGCGTAGCACGAGTTAGATACTAGTTTTAATAATTACCACACACTATCATAAGATTTAATTTGACTCATGAGAACTTGCAGCTTCGAATATCTTAGATATTTTTCATCCAAATAATTATAAATTCGGTTACACTTCCAACTGATTAAAATAATATTTTTGACGAAAATCCACGTAAACTGTCTTATTTTGGCCTTAGATTAATTTTTTTTCGATTCCCGAAGATTGGTGGTCTTTGATGAGACCATTATGCGAAATCTTCATCCGGTGAGCAATAAATATTATTACATCCTCCCGGAAACTCTTCCTCGATCGCAGGGACTATCGTCCTGTGTTCATTATCCATATGCTCTGATGATTCCATTCCGGTATTATTTTTCGAATCATCAAATAAATTTTTGGACTTCGTTGTCCAATGCCACAAACACGTCGATCCAGTCGGGTCTTCAACCTCAGAACGGACATAAAACGTGCGTGTGAAATGGATTCAGGTGGTTAGTGTAGTTTCTATCAAAAAAACTTATGTTATTGTTCATATTTATGGAGATAAGTAGATGATGATAAAGTAAAATGGTAAGATAGAAGATAAAAGAGAGAATACTATTAAAGAGAAGAGAAAAGGGAAATCAGTACTTCTCATTACTTGTCTACTTCCTTCTTTATATACATAAAGAGTACATGCAATAGTGGGATTTGAGTAGTACACTTGTTGGTTAGCAAAGAGTAAACCTTACATGTGTCAAGTACAAAGAGTGAAGTCTACATGCATGTCTCCACATGTGGTGGTCAGACATTTCCCCACTCATGTTTCTACAACACTCCCCCTTGGATGACCACCATTATAGACTCATTGCGTTTGCCAAAACCTTGCCAGAAAATTTCGTCGAGATAAAAACTGGTCGAAGGAGAAAAGACAATATTTGATCTTCTGAAATGGAGTCGCTTGTCAGGAATCTTCTCCTTTGTAGAACCGTGTCAGGAAAATATTTCGCATAAAAAAAAACCTGAACACTTGTAAGGAGAAGAATAGCCTCAACCGAAGTTGTATCTTTAGTATTTTTGTTGTCTCATTAAAAACCTTGCCGAGTAACAAAACCCTGTAGGAAAAAGTAACCTCGGTGAAGGAAAAGAGTACAACACACTTTTGATGTCATCAGTACATCGCTAGATGCTCCCCCTGATGTCGACATCTCTCCATGATTTGCATTTATGGTATTATTGTTGTCTCATTAAAAACCTTTTCGAGTAACAAAACCCAGTGGGAAAAAGTAACCTCGGTGAAGGAAAAGAGTTCAACGTACCATTTGATGCCCCCCCTAGTGCATGACAATTTCTTTAGTCTAATACAATCATGGGAGTGGACAATTCCTTTAGTCCGATGGAGTCACGGAAGTTCGGACAATTTCTTTAGTCCTATACTTCTCACATGTTTTTCAAATGTGGACTTAGGTAATGACTTAGTAAATAAGTCTGCCACATTTTCGTCATATTTTACTTTACCGACTTGAATGTTTAGAAGACATTGGTGTTGCCGATTGTAAAAGAACTTTGGTGATATATGTTTCGTATTATCACCCTTGATATACCCTTGCTTCATACATTCGATGCAAGCCGCATTATCTTCGTAAATGCAAGTTGGCTCTTGAGTGGTAGAACTCAAACCACATGTCCCTCGAATGTGTGTAATGATAGACCTTAACCATATACACTCACGAACCGCCTCATGTAGGGCAATGATCTCGAGTGGTTCGTGAAGGTAGCCCTGAGGGTTTGCTTTGGTCGATCTCCGGGATATCATTTGTATTCCCGATAGTGAACACGTATCCAGGTTGTGATCGACCTTTGTGTGGGTCGAGAGGTACCCAAAGATCGGCAAAACCAACCAAAACATTATTTGGGGTTTCGGTATAAGGAGTCGCAATCACATTAGCATCTCTCCTTTCGTCTTCGTAGGGATAAAACGGACCCAAGTCAATGGTTCCCTTTAGGTATCTAAAGATATTCTTTATACCATTCCAATGACGCCTGCGTTGGCGCCTGAGCTATATCTAGCTAACAAGTTCACCGAGAATGAGATATCCAGTCGAGTACATTGTGCTAAGTACAATAATACGCCTATTGCACTTAGATAGGGATATTCAGCTCCCAATACATCTTCGCCATCTTCCTTTGGACGAAATGGATCTTTATGTACATCTAAAGTTCGACCAACCATGGGAGTGCTAGCGAGTTGCACTTTGTCCATATTAAATTGCACGAGTATCTTATGGACATATGCGGATTTGGTGGATTAATATTCCACAAGCTCGATGTTCTAGTTCAAGTCCTAGACACATTCGAGTTTTCCCAAGATCTTTCATCTCAAATTCGGATTTCAAATAGCTTGCGGTTTCTCTTAGTTCATCAAGAGTACCTACTATGTTCATGTTGTCGACATAGACAGCTATAATAGCAAATCCGGAACTTGTTTTCTTTATAAACACGCAAATGGCACAATTCATTATTTGTATATCCCTTCCCAATCAAATAATCACTTAGACGGGTATACCACATCCGCCCGGATTGCTTTAATCAAGTAAAGTGAGTGTTTCAACTGAATTGCAAAACGCACTCCGTGGTTTAGAGTTACTTGATTTGGGCAATGGAAGTCCATCTCGGAACTTTCATGAATATCTCTATATCAAGATCCCCATAGAGATATCGGTAATTTGCATTTCAAGTCCTTATGAAACTACTAAGCTGACTAAGTAACGAAACGTTATGACGTCCATTACAGGAGAGTACGTTTCTTCGTAATCAATCCCAGGGCGTTGTGATAAACCTTGCGCCACAAGGCGAGCCTTATATCTCAAGACTTCGTTCTTCTCATTACGCTTTCGACAAATACCCATTTATGTCCTACAAAGCTTTACACTGGTGGGGTTAGCACTACCGCACCAAATACTGTCTTTTTGCAGTGAATTTAATTCAAAGACGGATTGCATCTCTCCATTGAGGCCAATCGCTCTCTTTTGGCATTCCGCAATAGAGCGTGGTTCGATATCATCGTGCTCTATAATCTCTCGAGCAACTGTATATGCGAATATATCATCAATATGCGTGGAGGATCTTTCCATCAACACGTATGAACTTTCACAATCCATAGAGATTTCTTTGTTCTCCGGAATCAATTTAAACTTGGGCGTCCCCGGTAATGATTCATGGACATAATCTGTAATCGAGACAATCTCATGAGATGGATTATACGTATTGATGATATATGGATCGGTTTGTGCCTTACTCGCCATTTTCTTCCTTGGCTGAGTATCGATCGAACCAAGTGGTCTCCCCCTCTTCCTTTTGGGGGCCACGGCCTCAGCTACACTTCCACCAAGTGCAGCCTTGGTACCTATGTTTATGGTACCTTTTCCCTTGTCGGGAATTTCCAACCTTGCAGGCACGTTTGCAGAGTGGTATATGTGATCTCGTCACTTTAGCGATATCGATAAATGCATCGAGGCATTGAATTTGCCACATTCGAAGATCGATAATTCTTTTCACTTCACTTTCGCATTGTGGAGTGCGGGGATCAAGATGAGACAACGTGGGAACACACCACGACAATTCTTGTCGTTCCCTTTGGAAGTCCTTTTCCATATCTCCCCCTAACGACGGGAAGGTTGTCTCATCAAAGTGACAATCCGCAAATCTAGCGGTAAAGAGATCGCCTGTCAAAGGTTCTAAGTAGCGGATAATTGTTGGGGATTTGTATCCAACATAAATACCTACTCGTCTTTGTGGACCCATCTTAGTACGATATGGGGGCGTAATAGGCACGTATACGGCACAACCAAATATGCGTAAATGTGAAATATCAGGCTCATATCTGATTTACCAACCGGTAGTGCGCAAAATGGTTGGCTAGCAGTGGGTCTAAAGCGAATAAGTAATGTTGCATGCAATATGGCGTACCCCCAGGCAGTAATAGGCAGGTTGGAACGCATAACCAATGCCCTAGCTATCATATGTAACCTTTTGATGGTAGCTTCTGCGAGACCATTTTGAGTGTGTACATGGGGTACGGGATGCTCTATGTCAATTCCATTAGACATACAGAAATCATCAAATCCTTTAGATATAAATTCTCCAAAGATTATCAAGTCCGATAGACTTGATTGGATGATCAGGTGGTGAGCCCTTAGTCGTATAATTTGTGCTAGGAGCTTTGCAAATGCAGCATTTCTTGTGGACAACAATGCAACATGTGACCAAAGGTCGAAGCATCAACCGGAACCATAAAATACCCGAATGGTCCGCATTACGGATGTATAGGTCCACAAATATCACCTTGTATTCTTTGTAAAAATGGAATATTTTGTTTGGTATCTTTAGCATAGGATGGTCTCGATCATGTCTTTGCTAGAGAACAAGCTTTGCAGAATGAGCGATGTGCCTTCGATAAGGACAACGAAGAAGAATGGGATAGTGGGTGCGCTTCAATTACTTTGGAAGAATAAGGTTGCACTTCTCTTGCTTTAGAAGGCATAAAATGTGCATCATTTACTTTAGAATGCACATTGTTACTTTGCATTGTAACAATCTTTTGTCCCATTTTCTTTTTCATTCTAAAGAACGGATGTCCGTGTGAGTTCTTCAAAACACGGATCATCATATCACGACCTGGGTGCCCTAGTCGATCATGCCAAAGCTTATATAAGTCACTGGCCAACAGTTCATCGTTGGCAACCACATGGGATTCGATAATCCTAATAGTGGTGATATACAATCCACTAGAGTGACTCATTAGTTTCTCTAAGATGCGCTTCCTTCCGCATTCACTAGAGGTCACATATATGTACTCAATTCCATTTTCACAGTGAGTTTCCAAGTGATAACCGTTTGCACGGATATCCTTGAAACTTAACAAAGTGCGGTGAGCTCTTGGTGCATATAGAGCTTATGTGACTTTAAACTTTGTTCCGTTTGGCAACAAGAATTGAAGCGAAGACGTCGCCCAATTATTACTTGCGATGATCCAATCATCGTAGTCACGAATGTATTATAAGGAGTAAAATCGACAAATAATTGTCTATTTCTTAGGATAGTGTGGGTGGTTGCACTATCAACTAGACATTCAATTTCTCCTGGAGACATTCCTACAAGTACATTAGGTAGGAATGTTACAAACAAAGAAAAAACGAACAATTTATCTCACTTCCTTTAGAGAATTTTGTTCTACTAGAATGGCGTCCTTTCCATTCTAATTTACATGCTAAACAACAGATTATCATGAGCAAAGTAAAATTCTATAGAACATAATAGAAAATAAGTACTTATAGATAATCCATACACATAACATAAAGATGGTAAGAACATGTTCAGCAACGGTAACACCTACTCAAACTATTAAACAAACGATAGTCTAAGATAACATAAAAACTTCAAAGCATCTAAAACCCATGACAGTCTAGCAAGCCGAAACTAAATTCTTAGGCCCAAGCAAAATCGGCACATCCATTGTTGGGGCAAAGTCCTCATTGCCCGGAAGTCCGAAATTGTGAGGTTGACGTTAGGGGTTACATCATTTTCTTCCATATAGTTAGCCTCTTGTTCGAGAGTTTCCGGTACTTTTTGTAGCTCATGACTACATTGGCACTAGCCTTGCAATGCTTGTACCAATGTCCGGTAAATCCACACCTAAAACAAGGCGCACTTTCGTCTGCAGCCTTTTTGTTAGCGGGATTTTTAGGTGTTTTCTCGAACTTAGGATCACCACCTGTATGGCCGAAGTTCCTTATCTCGTGCCAAACATTAGAGTGACCTTTACGTCCTCGACCTCGATTATGTCCCTTACGTCCTCTTCCACGAGAGGCATTATCTCCACGTGGGTATGGATCATGGGAATGTGAATCAGAACTTCGAGCCCTCTTTTCTTTGGGGTTCTTTCCCTTATTGACATTTCCATGGTTGGATTCGGGAACTTTCTTTTTCCCGACAGCTCTGGCATTGTTATTGACAAGAATCTCATTGTGCCTTTCGGCCACTTGCAATAAGTTTATCAACCTCCGAATGTGGTGATTCTTTTGTTGTCCACCTCTAAACGATCTTCGGTTCGCTAGTATCATGGACGAGTTGGAAAGGTCGATAGGGTTCTGAATCATTTCCTCATCCGTAAGTTTCTTTCCACAGAAGTCCAGACGTTCCTGAATCTGTAGCATGTCTTTTTGGAAATCATTCACTTTTACATAATCGAGAAAGCGGATTTCATTCCACTAGACAGTCAATTGTGGTAGCAAGGAATCATGAATGTTCCCAAAACGGCTATCTAGAGCATCCCATAGCTCTTTTGGCGTTTTCAAGTGATGATAACCCCAACGTAGGTTAGGATCGATATGCCTCTTAAGGAACATAAGAGCATGAGCTTTGTCTTTCTCAGTTGTCGGAGCAGCGTCGGCAGATGGCTTGATAGTGGAAGTGTAGTCCTTTGCCACGAAGGTGGTTTCCACATCGAGATACCCAACGGTGGTACTCAAGTCTGCTGAGTCCAAAAGTTCGAAGTGGTCGAATTGGGTCCATCTACATAGACAAGATAAAGGACATTAATATGGTGCTCAAGTCCTTCGAGTCCATAACAAATCACGGTATCATTTTCCCATCACCAACTTTCTTTATGGTTTTGTGGGTAATACGGATATGTCATATAGTCCAATCTTTGATCATAACCCGAGTCCACAAAATTAATTAACCAACTTTCTTTATGGTTTTTAACAAGGGAACTCTGTTTGCAAACCAAATTTCTTTATGGTTTAAAAATTGCAAACAATTTGGTGACAAGGTTGACAAAATAGTCAACTAAAAATAGGTCTATTAGAAAAAAAAAACTACAGACCCATTTATCATTTATATACGCATATAAAATTACTGGAATTTAAGTCGCAATTCGTTTGCATATTTAGTAGCAAACAGTTTGCGGGATAAAAATAAATTTTGGTTAATATTTGTGACATGCATGAGTAATATCAAACTAAGATATAATACTAAATATAAAGTATATGTCAAAAATTTAAATTATTTTTAGGAAGGTCTAAATAAAATAGTTTAACATACTAAAAAAATATGTATGGTAAATTATAACATTTGGTGGGGATAACATCATGGGTGTATACCAATATGATGAGTATTTGATAAAAATAAAATACTAGGATACTCATGGCATAAAAGAAAAATTAACATATATACATATGCATCATGGGTATAATAAATTGGCTAACAAGTAGAATGATATGATATTCTTCAAAGGTAATATCCATACATGTATTTATTTATTTATTTTATTAAAAAAAAATGAAAGATGAAGTATAACATCACATGGGGAGTTTGAAACAAAATCAGCGAGGTTTTTTTTTTTTTTTTTGAAAAGTAAAGCAAACTACACTTTGTGTATCACATGATTTTAATTAATTAAACTATAGATAAAAATGTCACTTTCATGTTAGAAGACAAGCATGTGATCATAAAGAAACAAATAAGCTATCACTATCAAGTTGAAAATCAACTAGTAAAAATCAAATGGATTATTATTTTTAACTTTTGGTGTAACTAAAATAAAGAGTAGAAGCTAATATTATCATGTCATGTGATAGATGAGACAAATATATCACTTTCAACAAGAGTAAATAAATAATAATGGTTGAGATATACCTCCTTCTTTTGGAAAAATCCTACTTGTTTTAAGAATGGAGCCAACAATTTTTTTTGTTTGTGAAGGATTAATGCTCAATTGGAAACAAAGAACAAGGTGTTGATAACGTGATAAAGTAAAATGGTAAGATAGAAGATAAAAGAGAGAATACTATTAAAGAGAAGAGAAAAGGGAAATCAGTACTTCTCATTACTTGTCTACTTCCTTCTTTATATACATAAAGAGTACATGCAATAGTGGGATTTGAGTAGTACACTTGTTGGTTAGCAAAGAGTAAACCTTACATGTGTCAAGTACAAAGAGTGAAGTCTACATGCATGTCTCCACATGTGGTGGTCAGACATTTCCCCACTCATGTTTCTACAACAGATGACTCATTTTTAAGAAAATATGACACCTTGATACTGCATTTTTAATATCTTCTTCTCACAATGGGTGCACCACACATCATTGGGTTCACCGACCACTTTTTGGCTGCAATCAACGCATGACATGTAGTTTCATCCCTTATCATCTACTATTTTAGTAGGTTCGCTTATTCGAGTAAATTTTCAGTGAGACATTTTTGGGTTTTTTTTTTTTTTTGGATTGCTCCCTTTACGATGAGTATATATAATGGAAAGTTCTTTGTTGCTTGGGATTTACACATCGTAACCACAGATGTTCAATGTTACTTGTGTCTTGTAGGTTGATGAAGGTTGGGTAATTTGATCTTTTTAAAGATGTGGTGCAAATAATTTCCTTTATTTGTTTTTACAATAAAATATGAGTGTAAATGTATGAGTTCTACACGGTTTTAACATTTAATTGTCCAATTTATTTTTTTTGGTGGGACATTATTATTTTCTTAAAATTATTGTGGAACTAATTATGAGGGTTACAAATGTATATAGCATTAGATGTAAATAACTGGGATGAGACTGGGATGGTCGGATCATCCGTTTGTCTTTAAAAATGTTCCGTCGGTGGCTCAAAAACCCATTATATTTTGTATTATAGATGTCCCTTGTCAGTTTTGCTGAAATTTTGCATTTGTGTGTTGTCATCAAACAAACTTTGATTACTACAATCATATACCTCTGTGAATTCTAAAGGTCAGTTGCACTTTTTAATCTCAGTTGCTGCATTCACTCCCGTACATATATGCTCTCTCTTAAACTTCCAAGTTAAATATGCTTTCCCCATCTTCTCTACTGTTACCTGTTTTGTGATCTCTACTGCAGAAATAAAAACCGTGTTTCCTCCTAGTCCTAGTAGCTTAACAATATCTAGGCCCAACAATTAGCCCACTGATCACTTTCGTGTTTCCTCCTAGTAGCTTGCCACAAGGCCGGTAACTCAGCTGCAGCAGCAATCTTTTTTCCTTTTTCTTTTCTCTCGGATGATAGATTTTTTTTTTTCGAAAACACCAAAATGCTAGCAAAAATTAAAAAAAAAAAGCGGCCAACACACTGATAGAATATTATGACTTATGAGACACGATTCTCGATAATTCTCATTGAGCGGCTTTAAGTTTAAAATGCTTTTTATGACTTAAAATGCTTTTTCAAGGCTTTTGTTAACTTGTACACCCGTATACATGTTAAGGTTTAATAAAGAATTATTTTATTTCTTTGGAAATTGTGTGTTTTTGTCTTATTCTACTAGAAATTGGTTTTTTTGCACTAAAAACAACAATTTTTGTTCCCAATACAAAGAATTACTGTTTTCAATGCAATAAAACAAACAATTATTGTTTCCAATGCAAAAAATTGTTGTTTTAATGAACCTTAACATGTATACGGGTATACAAGTTAACAAGACCCTTATTTTTGTTCCCTTTTTCTCCGTGCAAGTTATCACTCATAGTCGTGTGTTATATTATTGTTGGCAATCTTGTGTATATACTGCAATAATAATTAGAGGAAGAAGATCGAAGAATGCAAACCCAACTAGATCAAACATAAGTCGAGGCAAGGATTGCATCCTCTAGCCTTAAGACAGATTTATCCCGTGCTGGTGCTTACAGATTATCGATGTCTGTCTCCCGAATACAACGATTATCTTCTTGATGTAGTAGCACTCAAAACTTCGAGAAATAGCGAACCAAAACTTTAGTGATGAACTCTCTTAATTGATACAAACTTAATCAATGATTTCTAGTGAACGCAATAGAATGATCATTAGGTTTTTGATTAATGATTATAATCAAAGTGTGCAGGGTATTTATAGATTATACTAAGGGGGATTTTGTGTTTCCCCCAAAATAAATAGGTATTTTGCATTACCCCCTTTTTTAATTAGTATTAGGTAAAACTCCCTTTAACTTGGATGTGCCGTCAATGTCCAATAAAGTGACCACGTGCAGTGCACGCGTCTGCAATAAACAAATATTAAAAACAGAAAAACCAAAAATATCATTTTATATAAAATAATATAGAGACAAGTGTCGAAAGATGAGAGATCTAATATTATGGTCCCAGATAATGAATAATGATCAACCACTAGAAATCAATCTTGGTTGCATATGTTGTTCGATGGTTATGCCCATGCCCAAGATTCCTCTCTTCAGAAACTTTCTTTTCTAACCATATCCTCCATTAATGGCGGCATCAGCTCCATTCCTAACTAATTTATTTTTTAAAGTTGAACCAGTAGCAGCTTCAAATAGTGAGAAAATGTCATTCAGGCTTTTCCACAAGCATCTTGTTTGCGTTTTGCTGGTGAACCAGAAAATGTTGATATCAAATCAATTGTATGTCCTTCTATGCCACATATGAATTTAACACGTACCCATAACTCCCGGTCATCCATTGTCAATCATACAACAACATCATCCTATCTTCTTCCCTAACTTTTTGGTTTCAAGTATTACCCAAAAACTCATTCAAACCTTCACAAACTAAATCACTTTGATACCAAGTTCCAAATAGGTACAAACCCATTGTTCCTAAGCATATAAAGATTGAGTACCAGATTATCTACCTCTTTGATTAGGTAATTTTTGTTGGTTGATATCATAGTTAACATAAAGAAATTAATTAGATGAATCTGAAATCAATGGACAAATTTGATGGGTTGATATCAAATTTTCTTTAGATAGTGGTAAGAAGGTTGTCTTTCACTCACACTTGATGAGATTGATTTCAGATTTTCTTCCCTATTTCAACTCTTTCACACGCCTGAATTCAACTCTTTTACTTCCATGAAAGATACGGGATTTTCTTCCCTATTTCAACTCTTTCACACGCCTGAATTCTCCAAACACGCTGATAAAAGGTCTCTGGTGGAGTGAAACTCCTTCCAACCACACGCTAACTTCTCTAAGCCACACAGGAATCACCGGAAATCATATCAGACCACCCGAGTATTCCTCTGTTTTCATCAATCCGTGACTCAGTTCATTTTTCTTCGAAACCATGCCATTGCCAAGCCTGTTTTGCTCAAACATGTTGATATGAGTCAAATCCTGTGTCCAAACCCGACCAAAATCTTCCCAAAACCAAAACAGAAAATCACAGAATATTCCAACAACCGGTCTTGTCGAAACTTAATCCAAATGTTGTTTTCAGCCAATTTTAATCCAAACTATTGACAGTACCAACCCTGTTTAGCTCTCACAAACCCATGGCATCAAATTCAGCCCTTTAGTCTCACTGAATCAAGCTCAAATCACAAACCCTAATTATGTTCTTCCGCTGCAAAACTTTCCCGCCAAAACCGTAGTTTGAATTGGAGAAGATGGGTGCCCCTTAACCTCGGTCGGGTTCCCCTTAGCAGCTATCCTGGGGTGCCCTTAGTAATTATGTGGGTGCCTTTAGTAATTTTCTCTGAGGGTTCAAATATCACTTTTCAAGCCAATTTCTCCGCAAAATTTATTTCTTCAGAAACACCTACAAAGACACAAAAAGCCAAAATAAGTGCAAAATCGAGTACCAACAATACAGAAAATTGAGGACAACTTAGACACAAAAATGTGTCTATCAAATACCTCCAAACTTATTATTTGCTAGTCCTCGAGAAAATCTACTCTAAAAAATAAAATCCTAACTCACTGTCGCAGGCATCGCGATTGCACTTAGCGTGTGCAACAAGCCTTTGAACCCCTAGGTGGCCCTGGTGGCCGAGCTATAGTCTCGGGAGGGTTTACCAGAGGTGTACCCACAAAACTCCAGACCCTAGCTATCAATGCAGAACCTTGAAAGGCACTAAAGAATCTCCTTAGTTGACATACTCTCATTGACTACAGGAGGAAGTACCCTGATGCGAAATTCCAATTAATGTACACGAGTTTGCCCTCAAGCATACTAAAATTCATATATAAGTGACAGAGCTCTACTCAGATAGTCGCACTATGGACATCATATCCGGAGTCAACCAATCACGGGAATAGATTAAGAAGATGGAAATAGAGAAAACGTAGATGGTTTTAAGGTGAACGGTGTTTCCCATATCTGTCTGAAGGCCTCTGCCAAGATGAACCTATCCTAATGGACTGAGATACCGGTATGACTAATATCAACACAACTGGCATATACAAGGGGACCAGCGGTCGATAATCCTAACTCTAGGTCAACACAATTGGCATATACAAGGGAACCAGCGGTCGACTTTATTGAATTTATTCCGGTTGGTCTGATGGTCTAGTCTCAATTTCTTTTTGTTTTTTTTCTTTTTTTTTTTGGTATCTCAATCACTCTATTTCACCCTAGCAATGGTAACAACTTGAATCGTGTGCCCCACCAAGTCACTTAAAAGAAAAGAAAAATAAAAACAGAAGGTGAAAAGGACTCAACGAGATATGACGAAACTACCATGTTATTTCTAACACCTGAGCTCTGTGCTTTTATGAATAGATTCTATAGATGTTTCCATCCACTCAGATTGGTTCCTCAACTCCTAAAACCAAGACGCTTCCATCCACTTAGACTGGTTAGTGTTATCCTTAATATAAATTTCTAGGCTCTAGAGTTTATTTATTTATACTGCGACTAAAAAGTTTTTCCCATACCCCCAAACTTAAATCTAACATTGTCCTCAATGTTCTAAAGATGAAATTAAAAGCATGAACAAGGAGAAACTATTACCACTTGAAGAAAAGAGTTAAGGAAAGATATTATCGTGTTGCATGAGCATGGGTTACCTCCCAAAAAGTGCTAAGTTTAAAGTCTTCAGCCAGACTAAAAAGGATTAGTCACCTTATAGAATCATAAAGTAATAGCTGGAATAATTGTGGATCACCAAAACCAAATAGAGCTATCACAAGTAAAAGGAATCTGCAACATGCCAAGAAAATTAACAAATAAAGCACACCCTTGTCTAGTTTACTGTTTAAGACAACTACATCTACCTGTGGTTCAGGTTCAGGTTCAGGTTCTATAACTGGGTCTAGATAAAATATTTTCATGGGTTGCATTTCCACATAAGGTAGTGTTGATGGGTGAAAACTACTCCTGCTGAATTTGGTAATTTGGGGTGTGGATGAGGAATGAATCTAAACCTTCAACAAATGCATCACGCGGTGAGTGCTTGTAGATTCGAGAGATCAATCTGTGCAAGTCCGGCCTAAACCAAGAAATGGCCGTTCCAGACTTGTTTCGGTCACAAAGTGAAGGAGATGGGGTTGATCTTAGGGAGGGAAGCGAAGAAGGTGTTGAGATTGTGAAGGTGTTGGCTTGCTTATGACTTGTAATGAAAGATGAGCAAGCTTACGGTTGATGCAAGCAGGCTCTGAGTGTTTGAATACGGTTTTTGTATTAACACTTGGTTTCTCGCTGACTGAACTTGTGTTGTTCTGTCGTTTCTTGTTGTTCCTTGTTTGAAATAGGGCGGAGAACCTATTTATACAAGTCATTGAGCCTCATTCACGTTTCTCGTGGGAAGTGGAGGTAATGGAATGATGGAGTGGTGGAGTTGTGTGTCGGTAGCATACGACCGGTCTTGCCCACTTCTCCAGTTCATCTCTAACCGTCCATGACTTCCTAACACGTTCTTGTGATGGCGCGTTGCACGCTGCACGCTGTAAACCGCCAGACCAATACCCCAGTAAGTATCCCCCAGTTTGTGACATGATTGATGTCTGGAATGTGGATCGTGGATCCACGGAAGGTAGCATGTAATGCTGAATTGAATAATCTGCGTTATTCGGAAAGTCGATACTTGTGGAGTATCGTGTGTATTTTGCGGGTGTCTTCGCATTACGGTGTGGTAAAGTGATGGGTAATGACTCCTCACTATCCAAATAACTCCGACCGTGGTTGTATAACCAAGTCAGGTGAAGTCGGACGGATGAGATGATGTTTGAGACACTCATCTGCGACCGTTGATGAAATTAGGGTTTTAAAAGAGGTGCGCAAGCATCACTCTTGACTTGGTCGAAACCAAGCATGGGAAGGATTTTGTAGAGGACCGACCATACATGCGTGTTGACGGCATGATGGTGTACACGTCCATGTCTCTCCGTCTCATGAAGATGCAATCTAGGCCACTCAATTTGACCGTCAAAGAGGAGTGGTTGAGATCGGTTTGCGGCAGAAATCCCTTGCCGCAAAGGAGTTGGAAACCGCATGACATCCCAAGTTTGGGCGTGCATTCCAAGACGACCCATCTTGGTCGGTCTTGGTCGATCATACTACCGTGTAGGTGGTAGGTTGGTGTTCACACCTATACTTGATTATCCCATGAAAATGTGATCTAAGCCACTCAAATCATCCGGTGAAGTTGAGCGGTCGAGATCGATTTAGGATTTGGGAGTGTAACCGCACGAGTTTGGGCGTGCGTTTTGGGTTGGCCGGGCATGGTATGCCTTGGCCGACCGCAAGAGGAGGTAGATGGGCCCACGGTGGTCATGCTGGTATGACCGGCCTTGGTTAATCCAATCTGTGACCCTCCATTCGTACCGGAGAAGATGGACGCGCGTGATGACTTGAAACCCTAATTTTGGCTTTCAAAGCCGCGCGACCATGCTCTTTTGGGCGGGCCAATTTGTTGTAACCAACCATGGTTGGCTTTGACCGATTGGTCAAGTGTGCAGCGGTCACACGGTGATCGTGTTGACATGCTCTGGGCCCTTCGAGTCTACATCCGCACCCTTCATGCGTACTTGCGAAGATGGATGGATGAGACTGTTTTTGCGGCACATGTAATATGCCGCAAAACCCTAATTTAGGGTTTTCCGTCCATAATGCTTGGTATGGACGGTTTCTTGGCAAGCAAAGCCAATGGTCGACCATGCGGGTCGGCCGTGTGTATTCCATACCGCTTGAGGGTGATGGAATTGATCCGTGGTCATCCAATCATGCTTGTGGAGTTGGATGACTGCGATCGATCATATCCGGGCAAGCTAAGGCCGTGGGTATTCCATACCATGCTTGGGGTGATGGAATTGATCCGTGGTCATCCAATCATGCTTGTGGAGTTGGATGATGCGATCGATCATATCCGGAGACCGATATCTGATCAAGTCCAGGATGCTCAATCGGGCTAATATAACACACCGAGAGGGCTCAATCGGGCTAATATAACACACCGAGAGGGGCTCGGGCTAATATAACACACCGAGCATCGGCACGGTGGGTATTTCGTACATGGTTTCATTATAGTGCTTGGAGGTTCGTGTTACTCTATATATGAGTAACACTCGAGTCTCATGCCACATCGATAATGATTCATTATAGTGCTTGAGGTTCATGTTACTCTATAAGAGTAACACTATCGTCATGCCACACTCGATAATGAGTACAGAAATACAAGGTGATATGAAATTCACAAGAAGGGATTGTTGCTACATGATCCATTCTTGGTGAATTAAGTGAGGGAATATCCAACACTTATAAATGGCTTTATCTTTTACAAGATGTCGCGCATGATTTTTCGGTTTTTTTACAATTTTAACCTTAAACGAAAATCCACCATCAACATTAAGTCCCCCTCGCCTAGCACATAATGGTTACATTATTGTGTGGTAGGCATGAGATGGTGACATGCATACATGAGAAAGACAAGGTAAAATGAGTTTACCGGAAGAGTGTCGGCCGACCGCTAGTTTTCCACGCCGTCACGCTTGTATGGAATCCCTGGTGGGGCCGGTTTCTTTCTTTGGGTATTTGAATCAGAAGAGGAAACCAAACAAAAGAGGAATCCTTGTTCTATTGGGATTCTTCTAATTTTTGTCTATAAAAGAAGCCAAACCCCTTTTCTTTTCTCACGAATTTTCTCTTTCTTCTTTTGTTCTCGTCCGCAACCTTGCTGCTGCCGTCGACTGCTGTTGTTGCCGCTGCCGGAATTGTTGCCGGAAACCGCCGCCGTCCGTTGCCGGAGTTGCTCCCGTCCGGCCGCTCAAGGTAGGTTTCGCTCTTTTTTTTTTTTTTTTTTTTTTTTTTTTTAACGGTCAAACCCTAGTTTTGTTAGGTAAATACCTTTTGTAAGACATATGCATGCTTAGCTTTCCCCACCATTTGACTTGAATCCCGTAGACACGATTCCCATGAATAAAGAAAATCGTATTGTGATGTATGCGGATGAATGCGGGCCCGCCGTATATGCCGGAACGTGGGTCTTATTCACATATGCTTGACTGAAATTTGAAACTTATACCGACTTGAAAGTTATACCGGAGAACTTGAAGTCAATACTGCATCGAAACTTGTCTAGGACTAAAATTCGTACTAGACTGAAATCGACTGAATTTTGTGCCGGATTTGAATGGTATTTGGACCGGCCATTGCATGCTCCGCTCGTGAGTTGTGTCTTGCCGTGTGTGACTACACTTCTCATGTGCTTTCATACAAGTTCTAACTCCTGTCTTTTATCTCATTGCGGTAGAAAGAAGAGAACTCCTATCAATATGTCTCCTGAAGATAATGTTGGTGCCAAGTCAGGAAGTGTTGACAGCTTCAAGGATATGCCGAACATCAATGATGAGTTGTTCACCTCGTCTTTTCCAAATATTAGGAAGCATCCTTCTCATAAGATAGTCTTGCTTTCCGATTCAGAAAATATGGATGCTGACCCATTTTCTTCTTCCGCACTTGTGATGAGATTTTGTCTCCAAAGGAACGAATATCCGCCTTCTCCTATTGACTTCAAGATTTGCCATGCTCCACTGGGTTCTTATGAGGGATGGATGAGACGCATGTTGAGTAACAAGGGCATTAAGGACAATTTGACCAAAGCACAAATCCTCGATGCGGTCATGGCATCTGCTACCCTCGAAATTAGGAAAGACACCGCGGGCTTGATCACCTTCATTTCTCGGTGGCGTATTTCCACTCACACTGACCATATCTAGATGGGGAGAGATGACTATTACTTTGGAGAGTGTAGCTGCATTAATGAACCCGCCTGTTCTTTGGAAGTCTTTCTTACGAACTCTCGATGCGGAACAAAGTAATTATGATGCTATACTTCAAAAGGCGGAGGGATTCGAGAGTCCTGGACAAGGAGGAGAGAAAGGATGCGAGATGCTTTTATACTTGGTGGGTTTCGGAGTGGTCTTCTCGCAGAGTTGGAAAACGAGCTCGGGCGTGATTGCGTTCCTGTCTTTATGGCTATCCAGGGATATATTTGATGATGGTTCGGGGAAGAAGACCATAAGAGGTGAGCTTGTTAAGATTGCCATAAAGGCAGCTGGCGCAGGTGAAGTTCTTCCTCTAGGTGCATTGTTCCTTGGATCGCCGTATTCTCATCCTGGACGCTTTAGCAATGGATATGCACGTTTCTAACGGTACAAGAAGGTGGAGTCGCACGTTCACTTCGCTTTTCTTCAGGCGCTCTTATGGGAACACTTCAGAAGTTATGCTCCTACTCCTACACCTTCACTCGTTAACTTGTACGGCGGCTCGAGAATACTCCGATGGAATAAGAAGCGTCCTAAAGCCGGTGCGAAACTTGTGGAGGTATTTGACAACATTTCTTCCGTAGATTTTCGTCCATGGGGGCCGATTCACTCTTCCATCGTTCAGCCAAAGACCTTTGCTGACGATCCCGGCATTGTGTTGCGCACCGATGTTAAGACCATGAGATCCGGGGGAAATTATTTACCTCGCACGAGATGCATTCGGGGTATGTCCCGTCTCTATTTAACGAAGAACTTGCTTTGTGACTCCGTACAATATTGACAGGGCTGCTCGTCAAATGGGATTTGATCGGTGGTGTTCCATTCATCCGTCCACCGGTAGTTTCAAAGGAATTTCTCTTGAATAGTCCGAATGCCGACGTGTTCTTAGAGCGGGTGAGCCTTCCTTCGGCCTATTGGGAGAAAACCCGGTGGTGACCGATAAGTACAAGGAATTTTGGAGGAGGCAACTGTTGGTTTTTCGGGGATTCTCGGAGAGTGTTGTGACAGATCCCCGTGGTGAACTATCTTCGACGTCTTGACGAAGCATTTCGGTTGAAGCCACTTCCAGCCAAACGGACCGTAGCCGAGAGTTGCGGTCCCCCAAGTAGGAGAGAGACTCAAGAGGCAAGCATGCGGTCGGTAATTCTCAATTCCTCCAATATGCAGGTATTTAAATTTCTTCCGTCGGTTCTTTCATTTCTCCAAAGTGTAAATTCTTAAAACGATCCTTGCTTGAAATCGGGAATATCGAAAGATAATGCTTTCACAAGGTTGGCACGCATCCAAAACGAGAAGGTTGGCGGTGTACCGGTCCTCATGCTAAGAAGTACGAAGCGGTACGGACCTTCATCATGCCGAGAAGTCACGGTATGGAACTTCATGCCGAGAAGTCGACGGTATGGAACTTCATCCGAGAAGTCGACGGCATGGAACTTCATGTTGAGAAGTCCGGAGAAACCGCTCCTTTTTCGACCCACGACATAGATGATGAAAGCTCGGTGGAACAAGGCGCTCCCCCTCGGTGATCTTGTTGACGGCTGTGATGGAAATTAGCACCCAGAGTGAAAGAGAGGCGACACTGTTGTAGTTGGGGCGGCTCCCTCGAAATTCGTCTGAACAAAGTTCCGGTCAATATGGCCATTGTGGTGACTCCTTCGAAAAGCCCCCGCACCCGACAAGGTTCCTGCGGTTGGTGAATTATCGGTGATGCGGCACGGGGCTTTGTTCGATCCTCCTTTTGATATCCCTTATCCGGGCCATGTGTTGGTTGGTGGATTCGGCGTGTCTTGGTCCGGTTCAAAGAGTTGTACACAACAATATGGGAGAAGCACGGTCATATTGCTACCACCACGAAACTCAAGAGTCGTCTTGCATTGGTCAACCGCGTCCAAGAAGCTTTATCTACTATCCAAGGGATGAGCGTCACGACTGGTCGAACAGTTTCTGAGGAGATGGTCGAAGACTGGAAGTGCCATCGAGACGTGTTTGCGCAATACGGTTTCAATGCTCCTTGGTTCTTCGAAGGGTTCTCCAAGATTCAGGAGTTTCAGAAATTACAGGACGAAGTCCCCTCTCGCTGGATCACGTTGCTCGCCAGGAAGAAGAGGTCGAAGCTGTCTGAGGAGTTGAAGCTGAAGCAGGCCGTGCTCCAAAGGATGAAGGTCGCTTTCGCCCAGAAGGACGAGTTGTTGCTGAAGGACTTCCCTTGATTTGTGCCAAATACTTGTCTCTTCTTTTTTAGATGTTTCTTCTTTTTGAGTGATAGTGAGGATTTTCTTTCGTAATTTGGCTTAGGTTTTGGATAGGTAATTGAATTGGCTTATTTTGAGATAGTTTGTGAACAACCTTTTGAAAGGGATTATGTTAAATGAAATTTGCATCTTGGTCATGAATGATTGCGCATGAAATTGCAAATGTTATGTAAAAGGGAGGTACGAATGGGAACAAACATGGCGTTTGATCACCGAGCCTCTTTTTCCACATGCGGGATGCTAAGTCCCCAAATGAATTCTAAACTATCTCTCTTGTAAAGTTGTTGAGTAAAACTTACTTGCCTTTTGAAGCCTCACCATATCGACCGGAGTAGCCTCTCTAAGAAAATCCTCCGCAAGCTATCTCTCGAACCGAGCTTCTCCGAACAATGCGCTTCAAAGCGTTGCATTCATCGGTGGGGTGATGAAGGAACCGATGGTAATGACAAGTACCTCGGATCCATTACTTGTTGATCAGTAGGTGGGCGCCGTACCGGGGGTAGCTTCAACTCTCCATTTCGCACCCACGTCTCCAGTAGCTCCAGGATCTTCTTCATTGGGAAGGGGAAATGTAAGTACCTTGAGTCTGGCTTTTCCTGCGTTAGTGGGCGTTGTAACGTCTCTCCGCGGCTTTGACGTGGAACGGGGATGAAGTTGGGAGATTTGTGAGTGTCATCATATCTGCGGATCGCTTGCCTAGGTAGAGGGATGTGGAAGGTGTCGTAATGTCACCGCTTGAGTGACCGGATTGAACGCTCCCATCCTCTCGTACTCACGCGTTCCTTGATTGATCTCTCTTTCCTCAAGCATTTCTTCACTCGGTTGAAAGGTGGATGCGGGTCGAACAGTCTTTAGGGCTTCGGCGAGGGTTTTGAGATATAAATCTTCTAACACGGTTCCATAGGCTGCAGGCTCCCCTTCTTTATCTCAAGACATTGTAGTGCTCCGGACAAGTCTCTTCTCCCGTGGAGTTGTCTCGGATTCTCATCGTCGACCGGACCCGCTTGTTCATCTTTCCCGAGTCCCCTGCGATTACGCGCTATTTTTGTTTCTCCCCGGTAAAGGTGTGATCCCCGGCTAAGGATTCACCGTTTCTTGCGGAGTGGATGCATCCTTCTTGTAATTGTCTGCTATGTCATTCAAAAGGCGAAATGTCTCGCCTCGCCTTCCGGGGTGATACCGGCTTGATTCGCCAAGACATCCTCCAACGTTCCAGCTATGCTTCCCATGATATCCGAACCACTGCGGACTCGGGTGAAGATACATCGTGACACGAAACCGAAGAATTGAGAATTCAATTTTTGTAACCGATAGATCAATCTCCCAATCGTGGTCGCCAATTGTTGATGGGTGAAAACTACTCCTGCTGAATTTGGTAATTTGGGGTGTGGATGAGGAATGAATCTAAACCTTCAACAAATGCACTCACGGTGAGTGCTTGTAGATTCGAGAGATCAATCAGGCAAGTCCGGCCTAAACCAAGAAATGGCCGTTTCCAGGACTTGTTTCGGTCACAAAGTGAAGGAGATGGGGTTGATCTTAGGGAGGGAAGCGAAGAAGGTGTTGAGATTGTGAAGGTGTTGGCTTGCTTATGACT
Organism: Papaver armeniacum; assembly: GCA_023531295.1. Lineage (NCBI taxonomy): Eukaryota > Viridiplantae > Streptophyta > Magnoliopsida > Ranunculales > Papaveraceae > Papaver > Papaver armeniacum. Next base: position 410,904 of record JAJJWW010008194.1, read on the forward strand.
TGTAACAGAAAGATGAGCAAGCTTACGGTTGATGCAAGAGGCTCGAGTGTTTGAATACGTTTTTGTATTAACACTTGGTTTTCGACCGAACTTGTGTTGTTAATCGTTTCTTGTTGTTCCTTGTTTGAAATAGGCGGAGAACCTATTTATACAAGTCATTGAGCCTCATTCACGTTTCTCGTGGGAAGTGGAGGTAATGGAATGATGGAGTGGTGGAGTTGTGTGTCGGTAGCATACGACCGGTCTTGCCCACTTCTCCAGTTCATCTCTAACCGTCCATGACTTCCTAACACGTTCTTGTGATGGCGCGTTGCACGCTGCACGCTGTAAACCGCCAGACCAATACCCCAGTAAGTATCCCCCAGTTTGTGACATGATTGATGTCTGGAATGTGGATCGTGGATCCACGGAAGGTAGCATGTAATGCTGAATTGAATAACTGCGTTATTCAGAAAGTCGATACTTGTGGAGTATCGTGTGTATTTTATGCAGGTACTGCATTACGGTGTGGTAAAGTGATGGGTAATGACTCCTCACTATCCAAATAACTCCCGACAGTGGTTGTATAACCAAGCTGGTGAAGTCGGACGGATGAGATGATGTTTGAGACACTCATCTGCGACCGTTGATGAAATTAGGGTTTTAAAAGAGGTGCGCAAGCATCACTCTTCAGCTTGGTCGAAACCAAGCATGGGAAGGATTTTGTAGAGGACCGACCATACATGCGTGTTGACGGCATGATGGTGTACACGTCCATGTCTCTCCGTCTCATGAAGATGCAATCTAGGCCACTCAATTTGACCGTCAAAGAGGAGTGGTTGAGATCGGTTTGCGGGGCAGAAATCCCTTGCCGCAAAGGAGTTGGAAACCGCATGACATCCCAAGTTTGGGCGTGCGTTCCAAGACGACCCATCTTGGTCGGTCTTGGTCGATCATACTACCGTGTAGGTGGTAGGTTGGTGTTCACACCTATACTTGATTATCCCATGAAAATGTGATCTAAGCCACTCAAATCATCCGGTGAAGTTGAGCGGTCGAGATCGATTTAGGATTTGGGAGTGTAACCGCACGAGTTTGGGCGTGCGTTTTGGGTTGGCCGGGCATGGTATGCCTTGGCCGACCGCAAGAGGAGGTAGATGGGCCCACGGTGGTCATTGGTATGACCGGCCTTGGTTAATCCAATCGCGTGACCCTCCATTCGTATAGGAGAAGATGGACGCGCGTGATGACTTGAAACCCTAATTTTGGCTTTCAAAGCCGCGCGACCATGCTCTTTTGGGCGGACGAATTTGTTGTAACCAACCATGGTTGGCTTTGACCGATTGGTCAAGTGTGTAGGCGGTCACACGGTGATCGTGTTGACATGCTCTGGGCCCTTCGAGTCTACACCGCACCCTTCTCTGCCGTACTTGCGAAGATGGATGGATGAGACTGTTTGCGGCACATGTAATATGCCGCAAACCCTAATTTAGGGTTTTCCGTCCATAATGCTTGGTATGGACGGTTTCTTGGCAAGCAAAGCCAATGGTCGACCATGCGGGGTCGGTGCGGTGTGTATTCCATACCGCTGAGGGTGATGGAATTGATGCGTGGTCATCCAATCATGCTTGTGGAGTTGGATGACTGCGATCGATCATATACGGCAAGCTAAGGCCGTGGGTATTCCATACCATGCTTGGGGTGATGGAATTGATCTGTGGTCATCCAATCATGCTTGTGGAGTTGGATGACTGCGATCAGATCATATCCGGAGACCCGATCAGGATCAAGTCCGGATGCTCAATCGGGCTAATATAACACACCGAGAGGGGCTCAATCGGGATAATATAACACACCGAGAGGGGCTCGGGCTAATATAACACACCGAGCATCGCCACCATACGGGTATTTCGTACATGGTTTCATTATAGTGCTTGGAGGTTCGTGTTACTCTATATATGAGTAACACTCGGTCTCATGCCACACCGATAATGATTCATTATAGTGCTTGGAGGTTCATGTTACTCTATAAGAGTAACACTCTTTATGTCATGCCACACCGATAATGAGTACAGAAATACAAGGTCGATATGAAATTCACAAGAAGGGATTGTTGCTACATGATCCATTCTTGGTGAATTAAGTGAGGGAATATCCAACACTTATAAATGGCTTTATCTTTTACAAGATGTCAGCGCATGATTTTTCAGGTTTTTTTACAATTTTAACCTTAAACGAAAATCCACCATCAACAGGTAGATCCGAATGTTCAGGTTCTAGAGTCTGGAAAAACTCAAATAAAAACTTAGAAGCACATAATAATAACCTAAATAATTGCGGATCCTTAAAGTTAATCAAATTTGACTTACACAGCTAACCACAATGAGAGTGGTGGTCTTCCTTAAACAAATGTGTCGACCCTAATCTCCTAAAGTAATTAGGTTTAGTCTCAGAACTTAATAACAGACACATTTGAAACTCATACGTTCCCACATTTGGAAGAAAAGTATTTGGTGGGGAAAAAAAATCAATCTCGGTATCATAGCCTGGGTCAACCACATCAACCAGAGGATGGGTTTCTAACAACTAAACTTCTTTATGGACATTACTAGGCTCAGGAAAACGTGTATGAAGATAATCATGTAAAATGGTTGAGGCACATATGTCAAGTCCCAAGTGAGGGACCTTTCTAAGAGTTAAAGCATATGGAGAATGATAATCACCCCCAAACTTAGAGTTTTCAGTGTCTCTAGGAAGACTAGTCACAACTTTCTTAATTTCTAGGTCATCAGATTCCTGAAAATGTTCAATTGATTCTTCAAAGTCGGGTTCATCCTCACTCATCTATACGAGTTCATTTTATTTTTCTAAGTCTAATGTTTCTAAATCGCTAGACTCTAAAACAATATTCTCAGAATAAACTCGTTCCTCAAAACTATTATCGGCTTCGTAAAAAGGAAATACTACATCGTCTAAAATGGGGGTATTTCTAGTCAAATCCTCATCCTTTTGAATAGGTGAATAATTATTAAAATTATTTGGATTTAAACCAGAAATAGTACTATCATTATAAAGCTCAATTGCAGTAACAAATTCCTGATCACTATGCCTAAAAACTTCAGATTCTTCATCCACATTATCCACATCATGATCATCATTATAATAACATGAAAATGATCGAACCTCATCTAAACAAGTATTGTTACCAATCATAACCTCGTCATCTTGATTATAAAAATTATCCTCATTTTCGCGGGTGATATTGGAAAGAATATATTGGCAATCAAGAGTAATTCGAGCAATTCTTTCTTCCGTCTCTAATTCAAACCTACGTGTTGACTCAGAAAACTCACGTGTTGACTCATTTAACTCACATGTTGACTCAGCTAACTTTCTGAGGTTATCTTCTAAAGAAGTTTCACTCATTGTTACAGTTCTTTCGTCCATAACTAAGTCATTTGTGTCCTCTAACTTATGTGTCGACTCAAGTAACTTACGCGTTGACTCAAGTATCTTACGTGCCTCATCTAGTGGGGAGGAATTACAAGAATGTTGCTCGTATGACCAATAGGCATGTGGATAGTAATTGGGATCGCCATGGTATGGACCATAACCTTCAAAAGTTTGGCGTTCCCAACCACTATTCACATTATGGTCATAAAAAGAGTGATGTCCATATTGTTCAGTCGGATATTCGTTGTATTGGATATTGTAATACCAGTTCGACATTCTTAACACAAAATAAACCCACTAATAGGGGATTCGTGGGTGGACAGAGTCTTACCTCCCGTACCAGATGGGCGATGAACCGTTGAAGTCGACTCAGGCCACCGACTCCTATGTCAGTGTATGAACCTGAGGGGCCGAGACAGTATCGTAATTGTCGTCCTTCCCTGCAGCAGTTTTATTTAAATTAACCCTTCCTTAGCGTTTTAAAAAAAAATGTCCGAAAGTCCCAAAAATAAAGTCCAAAAAAAAGTCAAAAAATAAAAAGAAAAATTACAAAAATAAAATCATATTTACAGTCTCTAAATATAAAATAATTATATACAAATTCTTCTTCTTCACTCCATTTGGAAAAAATGTTTAAGGATCCCTAGTGGAGGAAAGTACTTTCTCTCTAAAAACAAATCGAAAAAAACAAGAAATACCAAAACGCGTAAAAAAGAACAAAAATAATAAAAATAAAATATAAAACCTAAAAACAAATCTAAAAACAAGTCCGCGTCGGCGGCGCCAAAAATTGATCGTATTTTAGATAGTGGTAAGAAGGTTGTTGTTCACTCACACTTGATGAGATTGATTTCAGGTTTAATAAATGAAAATAAATAAAAATAAGAAAATATATACACAAAATAGTAGCATGATGGATAGATACTGGGACTCGGGATTTCACTGTTTTCATATACATGGGGTTCAAAATTTAATTCTAGGCAATAATGGCTCAAACAATAGAAGTTGTAACTCTAATCCTTTGCCAATAATAGAATTCATAAAACATTAGTTGTAAGTTGTAAGAATGACGCATCAAAAGTAATTAAAACTAAGCATGCGACATCAGAAAAAATAACAAATAATTAATAGAATTCATAAAACAATTAAATTCTATGCAAATAGTTATAAAAGAATTAATTTTAATTACCACATGGATGAAAAACAGCTTCCTCCGTCGTCCCAGTGATGGGTTTAGCTTATCATGATACAAACACACTCAAAAACATAATTCATTTCTCAAAAAGGTGTTTTTATTGAAGAATTATAATGGAATAGAGATTTGTAACGCTTTATGGCCGTTACAGAATCCACTGTCACAATTGAGCGACTATTACAATGAAAAGATGACAGTCTTATACAAACAGTGATCTATTCTTCGTCTTCTTCTTCACCTGAAAGTGCAGGAACTCCGACCACAACTCACTGCAGCCTTTTGTACTCGCTACTTTCTACCCCAAACTCTCCATGTCCCTCGACTATGATCCCAGACACCTATATATATCCATTTGGACAGAGAATAAATCCTCATAATTCCAAATAATCTTGGCAATCAATCAAGAATAATCTCTTTTACTTCCATTCAAGATACGGGATTTTCTTCCCTATTTCAACTCTTTCACACGCCTGAATTCTCCAAACACGCTGATTAAAGGTCTCTGGTGGAGTGAAACTCCTTTCAGCCACACGCTAACTTCTCTAAGCCACACAGGAATCACCGGAAATCATATCATACCACCCGAGTATTCCTCTGTTTTCATCAATCCGTGACTCAGTTCATTTTTCTTCGAAACCATGCCATTGCCAAGCATGTTTTTCTCAAACGGGTTGATATGAGTCCAATCCTGTGTCCAAACCCGACCAAAATCTTCCCAAAATCAAAACAGAAAATTACGGAATATTCCAACAACCGGTCTTGTCGAAACTTAATCCAAATATTGTTTTCAGCCAGTTTTAATCCAAACTATTGACAGTACCAACCCTGTTTAGCTCTCACAAACCCAGCGCATCAAATTCAGCCCTTTAGTCTCACTGAACCAAGCTTAAATCGCAAACCCTAATTATGTTCTTCCGCTGCAAAGCTTTCCCGCCAAAACCGTAGTTTGAATTGGAGAAGATGGGTGCCCCTTAACCTCGGCTGGGTTCTCCTTATAAGCTGTCCTGGGGTGCCCTCAGTAATTATGTGGGTGCCTTAGTAATTTTCTCCAGGGTTCAAATATCACTTTTCAAGCCAATTTCTCAAAAGCTTATTTCTCCGAAAACTTGACTACAAAGACACAAAAAGCCAAAATAACTGCAAAATCGTGTACCAACAATACAGAAAATTGAAGACAACTTAGAAACAAAAATGTGTTTATCAATCACGATGCTCCATGGAGTTTTGTTCAAGGGTTTCTTATGAAAGGTAGTCCTTTCATGTTTCTGATAACCTTTCGTTTGGTTTCCAAATTAAAATTAACCTAACTAAACGGATCATAAACTTAATTGGGCCAAACCAATTAACTCCATTAGGTACTAGATGTCACATGCCTATTAAATCACTTAAAATTTTCATGGGACATGACCGACAATATTATGTGGTTCATTGAATCAACTTCACCCATAAATACTCAGCCTTGCATACTTGCATCAAAATATGCATCTTCCTTCACTCTTAAGGCTTTATGCAACAGAAGTCTTCATCTTCTTTCTCTCTAACTCTTTATGCCCCATAAGCATAAGAGGTTTGATATGCATTACTTAAACAAACTCAAATCAGAAACTTAATGAACACAAATATATACTGCAACAAAACCATTTTATTGAACTAAAGGAAGATTACAAAACTTGGCCATCACATGGACCAAAACAAGCCATCATTCTCTCAATGATGTCTTATTCTCACAAACATAAGACTACATCTCTACCAACTCTCTCCTACTGATTTTTAATGCCTCTTACACTATTTATACAATAGTTACATAGCCAAAAACCATGCACAACACTTGCATACGCATGGAACAACCATGTGTCCCATAGGGTAGTTTCCATAACCGCCTACATTGCTTTTCAACTGCTAACTTTTGTGTTGTCTATCCAATTGATGTTGCACTTGTCCCAAACGGTTATGGACACTATACTAAGGTTATAAACTTATTTCATAACCTTTCCAACTTGTCTCGCACCTTTGGCACGCTTGTGAATCCAATAACCAACTTGTAACCGCCACCTGAGCCATATTGCACCAATGTTGCGCATTTCTGAACTTGACCTTCGTATTGCACAACTGTTGCGCTTTACTGAACTTGGCCTTCATATTGCACAACTGCTGCGCTACAATCACCTCGGCCACTTTCTTAGCTCATTCTGGTTACTCATGCGTCATATGCTTCACTTAGCCAATTTGCTCGACAATAGCAATGCCACTCTCACATTACTAGCTTGTTTGCATTACGTACTCAATCTTTGGCCAGCCTTGAACTAATGCATAGACCAACTCTTGGCCTATTATACCTTCTTGCATCATCCTTGAGTTTGGGAAACTCAAGTCCATGGATATGCCTTAATGCCAACATCGTATATATGTTGCATCTTGTCACTTAGGCTTTGCCTTGCCTTTCTCTCAATGAAGCTTCATTGTGTCGGACAATAAGCTTCATTTTTTAGCCAATGTATTTTATAGTGTAGTGCCACCTTTTCACGTCCCTGGCGCCCCTGCAGGGTCTTGTTATCTTAGCACTTGACATTCTATGCATTAACGCGTAACATTTGCGCATCACTGACTTGGCCGGCAATGGTGTAACGCGCGATCATTATGCATCACTTGCCTCGCTGTTTATAGACCTCCCCCACCTAATCTTTTCAACATCCCAGTTGAACACAACTAAGTATACTCGCTATACTGGTCTCTATCTTTGTTGCATGCACTTTCATAACCCTTTTTGAATTTAGCAATCTTTGCTAGTTTTTGCAAAACACACTTAGCCAATTTCTATGCTTTAGCATCAACATCACTTAGCTTTACTACCTTTCCATTGATCCTACTGATCTTGAGCTTTGTTGTTGCATTGCTCCTACGTTCCAACTCCGAATAAAGTCGTATACCAATACTCAAATGCAAACTGAAATTCTTTTAGACAATTCCATGAATTGTGCTTGAAGTTCGCATGAATTGTTTGTGCCTAAGTGTACAAAAGCAATTATTCTTCCCAATCGATAATTATGATCATTGACATAGTCTTATGCCTTCACTTTCCGACTTTAGTCGCACCATAACATAACGGGACTTATACAAAACTTGGCCTCATTCTTCAATCATATGCGCCCACGCCAAATCATTCCATGCCTTAAGGTATGAACTCTATGATTCCATGCCACTCTTGGTATGCGCCACATTCTATAGCCTTTGCTGCACTTTGCAAACATCGGCCCTTTTATTAGATTTGGCCTCCAAATCATATTGAAAACTTCACCTTCTTGGACTTGCATCATTTTTATGCCAAAGAACCGGCATCTTGTTGTTCTTTCCTTGCATTGTTGCAACACCTTGATTGAAATGCATGACTTTGGTATAGTCATGACTTAGGACTACCCGGGACATCCCGCCGTCACTTTGGACAAGGTATTTGTTAGATCACTGCTCGGTCGAACTAGCAAGCGTTGCTATCTCAAGCTTGTTGTCAAGTTTAGTTGTCAAAACTATAAGTCTTGATTTCTAGTCTACTTATAGCTATGTCTCGGATTAGGATATAATGTGTAGTTGATCTTTAGACTTCACGGCGTTCATCGATTGAAGACGAAGATCTACTAAGGGAAGCTTGGAGGAACTTCATCAACAAAAGGTATGTTGAGACTTGAACTCATCTATCACTCAGAAATCTATTCTATCTCGTATTGAGACTAAATCGCATATCTATATAGACTTCACATTATACACATTTGATATTTCGAGCTAAGTTTAACTCGTTTATATCTTTCTCGAAATATGTGTTTGAAAGCTTTTTTCTTTAACTACATTCATCATTATTCTTGAAGAAAGTCAAAAGATGATCATGTGAAAATCGCCTGGTAACATCTTACATGATTTGTGTGAGACAGTCATTTGATGTAGACTCGGAATATTTCGTATTGATCATTCGATCACTTGAAAATTTCTTATAAGCTAATCGTTTGTGTGAGACAGCTATTTTCGTCTTCTAAGAATGTTTCAATGATTGAAATGGGAGTTTAGAACAATTAACCATTGTCTGAATATAGCATAGTATGCATACACGTATGCAAACTGTTGTAAGAATGATTCAGGTCCGGGAACCAAGTATGCATATCCGTATGCGATTTTAACTATTAAAGTCCGGGAGCTAAGTTTGTGTACCCATTTTCAAACTAATTCACCTGAGTTCGGTCCAGAACGACAGTATGCGCACCCGTTTGGGAACTGTCGGAAAAGGCGAAAGTCCGGAACTTAAGTTTGCGTACCTGTTTGCAAACTTATGTGGTTAAGTTCTAAAATCGGTTAAGTATGATTTCATACTTATGAACAAATACATTTATATTTAAGGGATGCAATCTTTGCGAACCGTGGCTAAATGTTCATGAACTGATTCTTTTGAATAGATCCGATTTTGCTTCAATTGTGTCTTGTATACTTCTATGAGAATATAAACAATTGAAAAACTCTATGAGTAATACAATTATATTCATTTTAGTATCATTTGATCTAGAAGTATTAGATGAACATAATTAACACAAAAGTGTCATATGGCTAACTTCATTTAACTGTTATTGAGCCAACTCAATATACACGTTTAGGTACGGTTACCCATATCTAAATGAAAGTATATTTTATTTGTGTGTAACAAGCTAAGACCATATAACGGTGCAAAGATATTAGCTTGAATCTTAAATCAGGTTTCATCCAACGGTGAATATTGAAAATACGGGGGTCTAACAACCACACCCAACAATTCGTTTGGCAATCTGAGAGGACTTACTCCAATATACTTTCTAGAGAATCAACTGGACAGTCAGACTCAATCTAGAGTAAAGTGTATCAAAGAGTTTAATATCTCTAACTCTTAATTCAATCCGCAATCACCAAATAAAATCTGTGAGCCCGATTGAATATAAGAGGAGTAACTTGAACGGTACCAAAGACCAATGCTCAAGTGTCAATCAATTTAAATCAACAACCAAAGGTTGGATATTCTAATTGATTGATCTTAATGCACAACCTGTGATATTTTAATTATATAACAAAATATAATGCGGAAAAGAAATAACACAGACACCATAGTTTTGTTAACGAGGAAACCGCAAATGCAGAAAAACCCCGGGACCTAGTCCAAATTGAACACCACACTGTATTAAGCCGCTACATACTCTAGCCTACTGCCAATTAACATCGAACTGGACTGTAGTTGAACCCTTATCAGTCTCACACTGATTTAAGGTACAGTTGCGTTCCTTACGTCTCTGATCCCAACAGGATACTATGCACTTGATTCCCTTAGTTAATCTCACCCACAACCAAGAGTTGATACGACCCAAAGTCGAAGACTTGATAAACAAATCTGTCTCCAAGAAAAGTCTATAGATTGAATAAACTGTCTCCCACGAAATACCCAAGAGTTTTTGTTCCGTCTTTTTGATAAATCAAGGTGAACAGGAACCAATTGATAATCCGGACTTATATTCCCGAAGAACAGCCTAGTATTATCAATCACCTTATAATAATCTTAATTGACTAGCGAAACAAGATATAATGGAATCACAAACGATGAGACGAAGATGTTTGTGATTACTTTTATCTTGCATATCGGAGAAATTAATCTCGAGTCAATTATTTCAATTGTACTCAATACGATAGAATCGGGCAAGATCAGAACACACAACCACAAAGAAAATAGTTGGGTCTGGCTTCACAATCCCAATGAAGTCTTTAAAGTCGTTAACCTACAGGGTCTCGATAGAAACCTAAGGTTAAAGGAGAATCAACTCTAGTTATGCAACTAGTAATACACAGGAGGTGTGGGGATTAGTTTTCCCAGTTGCTAGAGTTCTCCTTTATATAGTTTTCAAATCAGGGTTTGCAATCCAAGTTACCTTGGTAACAAAGCATTCAATATTCACCGTTAGATTAAAAACCTGATTCAACCAAGCTTATATCTTTCAACCGTTAGATCGAACTTAGCTTGTTACACACAAATGAAATGTACCCTCATTTGGGTTTATGTAACCGTACCCAAACATGTACACCATGTTGGTTCACAAATAGTTAACCGAGGTTAGCCATATGATTACTCTCATATCAACCTTATTCATCTTAACCATAACTAGTTCAAATTACTCAACTGAAACCAGTTAAAGAGTTGTTCAATTGCTATATTCTCAAAGAATTATACAAGAACACAATTGAAGCAAAATCGGTTTGATTCACTCGAATCAATCATGAACATTATAGCCACGGTTTGCAAAGATTGCATTCCTTATTATATAAATGTTAATGTTCATGTTCATAACCGATTTTAGAACTTTAACCTTCAAGTATGCAAACGTGTACGCATACTTGAAATAACCGGACTAAGATTGGGTTCCGCCAGTACGCAAACGGGTACGCGAACTTTAAATCCCAGTAGAAATTATCGGACATGAACCTGTACGCTAGTACGCATACTTAGGTTCGGTTTCTCAAACCAACGAATGCACGCAAACGGGTGCGCATACTATGGTTCTCGGTCATGGATTACATATGTGCAAGAGTGCACAACATGACATATCCAATAATGGTTAAGTATTCTAAACTCTTATTTCAATCATTGAAACTTTCTTAGAGGATGACAATAGCCGTTTTCACACACTATTAGCATCAAAGCAATTTTTAGGTTATTGAAATAATCATAACGAAACATTCCAAGACTACACCAAATGATTGTATCACACAAACCATGTAAGATGTTACTCGGCAATTTTCACATGATATAAGATGAACTTGGTCGAAACGAAAGCTTGCCAACACATATTTTGAGAAATATGTAAGTGAGATAAACTCAGCTCGAAATCTCAAATGTCTATATAGAAAACTATATCGTAATACGACTTATGTCTCAATATAGGAGATATAGTAGAAATAAACTTTCCAATTGATAGATGAGTTTAAGTTTGTACATACCTTTTGTCGATGAAGTTCCACAAGCCCCCCTTAGTAGTTCTTCGTCTTCAAATGATGAACGTCGTGAGGTCTAAGCTCAACTACACAATCTATGTCCTAGTCCGAGACATCCAAAAATAGGCTAGAAATCAAGACTTATAGTTTTGATCACTAACATTGACAAACATGCTTGAGATAGCAACGGATGCGAGTTTGACCGAGCAGTGGTCTAACAATCTCCCCCTTTGTCAATTTTAGTGACAAAACTATCAATTCATATGGATTACAAAATAATTAAAAATTATAGCTTCTCATCCAAATGCTTGATCTCCTTGGCATCTTCAACACGACTCGAAAACTTCGTCTCTTCCAAGTACTCCATGATTCTAAATGTGTTCAACTCAGCATCATAGTTGTTGAAGATCCGTAGCGATAAAAATGAGAAAACAAATGCTCTCGATCATTGACATACAGTGTCATAGTATTATTACACAACATCAAAGTTAAATTGTATCACAACTTTGACAACAATACTATGGTGATATGTATCACTCCCCCTTAGTCAATACTTCATCTCAACATGAAAACCACTCCCCCTTACATAATGATTCGTAAACCATATGTATTTGTTGTATGAAACTACACATTAATTCTCCCCCTTTTTATCAATATAAATTGGCAAAGGTACGAAAACTAGTGGGATCCTCATGAAATTTTCATAGAGATACATCATGACCAAAAGAGAATAACATACCAACTTATTTTAGATGCAATCATAAAGCCGAAGCTAAATGCATTCATCAAGGAGTTTATAAAGATACAAGATAACCCTTATAATATTCCACAGCCACACTCCCCACAAAGATTTGGCAACTAAGCACAAGTTCAATTAAGAACTCTCCCCCACAAAATGTCATTCCCGAAAGAACAACAAAGGCGACCTTGAAAAGAAGGATTTCTTTGGATATAACCAAATCACATGAAAACATGAATTTGAAATCCAAAAATCTTAATTGAATCAACCACAAATGATCAACTCAATTGGTCATGCTCGACATTAGAGAACTTACGGAGCAACACAGTATGTGCACAAAAATGTGGATCGGAGATCGACCAATACTGCGGAATATACAAGGATTCATTCTATTTTTCATCACTATTTGCACAATGACATATAATAGACATAATCCTTTGAAACAAAAGTTCATCCTTTCTTCCATCAAAATTTGCATAATGACATAAAGGGCATTAACTTTTGTTAGTCAAAAATTCATTCTATCTTTATCAATACTTTCATACCAACATAATAGAGATAACTTTTGAACAAGTATGGGACAGTCCACGGGTTCACGGACGTAAACAACATATCCCATAACAATTTGCAATTTATAAAATCATAAAGATTAAAATTGCAAAAATCATCTTCAAAAAAACTTAGAATTTAAAAAATAAATTTAAAAATGTGAAGATGGCGTTGGACATAGCTATGTGTACTCACAATAGCATCTATTCCAAACCCTAGTTATTCTTCTATAAACACAAGAAATAAATTCTCATAAGAAGATTTACTAAACATAATAAAACAACTCAGATGAGATCAGCAACCATGGAACGGACAATGGCGAGTTCATCAGTTGCTTTCTTTAGCTTCTCCTTCAAAAACACTAGGTTCTTTTATGCAATCTCAAGATGTTCACGCACGACCTCAAAATCTTGAAGAAGATTTCCAACCAATTGAAGAGACATCTGGATTGGAAGATCTTTTTCATGATCAATTTCTTTAAAGCAAATAACAGGGATGGGATCATCATCAAGTTCAAAGGTTATATCATCAAAGTTGTCTTCCTTTTTGCTTCCTTCCATCGTGCACTTGCTCAATCAAACCCAGAAGAACTCTTGGCGTTACCGTACCAGTATATATATCAAGAACTTGATACATATTTAAAGAATAATTTCCACAAGAGAAACCAAGGGTTTCTTGTATACGTTTGGTAACGGACCGGGTGCACAAATTAATGGTTACGACCCAAGGCGAGGTCGGTTAACCGATGGAGCAAACAAGTTTTGAGTTAATGACAGGAATCTTTGATACAAAGTGACTCGACTGTCATTCTAGGAAGAAAAACTAGTGTATATTAAGAAGGCATTAGGTAAACAATTTAAAACAAAACTGTTCGGAGCAAAGTACAAGAAAAAAGATCAATGTCATCACAATACAACACAGACCATTTTTCAAGAAGAAGGTATATTCTTTGAGGGTTATGTGTATCTTCTCATTGGTCCATAGAGAGGATACACATAAGAGAATAGTCAAGTTGTATTTTGATGAACATGAAGTTCATCAGTGGTATTGACACACTCCTTTTTACTCTCCTGACCTATAACTGAATTATCAGGAGAAGGACAAGGGTTACCTGGATCAGCTGCTTTCCTCGACTTCTTGATCTTGAGCTTGAGACTGTTCATACTAGTCTTGAGTTCCGAAACACGATTATTGATGTGAATTTAATCAGGAACACTTTTTTAGAAGCAAGATCATTGTTTAGGGAAGGAGAGAGTTTTGAAGAATTTTTCTTTCTTCGATATCTTTTTCTCCTTACTGGTCTTTCAGGATTATCAGTCATCCATATAACATCGTTCCTTTTACCATAGTAAGTGGACAAAATGTTATGTTTACAATCAGGAAATGGCCCATTGGAGCACTTTTCTTGATTGTGGAATGAATTTCTGACTGAACACTAAGGAATAGGTTTGATTACTTCTTTAGACATCCACATGAGTATGTTGTGAAGTTTTTCATTCCGTAGACGAAGATGACATCTACTTTCAATGTGACCTTTCTTTCCACAATAGAAGCAGCTGACAGAGGGGTTTTGATCCATTTTCAACTGAGTCGTCCTTGTAGGCTGACGTACATTATTTACAGATACATCTGCATCTGTAGATTGAAGAAGGTCTCTTTCTTTAACAAAATTCACCTTGCCAGTACTTGGATCCTCTATACCTCTATAGCCCAGACCATGTGTATCATGATGTTCTTTACATGCTCCAAGCATAGATGATAGTTTTGTAGAGCTAGAATTGAATTTTTTTCAAATTCTCTTCTAAAGTTTTGACCTTTTCAAGAGCAGTACTAAGATCAGTCTCCAATTATTTTTCTCGGGTGAGAAAGGCTTTTTCTCTGTCATTAAAATAATGTTGTTGAGAGACATATCTTGCTTTGGTTTCTTCAAGACTTTCTTTCAACACAAGATATTTCGACGAAGGTCATCACATTCAGAATTCTTTGAACATATATCTTCGTTACGATCTTTAAGAGTAGCTTGTAACAAGCTATACCCAGAATTATACCCCTTAAAGAGTTTTCTCAGTTTTCTGTTTTCAATGCAGAGAGGAGTCAAAAATTGGTCAAGCGGGGATGTTGACTTATTTTTCTTTAGAAGATGATCAAAGAGGATGATGTACTATGAGACTTCTTCTTTGACATTTTATCCTTCTTCTGAATCACTTTCATCAGAAAGTTCATCTAACTGTTCATCAAGACGAGCTTCCCAGTTAAGTGAGGATTTAGAAGAAGACGTCAAAGTAGAATTCTCAGTGGAATCAGGACACTTGACCACATTGGAATGTCCGCAAGCTGGTGGGGCGTGATCAGAGATGTTCTTGTCCATATCAGATTGCTACAAATAGATACTTATAAGGTCTTTAATGTGTTTCCTACTCTGATACCAATTGAAAATGCGGGGGTCTAACAACCACACCCAACAATTCGTTTGGCAACTGGAGAGGACTTACTCAAATATACTTTCTAGAAAATTAACGGACAGATCGGACTCAATCTAGAGTAAAGTATATCAAAGAGTTTAATATCTCTAACTCTTAATTCAATCCATAATCAACAAATAAAATCTGGCGAGCCCGATTGAATATAAGTGGAGTAACTTGAACGGTTCCAAAGACCAATGTTCAAGTGTCAATCAATTTAAATCAACAACCAAAGGTTGGATATTCTAATTGATTGATCTTAACGCATAACCTTTGATATTTCAATTATATAACAAAATATAATGCGGAAAAGAAATAACACATACACCAGAAGTTTTGTTAACGAGGAAACCGCAAATGCAGAAAACCCCGGGACCTAGTCCGGATTGAATACCACATTGTATTAAGCCGCTACGAGACTCTAGCCTACTACCAATTAACTTTGGACCGGGTCCGTAGTTGAACCCTAATAAATCTCACACCGATTCAAGGTATAGTTGCGTTCCTTACATCTCTGATCGCAGCAGGATACTACGCACTTGATTCGCTTAGTTGATCTCACCCACAACCAAGAGTTGCTACGACCCAAAGTCGAAGACTTGATAAACAAATCTGTTTCACACAGAAAAGTCTATAGATTGAATAAATCTGTCTCCCACAGAAATACCCAAGAGTTTTTATTTCGTCTTTTGATAAATCAAGGAGAACAGGAACCAATTGATAATCCAGACCTATATTCCCGAAGAACAACCTAGTATTGTCAATCACCTCACAATAATCTTAATCGACTAGCGAAACAAGATATTGTGGAATCACAAATGATGAGACGAAGATGTTTGTGATTACTTTTATCTTGCCTATCGGAGAAATTAATCTCGAGTCAATTATTTCAATTATACTCAATACGATAGAATCGGGAAAGATCAGAACACGCAACTGCAAAGAAAATAGTTGGGTCTGGCTTCACAATCCCAATGAAGTCTTTCAAGTCGTTAACGTACAGGGTCTCGATAGAAACCTAAGGTTAAAGGAGAATCGACTCTAGTTATGCAACTAGTAACACACAAGAGGTGTGGGGATTAGTTTTCCCAGTTGCTAGAGTTCTCCTTTATATAGTTTTCAAATCAGGGTTTGCAATCCAATTTACCTTGGTAAAAAAGAATTCAATATTCACCATTAGATGAAAAACCTGATTCAACAAAGCTAATATCTTTCAACCGTTAGATCGAACTTAGCTTGTTACACACAAATGAAATATACCCCCATTTGGGTTTATGTAACCGTACCCAAACGTGTACACCATGTTGGTTCACAAATAGTTAACCGAGGTTAGCCATATGATTACTCTCATATCAACCTTATTCATCTTAACCATAACTAATTCAAATGACTCAAATGAAACTAGTTAAAGAGTTGTTCAATTGCTATATTCTCATAGAATTATATAAGAACACAATTGAAGCAAACTCAGTTTGATTCACTCGAATCAATCATGAACATTATAGCCACGGTTTGCAAAGATTGCATTCCTTATTATATAAATGTTTATGTTCATGTTCATAACCGATTTTAGAACTTTAACCTTCAAGTATGCAAACGGGTACGCATACTTGAAATACCCGGACTAAGATTGGGTTTCGCCAGTACGCAAACGGGTACGCGAACTTTAAATCCCAACAGTAATTATCGGACATGAACCTGCACGCCAGTTCGCAAACGGGTATGCATACTTAGATTCTCGGATTTATCAAACCAATAGGTACGCAAACGGATGTGCATACTATGGTTCCCGGTCATGGATTACATATGTGCAAGAGTGCACAACATGACATATCCAATAATGGTTAAGTGTTCAAAACTCTTATTTCAATCATTGAAACTTTCTTAGAGGATGACAATAGCCGTTTCACACACTATTAGCATCAAAGCAATTTTCAAGTTATTGAAATAATCATAACGAAACATTCCAAGACTACACCAAATGATTGTATCACACAAACCATGTAAGATGTTACTCGGAAATTTTCACATGATATAAGATGAACTTGGTCGAAGCGAAAGCTTGCCAACACATATTTCGAGAAATATGAAAGCGAGATAAACTCAGCTCGAAATCTCAAATGTGTATATAGAAAACTATATCGTAAGACGACTTATGTATCAATATAGGAGATAGAGTAGAAATAGACTTTCCAAGTGATAGATGAGTTTAAGTCTCCACATACCTTTTGTCGATGAAGTTCCACAAGCTCCCCTTAGTAGTTCTTCATCTTCAATTGATGAACCGTGAAGTCTAAGCTTAACTACACAATATATGTCCTAGTCCGAGACATTTATAAATAGGCTAGAAATCAAGACTTATAGTTTTGATCACTAACATTGAAAAACATGCTTGACATAACAACGAATGCGAGTTCGACCGAGCAGTGATCTAACATTTTTTTACAAAGTTATCAAACCCTGATTTGAATACTATATAAGGGAGAACTCTAGCAACTGGGAAACTTAATCCCCACACCTCCTGTGTGATACTAGTTGTGACTAGAGTCGATTCTCCTTTAACCTAGGGTTTTCCTAAAACCATATTAGGTAAACGACTTGAAGACTTCATTGGGATTCTAAAGCCATACCCAACTATTTTCTCTGTAGTTGCGTGTTCTGATCTTACTTGTTCTATCGTATTGAGTATTATATTCTCTAAGATTTGCTCAAGATTTATCTCTGATAGGTGAGATAAAAAGTAATCACAAAGCTCTTCGTCTCATTCTTTGTGATTCCACAATAACTTGTTCTACTACCATATAGTTAAGTTATTATGAGGTGATTGATATTTCGAGGATGTTCTTCGTGAATATAAGACCGGATTATCAATTGGTTCCTGTTCACCTTGATTTATCATACGACGGAACAAAAAATTCGTAGGTATTTTTGTGGGTGACAGAATAGACTTTTCCGTGGGAGACAGATTGTTTACCAAGTCTTTGACTTTAGGTCGTAGCAACTCTTAGTTGTGGGTGAGATCAGCTAAGGGAATCAAGTGCGTAGAGTCCTGCTGGGATTCAGAGACGTAAGGAACGCACTGTACCTTCATCAGTGTGAGATTGGTTAGGGCTCAACTACATTCCAGTCCGAAGTTAACTTGTAGTAGGCTAGAGTCTGTAGCGGCTTAATACAGTGTGGTGTTCAAATATGGACTAGGTCCCGGGGTTTTTCTGCATTTGCGGTTTCCTCGTTAACAAAACTTCTTGTGTCTGTATTATTTATTTTCCGCATTATATTTGTTTATATAATTGAAATATCAAAGGTTGTCTGTAGTTCAATCAATTGGTAAATCCAACCTTTGGTTGTTGATTGAAATTGATTGACACTTGAACATTGGTATTTGGTACCGTTCAAGTTGTTTCTCATAATAATCAGGCTCGCGGATTCTATCTGTTTGATTTGCTCATTACATTGAGAAACATAGATATAACTCTTGGATATATTTTCCTTGATTGAGTCTGATTGTCTAGTTGATTCTTTTGGAATTATATTGAAGTTAGTCATACAAATTGGCTAACGAAATATTGGGTGTAGTTGTTCTACCCCCGCTTTTTCAGTATCCTCTTCACGCGCCTTTGAAACCAGCAAAGCCTCACTTTCTCTTTCAAACTGCCATGCTTTAATGTGGCGAGAAAAAAAAATCTTGTTCTTCCTAACTATGAGTTACTCTTAACTCATATACTTGATGGACTTACATCTTCATTCTTGCTGCGTTACTCCATGTTATCGCTGCCAAATGCCGTCGCACTTCCACATAACTCTCAACAACAAACTCGAATATGCCACCAACTCTATTTGTTTCTTTCACTTTCAGCGTCCTCTATAACGTATTTTAGCTTAATATGTTATGTAGCATCTTCCACGCGAACTAGCATTACTTCGAAAGAAAGAGACAAGAATTCTCATATCAAATACCCCCATTTACTACTACCTTACATAGAGAGACAATTCCCAAAACCAAGGTCCACTCAACCCAAACTGAAAGTATACTCAAACTTGAGCAAATACTCGCGCCAATTTATTGCAACTTGTAAGACCTAACAAGTCTTGCAATACTGAATTCATATTCTCTTCTAAGCAACAAACAAGGAAGCGAGACAACACCTACTATCCCCAATGTAGCAATTCTTTTTTCCACATGCACTCTTCCAATTATCAACATTCTTATGCCATTCCCATAACGAAGCACAATATAATTGACACTTAGTTGAATACTCCTTCAAACTACTGAGGCTATCATGTTTCTTTAGCTTTCATGAAGATTTTCTTTCAAGAATTACCACATACATTCTTATGCATCACCACTATTATCAGTTATCCTAATCGCAACTAATCTTCTTCAACTACTACCTACTTTTCTGGCTTGCAGGCAACACTTGTTCTCGACGGTTAGAATATGCCAATTAGCACCAACATTTTGACACAAACTTGTGCACCTTTGAACAATTGAATTGGAGTTAACTTGGTGATTCTGAGCATCACCAAAGAGATCGGCAATCTTAACAAGGCCACAATCCTTGCAAATGAGGTACCCACTACCTACGTTCCTTGAAGCAAGAATGCTACATTCTTCTTCCAACTTGGAACTCATTTTTACTGCTCATGCACACCTGTCTACTCTTGTCTTTCTCCTTCTCCAAAATCATCTTTAATAGCAATACTGATTTTTAGTCGACAAGAACATCCACTTGTGGTTATGATCAAATGTCGGTCTTTAGAATCTCTTGTCCAAGCAAATTGATCTCATTCATAAACCAGGTGTAAGCACACTCCTTGTGCACATCTTGCATCAACGAAGAACACTTTGCAAACGCAAGACCGTGGTGTATCGGTTTTTCCCTAACTTGCGCTTATTTCTTCAGCCTTTCCATAAGCTTTATGATATATAAGAATTGGCCATCAGATTCTTCTTTCATGGTATCACATTGCCACAAAAAGTGCCGGTTCACAACCAGATTTTGCACTACCACCAAGGTACATGCATTCAAAAGAGATAACTTTAATCTTCCACCAACTTGGCCATGATGAGAAACCTTCAAATCTATCGCATATATAAGTTCTCCATCTTCTTTGCCACTACAAAGGCCAACAACATCTTTTCATTCGGGAATTTTCGCAAAATTCTCATTACTACTTGTAATGTACTCACTACTGATAACACCACAAAAATATGCATTCCAAATGCGTAATCTTTGCATACTGTTGATGGTGGAATTTCATTTAAGGTTAAAATTGTAAAAGCCAGAAAACTATGCGTTGACATCTTGTAAAAGATAAGGCCATCAATAAGTGTTGGATACTCCCTCACTTAATTCACCAAGAATGGAGCATGTGGCAACAATCCCATTCACGTGAATACACGAAATTCATCCAGTTGGAGCATGTAGCAACAATCCCATATACCCCGTGGAATTTCTAGCATTATTAATTAATGCGCAATCAGCCTTGTATTTCCGTACTCATTATCGGTGTGGCATGACGACGAGTGTTGCTCTTCTGAGCAACACGAAACTCCAAGCATTATAATGAAACCATGTACGAAATACCGACAGCCGACTATCGGTGTGTTATACTAGCCCGATTGAGCCCATCTCGGTGTGTTATACTAGCCCGATTGAGCATCCGGACCGACCAGTATCGGTCCGGATATGATCACGATCATCCAACTCCACAAGCATGATTGGATGACCCGGATCAATTCCATCACCCCCAGCGGGTATGGAATATCCACCATAGAACCAACGCGGACCGCATGGTGGCCTCCATCCGAAATTGGCCTAGCTTGCCAAAACGTCCAAACCATAGCAAGTATGGGCAGGAAAACCCTAAAATTAGGGTTTGCGGCATATTACATGTGTCCCAAAACAGTCTCAACCATCCATCTTCGCAGGTATAGATGGAGGGTGTAGATGAAGATTCAAAGGGCCCAGAGCATGTCAACAAAATCACCGTGGGCCCGCCTACATACCTGACCAATCGGTCAGGACCAACCACGGTTGGTTATCCCAATTCGTACGTCGAATGAAGCATTGATGCACGGCCTTGAAACCCAAAATTAGGGTTTTGAGCATCACGTGCGTCCATCTTCTCCGGTACGAATGGAGGGTCCAGGATTAGATTAAGCGGGTCCGGTCATACCGGCATGACCACCGTGGAGCCATCTATCCCCTCACCCGATCGTCCAAGGCATATCACGCCTGGTTATTCCAAGACGCGCGCCCAAACTAGCGTGGTCGCACCTCCCAAACCACAAACTGATCTCAACCGCTCAACTTCGTCAGACGATTTGGATGGCTCAGATCACGTTTTCATGGGATATTCAGATATAGGCGTGAACACCATCCTACCACCTTCACACCCAGGACCAATCGGCCAAGACCAGGCCAAGATTGGTCATCTTGGAACGTGCGCCCGAAGTGGGCATGACGCGCGGCTCTTGCGGCACGGTTTTCCTGTCACAAAATTGATCACGACCACTCAACTTCATAGGACGAATTGAGTGGCCCATATCATACTTTCGTGAGGTAATGGGTATGGCGCCTACACCGTCATGTTGTCTACACACATGCACGGTCGGCCTTGTCAAAATTATATCCCATGCTTGGTTTCGACCAAGCTAAAGAGTGATGCTTGCGCACCTCTTCAAAAACCCTAATTCATTAACGGTCGCAGATGAGTGTCTCAAAGATGATCTCGTCAGTCCAACTTCACCAGCTTGGTTATACAACTCGGTCGGGAGTTAATTGGTCGGTGAGGCGTCACCACCCATCACTTTACCACACCATGATGCGAGCACTGCATAAAATACACATGATACTTCACAAGTATCAACTTCCGAATAACGCATTTATTCAATTCAAAGATTACATGCTACCTTTCGTGGATCCACGATTCACACATTCCAGAACATCAATCATGTCACAAGGCTGGGGGATACATACTTGGGGTATTGGTCCAGCGGTTTACGGCGTGCGGCGTGTAACGCGCCACATATCACAAGAATGTGTTAGGAAGTTATGGACGGTTAGCGATGACAGGAGAAGTGGGCAAGACTGATCGTGTAGCATCGACACACAACTCCACTACTCCATCACTCCACTTCCCACGAGAGACGTGAATAAGGCTCAATGACTTGTATAAATAGGTTCTCCTCCCTATTTCCAACAACAAAAGCAAGTCCAGACAAGAAACAGAAATCAAGTGTTGATACAAGACACCGGAACTGATAGCTTGCATCCTGTAAGCCGGTTCAGCTTTCTGTTACAAGTCATAAGCAAGCCAACACCTTCACAATCTCAACACCTTCTTCGCTTCCTCCCTAAGATCAACCCCATCTCCTTCACTTTGTGACCGAAACAAGTCGGAACGGCCATTTCTTGGTTTAGGCCGGACTTGCACAGATTGATTTCCGAATCTACAAGCACTCACCGCGCAGTGCATTTGTTTAGGGTTTAGATTCATTCCTCATCCAAACACCCCAAATTACCAAATCCGGCAGGAGTAGTTTTCAACCATAAACAATTGGCGATCACGGTGGGAGGTTAATCTTTCGGTTGTAAAGTCAATTTCTTCGAAATCCGATTCAATTTCATCAATTTCAAAAAGGGTAGATCTTAGAACTAATTCAATCAACAATTCATTTCAAGATGGTGGAACTCTGTGTCCGGATCAAGCAATCAATTACGATGGAGCTAGTATGGATAACACCCCGGTGTCGATGTACTGTCGGTGGAGCTACCGTGGTCAATACATCTCGTGGGAGTTGTCACTTCTATCACCAACGCTAGCGGAGCGGGGAGACATTCCCAAAGAGGTGTAACGTCTCCCATCACCAGAGCCAGAGCAGCCGCAAACCCCGGCATCTCTTCGAGTGTAACACCTCCGGTAGTTACCAGAGCAACAACTTTCACTCCTTCATCAGGATGAGGAGCCGGAGGCACAAGAGGAGGGACACCGTCTATTACCATTGCAGACTTGATGGAGAAACAAGAAGTTCTTGCTAAGACTCAAACGGATATGGCGCAACTCATAAAGAGGCACTCACTTTCCTTAAGACTTTGACCGAACGATTGCCGCAAGATTCACGGCAACCCTTGGAGTCGGCAAGAGATGCATTCAATACACCCGAGAGGCGTTTCCACTGGACCCACATTAATGAAGAAACTCGTGTTACTCCCGAGCGCCAAAGGGAGAGGGACCAGCCTTCCAACTTCATTACACGTGAGGATGCTGGAACGACTTCTCCAAAATCGAGGAAAAGGGGACCGAACGGATGTACACCAACATCGGCCACCGTACCCTCAAGATGTACAACGAATTCCTCTTCCAAGAGGTTACACCTCTCCCCGGTTCTCCTCTACGACCAGTCTTGGTAATGCTCGTGAACACGTCTCTCGATTTTTGGAATCCTTGGGGGAGCATGAATACAATCATGTTCTGCGCCTGAAAGAATTCTCGAAATCACTTACGGGAGGCGTACACAGTACAACAACATCGCGCCTAACAAACATATCCAATTGGAGCGAGATGGTCGGTGCTTTCTACATAAAGTATTTCTTCGTGTCCGAACAAATCACCTTTTCGGACTGGGAAGAATTCTCCACGGAACAACAAGCATCCTAACGACTTCGTCAAAAGGTTGTAACCCAAGCGCTGGATTGTCACGACCCGAATGTCACCGAACGACAATTGGTGGAGTTGTGCATCAACGGGATGATACCCATATACCGCGCTTTGTTAGATAACTGGGCTTTCAAACGTTCTCGAACTCCATGAAGTCGCCAAACGTTCGGAATAAACAATTGCACAAAGCATTGCTAGAAAGAACCAGAGTTGTTCGAAGTGAAGATTCACGTGAAAGTCGAGGGAGCAGGCACCTCACGAACAAGCAATACAACACTGGTCCTTGTGTGAGTGTAGTGGGCGGAGGAGAAAAAAAGGAAAGCTCCAGTGACGTAACAACAAACCAAGCGGACATCCCCAGCACACAAGACTTCGTCTCGGAAAGGAGCGGACAAAGCTCCTGCACAAGACACCGAAGATACAGGTTTTCCTTTCCCCATGAATGAAGTGATAGAACTCTTGGAAGCATGGATCCAAGACGATGCCGTCAAGATGCCTCCTATCGGCGTCCTCCAACCGAGAAAGACATGGCATATCCCAAATATCATGTTGCTACCACAGATTTGTTCATCATCCAACCAAAGATTGTAATGAGGTTGAAACAAATATTCGGGAAAAGATAGAGACGGAGAACTCCGGCTTGGAAACGAAGGTGTTCGTAGAGACCCTCTCCCTATCGAGAACATAATGATTTCGGGGATTCTGTTCAAGTAAGGTACAATCTATGATGGAGCACTTGTGTGAAATCTTGTACTTCTCCAAAGGAGCGTCAAGACATATTTCTGACCCTCAACCACGTTGTGTCGCAGCGAGCGTTTGTATCCGAAGCGGTCCAGAACCCAGTCTTTCCGAAGGACGTGAGCAAAGGAGGCGGGGACTCTAACCGTCACTCGTTTGAGAGACATTGAGTTCGATAGCGCGTTGATTGATACGGCTTCCGAATTTAACATCATTCTTGTCAAGACTTTGAGAGCGGCCAAGATTTCAAAGCGAGGAAGCTACTCGTCACCCAACTGTGGTTAAAGATTCGGAAGGAGAACTCAGAGATGCATATGGATATATCGATCTTGAAGTCAAATTGGGTGATGCCTCGACACAAACAAAGATCTACAGAGTCAAAGATTATCCCAACTACGACATGATTCTAGGACGCTCTTGGATGCATGACAACAAAGCAATACTAAAAAGCTATCTTCTACCGGTTTCGATACACGAAAGAATCTCCAACACGCCTTCGGACACGATGGCTATCAGTACCGCACCAAAGAACTTGCCAACGTGACACGACTTCCGGAGAGAGCACTCACAAAGATACATCGAAAGGTTCCAATCTCAAGTAAGTCTCATCGCGCAACTCTCTTTGCAACCTACCGCCCCTCATTCGACAAGTCACGGGGACTGGCTCCAACCAACAAACCAACCCCGGCTAGGAGATGTGAATGGGAAGCCGGCCCTTTCAAACGTTTTATCAAGAGCGT
The DNA here is from genome assembly GCA_023531295.1 of Papaver armeniacum. Taxonomy (NCBI): domain Eukaryota; kingdom Viridiplantae; phylum Streptophyta; class Magnoliopsida; order Ranunculales; family Papaveraceae; genus Papaver; species Papaver armeniacum. The sequence continues at coordinate 436,407 of JAJJWW010008194.1, forward strand.
AGAGGTTTGTCTTGTTCAAAGACGATAAGGCCAAGGTCCAAGTATCGCACGCCCAAACCCATTTGGAATTGGAGACGGTGACGAAGACGACTACATTCAAGGTTGGGAGCATGACGGTGAAAATGATCACTCCACCCGACTCACCCACCGAAAGAGAAGAGGAACCGTACACTGCAGCGAGATGTTATCCTAGGCGACTACTGCAAGCTCATCAACGCTGATAAACTAGAAGGCATAACAATTCACTCACAATGGCTCAAACCCTACCGAACTTAAGACGTTGTGCTACCACTTTCCAGCGTCCTCCACCCTTTAAAACGTTGTGCTATTTTTTCCAGCGTGTTTCCTTTTACAATTTCATGTCATACTTGTAATTCCCCAGAAAATGATTGCAATACTTGCATTCATAGTTAGGACTTTCAATTTTCAATTTTCAATTTAATTGAAGCATTATTTCCACATGAGAACCTCTCTACCCCTAAAAACAAAAAGTCCCGAGTCAGCCTAAATCAACCCATTAGAGCAAGGAAGGAAACCTTAGGCAAACATCTCATGAGAAGAAGGAAACAGAACGTGTGCACAAAAGGAAAATGATTTGAGCCATCTGCCCAGCAAGGGCAGGGGAAGATCTTGCATCGGGAACACAGTCCGTGGATATTTCATTATGGCATTATTTCTTTTATCACAAAGAGTTATGTGTAAAGGCGCACCCTTGCGCCTGAGAAGGATCAGTTGCAGTCTTGACAAAGGGTTATAAAAAAAAAAAACCTTTATTCAAACAATCAAATGGAAGAAAACCTTGAACTCGGCTGCCACTGAGTACAAGGAAGATGTTCAAATGTACGGAATATACTTGGAAAGCGGAAAAAGAAGAAAAGAGGTTTAGTTGTCAAGAGGATCGACATCGCCTGCACCACTGTCAGGTTCTGCTTCAGCGCCATCACCTGTTGATGCTCCTCCCTTCGAATCTACCTCAACTTCTGCATCAGACATCTCCGCAACAGCACACTCCATCCCAACATCATCAGCGGGAGCATTAAAGAGCGCATCAACATTAGGAGTCGTACCAATTGCTTTCGGATGTTCGGGTTCCTCGTGTCGGAGTCAAGAATTATCACGCCGTCCGGATTGGGTAATCACACTTATCTTCATTTAGAGGATGTTTATGCTCAACCATCCGCCTCTTCAACCGCGCCGCATATCTCTCCGCCCTTGCGCTTACCAAGACTTGTAACGCTTCCTCGCGCCTCCACCGCTCCTCCATGTCAATCGCAGCCGAAAGCGCATGGATGTGTCCCCGGCAATACGGGTGCGGGATAGACATCCCCCGTATAGCACGGCCGACTTCACGAAGTGGAAGATCAATCTTATCCTTTACTTCTTCATGCGCATGGGTTTCGGGCTTGTCAACTTCGAAGCTTCTTTCCGAGAGCGAATGTAATGATCGTCCACCGCTTCCATGATAAATCGCAAAGGAGAAGAGGTTATGAGCACAAAAAAAAATCATCAATCAATCAATCGATCATCAATCGGAGATCGGATAAGTGCGGAGTAAGACACGAGATATAGAATAAATGACTACGTGAGATGATTCTTTATAATCTCGCAAGTCGAAATAATCCCGGAGAAAAGAAGTCTTTACTTACCACCTATAAAGGCTACCAATTCGGGATAACAATCAACGATGCTTATCAGATACATCTGAGGAAAGTTGTGTGTGATGAAAGGGAGTACACCTGACCCAAGGAAGGGACCAAGCTCGGATATACACAAGGGGAACCAAAGCGACTCACCAGATCAAGTCCTACTTCCTTCACAACTTCAATCAGGACCATCCGGTTCCGGGCAACGCCCGACGATGTCGGCCTATCCGGTAAATATACATTCACCTTAGCTTGGTCATTTCAATGTACAAAATTTGTCACCATCTCATGCCTACCCCACAATAGTGTAACCATTATGTGCTAGGCAGGGGACTTAATGTTGATGGTGGAATTTCATTTAAGGTTAAAATTGTAAAAGCCAGAAAACTATGCGCTGACATCTTGTAAAAGATAAGGCCATCAATAAGTGTTGGATACTCCCTCACTTAATTCACCAAGAATGGAGCATGTGGCAACAATACCATTCAGGAATACACGAAATTCATCCAGGTTGGAGCATGTAGCAACAATCCCATATACCTGTGAATTTCTAGCATTATTAATTAATGCGCAATCAGCCTTGTATTTCTCGTACTCATTATCGGTGTGGCATGACGACCGAGTGTTGCTCTTACGAGCAACACGAACCTCCAAGCATTATAATGAAACCATGTATGAAATACCCGTACATGCCGACTATCGGTGTGTTATACTAGCGCGATTGAGCCCCTCTCGGTGTGTTATACTAGCCCGATTGAGCATCCGGATCGGCCAGTATCGGTCCGGATATGATCACATATCATCCAACTCCACAAGCATGATTGGATGACCCGGATCAATTCCTATCACCCCCAAGCGGTATGTAATATCCTTTGCCCGAACCAACGCGGACCCGCATGGTCGGCCTCCATCCGAGAATTGGCCTAGCTTGCCAAAACGTCCAAACCATAGCAATATGGGCGGAAAACCCTAAAATTAGGGTTTGCGGCATATTACATGTGTCGCAAAATGTCTCACCCATCCATCTTCGCGGTATAGATGGAGGGTGTAGATGAAGATTCAAAGGGCCCGAGCATGTCAACACAATCACCGTGGGCGCTTACATACCGACCAATCGGTCGGGACCAACCATGATTGGTTATCCCAATTAAATACGCCAAATGAAGCATTGACGCACGGCCTTGAAACCCAAAATTAGGGTTTTGAGCATCACGAGCGTCCATCTTCTCCGCATACGAATGGAGGGTCCAAGATTAGATTAGCATGGACGGCCATACTAGCATGATCACCGTGGACCCATCTATCCCCTCACTCGATCGGCCAAGGCATATCACGCTGGTTATTCCAAGACGCGCCCAAACTAGCGTGGTCGCACCTCCCAAACCACAACCGATCTCAACCGCTCAACTTTTCGGACGATTTGGATGGCTCGAGATCACGTTTTCATGGGATATTCGTGTATAGGCGTGAACACCAGCCTACCACCTTCACACCAGACCAATCGGCCAAGACCGACCAAGATTGGTCATCTTGGAACGTGCGCCCGAAGTGGGCATGACGCGCGGCTCTTGCGGCAAGATCGGGTTTTTCGTCACAAAATGATCACGACCACTCAACTTCACAGGACGAATTGAGTGGCCCATATCATACTTTCGTGAGGTAATGGGTATAGGCGCCTACACCGTCATGTTGTCTACACACATGCACGGTCGACCTTGTCAAAATTATATCCCATGCTTGGTTTCGACCAAGCTTAAGAGTGATGCTTGCGCACCTCTTCAAAAACCCTAATTCATTAACGGTCGCAGAGTGTCTCAAAGATCATCTCGTCCGTCCAACTTCACCGACTTGGTTATACAACTCGGTCGGGAGTTAATTGGTCGGTGAGGCGTCGCCACCCATCACTTTACCACACCATGATGCGCACACTGCATAAAATACACATGATACTTCACAAGTATCAACTTCCCGAATAACGCAGTTATTCAATTCAAACATTACATGCTACCTTTCGTGGATCCACGATTCACACATTCCAGACATCAATCATGTCACAAATCGGGGGATACATACTGGGGTATTGGTCGGCGGTTTACGGCGTGCGGCGTGCAACGCGCCATCACAAGAACGTGTTAGGAAGTTATGGACGGTTAAGCGATGACGGGAGAAGTGGGCAAGACTGATCGTGTAGCATCGACACACAACTCCACTACTCCATCACTCCACTTCCTCCACCTCCCACGAGAGACGTGAATAAGGCTCAATGACTTGTATAAATAGGTTCTCCTCCCTATTTCCAACAACAAAAGCAAGTCCGCATAAGAAACGAAATCAAGTGTTGATACAAGACACCGGAATCGATAGCTTGCATCCTGTGTTTAGTTTCGGCTTTCGTACAAGTCATAAGCAAGCCAACACCTTCACAATCTCAACACCTTCTTCGCTTCCCTCCCTAAGATCAACCCCATCTCCTTCACTTTGTGACCGAAACAAGTCCGGAACGGCCATTTCTTGGTTTAGCCAGGACTTGCACGCATTGATTTCCGAATCTACAAGCACTCACCGCGCAAGTGCATTTGTTTAGGGTTTAGATTCATTCCTCATCCACACGCCCCAAATTACCAAATCCGTCAGGAGTAGTTTTCACCCATAAACACATACTTGTGGGAAACATGGACTTAAACATCTGACTTGCACCATAAAAGTCAGCATGCTCTTGAGTTTTGTCATGCAATCATTTGAAAACCCGGTTTCTAATGATTCTCGCATGTTCGTCTAACACTTTGGGCAGGAATTTTGACACCTTTGTTATAAACTATCATGGCATGTTGCTACTTCAAGCTTCAAAGTTCATTCCAATTGATCTTTCCACACAGGACAAACTTCTTCTAGTCTCCATACTAATGAAACCCAAACAATTCTTCACTGAATTCGACAAACAAATGACATCAACTTGAATAAAAGAGAGAAAAATTAAGAATTGTGTCCCAAAACACGCTCGATACTGTTGTCACATGCCCATTTAATCGCCTAAAATTTTCATGGTACATGAGTAGGTAATATTATGTGGTTCAGTGAATCAACTTCACCCACAAGTACTCAGCGTTGCATACTCCCATCAGAGTATTCATCTGCCTTCACTCTTAAGGCTTTATGCAACGGAAGTTTTCATCTTCTTTCTCTCTAACTCTTTATTCCCCTCTCTCTAACTCTTTATGCCCCCATAAGCATAAGAGTTTTCCATGCATTACTTAAACAAACTAAAATCAACAACTTAATGAACAAAAAGATATACTGCAGCAAACCCATTTTATTGCACTAAAGGAAGATTACAAAACTTGGCCATCACATGGACCAAAACAGGCTCAAACATGAGACTACATCTCTACCAACTCTCTCCTACTGGTTTCTAATGCCTCTTACATTATTTATACAGTAGTTACATATCCAAAAATCGTGTAAAACACTTGCACATGAATGGAACAGTCATGTGTCAAATGGGGTAGTTTCCATAACCGCCTACATTGTTTTTCAACTGCTAACTTTTGTGTTGTCTAGCCAATTGATGTTGCACTTGTCCAAAACGGTTGTGGACACTCTACTAAGGTTATAAACTCATTTCATAACCCTTCCAACTTGTCTCACACCTTTGGCACACTTGTGAAGCCAACAACCAACTGGTAACCGCCATCTGAGCCATATTGCACCAATGCTGCGCATTTCTGAACTTGACCTTCGTATTGCACAACTGTTGCGATTTACTGAAATTGGCCTTCGTATTGCACATCTGTTACGCTACAATCACCTCGGCCACATTCTTAGCTCATTAATTCTGGTTACTCATGCGTCATATGCTTCACTTAGTCAATTTGCTCGACAATAACAATGACACTCTCGCATTACTAGGTTTTTTGCATTACTCAAGCTTTGGCCATCCTTGAACTAATGCATAGACCAACTCTTGGCCTATTCTATCTTCTTGCATCATCCTTAAGTTTGGGCCAACTCAATTCCATGGATATGCCTTAATGCCAACATCGCATCATCTTGTCACTTTGGCTTTGCCTTGCCTTTCCCTCAATGAAGCTTCATTGTGTATTGCCAATAAGCTTCATTATTTAGCCAATGTCCTTTTACGGTGTCAGCGCCACCTTTGCACGTCGGTAGCCCTGTGGTCTTGCTATCTTAGCACTTGACAGTCTATGCAGTAACGCACAACCTTTGTGCATCACTGACTTGGCCGACGTTGTAACGCGCAATCATTATGCATCACTTGCCTGGCCGGTTATACTAGAGATGGATTTTCCATGTGGATTTAATTTTCCAACAACTATTTTAAGCTTTTGAGATAAAGAATCACAACACAACGCACGACATATTCCAATTTGCTCTGATGCCAATATGTACACTCGACACTCCTGAATCCTGATTTCTCTTATTATGAAGTCTTAGTTTTAGATGTATGTGACAGCCGCATCTAAGTTCCGAAATCTATAAAAATACATTTCATCGTGTGAATCTAATTTCAAAAGGGTGAATATCCAGATATTAGATGGCTATACTTCGTACGTAACATAGACCCTTATCTCTGCTTAATTCTTCTGGAATGAAATTTTACCTTAAAAAAAATAAAAAATCATAGGAAATAAAAATTGTGCAATTGATTAAAGTTCAGCCGTATGACCCAGTGGTCTTCTTGTTTGCAAAAGATTTTTCTAGTCAAAACCCAACAGCAATTAAAGGGACTGCTACTTTCGTTAACCGAGATAAAAGACCGAAAATGCTTAATAGCCCACGGTTTTATACCCCAAAACTTTGACACCACTATGTGTCGAGTTTTGGTTGGCTCATTCCTTTAAACAGATCCCCTGTTTTCTCTGGTGGGGTTGGTTGAGATGGGATCGACGGTGAATTGAGCTGCCACATAGTGGTGTAAAAAAAAGGCGGCAAAATCCGGGGTCCCTGTAGCATCTTCCAGAAATGGCGGGTCTCGTATATCCTTGTCCTGTCAGAGCATGTTCAACTTTTGCATATTAATACTTTGAAATAAATATTGTTTACAGCTGGATCTAGATCTGCATCACATCCATATAATTAAGATTTTCTTGACTTATGCTACAGAAAAAATGCACCATCACACCCACCGATACAATCAATCGTAACCACCGATGTTTAGCTTTGTTTAGAGACCTGTCTTCTCACCCATAACCACCGCATATATTTTATTCCCTATACTGTACGTTTAACTTTACATCGACACTTGTTAGTTGTTACTTAGCTTTGTGCATTATAAACTATAGCTCTCTCGACATTCTCTAGTCCCTCCTTTCTTTCTTAATAATCGAGCGGAAAACATCACTTTTCTTCACAAGTTTCGATGAAGGAGTTTCATAACTCCTCCAAACTTTCTTCTTACAGTAGAAACATCAAGATTCTCCAGATTCGTACACCAAAATTTCTTCTTCTAATAGCATCAACCTTAATTCTTGTCACAATAGTTGTTCATCATCATCATCACGGCAGTTCTCCTTTGTCGATTTTGAAGGAGGATGGAAATATTCAGAAGTGCAACATTTTTGAGGGAGAATGGATTTGGAATCCGAATGCAACATATTACACGAATACTACTTGTAATCAGATACATAATCATCAAAACTGCATGAGGTATGGCCGGCCGGATACTGATTTCTTGAAGTGGAGGTGGAAGCCAAATGACTGTGAGCTACCTGTGTTCGATCCGTTTGAGTTTTTGGAGCTTGTCCGAGAGAAATCTTTGGCGTTTGTGGGAGATTCTGTTGGGAGAAATCATATGCAGTCTTTGTTGTGTCTCCTCTCAAAGGTAATACTATTATTATTTCTCAACTAATCATCTGAAAATGTATTGAGTAGATTAACAACCAACCAAACTGATTTAAATTTATTACTAGATTTGCTTTAATTTTAAATGAACAAGAATTATTAGATTTTTTTCTTAGTATTAATTTATCCTATATAGTATATAGATACATTAATGAAAAATGATTGATGCATGGAATTTGGCTTCAATTATTATGAAATCAAGTAAGATGATGAACACTTTATTAGGTGTGTAGTCTTAGTCAAGACTCCACTGTTAACTTGCTGTTTTTGTGTAATATTGACGTCTTAAAGTAGTTTGGTTGCTTAGTTGATGCTACATTATGCCATTATGTAGCATTTAAGTTACACCTACAAGAAATGCTATTTACACAAAGCTTGGCAACTTATCATGTATCCTACTTCGCCAACAACCGGAAATGCTATCTCTACTGAGAATTTTTTCCCGACATATATCCCGACAGAGACAGTAAGACCCAATTTCCATTGCATGTATCCCATAGTCTAGAGCAACAGATCTAGTCCATTGGCTCCTCTGTCGGGATTTTTCTCGGGAGAAAATGCGGTCGGTGTAGCACTTCCCGTCAACAACCCAAAAAAATTTACCAGCATTTTTTTGATAGATGGAAACACACCTTGTTCTTTCAAGGATTTTTTTTTGCTCATATATTGCTCGATTATTTTTGATTTACCGGCATCACAGATTCACAATCAACAATAATCTGGTTGTGATTATAAGTGCAAAAGTAAATAATTCACTAGGTTGATTGGATGATACTGCTGGATCGAGAAGGATCGAGCTGTGTCCTACAAATGTTGATGAAACTAGACTCACACCACTGGTTTAGGGAAAACTTTTTGCTACACGAGCTTTGCTAATACTTTACAGAGGAGGGACTACCCCAGAAGTAGCTAGAAGTGGCATGTCATAGTACAGTACTAGTCTAGTATTCTAGGAAACTGTGGAAATTTAACTAGTATAGATACTCTAGTACTATGACTCGTACTAGACAAGTATTATTAAGAAATGGATCAATGTCCTAGACTCCTAGGAGCAATTGAAACAGTAGTATCCATCAAATCTTGGGACCAATAACTCAAGTCTCTATGACAGACAGACATGCCAAATAATGCACTGCCATTTGCAATTTTGCATCGTCTTTTTCTAGATGTGTCAACATTGAATATGGTCCCGTATGTTATCCAAACTTACACCAATGAACACCCCTTTGCATTTCCAAACCTCAATTACAGGCTTTTTCCAGCCATGGCCTATGGACGGGAATGGGATGGTCGACCAAATCCAAACTCAGTAATGCAATTGAAATGACAACCTCAAGGGCCTACATCTCATAGGAATTCATTTACGGTTGTTTCTTTGTGAAATAAGAATTGGGATTAGCTTGTTTAAGACATGTAACAATGTTTGGTTGATATTATTTACCATTTAAATTTCACCTTAAAAATAGTGTAACTAGACTATGAAATTCAGAGAAATTAATTAATGTTTATTTGGCTGAGTTGGGTATTATCAACAGGTGGAGAAACCAGTAGACGTTTCATACACAAAGGATGAGCAATTCAAACGATGGAATTACCCCAGCTACAATTTTACTATTGCCACTTTCTGGACACCACATTTAGTAAGAACAAAGCTAGCAGAAGCAGACGGACCGACTAATACTGGCCTCTTCAATTTATACCTGGACGAGTACGACTTAGACTGGACAACCCAGATTGATGAGTTTGATTATATAATCATTTCTGCTGGACATTGGTTCTACCGTCCAGCAATGTTCTACGAAAACGGTGAACTTGTGGGTTGCTTTTATTGTTTAAAGGAAGGTGTCAAAGATCTCGAAATGTCTTACGGTTATGGAAAGGCATTTGAAACAGCATTCAAAGCGATAAATAGTTCACCGAAATTTAAAGGTACTACATACTTGAGGACATTTGCACCTTCACATTTTGAAAATGGAATGTGGAATGAAGGAGGGAATTGTGCAAGGAAGAAGCCGTTAAAGAGTAGTGAGATTAAGTTAGACGAACGAGCTTTATCTTTATACAATGCTCAAGTAGATGCATATAAGGTTGCAGAAGAAGAGGGAAAGAAGAATGGGAAGCAATTTAGGCTACTTGATACAACACAGCCAACGTTATTGAGACCAGACGGACATCCAAGTAGTTATGGACATTGGCCAGAAGAGAATGTGACGTTGTACAATGATTGTGTTCATTGGTGTTTGCCTGGTCCTATTGATTCATGGAGTGATTTCTTACTGGAGATGTTGAGAATGGACGACTGAGATTTGGAGTAGAATTTTGTTTTATGGAAATGCCATTCTTTTGTATTTGAATTTGTCGAAGGAATAGGAAATATTCATATTAGTCCCCTTCACCAAAAACATATCAGTACTAATTAAAGTGCTCATGTCTCGGGAGGGTTTTATGTGTTGTTCACCCTCCATTTAACTTAAATACACCAATATAGGGTCTCTTAAAAAAGAATCGACATATTGTACATGCCACTGAGAGCAAGGGGTTATGGGTAGTGTCACTATTTCAAATGAAGGAGTGCACTACCAATTTTAGCAGATTAGAGGTTGTTATGGGTAGTCTTTACCCCACTTTCCCCCAAACACGTTCATACACTCGTTCAGATGAACGAGTGGTTGGGAGTGTAACACTAGACGGGAAACTATCCCGTCAGAGAAGAGAACAACAAACGGGAGACTGTCTCCCGTTTATAAAAAAAAAATTATGTCTTGACGGCGGACAGTCCCCCTTTTTTTTTTTTTTTTTTTCTCTTTACGGGGGATTGTCCCCCGTTTGATGAGTTTTTTTAAGACACAAACGGGAGACTGTCCCGTTTTTTTTTTTTTTCTTTACGGGGGACTGTCCCCCGTTTGGTTTCAAATTTTTCTTCTCACGGGAGACCGTCTCCCGTGTAGTGCTCTTTTTTTATTTTTCTTTTGCCCATAGTGAGTTCACTCGTTCATTTGAGCGAGGGGTCCTTCATAACAAAGAGTTAATCTCCAAATGGAGACTACCCATAACCCTTGCTGTAAGCCAAACATGAAAAACGAAAGTACTATTGGGATTGCACTTAGAGTTGGACTAAAGTGTTGAGTTTTACCTGTACTCACAAACGGCCCCAAAGGTAAAGCACTTACCTTTCGGGTAGAAAAATTATGATCGAAACGACTATTTTATCATGGAAGTTAAAATGTAGATTTTTCATTTTTCGAGTTTTGCCTAAAACGTTCACAAAATCTAATATCCGAATACTTAATTTTATCTCTCTCATTTTTGATAAACGGCCTCTCTTTCTCCTCCTCTGTAGTGCGATTCCGACGAAACAAAGAAACTTTTGACCAATTCTGGTGAACAAAGAAACTGCCCAGATCTGCTTAGATTTAGTTAAAGTTTTATTAGTTTTAGTTAGTGAGAATAGAATGGATAAGGTTTAGGATGTTTTTAGGCTTTATGTTTGTTCCCGCCAGTTTTCAATAGCTTAAATGTGCTGTTACAACGATTCTTTTTGCGCTTGTATAGCGTCCCTCTTTTCCATTAATGGTTTTCTATCATCTGGTTACTGGTATTGAAGTATGGTGATGTTTTCCGATCACCAGAATCTACATTTTTCCGCACAACTATTGGAGAAAATTTCTCCTCTTTCAAAGGAGCTCGACTTACTCAAACAATGGTTAGATTTAGTCTCTAAAGACCATCCTCTTCCGATTTAATTGGATCTTTCATGCTCGTTGTTAGTCGTTGACTCGGGATTTCTTCTCTTTCTCTTGTCGAAATATTGAACTATGTACTAGCACAATATGATGTTACTTGCTACTCTTTGGCCCTTGATGTACTTCATCTTTATATCATTGTGTAATCGCCCTTGATGTACTTCATCTTTATATCCATGTGTAATCTTGGAAGGTTAGTAATGAAAATGGATGCTTTTATCAATTTTTTTATCTAGCTCTAATATTGGATTGCTGATGATTTATAGCAAATATGAAGTTTTTTCTTTTAAAACCAAAAAAATCTATTTTTTACATATCTAAGATTAATAATTCGAGGTCATGTTTTCCCAGTATGCAGACCAGTTAAGGTTCTTGCATATATATCGATTAATTTCTAAAGCTCGTAGAATTGCGGAAAAGGGAATATCATATCTAACTTTTCGTAGATGGTAAATCAACAACTCGATACTATTTACTTTGGTAGTATGTACCTTACTTATTTTGATTGTCTTGTAGAACTTCGCTTAGATTAACAACATAATAAAAAAGTAAATGGGTGAAAAGGAGAGGGTACCAAGTATACCACCAACTTTTTCGTTTGGCAACCTGTATGGACAAAACCTAATACAACCTAAAGTAAACCAACTTAATGACCTTGATAATATGTGTATAGAAATTATATTTCAATCTCTTCTCAATCAGTAGTTAAGACCGAATCCACCCTCAAAGCGATTCAGTTACTATTGTGCTCCTTACGTCTCTTGAACCTCGCAAGACTATACAAAATTGGTTCCCTTAGCTGACCTCCTTTACATCCTAAGAGTTGCTTCAACCTAAGTGAAGACTTGTAATACCAGTCTGCCTCTAACAAATAAGCTTATTTGGTTTCCCTTTTGATCAAAGATCAAGGCTTGGAAATCTGTTTGTAATAGATAAACCTAGCAAACCTCACAAATCCAGAACACTTACACTCACTTAGATGAGAAGCCTGGATTATTTAATACCTCTCAAGAACAATCTTCAACTTATCAATTAAGAATAGTTTTCAGATATCTATCTTGAGGAATCACAAAGTCCGAGACGAAGAGAACTTTGCAATTTCTATCTATCTTGCTGAAAGAGATTACGAGAACCTCGATAACACAAAAGAAAGATCAGGATACACGAACTATAAAGATAAAGATAGTCGGACATGTCTTCACGAATCCCAAAAGCAAAGTCTTTTAGTTGTAAACCTTATTAAGTTTCTCAGAGGAAACCTAAGTCAATAGATGGCGACTCTAGCAATCAACTAGGAAACAAAGTGTCGGGGATTAATTCTCTCAGTTGAAAGAGCATCTCTATTTATAGTTTTTCAAGAATGAGGGTTGCTTAGAGTTCAAGCTAAGATAACATGAAAATCAAATAAACACTTTCTCTGTTTATATTAAACTATTAGGGTTTCAAGTAAGCATGTGAGAATTAGTCTTGAAATCAATTAGAAGAATTTACACAGTGGTCCGGTTACAGAACCATGTCTAATGACTGTTCTTTGGCAAATATGCCTTAAGAATTATAAGCAATTTGATGTTCATCTAAACACTTAAGAATTAATCATTATACACACACACAATTATTTTAGTGATCAATTATGTCGTGGAGGTGTTTATGAGAGTCATAGCAATGCTAAACATATTTAAAAAAGAAGTATTTGAGCATATGCTATATTCTACTGGGACCGTTGTGAACAGTCCGTCAACTGTAAGCAATAGTTCACGAGTCATGGTGCTACGGTTTATGAACCGGGTTCGCCAACCCTACTTGGATCAAGAACTCAGATGGACTCGGTTCGTGAACCGGGTTCGCCAACTGCTATCCTTTTACACCAACTTGGAAAACTCAGATCACCACGGTTCGTGAACTGTCCTCAACTGAACTTAAGGTTTGCAAACTGGTTCGCCAACCTTCCCTGTATTTTAGAAACTCTTATATCTATGGGTTGCGAACTGGTTCCCCAACCTACCCTGAGCCGAAATATCAGAAGTTCAGAGTTTCTCTCTTTTAATGTTTGCAACATTCCCAACTGATAAAATCATTTGCATGGGAAATTTTTAATTGATCCACAAATTAATTCTTGAACAATAAATCGTTTTGAACTAATATTGTTAAGGACATTTGAACATCTATGCTTGAATCATATTTCGAGATGTTTAACAAGACAGGCTTGACTCAACATTTCTTCTTTGCAATAAATCTACTGTAAGTCATACAATATAGTCTCATATGATAGAATGGTAATATAGAGAGTAAAATAGAATGGTTCAGTCTTCACGTACCTGAATAATGAAGTTCTATAAATGTCTTAGTCGATTTTCGGTCTTCGAGGGTGATGTCTGATACTCAACTACCAAATTCTAACCTAGTCCGAGATTTGACTTAGTAGACTAGAAATCAAGATATAGTTTTGATTAACTAACATTGACATCAAGCTTGTGAGTTCAACCTAGCATTGTTTTAACGATAGGGTATTGCTATTGTAACGATCCTTGGTACGGATAATTTAAACCGACTATTACTGGTAGAATCTAACATTTTCTGGCTAATTAAAGTATTACAATCATGTGTCATATTTAACTTTCATATATTAGATATTTGAATACCCTTTACAATAGACAAATAATCGTCTGAATGCATGAAAAAAATAACAATCCAATTTTCGTATACTCTTACTCAATGGACGAATCTCCATATGCATATATATTTTATTTATTATCAGGATACAACGGTTTTTTTGTCCCTTTCTAGGGTTTCTGGAGTATCTTAGCCTATCTTTTTAGAGTCAGATCCCTAGATATATACAATTGACTTTCAATGATAAAGATTAATTTTTGAGATATACTTCATCTGGTAACTTGGACATCAAAACATCTAGAAGTTTTGTAATAAAAACATGTCAATCGTATTAGAAGAAAAAAGCTCAACATACAATTGACTTTCTATGATAAAGTTCAAATAAGTATATAACTCAACAATCCAATCAACTCTACGATGAGACGCAACTAGACAGTTTGTTCGATTTTTCAAAAAGTATGATGTGTACCGAAATAAACTACTTGTTTGGGTCCCAGAGAATCAAGTGTGCAAAACCTATCACAAAGATCATAATGCCAAAAAGAAAATTTCTTCTAGTCTTCAATCTTCAAAGTAACCTAGGCAAACAACTTGATTCCTACTAATGATAAATACATGGCGAGCAGTGCAGTAACATTGATCGATCAATACTTTTATCTACATATCTTGAATCACGAGATCTGTAATAGTCAATCATCAAAAAAACTTGAGTATCCTTATATCAAAAGAGAAGGACCATGGAATAATCAAGTTTGATCTATCAAGGATGACTATACCGTTAGTCAATCAAATCAATAATCGAAAACTAGAATAGCAATACGATTTAGTTTCCCACTAACAAAACCTGCTAAAAGCTTCTTGATCAAAAAGAAGATTTTACATGGAGGCAACGCAAGAGATTTTATCTAATTATATTACTTTCCTCTATCAACGAGTTGGCTTCCCACAAAAACGGTTAGAAAGTGTGTCAAGGGATGAGTTTGTAAGAACAAAATCTCCACTTTTATAGTGTTAGTACCAAGGCCTATTTGGAAGACAAGGAATTACCAAATCCGAAAATCCTTAAAATATGCAATAAATGTATATTTTCCTTTTTGATAAATTCCATTCTAACAGTATACTGAAATCACTCTTAGTTGACAACTAATATTAGCTAGCATACATGCATATACTTTACTAGAGATATGCAAACCTCTAGGATAGGGTAAGCATATATTTTCAATTATGTAAAATGTATTTGAATTTCAGTTTTGGAATCTCGCCTTTAGTATCAAAGGAAATACTTGAACATTAAGTAAAAAGAGTTCAATCATTGTGTTGACATTATTTGAACATTCCAAGTTTAATCAGTGTACATCTCGATGTTTGTACAAACCCTAAGATCACCAAACATATCGAAAATGTAATCTTGGATTAAATTTCAAACATGATCGGTCATGGATCGGTCTTGCACCTGAGATCGATACTAGGATCGGTCCTTGCCACAATAGATCGGTCCTTACTAGGTACCAGTCTTATAATTGGGATCGGTCATGGATTAATCCTGAATTCTATTTTGACCATGAAACAAAATTTCGCAAGTCTACTTCCTCAGGTTATGTTTATGATATTCCTTCATATATAATCCCAAGGGTTGAATTCATTCCGGAGTTTCAACACACTAAATAATAACAAGTTACCAATTAGTGTTATGCTGATTCACGAAGTTCATAGACAATTATACTTTGTAATGCCACATACTCAAGTTGTAAGAAATAACTAGTATATCATTCCTTGATACTTTGATCAAAGTATAATAATCAAGTCACTAATAATAGAGACAAGTAAACAAACTATACTTCGTATATTATGTTTTCAATAAATACCGACTTGAAAGAACAAAGATAGAAATGGAACAAGTCAAGTTTGTTTCTACGAACCTCGGACTGAAGGATGATGTGTTCATTGATGCCGATATGTCTTCAGGTTCTTCATGAGCAACAAGAGGAAGTATCAACATTTCTATGTTCCAAGTCTAACCTAACAAAGTTGACTTTAGTAATCAAATCAAGCAGCTTCGTGTTTTGAAACTGAAATATGACAACCAAACTTGACATACCAACGCTTGGAGAGTTCAACTAAGCAATGATCTAACAAGATCACACCTCCGGTTATTCCTGGGGAACCACCCATGGTAACCCAGTAAGAAATATCAAAACAAAAACAACTATCTCAGTATGCTGGTCCAATATGGATAGGTATTGGATAAAAATAAGTACCAACGGAGCTGCTAAGGGACACCCAAATATTACAGGAGCAGGTATCATTTGTAGGGATTCAGAAACGAGAACTGTAATGGCTCTTGCACAACCATCAATAACCACAACATCAATAGTCTAGACTTGAGTCTCATTAATGACATTTAGAAATGCGACAGAAAGACAATGGCCAAAGATTCTTTTTGAAACAAACTCTGAAAATCTGATGTGTTTCATAATGTCCTTCGCTGAACCTCCATGGTATATTTCAGGAATGATTGCTGAATACAACAAATCCCACATTGCAATATCCATCACAACTATCTAAAAGGATACCAAGCGGCATACAAACGATGCAGCAGATGACAACCAATAGAGAAACCTCTCACAAATAACTATCCCACCTTTTCTTAACTAGATTTTACTAAATGACTTGGTGGATACTAGATACCCACATGTAATAATTCCTAGTTATTTAATTCGTTTCTTCGATAAGAAAAAGGAAAAAAAAAAGAGAGGAAGTTATAGCCTTATTGGAATAGATAACCTTAAGAACATTTTGTGACAGCCGCACCTAAGTCCCAAAACCTATAAATGCCATTTCGTGAAGCTATATATGGAGAATAATGCGTTTTCACACGAAGTTTGATTGGTAGACCGACCGAGGGCCCGAAAGGAGGGAGTCCTTTTTATGGCCACTTTTTTGTCAAATGAAACCTAACACAAATTTGCAATTTGATAAAAAGATTGGAAATAGTTTGGTGGTAGTCTTTAGGATCTGAAAAACCGAAAACGCCCTTCTCTTTTAGTGAGGTTCTTTTTTTGGTGTAGCCGTTTCACATAATTCTTTATGTATCTATTTTTCCTTACCTCACAGATAATACACCTCCATCGTTCTCTTCAATTGTAGCTTTCTAAAATGCAACAATTTTTGAGAATTGAATGCATAGCCATTATGCAATCAGGAAAAGTGATGCTTGCACTCCGTGTTAGGAAAAGTGATACTTTCACCCTATTTCAGGAAAAATGATACTTTCGCCCCGTGTCAGGAAAAGTGATACCTTCGACCCGTTCTAGAAAAAGTGATACTTTCACTCTTTTTCAGAAAAAGTGATACATTCACCCCGTGTCAGAAAAAGTGATAGTTTCGTTCTGTTTCAGAAAAAGTGATAGTTTCGTTCTGTTTCAGAAAAAGTGATACTTTCACCTCGTGTCATAAAAAGTGATACTTTCGCTTTGTTTCAGAAAAAGTGATACTTTCGCCCCGCGTCAGGAAAAGTGATACCTTCGCCCCGTTCCAGAAAAAGTGATACTTTCGCTCCGTGTTAGAAAAAGTGATATTTTCACCCCGTGTCAGAAAAAGGGATAGTTTCGTTATGTTTTAGAAAAAGTGATACTTTCACCCCGTGTCAGAAAAAGTGATACTTTCGTTCTGTTTCAGAAAAAGTGATACTTTCCCTTCGTTTCAGAAAAAGTGATACTTTCGCCCCGTTTTAGGAAAAGTGATACTTTCAACCCGTTTCAGAAAAAATGATACTTTCAACCCGTTTCAGGAAAAGTGATACTTTCGCCCTGTTTCAGAAAAAGTGATACTTTCGTGCCGCGCAGGAAAAGTGATACTTTCGACCCGTTTCAGGAAAAATGATACTTTCACCCCGTTTCAGGAAAAGTGATACTTTCGCCACTTTTCAAGAAAAGTGGTACTTTCACTTTTTCAATTTCGCCTATTTTAGGCAAAAATGAAACTGTGAAAGTATCTTTTTCTCTGAAACGGAGGTAGTATATGCCTAAAAATATCATTCCAACAAAAAAAGGATGCATAACGAATCATGGAGCCCCCACAAAAGATGCGTAATAATTTATACCGTCGTATTTTGGTTCATGCATCCACTAATTTGGTTATGCAACCACTAAAACGGTGTATATGCCTCGAAAATAACATTCCAACAATAAAAATATGTATATCGCGTTTCGTATACGTTCGCGAATCATTCGGGGATTATTCGGAGAATTACTAACTAGGGTACAACCAACCGTAGTTTCGTAACCAGCGATACAATTAGCTTTCAACACTCTCTCATTACCACCACATATTTATTTTATTCTCTATGATTGTAGGTACGTTACTTTATATAGCAATAGCTCTCAGCACTCTCTCCTTCTTACTTCTCTTCACAAATATCAATGAATGAGTTTCACTTCTCTAAACTTTCTTCTTTCAGTGGAACCATCAAGATTCTCCAGATTCATACACCAAAATTCGTTCTTCTAATAGCATCAACCTTAATTCTTGTCACTGTAGTTATTCATCATCACCAGATTCACCACCACACTTCTCCTTTGACGACTTTGAAGTATGGGAATCCGAATTGCAACATTTTTGAAGGAGAATGGATTTGGAATCCAAATGCTACATATTACACGAATACAACATGTAATCACATACATAATCATCAAAACTGCATGAAGTATGGCCGGCCGGATACTGATTTCTTGAAGTGGAGGTGGAAGCCAAATGACTGTGAACTACCTATCTTCGATCCATTTAAGTTTTTGGAGCTTGTCCGTGGAAAAGCTTTGGCGTTTGTTGGAGATTCTGTTGGAAGAAATCATATGCAGTCTTTGTTGTGTCTCCTCTCAAAGGTAAATAATGAATTAAGAGTTTATTCATATTTTTCTCAGCTAATTATCGCATAGAGCGGATTAACAACCAACCAAACTGATTTAAATTTAGTAGATTATTTTTTAACCTGGCTAAATTGGGGCCTATCCCAATTAATTTGGGCGTATGATTATAGGACAAAAAAGGTCATTGAAAAGTTAAAAAAAAAAAGCACCCCTTATCCAATTATTTTAAAAATGACTAATTTACCCCTTATTAATTAGTGTTAATCGGGTGATTAAATGATGTTTAATCAAATTAAACTAAAAATAACTAATCTTGATTCTTCATCAAAACGTGATTTTTTTTTTTTTTTAAAAGCTCGTCCAGAATCGGTTTATGTTCATGCTCACATAAACCGATTCTTACAATCGGTTTAGAATACTTAGAACATGGACCGATTGTAAAATTCATGAGTTTTTCTGTGATTTTTTTCCGCCAGAATCGGTTTATGTTAATGCCCACATAAACCGATTGTAAATCTGGGCATTTCATGAAACTGTTTTGCTTATAACTTCTTCGTCCGATGTCGGAATGACCTCATTCTTTTTGTGTTCAATTCCAAATTTCATGCTCTATAACATAAAGATAAAAATTTCAAGATTTGTGCAAAAATTCAAACATGGTGAATGAATCGGTTGATGTGTGCATCAGCATAAACCGATTAAGGTTGATGTTCATCACATCAAACCTGGAATCGGTTTATGTAGGTGTACCATATCTACCGATTTTGGAGAACATCGATAACAATCGGTTTATGTGGACCCTTAAATAATCCGATTATGGGCATAGCGGTTAAGAAACCAAAGGTTGTACAATCGGGTTATGTGGACACACATATAATCTGATTCTAACCAAAAAAACATACAGAAAAAAACGGTTCTCTTCCATACCAGAATCGGGCTATGTGGACATTAACATATATAGACCGATTCTGGTTCAATATTTCCAACCATAATACACATTCAGTATAATCGGTCTTTGTGGGCATGAACAAAATCCGTTTCTAAATAAAATCGGTTCATAAGTACATTGACATAAACCGATTCTAATAAACCCAGACACTTTGATTTCAAAAAAATTGAATTTTGAGTGATTGCATGTTGCTAAAACCTAATTTATGGGATTGGGTTGCTAAAAAAAAAGTACTTGATTCGTGCAATTTCATCTGCTTCTATGACAATCGAAGATGATTCGTATTATGGGAGAAGAAGAGAAGAATAATCGGTTGGAGACGGAGATGGAGATGAAAATGAATTTGATTTTGATTTTGATTTAAGTTTTTGGTTTTATAATTTTGATTTTAATTTTGATTTTGATTTTAGTTTTTAGTTTTTAAGTTTTTAGTTTTATTATTAGAATTTAATGGGGACACATTTATAATATTAGTATTTGATAAAGGGTAAGTTGGCAGTTTCATCTCTTAATAATCTTTTTTTAAAGAGGAAAGAATTACTATTAGATTTGCTCTTAAAATATTTATTATCATATACGTACATTAATGATTTAATGATTGACGTATGGAATTTGACTTCAAATCCAGAAAGATGATGGACCCTTTATTAGGTGTGTAGTCGAGAGTCGGCTATCTTTTTTCTTTTTTTGGGTGTTTAAAAGTTTTTGTGTCCGATTGACGTCTTTAAATATTCTTTTTTTTTCTTTATTGTTTTGATCACTATAAAGTGTGGTGTTAGAGTATTTCGAACTTAAATCACTGGTATTATCACCTGATAACTTTAATTTTATCACCATTAAATATTGATATCAACAATTTGATGTCTTAAGTAGTCATGTGTCATTTGGTTGCTTAGTTCATGGTGCATTATGGAGCATTTCATTTGCACATAAGAAATGCCATTTACACCAAACTTGTAAACTAATCCGCCTCATTTCTCACCGTATATCAGAGTCGAACTATATCAACAGCCCAATAAAATTTAACATGCTTTATGGTTCTGGTTTTGCTCCCATATTTGAGTATTTTTGATCTACCAATATCACAACCAACTAGGCAGTGATTCTAATATAATAAAATAATATAAATTAACTAGATCGGCCAGTTGTTATCGTACCTGCAAATGATTGGTTGCTTGGTCTAGCAGTGTCTTGCAACTGTGGATAAATATGAAACTGGTCTAGATGCCACTCAACCACTGATATGTTAGACGAGTTTTTCTTTATAGACTGTAGAGGGATTATCTTTGAAGTGGCATGTCCTAGTACTAGACTAGTATTCTAAGAAAATGGATCAATTTCCTAGGAGCAATTGAAATCAACTTCCCAGGAGCAATTTTTTTGAATTAGTATGTGCATTCTACGATACAAATTCCACCCAATCGTGGGACCAATTTGTAACTCAAGTCTGTATGACAGACATGTCAAATAATGCGCTCCGCCCTTTGCATCGTCTTTTTCAATAATGCATGCCCTTTGCATCGTCTTTTTCTTGAGGTGTCAACATTAGCATATGGTCCCGGACTTATCCATACCTACACCATGAATTGAACTTGAACACCCCTTGCATTTCCAATTCCCAATTAAAGGCTTTTTCTAGCTACGGCCTATGGATGGGGACTGGATAGTCGACGAAATCCAAACTCCATAATACAACCGAAATGACAACCTCATGGGCCTACTACACACGCTACAACACAACCAACCATGCATAGGTATGAATGACAGAGATATCATCTAAATTCTAAACCCACCATTTTAGATATGGTGGGTGGTGATGCTGCACGAACAATATTTCTTTTCTAGAAATAGTTATGAAAATTTTGGGCACGGTCAGAAAACGAATCCTGTTATTGGGGCTGCACCCCGGTTGGGTTTTTTTGTGCTTCACTAGGTCATTAGTAGTAATTCTTATAACCCCTTATCCAACTAGTTTCAATAATGGCTAAAGTACCCCCAATTTGATTAGCTAACTAATAATAATTAGGATATAGATTAAAATTAATCATAATTTAACTATTTATTAAAAAAAACAAAATCTTTTCGTCTTCTCTTCTCCTTCGTTTCATCAAGATGAAGATGAAGATGATGATCAAAATTTCATCATGCTGAAGATGATGATCATTAAAAAAAACTTAAATATATGATTCTTTTATCTCTTCTTATTTTTCTCCATCACATCATGATTCTCCATCGAATCATGATGAAGATGACGATCGTTAAAAAAAAATCAAAATCTATTATTTTTCTTCCTCTCTTCTTCTTCATCCTCTCTATCGCGTAGAGATGATTAAAAGAAAAGAAAAAAAAAAAAAAGAGAAAACCCACTATTTATTTTTGCTTCTGATTGACTTAAAAGTTCGATTCGTTTAATTTGAGTAAAAGAAAAAAACAGCTTCTAAAAGCGTATAACTACTGGGAGTTCATACTTTTAGAAAGCTATCTTTTTATTTCGGGTTTAGAATCAATTTTAAGTCATTCAAAAGAAAGAAAAAAAATGGTGGGTTTTCTTAGTTTTGTTTTTTTTACCATCTCCATGGACAACATGAAGAAGAAAAATAATAGATTTTGGCTTTTTATGATCATCATCTTCCTCACGATGTGATGAATGATCATGATGTGAGTGGAAAATAAGAAGAAGAGAGAAGAATAATAGATTGAAGTTTTTTTAATGATTATATGATGAAATCATGATGAAATAAAGGATACGAGAAGAAAAAGAAGAAGAAAAGATTATTTTTTTTTTAATAAAAAGTTAAATTATAATTTATTTATAGGGTAAGGGTAAATTTGACTTTTCATATAGTTAGGTCCCCTATATCCAAACTTATGATGTTAGATATCCTATAAGCCCCCAAATCCCCAAGGGATTGAAGGCCCAATAATAGGATTCCAAAAAATTTAATAAATGTTTATTTGATTGATTTGATTATTATCAACAGGTGGAGAGACCAACAGATGTTTCATACACAGAAGAGCAAGAATTCCAACGATGGTATTATCCCAGCTACAATTTTACTATTGCCGTTTTCTGGACACCATATTTAGTAAGAACTACACATGCAGAAGTCAACGGGACGACTATCACCGGGCTCATCAATTTATACCTAGACGAATACGACTTAGAATGGACAACCCAGATCGATGAATTTGATTACATAATCATCTCTGCTGGACAATGGTTCTTCCGTCCCACAATGTTTTACGAAAACAATAAACTCGTGGGCTGCTTTAAGTGTTTGAAGGACGGTGTCCAAAGTCTTGAATTGTCTTACGGTTATGGAAAGGCATTTCAAACAGCGTTCAAAGCAATAAATAGTTCACCGAATTTTAAAGGTACGACATACTTGAGGACATTTTCACCTGCGCATTTTGAGAATGGAATATGGAATGAAGGAGCGAATTGTGTAAGGAAGAAGCCATTAAAGAGTAGTGAAATCACGTTGGACTATGGAGCTTTATGGTTGTACAACGCTCAAGTGGAGGAATTTAAGGTTGCTGAAGAAGAGGGAAAGAGGAATGGAAAGCAATTTAGGCTACTTAATACAACACATGCAATGTTTATGAGACCGGATGGACATCCAAGTAGTTATGGGCATTGGCCACAAGAGAATGTAACGTCGTATAATGATTGTGTTCATTGGTGTTTGCCTGGTCCTATTGATTCATGGAGTGATTTCTTACTGGAGATGTTGAGAAGGGATGACTGAGATTTGATGTAGAAATTTGTCTTATGAAAATGCCATTCTTTTGTATTTTAATTAGTCAGAAACAAATATTCAAATCAGTCCCTTCACCTCAAAATATTGTGTAAAAAAAAGACAAAAAAGAAAAAGAAGACAAGCAACCATAACCTAGCATTATCACTTGATAGTGTGTCTACCCTCTTGTTTTGGATTTTGCTTGATACTTAGCAGATTATTTATGAGGAAGTATCCCTTTACACTTTTATTCTTACATTATCTTACACGTTGGACGTATTTTTGTCAGTAAAAACGGATTTGAAGCTAATATATTGAGGATATGCTCATCTTACCAAGTTATATATGCCTACCAAAAATGAGGACATTCCGAAAAATAAAACCTCACAATCTATCGGTCTTTCTTTCGACGACCAAATATATGATGATTTTCGACGGCTCATTTTCAAAGTAGTAGATGGTGGTTTTATACGTCTCGAAATATACTCATTTTCAGTGTGAACATGGAGCTTTTTAATACTAACATATCAAAATATTAGCTTTATATCCATTACAGTTTGGTTTTTATCCGCAAAAATAACATTCAACGTGTGAGATAGTGTGATAATAAAAGTGTGAGGGGATCCCTCCTCATTATGTTTATATAGGAAATATGAAGTTTCTTTTCCTTTGTTTCGTATAAAATAATTGACTCATATTTAAGATCAATAACTCGATCATGTTGTCCATGTTATTTCCCGGTACTAAAGACCCGCTTAAATTATTTCATAAAAGGGTTATATATAGATCGATTTCTAAAGTTGAAATGAATTGCCATTGAGACTATGATATTCGACCTCTCAGCCAATCCTGCCAAAAACTTAGCAATATTTACTTTGATGAGTACTTTAATTATTTTAGAACCCACGACTGACCTTTTTTTTTTCTTTTTAATCAACAACAAGGAGTTTACAACTATTGGATGGAAGGCTGGCAACAAGTTGTGCTCCAATCCATAATTCATTACCTCCTATTTCAAACCTAATTCTATATAAATTTTGTTCGTCTGATTATAGTTTTGTTTTCTCATTTTGAAATACCATCAGAATCGGCATGGATAACTTGAGTATTGGTTGGTTACCATGCCGAAAATTGTTGATGTTCTTCATTAACAACAATCAACACGGTATTCATTACATGAATAATACCGACGTTAAGAGCAATTCATAAACCTTCATTTCTGGGGAAAAAACTTGTAATTGTCATCATACTCGAAAATTTCGGTCATACAGGCACGAAAAAGTCAACGAAAGTCTATGAGTTATTTATTTTTTATTTAAAAAGTTTTGAATTTCAACCAACCATTTAGACTTTTTATCTTTAATTTAGATACTTAATTTATAAATTTTGAAACTCCATCAAAAAGAGTAATATTCCCAAATATTATTATCAAAACCGAATCCGCATAAAATTATATTGAAGCGAAATTGGGGGATATAAAAAAGAATTGGGAGATATTGATTACTTTTCCCAACCCATGGTGTGTGTTAAGAGGTGTTTTTTGGGTATGAAAATACTAAAATACTCTTTGGTTAATTAATTAAAAAACATTATGAAAAGACCATACTACCCTTTCCCCTAAAACTTAAAATCTAAAAACCAAATTCATTTATCCCCCATTCTCCACAAATCAGTTCCGGCACTCTTAGGGTCAGGTTTTGAATTATTTTTTTTCATCGTTCTTCATTCGTTCTTCGTCGATTAATCGTCGATTCAAAAAAAAATTTGTCGATTAACATACCCGAATCATAAACAATGCCTCCACGAAAGAAAGCAAATGCCCAATCGAACTCAAAATCGATTGCTCGACAAAAATAGGAACAAAGAATTGCTAAGATTGCTCAAGAGAAAGAAGACGAAGAAGCAACGTTCTCGACGATCAACCTCGCAAGCATGGCTTCTGTGAGAAGGTAGGTGATTTTGAACTAGTTTATGAGTGTTTAAATCGATTTATAGCAATGGGTTTAGGTTAGAATCGGGAACCCTAACTCAAACAGTTGAG
The DNA here is from genome assembly GCA_023531295.1 of Papaver armeniacum. Lineage (NCBI taxonomy): Eukaryota > Viridiplantae > Streptophyta > Magnoliopsida > Ranunculales > Papaveraceae > Papaver > Papaver armeniacum. Next base: position 461,857 of record JAJJWW010008194.1, read on the forward strand.
TTTCAGAGAGTACCGGCACTGAAATTTGTATGAACACAGTACCGGTTTTGTGTTCCGGCATTCAATCTAGGATGAATACGATCTGGTTTCCAACCCCGCATTCACCGGAAGCGAATTTTCCCTATAGGCATTCAATCTAGGATGAATACATTCTAGGTTTAGAACCAACAGTCTTTGATAATAATTCGTGTATGCCGCATAGACTTAAAACATACGGGAGAGTTTATGAATTTGTCACCGGACTACATAGATTTTGGTTGCATTGTATGCAGGTTTGAGTAATGGCATTCTTTTGTAATAATTCGAGAATGCCGGTAGTAGATGGTAGGCCTCGGATGTGTATGTATTTTATGGCCTACGGTAATACCGCAAGTGCACGGCGTCTATCGGAGACGCGGCAAGCACGGGTCGATCCACGAGAGACAAGGGGTGCTTTCAATGATCTAAGGCTTGGCTTTAAACTGAATTCCAAAGTGACAAGGTAACAGAGTGTAACATAGATGTTTTGGTTGCAAGCGGGGTGATTGTTGAAGTGAACCTAAGCTAAAGTATAAAACAGAGATAAAAGGGTGCTCACCCCAGGGCTGCAATTCCACCGCTAACCTGTTTTGTGTCTTCACTCATGAAACTACTCTTGTTCTTATGATCGCTAAGGGAGAGGTGTCGAGTCTGCCTTATGTCTAAGATGTTTCTCCAAGTGATAATTTTAATCACAACTAAGGTGTTTATCCTAAGTATTAAGCTATTCGACTAAAGTACAATTAATCGTAGATAAACATTAATCTAATTGAGCTTGGGTTGCGGCATCAACAACACGGGGGTCTTCTAACTACAAATGCATCCATGGCGTTGGTATGCCTTGGAGAATAATGTGTTGATCTGCTCAGATTAAGTCTATCTTAATACTAATTAACCACTCAAGAAGAATACATGAACTATGAAGAACATAGTGATAAGCTAGGGTTTCATCTCAAACCCTAGCACTTTGAATTAAAACATAATCAAGCAACAAGAACAAAATTTAAACCGAATTAAAGCTAATGACTGCACTGGCTAATCCAGGCGTATCCCCTAACATCAAAATACATCTGCTATTTATACATGCAACCCCAAAATAATTCCAAACCCTAATTTAATTTTAAAACATAAATTGAATGCAACCCATACACGATTCGCACTCCTCTCTTGTCTAATGGCTCTGCTACTCCATGCTTCGATTGTTGTGGAAACCCTAGTTCGAACTGCCTCAACCCTAGCTTCTAGGTTGAGAGAAGCTAGTGATGGAGAAAGCGTGAACTAGAGAATAGAGATAGCTGTAGGAGTTGTTGGATGTGGTGATGGGAAAAGAGATGGTGGTGATGGCTTTGGCGGAGACGGAGATGGTGTCTGTGGAGTTGGTCGGGGAGAGGAGATGGGTTTGCAGAGCTATGATGGAGTTGTCGGGTGAAGGAGAGAAAGTGAATTAGGTTTTGGCTTAAGGGAGTTTATATAGGGGCTATGGTGTGAAGCGGGTACATCAAAACTCGATGAGGAAGGCGGAGCGGCGTTGGATGAGGCTGGCTCACGATACGAGCGGCCGAGGAAGTAAGCGGTTTTGGCGTGATCTGGTGTAGCACGGAGCAAAGGCGATCTTCGATGCACGTGGAAGAAGCGACCGTTGGATGAGGGAGAAAAGAAATCTCAACGTCTCGGAAGAGACGGGCTCGGATCCGGGTCGTGGGTAGCTTTAGCCCATGTCTTCCTTGTTGGGTTGCAACTGATTCGCCTTGAGCTTTGGCTATCTCTGCTCCATAGATGCTTAACTCCAATTCTTTGCTCTTTTGGCTCCTCGGATTCTCCAAGCTTTATTTATTACCTAAAAACACAAAATTAATTAATATAAATATTTATTCTTGAAAACAAAGAAAACACGAATCGGGATAATATCTCGATTTCTAAGCGCAAAAGATGAGTAAAATGCCAATAAAAAGGTGTATAAATATGCACTATTTGGCACTCATCAAATACCCCAAACCCGAATTTTACTTGTCCTCAAGTGAAACCTAAATGAAGAAATCCTAACTATACCCATGTCGCAGTCTCTCGAATGCATTTAGCGTATGCACTAAGCCTTTAAACCGCTAGGTGTCCCTAGTGGACGAGTTGTAGTCTCGTGAGGGTTTTGCAGGTGTACCCACAAAACCTTCTCCAACTTCGAGTGTAAAAGAGTCTCAAGCCTCCAAGAAGCTATGAGGACATAGAGTTTACGCATGCTAGTAACATGAAGTTAGAACTACCAAAGAACGCATTCTCATCCTTAAGTCTTTGAGCGAGAAGTAACCATACCATATGAAAGAATTCGGATTCGATTGTGATCATAAGTCTCAACTTCTGCCTCACCATTAAGGTTTTATGATAATTGCACTCAAAAGATCGCTTTTAGTCTCTGTGTGTGCAAAGGAATAAAGAGAGAAATCCTGCACACGTTGTAGATAAGAAGGATAACCTTCCGAAATAAAATCTGGAGACTCCACGAAGTGTGGACAAAAGAATCTTTTCTCGATGATCTCTAAGAAAGGAAATCAACCATTAGCAAGGGTGGGAGTACTCACTCACTTCTCACCCGATCGGCAATTAACATCAATCTCTCATAAGAACCATAGTAAACGTCTTCAATCTTCGGTCTTGGTCTTCAAATGTTGATGATGAACTTCTAAACTTCACAAAATTTGACAATTTTTAACTTTTCTACTCAAATTCCTTGTTGTTTGGATTTTTTCTTTTTGAACTCTTCTTTACCATGGTGGTAGCAAAAATAAACTACCATATATTTTTTTTTTTTTATTTTTTTTTTTTTTTTTTTTTTTTAAAAAAAAATGAAATTAAAAATACAAATAATGAAACAACTAACTCCATGGACAAAAGGACTTTATCACTCAATTTTCCACAACTTGTATTGTCTAGATTTTATAAATTTTATTAATTCTCATCCTATTTTCTTTTCTTTGTTGCACATAAACCTTGGACTATATCAATTTTTCTTTCAATATTCTGATGATGCTCCGTTTGTTGACGATGATGTGTTTCTATGGGTCTTCTTTGATTGAGAGAGAGTGATGCTAACGGCAAATCGGTATTTAGAAGGAGTTTTCATCTTTAGACGTCACCCTCATGATTGACAAAACTAGCACTCAAGAGATCAAAAGTAGTGCTGAAATTGGTGCGAAGTTGGGTAGCTCACCATTCCTACCCGGAATTTACGTACGGTGACACACACTCTGTGACTTTTCTAGAAAGTTGCAAAAAAAAATTGAAGGTTGGTGCCTCACTTGATGTAAAATGGGTAGTCTCCACTATGGGTGATCACAATTCTACTACAGAATATCTAAACAAAGACCTAATTAGCCCTCCGGTATGGTTAAATCCAACTTTAACGCTCTAATCAACTAAGGAACCCGATTGCGTTCTCAGGTACTTCCAATTTCTGTTATTTCGGTCGATTCTCTATGTAAACATAGGTAGAAGCATGCTAGTGACTCTAAAATCTCTAAAAGTTGGAGGTTTTTACAAAAAGAAGTTTTTATTTTTTTTTTTTTTTTTTTTTTTTTTTTGAAAATAAAAGGTAAAAAAGACTAAAAACTCTATATGCAAAATATGCAAATGCACCCCAAACCTAAATCAAACATTGTCCTCAATGTGTAGAGATAGAAAAAAATTTAAACAGTCACATACCAGAGAACTATGCCGATAAGAGAAAAGGGAAGAGATTAGGATGTCGGCGGGAGCAAGGTTGAGCTTCGTTAGTCAAGGCTAGAATCCAACATTCTCAGTGGAGATCATATCGGATTAGCATAATATATGCGCATGAAGACTCAACCGATTCAAGAAAAGAAAATTTAACACGTCCTACTGAATTATATACAAAAATTTACTAACAATCTAAAGAGTTGAGGGTCAACCCAAAAGATAATGTACAGAAACATCAACATTCTTACAAATAAAACATGAAAATGGGCTTTGGGAATTTGGTTTATTGGGCTTTGGTTTGTTTGGGATTTGGTTTGTATGGGTTTCAATTTGGTTTATTGGGAATGTACAGCCCAGTGGAACTGAGGATGAGCAGGGCCCAGTTTAGTTTAAGCCTAGTGGAACTGGGTTCCAGCCCAGTTTTGCAAAGAACAATTGCTGTGGCTCAGTTTTGATTTAAGTGGGCTTGATTAGGTGCAGCCCAAGTGATTGCGGGCTTGATTATCATAGCCCAAAGAACTGAACTTATGTGGGCTCCTTGTTTGGTTTATGCAGAGCCCAAGTTTTCTCGACCCCAGTCCGAGAGCTCAGACCATGCATTGGCTATGCATAGATTGGCAATTGCACTCACAAGTTTGCATCTGACACAAGTTTGCACAAGGTTGTGTGCACAGTGATTATAGGCACAAGTTTGCAAATGGGTACAACACGAGAAACCAAAGACCTGGTGATCCACAGACACACAACACGGCAAAGACAAACGGTGATGTGCGAGAACAACAATGTATAGAGCACAATGAAGATCCGAAATTTCACAGATGCCGCAGTTGGTAAAGCCCAAGGAAGGAAGATGCATAGCCTCTCAAAGACAACTTATGTGCGGGCGAGTTTAAGCTTAGCACAGAGCTGGCAGGATAGCTCATTCACAGCACAGGCTTTAGTGACTACAGGGTATCAACAGGTTCACAAATTGAACATTTTACAGCGCAGGATATCCAGCAGGGTACATCACTCATAGCATCATACACTCATCATAGTGCAGCACAATGAAGATACGAAATTTCACAGAAGCATGCACAAGGTTTCACAGATTCAGAGTCTAGCACAAATTGCAAGAGTTGATTCACAGCATGCACAGGTTAGTTATAAGTTGCAGGTTGTTATGCTCAAGGTTTGTGGTAAGCTCTTTGGTTTGCAGCTAGCCTGGCTGCTCAAGTGCACCCACTCGCTCTGTGGGCTTGAGGCCAATATCTCGAGTAAAGCGCAGCCAGGCAAGCAACAAGACACACAGTGGCGATTAGCGGGAACAAATCGCCGCTTTACATATCACAGACGAGATTATGCATAGCCTAGGAAAGCAAAACTATTGAGTGATGTGCACAGGGCTTTGCATATGCTGGGTTTGTGTGTGAAAAATAAGCTAGCTATTAACACAATTCTGCTGCTTGACACTCACTCAAACATCACGGGGTCACACACAGATGGAGCACAAGGGCTACAGAGCCAGGAGGCTTGGCTCTCCAAGTGGTAGCTTAAACTTGCAGCTTCAGGGGGGCTAGCAAGTTAGCATGTGGCTCACAAGGTCTGTGAGGTCAAGTCACTCACCTAACTACCACTTGGTCTTCACAGGCTAGGTTCAAATTCACATGTAACATGGCAATACACTATGCTTGTTGTGGCTCATAGGTGCACATGCGAGTTGCACAAAGAATATTTAGCTTATCGGGTGAACCATGCTACTGATTGTCACAGATTGGCTAGCCTTAGGTTTGAGCATGCATAGAGGTGCGGGGTATTCAATGATGAACAAAATGAGTTACAGATTCAACAATGGAACATTTCACAAGTGATTGTGACATAAAACATGCTAAGGTACAGGCGGGAGAAGTCAACTAACTCGAGTTGATGTCAACTTAGACTTGCAGCTATATTGGCTATCTAGGTTCAACCTCACAGCTACAGGGGCTTGAGGTTAATATGCCAAAGTGAAAATGTGGCCAGTTCGACTTATGGTTCAATGCACGAGTTACACATGTCAACAGTGGTCGATTGACCTCTTTGTTCACAAATTTGCGCACCACAAATTTGCACTTGCCTAGTCTATGGTTCACGCAGTCAATGCAATGTTCGAATACTAACCTCAAGTCCTGCGTTTTCTTGTCTTCCTTGGGTTGGCTTAGCAGATATTTGAAAGCACTGTAGTCTCAACAAAGCTTTAGTGCTCAGACTTGCAAAGTTTAAAGCAATGACAAAAAGATGTGTACAGTTTGAACAAAATTAGCTATGACTACTCTACAGCATGATAGATGCTTCAAATTGATCTCCTGAGTTACAACTAAGGACAGATTGAGATTCACAAAAGCACGATCCACAATGGGTGAGTCCGAGGCTTAATCCAAGATGAGAAATGCCAAGATGTTTTATGCTGATATGACACAGCTGAAATGAAACCAAGTTGATACACCAGGTCAGGCTGGCTTGAGCTTAAGCTGGGCCAGATGTTGACTGAGATAATTGGACTGACACAGGAGCAAACTGTTAGCTGTTTTGCTTGATTGGTGGCCCCGGAGTTAATATGGAGGCAATGATATTTATGAAGTTATCAATGAAAACTACAAGGCTAAATATGATCATGGGATAGATTCTTGATGGATGCTAATAGATGCGAGAGATATTACGGGATGGTTATACTAAAGATAAAAATGCAGATGTGCAATTATGATGAACTAACTAAGATGCAATGAAGATGCAAACAATAAGAAAACTAACAGATTACACTATACTGATAAAGGATTAAAAGCAAATAACTCAAAACAAATATGTACAGGGGAGAAAGTTCAGTGAAGAAAAAAATTACGGCTAAAACAATAATGTAACGCAAATATGTACAAGGGTCAGGTTAGAGCTCAAATGAAGCACACAATGATCACAGAGGCACGCAGAAGTCCCATGAACGGCGCCAAAACTTGTAGGCCTCGGATGTGTATGTATTTTATGGCCTACAGTAATACCCAGGAAGTGCACCGGCGTCTATCGGAGACGCGGCAAGTGCGGGTCGATCCACAGAGACAAGGGGTGCTTTCAATGATCTAAGGCTTGGCTTTAAACTGAATTCCAAAGTGACAAGGTAACAGTAGAGTGTAACATAGATGTTTTGGTTGCCGAAACGGTGATTGTTGAAGTGAACCTAAGCTAAAGTATAAAAATGAGAGATAAAAGGGTGCTACTAGGGCTGCAATTCCACCGCTAACCTACACGTGTCTTCACTCATGAAACTACTCTTGTTCTTATGACTGCTAAGGAGAGGTGTCGAAGTCTGCCTTATATCTAAGATGTTTCTCCAATCGATAATTTTAATCACAACTAAGGTGTTTATCCTAAGTATTAACCTGTCCGACTAAAGTACAATTAATGTAGATAAACATTAATCTAATTGAGCTTGGGTTTGTAGCATCAACAACACGGGGGTCTTCTAACTACGGTGCATCCATGGCGTTGGTATGCCTTGTGAGAGCAATGTGTTGATGCGCTCGGATTAAGTCTATCTTAATACTAATTAACCACTCAAGAAGAATACATGAACTATGAAGAACATAGTGATAAGCTAGGGTTTCATCTCAAACCCTAGCACTTTGAATTAAAACATAATCAAGCAACAAAGAACAAAATTTAAACCGAATTAAAGCTAAGTGACTGCACTGGCTAATCCAGGCGTATCCCCTAACATCAAAATACATCTGCTATTTATACATGCAACCCCCAAAATAATTCCAAACCCTAATTTAATTTTAAAACATAAATTGAATGCAACCCATACTCGATTCGCACTCCTCTCTTGTCTAATCGCTCTGCTACTCCATGCTTCGATTGTTGTGGAAACCCTAGTTCGAATCGCCTCAACCCTAGCTTCTAGGTTGAGAGAAGCTAGTGATGGAGAAAGCGTGAACTAGAGAATAGAGATAGTGTAGGAGTTGTTGGCTGTGGTGATGGGAAAGGAGATGGTGGTGATGGCTTTGGCAGAGACGGAGATGGTGTGTGCGTGGAGTTGGTCGGGAGAGAGGAGATGGGTTTGCAGAGCTCGATGGAGTTGTCGGGTGAAGGAGAGAAAGTGAATTAGGTTTTGGCTTAAGGGAGTTTATATAGGGGCTATGGTGTGAAGCGGGTACATCAAAACTCGATGAGGAAGGCGAGCGAAGCGTTGGATGAGGCGGCTACGATCCGAATCGGCCGAGGGAAGTAAGCGGTTTTGGCGTGATCTGGTGTAGCACGGGAGCAAGCGATCTTCGATGCACGTGGAAGCAGCGACCGTTGGATGAGGGAGAAAGAAATCTCGCGTCTCGAAGAGACGGGCTTGGATCCGGGTCGTGGGTAGCTTTAGCCCATGTCTTCCTTGTTGGGTTGCAAGCGATTCGCGCGCGGGCTTTGCTATCTCTGCTCCATAGATGCTTGACTCAATTCTTCGCTCTTTTGGCTCCTCAGATTCTCCAAGCTTTATTTATTACCTAAAAACACAAAATTAATTAATATAAATATTTATTCTGAAAACAAAGAAAACACAAGAATGGGATAATATCGATTTCTAAGCGCAAAAGATGAGTAAAATGCCAATAAAAAGGTGTATAAATATGCACTATTTGGCACTCATCAGTAGACTTAAAACATACAGGAAAATTGTCACCAATACCGGCATAGATTTTAGGTTGCTTTGTATGCCGCACTTGCAGTACAGACTGTCGATAGTCAATGTGTACTCTTTGGAACATTGTCTGGCGTGGTTTATTTTAAGGTAGTCAATGCGGGGTACTAAAACGAAGGTGAGTTGTCTTATATTCATTGCTTTTCGGTGCTTACGATATAGGTCAAAAGCCAAGGAAGCTAACAAAAGAAAAACTAAAGATGTTGTCACTAAGAGAAGAAGGAAGGACGGTCTTGATACTCCTCAGTCTCTTTGCCTCCTCGAGGAAAGATAAAGGTCGTAAGATGCGTTTAGGGGCTGATACAAGAGGGATAATTTGGGAGAGTGGTGGTGACCGTAGTCGACTTGCAAACCGTGAGCACGATGATCAAGATGAAGAGGAAAGTCAATTAGCAAGCCAAAGCGAAGTTGGAGGGCCAAGTCAACAACCAACACAAGGCAATGGCAAGAAGGGCAACGTCAAAGTGAAAATTAAAGGTTCCCACCTTCCTCATATTAATGACATGATACATGACCTTGAACATGGTAGAATTTGGGGTGAAGCTCCGGAACCAAAAACACTATTTGGATACAAACACTCGTGGGCTCGTACTATCTATCAAACCTATGTAAGCATTTTATATCTTGTACATATGTATTGTTGTGTATTTATGTAAAATCTCTTAATTGTATTGTCTTCAATTGTAGGATCATAAGAAGGTTGTGCGTGTTTGCCGAAACCAAGCCGCGGATTATTGGAAATTGTCAGATGGTAGGCCTCGGAATGTGTATAAAATTAAGCCTACATGTTATACCGCAAGTGCACGGCGTCTATCGGAGACGCGGCAAGTACGGGTCGATCCCACAAGGACTTGTGGTGCTCTAAGGTTGATCAAGGCTTCCTAAACTGAGTTCTAAAAGATATGAGTAACAATAGGGGGTGTTTTAGTGTGTCGGGCGGATCGAGTTTGTAGTGTGACTCTAAACTAAGGCAAGGAGAATATGGAAAGCACCAGGGTGATCAATCCACCCCTAATCTCATGTGAAGCAATCTATCTTAATCCAAATCCTTGAGCTTTCCATGAAAGCTCAAAAAGAGATGTTTATTAACCGATTTTGGCTAACAATCCCCTAGTATGAGTTTGTCTTCTTACAAGATACCACTCATCACGAGCTTGTTAGCTTCATCAGCTAACTACTAATCTTACACAATATCACATAACAAGATTAAAACCTAACTAGATATGCTTGCCATTGAAAATCAGGGGTTTCATCAACACCCTGATAAATTAAATTAAAACATTAATTAAAGTATGTAAAACATAAATTAACACTAAGCTTGTGCTCTGGCTAGCCCAGGCATGCCTTCTATCAACACAACTCATCCCTATTTATATATGCAATGCACTCCAAAATTACCAAACCCTAGTTCATAAAAATTAATTGCAAAATAATTCGAACCCATACTCTGATTTTGCCTTCTCCTCTTCTGTCAAATCGGCTCGGAGCTCCATGTGGGGTTGTTGTGGAGAAACTCTAGTTTTAGTTATCTCTAAATTAGCCTCTAGGTTATGAGAGAAGCTAAGAGAGAGGTAACTAACACTAGAGAGGAGGTGCGGCTGATGATGGAGAAGGTTTTTTTGTGTCAGGAAGAGAAGATGAGGATGGTGGTGGCGTGGTGGCTCTGCAGAGGTGGTCGGGTGATAGGGGAATGGGTTTTGCAGAGGTTGCTCGAGAGAAGAAAAGAAAGAAGAAGAGAGGAATGGGTTTGCTCGAGGGTATAGGGGTGTAGGTAGTTTTGTTGTGGAGCGGGGACATCAAGCTTTGATGAGGCCGATGGAGCGGCGTCGAGATCTAGGAGAAGAAATCTCAACGGCTCAGCATGATTTGGAGTGATCTGGTGTTGCACGGGAGCAGCGAGCTCCGATGCGCGTGGAGGCAGCGACCATAGGATGTAGCTAGGTGTGATCTCAACGGCTCGGGTTGGATGGGCTCGGATCCGGGTCGCGGGTCGGGTCTAGCTCAAGCCCATGTTTTGTAGATGAGTTGCTACTTGTTGGGTTGCAACTGTTGCGCGCGCGGGCTTGGGATTTCTGCTCCATAGATGCGCGACTCCAATTCTTCGCTCTTTGGGCTCCTCAGTTTCTCCGAGCTTTATTTATTACCTAAAAACACAAAATTAATTAATACAAATATTTATTCTTGAAAACAAGGAAAACACAGAATCTGAAATAAAATCTATTTTCTAAGCGCAAAAGATGAGTAAAATGCCAATAAAAAGGTGTATAAATATGCACTATTTGGCACTCATCAAATACCCCCAAACCTGAATTTTACTTGTCTTCAAGTGAAACAGAAATTAAGAAATCCTAACTATACCCTGTCAGCAGTCTCTCGAATGCATTTAGCGTATGCACTAAGCCTTTAAACCCCTAGGTGTCCCTAGTGGACGAGTTGTAGTCTCGTGAGGGTTTACCAGAGGTGTACCCACAAAACCTTTTCCAACTTCGAGTGTAAAAGAGTCTCAAGCATCCAAGGAGCTATGAGGACATAGAGTTTCTGCATGCTAGTAACGAAGTTGGAACTACCAAAGAACGCATTCTCATCCTTAAGTCTTTGAGCGAGAAGTAACCATACCATATGAAAGAATTCGGATTCGATTGTGATCATAAGCCTCGACTTCGCCTCACCATTAGGGTTTTATGATAATTGCACTCAAAAGATCGCTTTTTTAGTCTCTCATGTGTGCAGGCGGGAATAAAGAGAGAAATCCCGCACACGTTGTAGGTAAGAAGGATAACCTTCCGAAATAAAACTGAGACTCCACGAAGTGTGGACAAAAAGAATCTTTTTCTAATGATCTCTAAGAAAGGAAATCAACCATTAGCAAGGGTGGGAGTACTCACTTACCTTCTCACTCGATCGGCAATTAACATCATACTCTCATAGGAACCATAGAAACGTCTTCAATCTTCTGGCCTTGGTCTTCGGTCTTCACAAACTTGTTGATGACGAACTTCTTTGAACTTTACAAAAACTTGACATTTTTTTTTTTTTTTTTTTTTTTTTTTTTTAAATTACAATAAAACGATAAAACTCAATTTTTCACAAACTTCATTAATTCTCATCCTATTTTCTTTTCTTTTCTTTTCTTTGTTTTGTTGCATATAAACCTTGGACTATCTCAACTTTTCTTTCCATATTCTGATGATGCTCCGTTTGCTGACGATGATGTGTTTCTATGGGTCTTGCTGATTGAGAGAGAGTGATGCTAACTGCAAATCGATATTTAGAAGGAGTTTTCATCTTTAGACGTCACCCTCATGATTGACAAAAACTAGCACTCAAGAGATCAAAAGTAGTGCTTTGAAATTGGTGCGAAGTTGGGTAGCTCACCATTCCTACCCGGAATTGATGTACGGTGACACACACTCTAACAACTTTTCTAGAAAGTTGCAAAAATTGAAGGTTGGTGCCTCACTTGATGTAAAATGGGTAGTCTCCACTATGGGTGATCACAATTCTACTACCGAATATCTAAACAAAGACCTAATTCGCCTCCAGGTATGTTTAATCCAACTTTAACGCTCTAATCAACTAAGAAACCCGATTGTGTTCTCCGGTACTTCTAACTTTGTTATTTCGGTCATAAAAAATTCTCTATGTAAACATAGCTAGAAGCATGCTAGTGACTCTAAAATCTCTAAAAGTTGGAGGTTTGTACAAAAAGAGTTTTGAATTTTTTTTTTTTTTTTTTTTTTGAAAATAAAAGGTAAAATAAAAGACTAAAAAACTCTAAATGCAAATGCACCCCCAAACCTAAATCAAACATTGTCCTCAATGTGTCTACATATAGAAAAAAATTTAAACAAATACATACCGAGAGAACTATGCTTTGATAAGAGAAAAGGGAAGAGATTCTGGATGTGGCAGGAGCAAGGTTGAGCTTCTTTAGTCAAGGCTAGAATCCAACATTCTCAACGGATATCATATCGGATTAGCATAATATATGCGCATGAAGACTCAACCGATTCAAGAAAAGAAAATTTAACAAGTCCTACTGGATATATACAATGAAAATTCACCATACACTAACAATCTAAAGAGTTGAGGATCAACCCAATAGAAAATATATACAAACATGAACAGCCTTACACACGAGATATAATATGAGAGTGCAAGTAAGACTGTATGTGAATGAGTTTCCCCAAACCTAAACTTGTCAACAAAGTGTGTTTTGGAGCACAAAATCTTGCAATTTTAAAGGTACATCATGCAAAAGGTCTAACTCAAAATGAGTATTGCTAAGAACAGCAGAGACATACACATTCCAATTGTGGCTTCTTAAAAGTATTATACTTTGATGCAAAATAGTCCAAGAGGACTTGAGAGGCACAAAGCTCTAGGCCTAGATTAGGCATTTTCTTAAAAGTTGGTTTTGCAATTTTTGTTACAAACTACACCTAGGTTTGGTGGAGGAGTTTCAATTTGTGACTCGGGGAGAGAGGTTAGGTACATCTAAGTTGTGTTCATTTATAAAATCATTTGCACCATCACACACTTTCCTAAAGTCGAAGAGGGTAAATCATGTTCACCAAAGCATATAACAATTCATCAATCACCATGTCATAATCATCGAGCAGGCAACATATTGTGACATGGGCGGGGAATCGAACACAACAATAATATCATGATCCAAAAGAACATTAGTGTCAACGAGAAGATTCATCCTTTCCTAAGTCACAAATAAGTTGTGAAGCATGCTCACATTCACTGAAGAATTTCACAAAACCAAGCTCAAAATCAATATCACATATATGAATGTTAGAAGAAGTATCATTCATAGGGTTCTGAAGAGACGCCTAACGTCTACGAACCAAAAGATGCCATCATATTTTTCTCGCATGCACATGCTCTTCTAACATATCATATTCATCATCATCATCATAACAAAAATGCATTTCCCTATTAGCATTTCTAGTATACTCATTTACCTCTAGATTAGGTTCATATTCAAAGTGTTAGTTGCATGAGTAGGAATAGAAACACTATTTTCAAGATTTACTTTATTAGGGACAATAATCATCCTATCATGAACTGCCTTCCATTCTTCCTTTTCTAAATGAATAAGGTTCATCTTTAAGAACATGTGACATTGTTCAATGGAGGGAGAGTCTTCAATAGTGGGTATGCATGTTTCATATGAATAATCATTAAATGGTTGTGCACATGGTTCACTAGAGAAGGGATGATCATGCATGTTGCTATATGGATGGTTATGCATTGTATGAAAGTCAAGCCTAGCATTTTGTTCCATGAGCGTTTCCATTAGTGATTGTAAACAAGGAGTCGGGGAGTATAAAATTGTTCATCTCCCCACTGTGGTGATCGATACATGTGCTCATGATGGTTAGGGTATGAGTACTCAAGGTCGGGGCCCCGAGAAGGCTCATAATACTCCCTAAAATCATTATGGTGTGTGGGGTTTCATCTTGTGAAGCATGCCCGTAAGCAAGCTCTCGAATGGATTTGTTTGTATCCCCAGATGCAGACCAAAATCCTGACATGATTTAGTACTCAAATTGAACTCAAAGCCCAGTTGAAGTGGACTAAGTTTGGTTTTAGTGGGATTGGTTTGGTTTATTGGGTTTCATTTGGTTTGTTGGGTTTGGTTTTGTTTTTGTAAGCTTTGGTTGCGTGCAAAGCCTAGTAGTTGGTTTTTGTGGGAAGGCCAGTGGTTGTTGGCTCAATTTGGTTTTGAGCCTGAGTTGTGTGAAACTTGCACGGCCACTGATGTTCAGCCAACGTAAAGACTTATGTGGGCTTGGGTGGTTCAGTTTATGTTGAGCCCAAGGGTTGGGTTTCAGCTCATGTGCACAGTTTAGGTTTTTGTGGGCTCTAATTTGGTTACAGAGCCCAGTTGTGCAGAGATTGGTGCTGATGGAGTTTGTGGGCTTCAGTGAGACACACAACAAAGGTTACACAATTTCAAGCATGGACTAAAACACAGCAATTTCAAAAGGGTTTTCAGATAGCTCAAATAATCTCCAAATGCAGATAATCTCTACCAGCAATTTCAGCTCAGCTGATAACAGGCTTGTGCACACATCAAACTCACAGCACAGGCCAGTAACTCTCAACACAGCTCAGCAAGTGAGAGTTTATGCACAAGGCTGGTTGGAAAGGTTCAACAGGGTCTGTGGATTTGAGCACAGCTCAGAGGTAAACTCAGGGTTTGCTCAAATTTGTTATCCCATTTGTAGCTTCAACTCACAGCTGCAGGGGCTGGAGTTTGGCTCAAAGCAGACAGCAGGGCATCACACAGGTTATCAACAGAACACACAAGTACAAACTCACACAAGAAGTTGTGGTATGCTCAGGGCACATCTGATTTGGTGATATCACGGGATCATACACAATTCACGGTGGCGAGCTCGGGGTATCAATGGGCTTGCAAGCTTAACGAGATCAAGATGGGCAAGGGTCAGTGCAACTTGCCCAGTTGATGTCATTATGGCTAAAGGTTAACTTGTTTAGCTAGGTTGCAGTTGAGGCTCGACAGCTGCAGGGGATGGAGCTCAGGGCAAATTGAAGTTATGGGCACAGAGAAAAGACAAGAAGTTCAGCCAATTAACACACATGGTACACACCAGCATATATTTCAGATTTTCACAGGTTTGCACAAGCTCATGTGAAGATGACTGGGGTTTGCAGGTATCTTTGCTAACCAATGTTCACAGGGCTCACAGGGCTAGCAGAGCTAGCACCAGGTCAAGCATGCGTAAATAGCTCACAAGACTCACAGGGCACAAATGGGGTTTACGGTTTTCGCAGGTTGAGCTCAGGGGTCTACAGAGCAAGGCTTGCTCTGAATTACAAACTACCAGCTAACCAATGTAAGATCAGGCACACAAGGTACGGCACACAACAAGGTCTCACACAGATTTATTGGCTTATCAAGACAGTGAGTAAGCACTGAGACTAAGCGAGAATAGTGTAATATCATAGTACTCTCGGCTAGCATATGTGTGTTTCGAGAGGTCAAGGCACCACTCACCTACAAGTCGCAGGGCTTGCTCAGTTGCACCTTATCTTCCTTTCTTTGGCTTTGCCCAGCTTCTGCAACATAGGTAGCATGCACCTGCTGGCTCAAGAGAGAAATCTCAGTTCTCAAAAATTACACAGTTTAAAGCAATGGAGCAGTATTTGCAGTATGAGAAGCAGCCCATCACATGATGCGGATGTGTAAAGCGAGATGTGCACTAAGAGATGCAGATGTGCGCTAAGAAATGCTGATGTGTAAAGCAATGGAGCAAGATGCTCAAGATGCAGATGCAGATGCAGATGTGCACTAAGTTACAGATGCAGATGTGTAAAGATGCAAAGATGTAGAGGTTAAGCTAAGTTATGCAAGAATGCACTAGGAGAACACAGATATGTACTTAAGGTAAGTAGACTATGATATGCACATGATGACAGGATGGATAGAAGTAATGTAATACAAAAAATTAAGCTAAGTTACACTAGTAAAGATTAAAAGCAAAGATTTCAGAGCAAGTATATACAAGATGAGTTGAAAGTCAGTGAAGCAAGCACATCAATCGACTCAAAGACACGCAAGTCCGGCAACGGCGCCAAAAACTTGGTAGGCCTCGGAATGTGTATAAAATTAAGCCTACATGTTATACCGCAAGTGCAGCGCCTATCGGAGACGCGGCAAAGCACGGTCGATCCCACAAGGACTTGTGGTGCTCTAAGGTTGATCAAGGCTTCCTAAATCGAGTTCTAAGAGATATGAGTAACAACAGGGGGTGTTTTAGTGTGTCGAAGCGACCGAGTTTGTAGTGTGACTCTAAACTAAGGCAAGGAAAATATGGAAAGCACCGGGGTGATCAATCCACCCCTAATCTCATGTGAAGCAATATATCTTAAGCCAAATCCTTGAGCTTTCCATGAAAGCTCAAAAGAGATGTTTATTAACCGATTGTGGCTAACAATCCCTAGTATGAGTGTCTTCTACAAAGATGGCTCATCACAGCTTGTTAGCTTCATCGCCTAACTACTAATCTTACACAATATCACATAACAAGATTAAAACCTAACTAGATATGCTTGTTATTGAAAATCGGGGTTTCATCAACACCCCGATAAATTAAATTAAAACATTAATTAAAGTATGTAAAACACAAATTAACACTAAGCTTGTGCTCTGGCTAGCCCAGGCATGCCTTCTATCAACACAACTCATCCCTATTTATACATGCAACAGACCCAAAATTACCAAACCCTAGTTCATAAAAATTAATTGCAAAATAATTCGAACCCATACTCTGATTTGCCTTCTCCTCTTCTGTCAAATCGGCTTCAGAGCTCCATGTGGGGTTGTTGTGGAGAAACTCTAGTTTTAGTTATCTCTAAATTAGCCTCTAGGTTATGAGAGAAGCTAAGAGAGAGGTAACTAACACTAGAGAGGAGGTGCTACTGATGATGGAGAAGGTTGTTCTTTGTGTCGGGAAGAGAAGATGAGGATGGTGGTGGCGTGGTGGCTCTGCAGAGGTGGTCGGGTGATAGGGGAATGGGTTTTGCAGAGGGTTGCTCGAGAGAAGAAGAAAGAGAGGAATGGGTTTGCTCGAGGGTATAGGGGTGTAGGTAGTTTTGTTGTGGAGCGGGGACATCAAGCTTTGATGAGACTGATGGAGCGAGCGTCAGATCTAGGAGAAGAAATCTCAACGGCTCAGCATGATTTGGAGTGATCTCGGTGTTGCACGGGAGCAGCGAGCTCCGATGCGCGTGGAGGCAGCGACCATAGGATGTAGCTAGGTGTGATCTCAACGGCTCCTGGGTTGGATGGGCTCGGATCCGGTCGCGTGGTCGGGTCTAGCTCAAGCCCATGTCTTGTAGATGAGTTGCTACTTGTTGGGTTGCAACTGTTGCGCGCGCGGGCTTTGGCTTTCTGCTCCATAGATGCGCGACTCCAATTCTTCGCTCTTTGGGCTCCTCAGTTTCTCCGAGCTTTATTTATTACCTAAAAACACAATTAATTAATACAAATATTTATTCTTGAAAACAAGGAAAACCTGAATAACTGGGATAATATCTGATTTCTAAGCGCAAAAGATGAGTAAAATGCCAATAAAAAGGTGTATAAATATGCACTATTTGGCACTCATCATCATACGAATGTGAAGAGGTCCAACAAATAGTAAAGGATACTGGTCTATATGCTTTGGTTGAAAATTACGTGAAGCCTGATTGTGTTACTGTCAATTGCTTCGTCGAAAGGTATCATGGTGAAACCGATACCATGCACTTCCCTTTTGGGGAGATGACCTTCATCCCTGAAGAAGCTCAGAACATTCTAGGCTTGAATGTTATCGGCAAATCAATTGCAGAATGAGTTGAGTCTCTGGACCTAGAATGTTCGAAGTTGCAGTCGACTAACAAGTCGTTTGGTTGGGACTACAAAACTTTTGTGGAGAGATTTTATGAATCCACGTCTGGTAAGACAAAGACAATCAAGTTGACGCTGCTTAAGAAGAATTTTGAAAACACAAAGAAAGGAAGTTTGGAGGATGGATGGGACCCTAAACAAATTCGTTATACTACCGCTGCATACCTGTTATACATCTTGGGCACTAGGGTATTCCCTGACACCATGGCAACATGGTTAGTGCGAACTACCTTCAGTACTTGGATCTGTTGGAAGATGTCTATAATTATTCTTGGGGCACCGCGGTAATGGCACATTTGATGACGAAGATGAGAAGGTCCTCTAAGGCTAAAACCAACCAATTTGTCGGGAATTTCACTCTACTGCAGGTAATTTTGTTTTTAAACTTATGTTATTATGTATATTTTTCACATTTACCCTTATCGTGAACTTAGAAACAAAACTTATTGCTTCACATTGGAATAGGTGTGGGCTTATGAACACTTACCAACCTTGTTCAAGTTCTACCCCTCCTTGAAGATCATAGACCTTCCAGAACCCGATACGCCTATAGCTAAGAGATACGAGTTCAACAATACTCCGAAGCCCGGTAACATAGGTCGACTGATCGATATGAGATTGGCTTTGGACGCAATGAAGACCAAAGATGTTGTGTTCGACCCTTACAAGGAGGCTAGAGGAAACCGCCAGGTTTTGAGGTTTGGTAACGTTGCATTTTACCATGGGCCGTTGTTCCACCCAAAAGGATACGTTATGGCTAATCCTACACGTGTGATGCGCCAACTTGGATATAAGCAATTAGCACATTTCCACGGCCTCTTTTCAATGTTTTGATCTTGACATTTCTCGGTGCTTTTCAACTCAAAATCGGTTGCGTGTAGAGCATGTTCCAAAACCGGACCCAACAGATTGGAGTGATAGGGAACCACGTCGTTTGGTAGATATTAGTCGGTGAGAGAAGTTGGAGATTCTTTGAAAAACGGTGATGAAGTTGATGCCGACTACATGGAAAATTACCCGCAATGGTCACATCCTTATGTCGTCCGCCCGGATGACGTCCTAGTTCCTCCCCGAAAAACCCTCCCGTTCCAACTCCCTTTTGTGCACCACCTACGATGACCCAACTTAATAAGACCGTTGGATTGCTAGTAAGTATTGTTAATTGCTTAGTCGTTTAATGTACACATAATCTTATATGTATAATAATTATGTGTTTGATGTATTAAACTAGCGGCGTCGGCTTGGCAAGTTAAAGAAGATTTTGGGTTGCAAGTACGGGGAAGGAGATGTGCTATCCCTTGAAGAAATGAAGGAAGTCGAGGAAAAGCTTGATAAAATTGAAAAAACCGACCCTAGTGCAAAAGCTTTGTTCGGGGAAACTAAGAACAAACCGACCCAAAAGAAGCAAAAGACCAAGTGATTAACTCTTTAGTTGTGTTTCTTTTTTTGGATGGTGGTTGTTACTTCTTGAACAATTTCGAACTTGTTTTCGTTTGTACCTCGTGGTTAACTCTTTAGTTGTTTGGTTTACTTTTGGTTTATGATACCGGATTAAGAACATTTAATAGCAGTAATCCAGCTTGTTTAGTTTATGTTGAACATGTTTTGATTTCTAGTGATTGGTTTATGTTGAACATGTTTATACTTGCAAGATTTATTTGCATTTGTTTTGCATAGATAAGTTTAGGTTCAACAGGCTGGTACCTATTCCGGCATGCAAGATAATTATAAATCAATGCCGGTCCTTGATACCGCAATGAAATTATTTATAAAACCATACTAGGAACAAGAAGATTAAAAATTCCATGTTCCTGTATAGATATTGGAAGGTACCGGCATAGTAGTATTTTCTAAAATCTATACCAGTTTTATGATATTTTCAAATTTTCATAGTTGTCAGAACCGGCACTGTAAGCTTGAATTCTTTTATGCCGGTACTATGCTAGTTTGGAATATAAATCCATTTCGAATGCTCTTTTATTTTATTCCTAAGTAATCTATTACATTGGATTAGAAACTTTTAATTAAAATATGCTAAAAAACATGGAATGGATAACATTTGGTTAAAGATAATATATTTCCATCCCTTTTCAACAATTGCGGAACCTTTGAGCCTTTCCCGAATCTCTTCGAAGACATCGTCCGGGATGGGGGTTTCAAGGATCATCTTCATTGGTTCTTCTTCTCTTTCAACATATTCCTTTCCCTTCATATAACACCCATCACACCCATCGATAGGCTTTCATTGGCCCTTGTGGTTTTCTCTTGACTCTGCTAGTTCAACAGCTTTGTCAAACCATTGAAACTCATCACACTCTGGGTGATTCAAACACCTTAGAAATATTCTTCCATTTTCAGTATCATCAGTTTTTGCAATCCAAAACCGGCGTGTCCCATCACAGCTTCTACACTTTGAATAAATAAAAGGACAGTCCATGGCTAGATGAGAAGGTGACTTTCAAATTTGACACTTGCAATGATGACTCTATAAGAGAAGATTATATTAGTTATGCGTCATAGTAGTGAAGATCATATTGTTAGTAAATCTACTTACTTTGCAAATAGAGGTAGATGATGAATCCCCCATCCCTTGTGAAGCTTTAACCGTGCTTGCTTTCTTGAGAGAATGATTTTTGTTATTTGGTGGGTGGTTTGTGTAGATTTTTCCAAAGGAATAGGGGTTATTATATAGAAATAAATCTCTAACGGTCTTATTTTTCAAAAAACTAGCCGTTTTTTTTTTGAATTTAACAAATGCCGGCATAGTCGTTATTATAGATTGAATGCTCGGTTCCTCGTACCGCGTTTCATAGTGTTTTGAAACCATGCCGTAGTATTGGTTGCATATTTGGCCCAATCTTTGTAAAGAAATTCCCTTGTACCGGCATTGTCATCTTATGATAAACCGTACCAGAACCATATGCCGGCATTCTATTTCACAGTTACTTCAAGGATTACGTTCGAAATAAATTATAGTTCCGGCTTAGTATGTAAACATATTTCAATTGCCTATCAAAGTGCCGGGCGTGGATTGTAGTATATTACTCTATGCCGGGTTAGAGTGTCTAATTTACTTTGTATCTGTGTACAAATACCCTTATGCCGGAATTTAATTGAAAGATGACAATGTTTCAGTAGTCGATCTTGGCATGTCGGTTATCCTTATCCCAATGCCGCTCATTCAAAATTCAATGCCCAACGGCTATTTTTTAAACCATAAACCAGCAAAGACAAGTGTCGCGTTGATACTAGGCACCGACTATGCTGGCACTATAAAGCAGTTGTGCATTCATCTATTTAATGCAATGGATTTACCCATTGCACTTGAT
The DNA here is from genome assembly GCA_023531295.1 of Papaver armeniacum. Classification (NCBI taxonomy): domain Eukaryota; kingdom Viridiplantae; phylum Streptophyta; class Magnoliopsida; order Ranunculales; family Papaveraceae; genus Papaver; species Papaver armeniacum. The sequence continues at coordinate 483,038 of JAJJWW010008194.1, forward strand.
ACCTCAAATGGCAAATCCATCAGCAACTACCGATTTCATCATTACCATGGAAAAAGACAAACTTAGGAAAAACAAACTATCCACTCCGATGGGAAATCAATTATCATCCACCACCATCTCAAATCCATTAACAACAACCAATTTCATCATTTCCATGGAAAAAAAAAACCCAAGAAGAACAAACTATCCACTCCGTTGGGAAATCAATTATCATCCACCAACTCAGATGCCCTTATACTAGAAAAACTAAAAAGGAAGGAAGAAACCACCAATTCAATTGCCGCAATGGAAGAAGAGATACTTAAGAGGAAAAGAGAAGAAGAAGAGGAAGCAAAGCTTGAACATTATCGCAAAGAAGCTAAAGAGATCCTTAAACGTCAAAAACAATCTAAGATAGAAGCGGATGTCGAGGAAGAAACCGAGTGGATTAAAAGTTACTACATAGTATCGGATTTCCAGGAAGATCACCGCCCTTCGAATATTTTTTGGGGTCTTGCTAGGAGTGGTCCTTACATGAATAACTTCTTGGAAGGTAAGAAATGCAGAATTGATTACGGTGATCTCTATGTAAAAATCGAACAATTGCACTGATAAAGTTATGTCGCAAATACAACGAGTTTCTTGCAAGATACAGAGGGAATAGGTATCAAGCTCAGGGTGCATATACCAAATGGAGAAAAGAGCCTTTTAGGCATTTCGAAGCTGCTTTGCTTATTGAATCTCGTTCCAAGAAATGATGTTAGTTGCAATTGGCTTGAGATCTTTCATTTTATATGTAACGGTGTTTATGTTTATTTCCTTAAGAAATGATGTTAGTTGCAATTAGTTTGGGTTAATATTTTTAAGTTTATTTCCTTAAGATTATGTGGTTAATGTTGTTTATTTCATCAAGTTTCTTTCCCCTACCGGCATTGACAAATAACCAAATACTATACTGTTACATGTGTCGGCGTTGAATTGTGATCAACAAACAATGCCGGTCTTATGGTTACAATTTAAACTTCTTATGAGAATACCGACATTGAATTGTTCCATCTGTCCATGCCGGCATTCTGACGGTTACAAACACAAGTTATGTGGCGATTACAAACTCATTCATTCCACTTATTTTGGTTACAAACTATTTTATCCCACTTATTTGACGGTTACAAAATCCTTAATACGAGTTTATGCGCGTTACAAACTCCTTCATTCTATTTGAGTGACGGTTATAGAGAGGAAAATCTTCCAGTCTCCCTTTGTATTCAATCTCCATTTTTGTTTCATCTTTCATACAAAAGACAATGGGTCGTCGCAAACCCCGTGAAAACCCATACCAAATCCCGATGAATCATTGAAGATGGTGGAAAATCGAAATCAAAAGCGCAACAAGTACCTGACGAGTGTGTTGGTGAGGTGGAAATAACAAATTTGATGCGGTAAGTGATGTCTATGTTGAATTGAAGTTTTCTACTTTTAGGGTTATCCCATAGTAGAAAACACAAAGTGAAACTTGGTTGTTTAGTCTTTCTACTACCCTAAAAGTAATTTGTAAAATTCCAATTTGAAGTTCAGTTGCATGTTTGATTCGCGGTAGAATACAATTTGAAAATCATGCCAGATTATATGTCTTGAATCCCAATTTTATTGCATGAGCCTGCCGACATACATATTTAATTGAATATCATGCCGGTTTCATGTGTCGGCTTTGTATATTTGATCAATACTATGTCGTTTTCATTTGCCTATTTTGTTATAAACTCTGTACTAAAATCCCACAGTACCGGCATTCCTAATATCTATTTGTTGCAAAAAAATGTTAATTCTCTGTATAAAATTCAAAGACAACCGACATGGTATTTTAATTAATTAGAATGCTGGCACTTGTGCCAGCACTTATGTTATGTTCGATTTCTATGTCGGCTGTCATTATATAACTCAGTTTACATATTGGAACATAGGGCTAAAGCAGCATAAACGAACAAAGGAAAAGGCAAATATGTTTTAGAAGCAAAACGTAAGTCTTCTCGACGTAGTCATCCTGATCCGGCTACTGCTAAGGTCACAATTCGAGATCATAAGCTACTCAACCAGCAGTGATGATGATGATAAGTGGGAAACATATCTTGTACCCGAACGAGTAGGTGGCTCATCCTCACAAGAACGTGGCTTAGGACAGACTGATGTCGGAGTTGAATCCCCTAAGGATAATGAAAAGGCACCCCCAGACCACTTTCCTGATAAGTATGCCATGATTCCAGACCGCGATGATGGCAAGCATTGGGGTGAACCGATAAACCCGCAACTCTTATTTGCCTACAAACACTCTTGGGCTCGTTGGATCTATCAAACTTATGTAAGACGTTTGCATCTTGTTATTATATTATTTATCTGTGATCAAGTGAATTTAATTAACTTTGGTGTGTTTTTATAGGACCACAAGAATGCCTTCCGTGTTAGCCGCAATCAACATCGGATGTATGGCCTTTGAAATATGAGTGTGACGCTGTTAAAGCAGTAGTCAAAGAATCTGGATTGTATCCCGCGATAAAAAATTATGTGGCCACTGATACCGTCATGACGAACTGCTTTTTGGAGAGGTTTATTGGTGAAACTGATACCATGCATTTTCCTTTTGGCGAGATGACCATTACCCCTGAAGATGTCCAAAGGATAATAGGTCTAGAGGTTCTTGGGAAAGCCGTTAAGGTAGGAGATGACTCTAAGGACCTAGGATGGGACAAGATCTATGAGCTGACTAAAAAGTTATTTGGATGGGACAAGGAAACCACTTTGGAAAATATGTACAAGACAAGGCGTTCCCAGACAAAGACTATCACATTCGTCAAACTCGTTGAATTGTTTGGGAACACGAAGAACAAGGAATTGAATCCCGAACAAGTCCAAAGAAATTGACGCGGCTTATATGTTGTTCATCTTGGGCTCCGCTATATTCCCTGACGCTAATGGTAACATGGTGCATATGAACAACCTACAATACTTGGATCCGTTGGAAAAGTTTCATGAGTATTCATGGGGCACTTGGCATTTTTTGGCAGAATTGCGTCGAGCTTCTAAGGCGAACGCCCGTCAATTTAATGGGAATTTCACTGTACTTCAGGTATAGTCAACTACTTATTTTTTGATTGTTGTCATTAAATTTGTAAGTTTCCAATTATTTATTTTCTTATACATTTCATTGGAACGATATTTCATTGGCGTAGGTGTGGGCTTATGAACACTTCACAAATTTTTCATACGGTATAAAGGATTGAAGATTTTCACTGAATATCAAGAGAATAGGCCTCTAGGTCAGAAATACTACTTCGACAATACCCCAAGGCCCAATAACAAAAAACGGTTATTAGCAATGAGATTGGCTTTGGACTCGGTGGATGTCTAAGATGTTGTGTTGGACCCACATAGGAATGCCAGAGGAGTTCACTTGCAAAGGCGTGACAATGTTTCATTTTACAACGAACCGTTATTTCATCCAAAAGGATTTGTTATGCACAACCCTCGCCGTATAATGCGCCAACTTGGGTACAAGCAGAAAGATCTCACGAATACATCTTATCAGAAATTATCTCATGGCTTTCCTCAATGCCAATCAAATGAGAACCATACTCTCGTAGTTTACGACCCAAAACCTATTCTTGCACATCGGAGTGAAAGGGAAGAAGAAGGACTTGTGTTGGATAGGGCTGATTGGGAATTGGCTGAGAACGGTTATGAGAGTGAACCAACCTTCCTAAGAGGCCATCGGAAGTTCTCGCATCCTTATGTTGCATGTCCAGGATATCGTAGTTGTTCCTCTACCACCAAAGACGTCCCTCCACAACTCCTAAACCGTACTCCGCACTTCTACTGACTCGTTACGTTATTGGTACGTACGTCTTGTTCATTACCATTCTTTTAATCTATATCTATGAACTTATACAATTGTACATACTAAGTACATGTTTAAAATTTCCTTAACAAATCAATGATTGGAAATTTGTCAAAGTTCTTTAAGAAAAAGAACAAGAAAGAAGAGATGTTGACTTTAAAGAAATTGAGAACGTCAAGAAAAAGATGGACAAAATTAAAGATATGGAGGCAAAAGACTTGTGGGGCGAAAGGAAAAAGAGGGTACACAAGAAGCCAAGAACCGAGTGATCGTGTGTTTCTTCTATAGTATTAGTTTGGTTTGAACAATCTAGTGTTGGTTTATGTTTGTTTGTGAGTCTTGAAAAATGTGTTTGTTTGTGTGTCTTGCTAAACTCTTTGCTTGACTTGGTTTATGTTTGATTTGTTTTCGGTTTGGAACCACATAACTGTAGTAGCAGGAAATCCCACACTACACCCCTTATAAGAATTCACACAATCAAGTCATTTTAAGATGAACAATTATAATCTTTATTGATTAAACTCACAAATGTTACAAGATGGAAAGGAAAATAAGTTAAGGACTTTACAACCGCTCTAAACTTTTTCTCTCTTAATAACTTGCTCAACCCTCGAAAAAGATCCCCCTTCTCATAAGCCTACTCGGTCCTTTATATAGGACATTACATAGTGGGTGACAGCTAAGTTGTCCTTTATTTTCGGATCTGACTTGCGACACGCTCGCAAGTATTCAAATGTAAAATCTCGCAATGCTCCTAAATCTCGCCAGATCTTCACATCTTTCTCGTGTTCAGGCTTTCATCATCCGTTGCGTCATTCATATTACTTATGCGATATCTTCGCAGTATGTCGTTATGAATTTCGCAAGGGTCTTGGTGTTGCGATATTCTGATCCTACATCTTGCCTCTTCTCATGTCTTCTCTGCGAAGGAGAGAATATCATGAGAACTAATACTTTCAAAATGCCGCAGTTGTTCATTTCTTTCCCTAAATTTTCTGCCGACAAGATTCCACGAATTAAGCATAACCGTTTACACATGTTAAATTTTCCCCTATTCACCGGCACATTTAATGCTAACCGGTCACCATCTTTTGTCTATTTAAGGAGAGATCCATCATAAGAGTGTCTTCTTTCTTTTACTTCATCTTCTTCATCCGTAAATTCTCTTTTCGTCAGTAAATCGCAACTTTTTCACTTTTCATCCTTCCATAAATCCTCTCCATCTTTCTGCTGTTGTTCTTATGGAGTCATCAAGGTTTGTTGATTTTCCTGAAACTGATCTTCTTAAAATTGATCTTCTCCACTAAAATTATTTTATTTGATATTGCTCATCTTTAGATAATTCCCATACTGTTTTCTATTTCAGCAAAAACACTTCCAGCACCAAGTTTACGATCCAAAACCCTAATGTTCCCAAGAGTTCGCAGCGAAAACTCGTTGTAAACAAAAGAAAGATGACAAATATGTTCAAAACAAAATATTTGTGAGAAATAAAGCCATTGATCGCTTTGTATGCCAAAGATCTTCCGCCGCTGTGATTGCCAGCATCCACACTATGTAACATTTTTAGTACTTCTTCTCCTTCTTTTCATGTTAAACATCTGAGTGAAGGTCCATTAAAGGATCTCCGGTACAATATCCCATCCCTTAGTTCATAATTTGTTGCACGGCTTTTTAATTTGTGCGCCTCCAATCTATTTCTTGGTGTTTCTCCTTTTTTCAGGTATGCATGAAGTTCTGCTCTCCAATCTTCAATACTAGGTATTTGTTCTTCATCTTCTATTATCATTACATCTACCTCTTCTTCTTCTTCTTCTTCTTCTTTATTGATTGATGGTGATAAAAGTGTTTGTATCTTTATGCATCTCACAGCTGGGTCTGTCATCATACTTGAGATAAAAGCAAAAGCATCTCATGAGTCTCGTTGTCTTTTCTTGACATGTGTCTCCATTTAATTTTTGGGATTCTCGATGACAACTCCTCAACAAGTTTTTTGTATTTCTTCATGGATGATTCATTTGTAGTGTATTCTCCTTTTATTTGACAAATGACTAGTTGCGAATCGCTGGTGATTCTTACATTTTCCAACTTCATTTCTATTGCGAATTTCAGGGCATGTATCACAGCCTCATATTCTGTCTCATTATTGGTGGATGCAAACTCCAATCTGAAGGAAAAAGCCATTTTGTTGCCCTCAGCGAAATCAAAACAATTCCAACTCCATTACCTTCCCCATTTGATGATCCATCCACCAATATTTCCCATCTATTTGGCTCATACCGATCTCTTGGATTTCTATGTTCTTCTTCTATATCCATAATTTCTTCCATCGTTTCATCATCTTCTAAAGGAAATTTCGCTAGAAGTCTGCAACAACTTGCGATTTTGGTGAAGATAGTATTTCATATTTGATTTTGAAATGTCCTATCTCGTGCATTCCATCTCTCGACTCTGCATCGATCTTTTGAATTTTTCATTACCGACTCGATTGGTATTTTTGTCGCACTTTATTTCATGCGCCCTGAAAATATATTCGAAGTTTAAATGTTGCATAAACTAATGCCAAAATTAGTTTTTCAATCTTTGAATAATTTTTCTCTCGCAAACATTGAATGTTTTCTTTGATGTAATAGATTGGTTTTTCAACTCCTCGCATCTACTCGCAATAACACATCACTTAACGCATGCGAAGTTGTCGCAAGATAGATTAATAATTCTTCTCCTGTTCGCCTTTTGCGAAATAGATATATTCGCGATGTTCTTTTATTCCTTGAAAAGCTTTCTCGCAATCGTCTGTCCATCTAAACTTCGGCCCTTTTTGAGTATATTGAAAAAATGTTTACATTTGTGTCGATGATCGCGAAATGAACCTTCCCAACAAGCTAAAAAAGTCCATTTGACTTGTACATATTTTACCGTCATTTGGTGTTGGCATGTCGCGATTCGCTTGTACTTTTTCTCGATCAACTTGTATTCCTTTTTTGATACGATGTAACCTAAAAATTTCCCGATGCAACCCCAAAGATACATTTTTCTGGATTTATCTTGATGTTAAAATGTCTCATTTGTTCAAAAATTTCCCTCATATCTTGGACATGATTTTTTGCTTCTTTACTTTTTATTAACATATCATCTACATATACTTCCAATGTTTTGTGTATCCATTTCGCAAACACCTTTTCTACCATCCTTTGGTTTGTTTCTCCAGCATTTCGCAAACCAAATGGCATTTTTGTGTAACAATATAACCCTCTTGGAGCGAAAGAAGCAGTATGCTCCTGATCTTCTTCAGCGAGAGGTATTTGATTGTATCCTTTATATCCGTCTAAAGAAAATATTCTATCATTTCTAGTCACTGACTCGACCATTTGTGGAATATCTCGCAATGTAAAACTATCCTTCGGACAAGCTTTATTTAGGTCGTAGAGAAATCTATACAAATTCTTATCCCCTTTTTCTTCTTTGGAACTACGACCATATTTGCTATCCACTCCGGGTGGTATTTTGCTTGTCTTATAATTCCCGCATCCAAGATCTTCTCGCAACTCTTCTTCTATTTGAGGATGATATGTTGTTGCGATTTTTATGATTCTTTGTTTGAATGGCCTTACATTTTTATCAATTTGCAATCTATGACATGCCACAAACGGGTCTATTCCAGGCACCTCATCCATGTTCCATGCGAAAATATCTTTAAATTCTCGCAACAGACTGATAGTTCTTTCTTCTTCATCTGCCTCAATCTTTGTCCCAATTTTTAGCATTTTGGGTTCTTCTTCGGTTCCAACATTCACTTCCTTTGTTGGTTCCGTCGCAGTGTAACTGGCCTCAGGTTCTCCCATAAGTGTAGGTTCTTTTATCTCTTTCACTGGCTCAGTTTCTTCTCCCGAAATTTCGCTGGGTATCCCTTTTCCTTCCTTTGTTCTTATCATATAAGCTCTAAATTCCTCTTCTTTCTTTGCTTCCTTCGCCAATTTTCTACGATCTTTTCGCTTCTTTGCACGTCCTTCGTATTGTTTTACTTCAATTTGATAACATAATCTCGCTTTATCGGTTTCCCCTCTAATTTCACCAATCCCACTTGGCATAGGAAATTTGATGCATTGATGTAATGTTGATGCTACGGCTTTAATCGCATGTATCCATGGCCTTCCCAATAGCATGTTGTACGGTGATTCCATATCCACCACGCATAGTGCCACTTGTTTTTCAATTTCTCCCAACAAAATTCGCACCTCTATCTCTCCTTTTGTTTTGTTATAGATTCGCCAAAGCCATGAATATGATAAGTCAAGGGGACATCTCTTCATCTTTGTATCCCATTCTTCCTGTATACATGGTAAAATATTATATTCGCCGAACTCCCCGTATCAACTAGAGTTCTGTTTACCGCCCATTCTTCCATAGTTTTTACTGATTTTTCCTTTTCTTTCTGTGTGGTTATCGTGATTACCAAAGGAGATGTGTGGTTTAAATTTTCTCTTGGTATCTCTGCTGCTGTGAATGTAATCTTCTGTTTTTCCCAATCTTTCAAGAGTGACATTTTCTCCGTTGTCACGATTTTCCTTCCTTCAAAATCCCGTTTATGTATTCTCCCTCTGATATTTTCATGGAATTCATTAATCATTGTTTTTGTAATCAAGTTACATTCCAACTCTCTATTACATTCCTTGATTTTAATTTTCTCTACTTTAACCGATTTATCAATTTGTTTCATCGTCTTCTTGATTTGAACAATCTTAACAACAACCTCTAATCTTTAATCTTCAATCCCTATTTCTAGCGCCATATGTAGTAGCAGGAAATCCCACACTACACCCCTTATAAGAATTCACACAATCAAGTCATTTTAAGATGAACAATTATAATCTTTATTGATTAAACTCATAATGTTACAAGATGGAAAGGAAAATAAGCTAAGGACTTTACAACCGCTCTAAACTTTTTCTCTCTTAATAACTTGCTCAACCTGAAAAGATCCCCCTTCTCATAAGCCTACTTGGTCCTTTATATAGGAAATTACATAGTGGGTGACAGCTAAAAGCTGTCCTTTATTTTCGGATCTCGACTTGCGACACGCCGCAAGTATTCAAATGTAAAATCTCGCAATGCTCCTAAATCTCGCTTGATCTTCACATCTTTCTTGTGTTCGGGCTTTGTCATCCGTTGCGTCATTCATATTACTTATCTGCGATATCTTCGCAGTATGTCGTTTATGGATTTCGCAAGGGTCTTGGTATTTCGATATTCGATCCTACAATAACTTTGGAGTTTGTTCTTGTATACAATCTAGTATTTTTATTATATTTATTATGTTGATAAACTTGTGTCAAATTACCTCTTTTACAGAGTTTGAATGTGCCTAGATCACTTAAATTTCTAAGTTTTTCTTCTAAGATCAAAGATGCTCGAAAATAGTAAAAGTAATGCTCTGTTCTCTAAATGACAGAAGTTCCTAGGCATTTAACCGTGTTTGGATACTATGCCGGCTGTCTGTAATCTCCATGACAAATATGAATTTGACAGACACGGCATGATTATGATGTTAATTTCAATGCCTAAAGGTCACCGATTTTCTCGGGAAGTTTTTTCTCGCATTTCCGCATGGGTTCAAAACAAAGTCTACGCCGGCATGAGTAGTTCCAAGGTCGTAATTATAAAACACAACTATGCCGGCATGGGCATCAAAATAATATGATTTAATGTTTACAATTCGGACTTCCAAAAAAATAAAACGTTGCGTACTACTGAACCACATAAATCCAAATTACCCATCGTCGCCTCCACACGTAATCGGTTGCATCTTCTCCTCTTGGAGAGGTTTTTTTGATAAGGCCAGCGCATCCCAAAATTGGTGATTCTCCTCATACGATGCCATCCATCCCTTCCAGATATTGGGATCTATACCCTTGTTTTTAATCATCCCACGAGATAGGTGGCAATGGACAATTTTCTTTGAGTTTTAGAATAACGAAATGATTACCGTTCACGAACGTCAAAACAACTCTTCTATTCTTAAGGGATCCTTCGCATTTTTGCCACTTTAGGGTAAATGTTACTTACAAAGGTAAAATAATGAACAACACATCTAAATGTATCCGCCACTAGATGCCCACAAAGCGGCATTCTCATCCAATATTCAAGGAAGAAAGTTCATCTCGTTGATCGGGCCCCAATACTTGAGCATGCATATCATCAAACCCTCGCCTACACCAACCAATTGCTCATAAAAGTTCCTCTTGTTCACAAGTTGTTCGGCCATCCTAATTCTATCATATTGGTATGGTTTCATACCTCTACTAACCGCCGTGTCAAAGATTCCTAATTGTTCGCTCACAAAGATGATAGCCACAATTTCCATCTCTCGTCGACATCATCCGTATATAAAATATTCTCGAATGACCTCGGGAAGTTGGTCTATGTAAGACCGTATCTTGGTATGATAACTTTTAATTGTCCTACCTGTTCTGAGATCTTTATACATATTCATATTACCCTTTTGTAACAATAATATATCCAAACCATCCTCTGCAATCTCTACACTTGCAATGCCTTCGATATGTGATGGGAATCCGTACTTCCTTGGCCTACCCCTTTTCCTTGGAACTAAAACTACATCAACTTTGCTATCACTTTGGTTTGTCACCACCTTTGCCTCGTCACCTTGTTGTTCTTTGTCACTTGATGATGATACCTTTGGCGGCCTACCCCTTTTCCTTGGAACCTCCGCTAGATTGACTATGGGTATGGCTTCGGAATGCTCACCTTGTTGTTCTTTGACACTTGATGATGATACCTTTGGAGGCCTACCCCTTTTACTTGGAACTCCCGCTAGATCGATGTTATGTACCTAGATGTACCATAACACGATTGGAAGGATAGTCTCTTGATTCTCACGAATCAAGCTTCATCGGTTCGATGATGAACACAGTTAATCGAATAAACGATTGATTTCATTAAAGTTGGATTAGGTTTCTATTATGACTTACGGCTTATATGGATAGTTTTTCCCATACTAACATCTAAAGACCACTAATCCACCAGTGGTTATATCTCAACCATCAATTACAACTATCATTAACTAATAATCATCTCTAATTAACTACTAACAATAATTAATAGTAAAGACTAGCTACCATCCTGAGTATGATAAGGGCCACTCCCCCTCTCTCAAGCAGTACATGACATTCCCTTCCCTTCAAAACATCCTTGTCCTCAAGGATGAGACTTGGAGAGTCGCCAAAATTAACTTGAATGGTGGGTAGTCATCGCTTGCGATACCTTCAAAAGCAGCCCCAATAGCCATGACGCTAATGAAGAACCCGTGACACTCTCACACGCTTCAAAACCAGGCCCAACAACCAACGACACAACCACGTTTGGTCGCCCGAGAGGTGCTGCAATGTGATTATGGACCCAGTTTGCGTAACAAAACGCTCCCTGGCGGTCAATTTTCGTCAAAGCACACCATTGAGATAAAACCCGCATTAATCCAGCTAACAATTCTTGCACTCCACCACCCAGTTGGAACCACTATGAATTTCCACCTCAAGTACGCGAGCCACATCAGCACATTCAGAATACTCATTACTGTGAGCAAGACCTGAGTTCCACATAACAGTGCAAGGAACTCCAACTGGGTAGAAAAACTCAGTTCAATTGTCTCTGGAACAGTAAGAGTCTCATAGATCGCGGGAGCAAGAAAATGACCGTGCATAAATAAGCTTGTAACGAAGAGTCTATAAGATCTTATAAGAATTGTGAGACTCTCCGAAAAAACAAGGAACTCCAAAGGGTCTCCACCTCCAAGAAGGCGACTACAAATATAACTCGTGGATCGGAAGCGGGGCCATGAACCGCAAGTGCTCGAGAATCTCCGCAAATCTCCTCATCACATGTGTGAATACCAAGACCTCATTCAACGAGAATCACCATTCCATATAGCAGGTAACAAGGAAGAAAATATTCACTCGAATCCAATTTGGAAAAATTACAGTCCTTTGCAAAGCAACGAGTAAAAAATGCAGGGTAATAAAACATGTGCAAATAACTACAATGGAACTGCCGAACTTTCAATATGTGTCTCTCTGGAGTCGCAAATCCGGCGAGCACTTCAGATGTAAGCAGTGAAGAATATAAGAACATAATTAGAGGACGATAAACATCTCCCGTTGTCGTGAGGATGTCACACTTGGGTGGATAAATTCTCTCGCTAACATGAACGTTCTATTAAGCATTTGGTAAAAACCAACATCACCTTTACCCCAAAGGCATAGCAAGGAAGGAGTAACTCCTCATGCGTCGAAACCCTCGCCATGGTCAAATACCTTATGTCCATAATTCAGACCCTGAACATCCAAATTTAGATGTACAGCCTTGTCTTCAGCACAATTAGGAAATACGCTAAAAGGAAGAAACATTGGTACGCATATAAATCTCTCCACAAGAATCTGTGACACATCATCTTGTCTCTGTGCATTAACAATTACCTTAAGAGATTCCATATGTACTATTTCTATAGAAGCAAGTAAACCATATCCCAGCTGCCAATTAAGATAACCTTTACAACTGAAACTCCATCTATCATTATGAAGCATTCGACAAGGTAGTTCATGTACATTCCTAGACTTACGTTTCCACGTCACCTGAGGTATTATATCAGTACAGAGAAACTTACCAAGTGTATCCAATCGGAACTTCCACTGTGTACCTTACCCAGAGCAACACATTTATAATCTGAAACACCACAAGCAAGACCGGAATTCCACCTATCTTTGCAAAGAACTCCAACCTGGTAGAAACCATCCATCGTTGATACACCACCCACGATAATCCAGAGCCGCACACCGGTTTCACAAGAGAAAGAAAATGGAAATCTAGAAAGTCATCATTTGAATTCAAGACTCGAAGCCCGTGAGTAGACACAATAGTAGCTGAAGTATAAGCTCTCATAAGCATGCGAGCAAAACAATTTCCACAAGCATCCGAAGGCAGCTCATACACAGATTCAGCACTGTATTCATCCATCTCATTTGACACAAAAGGAAAAGTGACTCGAGAAGAAGTTGTGTTCACACAAGATTCAAAAGCATCAGAAAAACAAAAATACCCTGTACTATCGAACACCTTGCCACGATCATAAATCCAGCTAGCAAATATGATTATAATGAATAGGTATTCATCAACCATGACTGTGTATTTGGACTTATACATGTTAACAATCATTCCATAACCGCTTGTGTACAACCACCAGGGCCCACGAGTCATGCTAGAAATAGTTGTGTGTGACAGATTTCACTAATAGCTTACCTTCACAACCATTGTCACCATACTTAATAAATCACCAATCCAGTTGAACTTATAAAAAACACATGTGATCGACACCGGAAGCTCTAGAATTCAATCAAGAAACCATTGTACTCGACAAGAAGAATGGATATAGATTTATTTTTGCCAGGGTCAAAGAAGGAACGAGTAAAGTCCCAATGAAAATAAAAACAGATACCATCATGAAGTAAACTCCACACACTATCTCTTTGTGGCATTCTTATAAACAGATTATTACTAGCATCACCAACACCAGTTTTAACAAATACCAACACACTTGAATTCATAAATAACAAGTTAAATCGATACCCATGTCTAAAAATACCAACGCCAGTTTTAACAAGAGATAAGCATCGCTTATATATTAGTTTTGTATGGTTGTTGCTTACCTCCTTTAAGTGCTCGCAGTACTCCACCATCATACCAGTAGCAGTTTCAATATCAGAACCTCTAAAATTACTAGAATCACCCAAATTAGATATGGGTTATTTTGTTAATGGGTCTATAATTATTGAATCATCATGTTCTTCAAAGAAAAATGAAGGAACAATCAAATCTATAGAATCGTCTTCAGGATTTATTGATATTGAAACTGAAGAGTGAGAATATGAAGAAGATTTGATTGGATTGGTTCCATCTTCGTTTTCGATAAAGAAAAAAAAAGGAATCAACTCTGATTCGAGAGAATCATCTTCTTCATCAATGCAGAGAGGAATTGATTTTGCCTCTTCAGACTCCATAACCTCTAAATCTCCAATTGATACAGTTGAATCTCCAATTGTTGATGTCGACTCTAAAAATCCAATTGTAGTAGCCGAGTTGTTGATGTTAGGGTTGAGGATGTTGAGTAATTTGAAAAGCTTAGCAAAATTACGATCCATCATTTCCCTATGTCGTTGGCTCTGTTCAGAAAGCTCCTTCAACTTTTGGAGCTGCGAAGTATGATCAAATGTCGCCATCTAAACCTCACAGAGAAAATTGACGCCCAGGAAAGTGAATCTGATACCAATTGTTATGTACCTAGATGTACCATAACACGATTGGAAGGATAGTCTCTTGATTCTCACGAATCAAGCCTACTGGTTCAGTGATGAACACAGGTTAATCGAATAAACGATTGATTTCATTAAAGTTGGATTAGGTTTCTATTACAGCTTCCTGGCTTATATGGATAGTTTTTCCCATACTAACATCTAAAGACCACTAATCCACCAGGTGGTTATATCTCAACCATCAATTACAACTATCATTAACTAATAATCATCTCTAATTAACTACTAACAATAATTAATAGTAAAGACTAGCTACCATCCTGGGTATGATAAGGGCCACTCCCCCTCTCTCATGGGTGTACATGACAATCGACTATGGGTATGGCTTCGGAATGCTCACCTTGTTATTCTTTGAAACTTGATGATGATACCTTTGGCGGCCTACCCCTTTTCCTCGGAACTCCCGCTAGATCGACTATGGGTATGGCTTCTGAATGCTCACCTTGTTGTTCTTTGACACTTGATGATGATACCTTTGGCGGCCTACCCCTTTTCCTTGGAACCTCCGCTAGATCGACTATGGGTATGGCTTCGGAATGCTCACCTTGTTGTTCTTTGAAACTTGATGTTGATACCTTTGACTCAGATGCACTAGTTGCTTCACTCTTGAAGTGTCTATACAGGTTTGTCCATGCATGCACAAATTTTTCCTTGAAATTATCCAACCATTGAGTCCAGGCAATACCAGGATTTTAAGTCGGATAAACTTCGCTCCAATCGGCAATAAACTTCTCCAATCTCTTTTCGTACATAACCCGGAAGAGACCAATAAACTTTCTCCCAATCTCTTAGAAATTCCTACCACTTTTTATGATTTTCCGCATGTTCTTTGTCCACTCGCTCCTTTATCTTGCCTCTCTCATCTTCTTCTTCTTCTTCTTCTGGGGATAGTTTGTTCTTTCGGACATCTTCCTCTAGTTGTACCATCATTCTCTTCTTAATATCCGCCTTTGCGGGTTCAAACAAGGCATGGCAAGATTTTATCACATTATTACGTATATGATATGTACATAGGAAATTTTGTGCATCCGGAAGACGCTTCGGATATTGCTTTCATTAATGCGTCATCGTTATCGGTTACGATGACCCTCGGAGTTGATTTTCCCAGAAAAACAATTTCAATTGTCGTAATGCCCAATGATAATTATAGTCCCTCTCATTTTCCATTAAACACCAAGCCAATGTGAATGTTACCTTGTCCGAGGTTTGCCCCATGATGTTGAACAACGGCATATTGTATTTGTTTGTCTTGTAGGTGCAATCCATCAAAATAACACCACAACATGTATTTGCCAATTGTGAAAGCAAAGGATGCGAAATGAATATTTGAAGGGGCTTCTCGTCCGTCCCTCTTTTAATGATACGCGTGTAGTTGTGATCCCAAACTATCTTCTCAAATTCTTGCATAACGCTCCTCCCTTCCCATTCCACCCTTCTAATAGTTGCTTGTGCAAGCATAAATTGTACGTAGAGAAGACACGTTAGTCTCGTCCTTTTCCTTGAATCCTCCGAGAATTTGTCTCGGTTTGATAAGTACTTTGGTCAATCTCTTTACATCCTCGAACTCACAAGTCAGTTTTAGCTTCGCAACTAAGGAGTGACCAACAAAATCTTTCGGATCCCGATGGTTATGACAGCCACACAAAACCTCATAATCCCAATTGTTCATGTCATTTAAACGGAATACAAGCTTAAACGGGCAATTATTCTTCCTAAATACGAGTCTTGTATACCCTATTAGTCTTCTTTGGATATACATAATCCTTTCTCTTGTGGCTATTATTCTCCTTGTATTTCCCACTTCTCTCGCAAGCCATCTAAAAACGCCTCTTCAAACCTTCGGTATTCCTCACCAACACACACATGTTCTTAAGAGCCGTCTTTTTAGCCCAAGCGATTGCTTCCTTTTGATATGTTATTCCCTACATAAGAAAAATTTCGAGTTCATTAGAAGGTTCATTACTATCAATCCATTAGTAAAGTTCAAGATACTAGGTGAAAAGTATTCTTTGGTAACATACCTGGGAGGGATTTTATAGTATTCGACGTATCCCGATAAAGCTGCTTAGCATTTGTTGGATCAATATATGTCACCACCTAAAGATCGAATGAAAATTAGTTCCAAACAAAATTAAAACACTATGCCGGAAACCGCAAGCATGCTCGACCATTGATCCGGCATAGTCTAAGTTAACCAAAACGGAAGACCAAATTTGAAACCTATTCCGGATAAATGTTTCATTAAAACAACGCCAGGAATCACGAATGCCAAAGCATTCTCGTAATCTAATGTCCCAAGCCGGTACAAAATTCCGGCATTGACAATAATTGATATTGAACTCCGGTTTTGGTGCCGACATTATCGATATTGATGGTACCACGCGGTATTCCGGTCCGGCGTTGATGTTTATTAAATTTCAATGCCTAGGTTTTAGGTTTGGAATGGCATCTTGTTTCTGTATGTTTTTAAATGCAAGATCGCATGGTAACCTATCAATGAAACCATGCCGGTTGAATATTCCGTAGTATATTCCTTGGTAGGTAAAAAGGTTAACTGCGTACCGGCATAGTTTTTTAGAAGAATGATATGCCAGATCAATATTCAAAATGAGGATATCGGCCCACCGGAATGGTCGTAGTATGAATACCATGCTCTACATTCTAACTACCGGCATGGTATTCATACAACTACTATGTCGGCACCTAGGTATTTTCGTTGAAAAAATTGCGGGTTTCAAGAAAAAATCGATTTTTCAACATCTTAGCAACTTTACCTCGTGTGTTTGGGATGCTACTATGTTGTGCAAGTTTACTTTCTTGTGTTGGTTCTTCAAGAAACTCTCCATACTCGTCAAAATCATCATTCAAGGGTGTTGGCTCAACAAAGAGTTGCAATTGAGAGTTGTTGTCGTTAGCTGAAGATTCAAGATATGCTCCTTGTTGTAGTTGAGCTAAAGATTCAGCAGCAACAATTCTCTCTTCACAATCATCCTCCATTTTTCCCAAAAAAATTCTCTCTCAAAATATTTTTCCTCCTTCTACTCTCACCTCACTAACCCAAATTCAATTAAAACACACACTAATCATTTATAAAAATATTATGATTTTACTAATTATTATTAATCACTAATCCTGATTAGTGAGGGATAGATTAGGT
This sequence comes from Papaver armeniacum, assembly GCA_023531295.1. Lineage (NCBI taxonomy): Eukaryota > Viridiplantae > Streptophyta > Magnoliopsida > Ranunculales > Papaveraceae > Papaver > Papaver armeniacum. The sequence continues at coordinate 500,442 of JAJJWW010008194.1, forward strand.
ATTACGTAAAATACTTAGATAAGGGGTGACCCCGAATTGATATCTGGATCCAGTTTTTGTCCTTTTCTTATATCCCCCAATTTCGCGTTCATTATATTCTATAAATGTTGGATGTCCATTAGAAAAAAGTAATGATTCCCTAATATTATATTCAAAACCGATGTAGCATATAATTATTTTCAGTGGCAAAACCAGAAGTTTTTATTTTGTGTGCACAAGGATATAGTTAGATTATAAAATATTTTAATATAATATCAGATAATACTTATAATTGTGGCAGTGTCGATTTTAACAACGTTGAAATTGAAACTTTAGAGTCATTGTAAACTGGAATAAATGTAACAAAAGAACACTAGTGACATTTATAGTTATTGCAAATTGAAACCCCACATGTGGTGCTGCGCCTGATTGTATGGATCTATGTCACGCTGATATTAAACGTCCTCTAACATATCGCTGCAAGTGAACATACCTCCATCGGACTATCAAAAAATTTCGTAGAAACATGTAATAAATGGTCATAATGGCAATAAAAAACCGTTCAACTATGGAAAAAAAAAACAAGTTGATCAGGGAGAAAAAATGAAGGAAGAGTTAAGCCTAAAATTGTTGTAGAAAATAATTAAATCTTTTGGAAATAATAAATGTTAATATTAGCGATGTAACATCAATCATAATTACGAAGAATCATGAAAGTCTTAGATCACACATGGTTGGATCAAGGAAAAATTAGGTATTCTTTGTACAGGTCCAAGAAAAAGAAGAAGACCGTTTTCAAAGGATTAAATGATTAAACTATTATGTAGAAAGAATTTCTTTGACTTTATCTTTCATTAAATACATACGGCTCAAACACAAACTCGATGTTTTTAAAAATGGTTTCTGAAGTTTTTGCCAAATACTTTGATATGTTGTTGAACTTTTCATTCTCCCGTAAAAAGGGTTGCACATGTAATATGGTAACCACCATAAATCCCAGTAGTCATGAATCTTGTATTGATTTATTGAGATCCACATCACGCGGGGATAGATCTTCCCAAAACAATGTACATGAATATATTAGAACAAACTAACGGTAATAAAAGTTGTCATATTTTTTTGTAAATAACGTCAATATCTGGTCATTAGAATATCAAAAGAAAATTACCAAAAAAGTTAACCGTAAAATCCTTATGAAGCAAGAACGAATAAATGGTATAGAACGGAATACTTATTTATTTATCTTTCAAAGAAAACATGGAAAACGAAGATGAAATTTATTTTAAAGCTTTTGTTAGAAAGCATAGTCACACAAGCCATTTGTTTGCTTATACGTGAAAATTTTCTTTCAGCTATGTACATGAATTATCTTGGTTTCACAACCATATGAACTTAAATCAAATTATTGGTGCGTAATTCGATATCGATACAACATAAAGAGAGCGTAAATACCCATTTTAATAATATTTTCAATTCCATAATGATAATAACGATCTAATATAAATTAAATTAAGCCAAAAAAAAAGTTACGAAAAAAAAAGTTCGAAGAAAAAAAAACTACAAATAAAAGGTAAGACATTATCAGGACAAACTAGTAATAATGTAGAAACATTATTAGTTATTGGAGAAGAAAAATTGAACTAGCCTAGTTCTTCCTTGATTTTTTGTTGCTCTCGGTACAATCCGATATATGAATAAAATCAAAACCTTTGCACTGAGGGCATATAAGATTATCCGCAACTAACAGAACATACAGGAGGCACTTGCGACACCCTACCAACACCATATCAGATATCAACGTTGTTGTTTCTTCATGATTGCTACTGCTATCGGTGCTTGGGCGTTTTTTTTTCGGACGAAACACATGAACTTGTTGGAGATGATGTTGATGAATTTGTTGGAGTCGTTATAATCAGTTTTTCAGGCACTGGTGGCGATAGATATAGCTTCAAATCAATCTCTGACGGTGTACAATCAACATCTTTTTTTTCATTTTTTTCACTCATTTTCTCTGTTTCTAGTCCTCGTTTTCCATCTTTTATAAAATATTTCACCTGCGTATACACAATCAGAAAAAAAATAAGATTAACAATTTTTCTGAACAAGATTAGCATATTATAACCTAAATTAGTTTACAAGTAAATTAAGATAATATGAACCTCAATACTAAGGAATCTTTGTTAACCAAATGAAAAGATTATTAGGTTCTTCTACTGTAACTCAGAGAGATTAGTGTGAAGGGATGAGATTAAGTGCAGTGTTTATTGGCAAAGTATGATGAGTAATAGAAGCTTCACATCTAGAAGCACCACCTCTGTAAAAAAAAAAAAAAAGAAAAAAAAAAGAACCACCACTATTCAGATGTATGGTGGTGGTGATCTTTGAGCGCAATTTATAAGGAAGAAATCTTGGATATGGAGAAAGAGGTTAGAGAATGTCATTAATGACTCTTTATTTTTAGTGTAAACTTTAAATTGGATTAGAAGGGGATGAAAAATATTAAATGAGGAAAGACGAGTATAAATTACAATTTTTGATCTTTTCATGTATGTAGTTAGTATTCATTAACGTTATATTAATTGTTCAATAGTCGTGTCGGGCCCCGTAGCAAAAGCAAACACGTTTTTCGAGGCCACAAATTTGACGGGGCCGCTAATAACATATTTCAATCGCGACACAACTGAAAAAGTTTTATATTTCATTAGAAGGACAAAGAAATAATATTATCATGAATTAGATTGTGTTTTTGTCGAACCATAAGATGAATTGATTATATATTTTTTGAAACTCATATGTGAATCAGTAATCTTCCAAATTAAGTAAAATTTCAAAAATATATATCCACTAATCGTAGAAAATTATTATTCGTATTCTCAGTTGTCCAATAATATTCTCAAATTCGTTTTACCTTGACCTCTGTTATTTTAACAAAACTAGCACTCTTTGACCGTATAACAACACAATCAAGAAGAACATCTTACCAAGGAAAATAAATTTTATCCTTCAAACTAGAGACAACATCTTCTAATCTCCCTTTGGGACATCAAAACTTAAGACCGACACCATGAGTGTGGCTTACCCTTTTAGGTTTTTAGGTTGAGAGAAATCGAAAAAATCAAACAACTTTTCATGTAAAATCATTACACATATAACCATAAACGAAGTATAATTACTACCCACTAATTTAAGGAAAAAAACAAATCAAATTAATTAAGAAAATGGTACCATTATGACATAATCAATTACACCTACATGCTATGCAAAGGGTAATACATGTTCTTTAAAAAGAAATGCCCGATAGAAAACTAATTACGCTATGTTAGCAAATTACCGCTTTCTAGTCCTTCAACTATTTTTAGGGTCAATAGATGAATCACCGTCTATAACAGACTGACAAATATGAAACAAATTAAAGTGTGTATTTACTTTATTTCCTAATTATTTTTTTTAAAGAATATACCTCACCAAAATATTTTTCATAGAGGTTTTATGAGATCCTCAAACTCTAAAGCGAGACTCCAATCCCTAACGTCAAGTATGAGTGTCGTTCCCCGGCCAACCGAGATAGCCCCAGCTTGTTAGATCACCACTCTGTTGAACTCGCATGTGTTGCTATCTCAAGCATGTTTGTCAATGTTAGTGATCAAAACTATAAGTCTTGATTTCTAGCCTATTTATAGATGTCTCGGACTAGGACATAGATTGTGTAGTTGAGCTTAGACTTCACAAGCGTTCATCATTTGAAGACGAAGAACTACTAAGGAGCTTGTGGAACTTCATCGACAAAAGGTATGTGGAGATTGAAACTCATCTATCACTTGGAAAGTCTATTTCTACTATATATCCTATATTGAGAAATAAGTCGTATTACGATATAGTTTTCTATATACACTGAAAAAGCGGGGGTTTAACAACCACATCCAATATTTCGCTTAGCAATCTGTATGGACAAACTCCAATATACTTTCTAGAGAATCAACTAGACAGTCAGACTCAATCTAGATAAAAAGTATATCAAAGAGTTTATATCTCAATCTCTCGATTTGATTTTTACTCAAAGCAAATAGAAATCTGCGAGTCTTTATCAAAGAGAGATAACTTGGATAGTACCAAAGACCAATATCCAAGTGTCAATCAATTTAAATCAACAACCCAAAAGGTCGGATATTCTAATTGATTGCACAACGCACAACCCGTGATATTTCAATTATATAAAAAAATATAATGCGGAATAGAAATAACACACACACAAAATTTTGTTAACGAAACCGCAAATGCAGAAAAACCCGGGACCTAGTCCGTATTGAACACACATTGTATTAAGCCGCTATAGACTCTAGCCTACTCCAAATTAACTTCGGTCCTGGGACGTAGTTGAACCCCAATAAATCTCACACTGATCCAAGGTACGCTTATGCTCATACGCTCTGATCCCAACAAGATGCTACGTACTTGATTCCCTTAGCTGATCTCACCCACAACTAAGAGTTGCTACGACCCAAAGTCGGAAACTTTAATAAAAAAATCTGTATCACACAGAAAAGTCTATAGTAATAGATAAATCCGTCTCCCACGAATAAACCTATGAGTTTTGTTCCGTCTTTTGATAAATCAAGGTGAACATGAACCAATCAATAACCCGGACTTATATTCCCGAAGAACCGCCTAGTATTATTGATCACCTCACAATAATCTTAATCGACGCAGCGAAAAAAGATATTGTGGAATCACAAACGATGAGACGAAGTGTTTGTGATTTATTTTCTATCTTGCCTATTGGAGATATAAATCTCAAGCCAATTATTTCAATTTTACTCGTACGATATAAATCACACAACTACAAGAAAAGTAGTATCTGGCCCTGGCTTTACAATCCCAATGAAGTCTTTAATTCGTTACTCGATTAGATTCAAGCTAAGATTTCTCAACCGTTGGATCGAAAACTTAGCTTGTTACACACAAACGAAATGTTCAATTTTGGGTTTATGAACCGTACCCAAACATTAACATTTGTTGGTTCAACAATAGTCAACCAAATGGTTAGCCATATGAACACTCATATCAACCATATTCTTCTTTTCACCATAACTAGTTCAAATGACTCAAATGAACTAGTTAGAGAGTTGTTCAATTGCTTAGATCTTATGTAACTACACAAGACACAATCGAAGGAAAAACGGTTTGATTCACTCGAATAGGTTCATGAACTTTATAGCCACGGTTTGTAAAAGCATTCCTTAGTTTATATAGACATTAGTTCAAGAACAACCGATTTTAGATATAACCTACTCAAGTTCACGGACTTAAGCTCATGGAAGGAGTACACAAACCCAACAGAAATTATCGGGTGAGAACTTCCGCCAGTTCGCTGACTTGGCTTGAGCCACTTCCATTTCTCTTGATCAACAAAGTTCGCAAACTTTGGTTCAAGGAATAAGGACTTATACATATATGTGTTTCCACAACAATGCTTATATCCTACCAATAGTTAAGTAATCTAAACTCATTTCAATCATTGAAACATTCTAGAGAGAACGTTATAGCCTTTATTCACATGACATTTTTTTCGAGTAATTTCCAAAGTGATTGAAACATATCATGACTTTCATCACTAGGTAAAGATGAATTGAGTTAAAGCGAAAGCTTACCAACACATATTTCGAGAAATAGATAAGGCGAGTTAAACTGGCTCGAATTAACAAATGTGTATAATGAAAGTCTATACGTTTAAACGACTTTTGTCACAAGTGTAGGAGATAGAGTAAATAGAATTTAGGTGACAGATAAGTTCAAGTCTCCACATACCTTTTAGTCGATGAAGTTCCATTTGGTTCCTCGAGTAGTCCTTCGTCTTGTATGATAATTTCCATGGAGTTCTTGAGCTCAACTACACTTTCTATCCTAGTACGAGACCTTAGCTACATAGGCTAGAAATAAAGACTTATAGTTTTGATCACTAACACTCGACAAACATGCTTGAGATAGAAACGCATGCGAGTTCGACCGAGCAATGCTCTAACAATCCCCCTTTGTCAATTTTAGTGGCAAAACTATTAATACATATGGAATACAAAAATAAATAAATTAACTTTTGTAGCTCCTATTCCACATGTCTAATCTTCAACATTACTCGAAATCTTCCTCACTTACAAGTACTCCAATGATCCCAAAGGTTGTAAGTTTAGCATCATCGTTGTTGAAAATCAGAGCTATAACAATAAGAAAACATGAGTTCTCAATCATTGTTATACAATGTCATAGTATCATTACACAATGTCAAAGTTCAATTGTATCATAACTTCTACAACAATACTATGGTGATATGTATCACTCCACCTTAGTCAATACTCCATCTCACATGGAAACCACCCCCTTACATAATGATCTCAAAGCCATATGTATTTGTAGTGTGAACTACATATTGATTCTCCTTTTATGTCAATAAAATTAGCAAAGGTACAAGAACGGGATCCTAATAAAATTTTCAAAGAGATGTTTCATGACCAAACATATGGCAATTAAGCGCACTCCCCCACAAAGATATGGCAATTAAGCGCAAGTTCAAAAATAACTCTCCCCCATGATATGTCATTCAGAAAGAACAACAAGAGCTACCTTAATTTCGAAAGAAAAGAAGGATTTCTTTGGACATAACAAATCACATACAAGTATGAATTTGAATTTGAATCCAAAATACTCAACTAAATTAACCACAAGAGAACCTATGATTAATTTAATGGAAATACACAATCAAACTAATCACAAGGAGTAATCAATTTAATTGGCCATACTCACATAAGAGAATCTATAGAGCAATGACTAAGTTAATTATGAAAATAACCAACCCAATCAAAAGTGCTCAAACACAAGAAAACTTATGAAGTCATAATTAAATAACCAAACAAGATGATTAATTTAGTTTAATATGCTAGTCATAAAGTACCTTATGGAACAACAACAAAGCTAATCATGAAAATAATCAACTTTGATTATTTTAGTGCTCAACATAAGACACATTACTGAGCCTCACAGTTTTACACAAAAAAAATATGGATGGGGAAGATCAATTATCATGAATACACAAGGATTCATTCTATTTTCCATCACAATTTGCATCATGACATACAATAGACATAATCCTTGAAAAACAAAAGATTTTAACCTATCTTCCATCAATAATTGACAATATAGGCTTAACTTTGTATTTGTCAAAAGTCCATTCATTCCTTTATCAATATAAGAATATCGACTTAAGAAAGACTTTACTTTTGACAAGATACGAGATAATCATAGTTCACTTGACGCAAACACACATATCCCATAAACAATTGCAATATATTAAACTATAAAGATTAATACTACAAAAATCATATTCCAAACAATTTTAGAATTTAAACCAATAAATCTAAAAACATGAAGATGAAAACGTTGGACATAGCTATGTGAAATCACAATAATGGATATTCCAAATTCTAGTTATTCTTATAAATAAAACAATAAAAGAAGATTTACTAGGCAACAAGACAAACTCGTAATGCACATATAAGATGATTTGTCCTTAGAGGGTATAATCAACCTTTTCACCTGGGATTTACACCAAAAATAGCTACCAAATGCGTATAAAAGGTTTTCTTAACAAAGAAGAACATACAAAGTCATTAACGACTATGCACCATAGTTCACATAAAATGATTGTGAACATTCAAGAATCCCATAGCAATGCGTACTACAGGCCATTCTTGAACTTCCTTCATTGTGTTTCACCGAAAACATTCTTATTAAAGCTACTAATGAGATTAGAAGAGTAGTACTCCAATAATCCAAGTGCCCAAGTCCAAGAGAATTGGAACAAGTGCGACTTAAACTGAGCAAAACACTCAAAACAAGAGACAGGACAAATACCAATCTTAACTCATCCAAAATCAATAATTCTCATCTCCATTTTAAAGATAATTCTAGGAGGAGGAGAATGCAAAAAGAATGAGTTCATTCCGAAGTCGGACGAAGAAGTTACGGCCAAAACAAGTCGACCGAATATCGACATCTACAGGCAAATATGCATACGGGTTTGCAAACGAATTTTTCAAGTCCGCGAAGTTAAACCCCTGGATTTTGATTTTAAAAGATGTTATGCATACCAGGTATGTGTACCATAAAGTCCAAACATCCCGAACTACTCTTTTCAAACCTAATCATTTAAGAACCTTAAACACATATCAAGTTAGGTAGAAATTAACGATAAGCAAGGTACATGGATCATTATAAGTACTCTAAGCAAATAAAAACACATGTATTTCTCAAGTTTATAGACATAACTTTTTAGATGAATCCAATCGAATTCTACAGCCTTACCGAACATGATCTGTGTGCCCCAATTCTCGTGCTTCCCTAACCGTATACATAGCAAGGCATTCCTTGGTGAGGATGCACTTACAACACAATCAATTTGTGTTGGGATGAAAAATTTCTTGCTCACCACAAGTGACCTTTGGATTACCATGAAAGAGATCGCTTTTAGAACCTTTCACATCCAGTTTATTTTATCAAAAACTTGTTAAGTTCCAACCTCATGGATACTTCCTTCTCCATAGTCATGGAATTTTTCGAAGATCATTCCTTTTCGCACTCAAAGCATCATTGACTTTCTTTGGTACCCACTTCGAGTTGTTAGGAACAATAGGAACCTTCTTCTCATTACTCTCTTCAAGATTTCTCGGAAGAGAATTGGATTGACTATTCTTTTGCAAGTTAGTCTTTCTTCAACCGGGAGCATCGGATCTTGTCTTCGTCTTTACGGTTATCCTTTTGATAACCATTACGATTGTGAAAAGTATTCGTATGACGTTATTGGAAAAACTAGGAAAATCACAGCATTGATTCCTTTCCCTAAAGGTTGGACAGATTTACAACCCGTAATGTTCGGGGGATCGATATTAACATATGATATAGGTTTCACAACTTCTTGTGATGCCCAAACAACAACATCATGAATTTTTCTCATTCCTTATACGGAAACGACATCTCCTTTCTAGGTGACCTTTATTTCCGCAATACTGGAAAATATAAGGAATGTTCTTACCTCGATCCATGTATGCTGACTTTGGAGGTTGATAAACTTTTCTCTTTTGAACCTTAACTGCGGGTGAAGGCATTTCACTTTTGCCATTAGTGGAAACCTTTTTGAGAAGAATCACTAGCCTTGACAAATCTTGCCTCTTTGCTAATACTTGGAGCATCTATTATCTTATAGCCCAACCCTTGTGTATCACGATTATTTTTACTTGCTCCTAGCATAGTGGTTAATTTGCTTGAACTAGTATTGAACTTTTTCAAGTCATCTTCCAACATCTTGATTTTATCAAGAGCAAAGCTAAATCAGACCTCAAACGTTTTTCTTGAGCGAGAAAAGCGCTTTCTCCGTCATCAAAACTAATTTGTTGAGAGTTAAACCTTGCTTGAGATTCTGCAAGTTTCTCTTCCAACGAAAAGTACTTTTGAAGAAGATTATTACATTCAAGTGACTTCATACGTAGGTTTCCTCAGAATCCTTGAGAATTGATTCGTTAGAACGATTCGAAACATAAACACCTGCGTAACATCATCTCAATTTCTTATTTTCACGACAAAGAGGATTCAGAAGAGGAGTGACATGAGAAGTTGTCATCTTCTTATTTTCTAACGAATTCAAAACCTTCACATACTCAGAGACTTCCTCATCAACATCTCTATCAATATCTCGAATCACCTTCATCAGAAAGTTCATCCAACTGTTCTTCAGGCATGTTTCCCGGACTTCAACACGTTTTTTACATTAAGAGAATGTTTAGATATCGACCTAGATGTGACAGGTCTCTCTCCGTGAATCCAAGCTTTTAAAATCATCTAGTAATTTATGAACATGTACGTTATTAGAGATAGACTCGTCCATAATCAGATCGCTACAAACACAAACTTATAAGGTATTTAAACGTGTTTGCCTGCTCTGACACCAATTGAAAAAGCGGGGGTCTAACAACCACACCCATATGTCGCTTAGCAATCTGTATGGACAAACTCCGATATACTTTCTATAGAATCAATTAGACAGTCAGACTCAATCTAGACAAAAAGTATATCAAAGAGTTTATATCTCAATCTCTCGATTTGATCTTTACTCAAGCAAATAGAAATCATGAGTCTTTATCAAAGGGAGATAACTTGGATGGTACCAAAGACCGATATCCAAGTGTCAATCAATTTAAATCAACAACCCAAAAGGCCTGATATTCTAATTGATTGAACAACGCACAACCTGTGATATTTCAATTATATAAACAAATATAATGCGGAATATAAATAACACGAGACACAGAATTTTGTTAACGAGGAAACCGCAAATGCGAGGAAAAACCCGGGTGGGCCTAGTCCAGATTGAACACACATTGTATTAAGCCGCTCGAGACTCTAGACTACTCCAAATTAACTTGATCTGACTGTAGTTGAACCCCAATCAATCTCACACCGATCTAAGGTACAGCTTATGCTCCTACGCCTCTGATCCCAAAGCCAGGATGCTACGTACTTGATTCCCTTTAGCTGATCTCACCCACAACTAAGAGTTGCTACGACCCAAAGTCGAAGACTTTAATAAACAAATCCGTATCACAAAGAAAAGTCTATAGTAATAGATAAATCCGTCTCCCACGAATAAACCTATGAGTTTTGTTCCGTCTTTTGATAAATCAAGGTGAACAGGAACCAATCAATAACCCGGACTTATATTCCCGAAGAACAGCCTAGTATTATTGATCACCTCACAATAATCTTAATAGACGCAATAAAAAAAGATATCGTGGAATCACAATCGATGAGACGTAGTGTTTGTGATTTCTTTTCTATCTTGCCTATCGGAGATATAAATCTCAAGCCAATTATTTCAATTGTACTCGTATGATAGAAAAAACAAGATCAGATCACACAACTACAAGAAAAGTAGTATCGATCCTGGCTTTACAATCCCAATGAAGTCTTTAAGTCGTTAACCTTTGGTTTAGAAGAAGAAAACCAAAGGTTAAAGGAGAATCGACTCTATCTTAGCAAACTAGTATCACACGTAAAGTGTGGGGATTAGGTTTCCGAGTTGCTAGAGTTCTCCCTTATATAGTCTTTCAAATCAGGGTTTGCAATCAATGTTAGCTTAGTAACAAAGCATTCAATATTCGCCATTAGATGAAAACCTGATTAGATTCAAGCTAATATTTCTCAACCGTTGGATCAAAAACTTAGCTTGTTACACACAAACGAAATGTTCAATTTTGGGTTTATGAACCGTACCCAAACATTAACATTTGTTGGTTCAATAGTAGTCAACCAAATGGTTAGCCATATGAACACTCTCATAAAACCATATTCTTCTTCACCATAACTAGTTCAAATGACTCAAATGAACTAGTTAGAGAGTTGTTCAATTGCTTAGATCTTATGTAACTACACAAGACACAATCGAAGCAAAAATGGTCTGATTCACTCGAATCGGTTCATGAACTATATAGCCATGGTTTGCAAAAGCATTCCCTAGTTTATATAGACATTAGTTCAAGAACAACCGATTTTAGATATAACCTACTCAAGTTCGCAGACTTGGTTCGCGGACTTATGCTCATGGAAGGAGTACACAAACTCCAGCAGAAATTCTCGGGTGAGAACTTCCGCCAGTTCGCGGACTTGGCTTGCGCCACTTCCATTTCTCTTGATCAACAAAGTTCGCAAACTTTGGTTCTAGGAATAAGGACTTATACATATATGTGTTTCCACAACAATGCTTATATCCTACCAATACTTATGTAATATAAACTCTCATTTCAATCATTGAAACATTTTCAGAGAACATTATACAGCCATTATTCACAGACCGTTTTTCGTCAGAGCAATTTCCAAAGTGATTGAAACATATCATGACTTTCGTCACTAGGTAAAGATGAATTCGGTTAAAGCGAAAGCTTACCAACACATATTTCGATAAATAGATAAGGCGAGTTAAACTAAACTCGAAATAGCAAATGTGTATAATGAAAGTCTATACGTTTAAACGACATTTGTCTCAAGAGTGGGAGATAGAGTAAATAGACTTTGAGTGACAGATAAGTTCAAGTCTCCACATAACTTTTAGTCGATGAAGTTCCTAGGTTCCTCGAGTAGTCCTTCGTCTTATATGATGATTTCCATGGAGTTCTTGAGCTCAACTACACCTTCTATACTAGTACGAGACCTTTAGCTACATAGGCTAGAAATCAAGACTTATAGTTTTGATCACTAACACCGACAAACATGCTTGAGATAGAAACGCATGCGAGTTCGACCGAGCAATTCTTAACAATCTCCCCTTTGTCAATTTTAGTGACAAAACTATTAATACATATGGAATACAAAAAATAAATAAATTAACTTTTGTAGCTCCTATTCCATGTCTAATCTTCAACATTACTCAAATCTTCGTCACTTCCAAGTACTCCAATGATCCCAAAGGTTGTAAGTTTAGCATCATCGTTGTTGAAAATCCGTAGCTATAACAATAAGAAAAACAGGGAGTTCTTAATTATTGTTATATATACAGTGTCATAGTATCCTTACACGACGTCAAAGTGCAATTGTACATAACTTCTACAACAATACTATGGTGATATGTATCACTCCCCCTTAATGTTTGGGTACGGTTCATAAACCCAAAATTGATTTCGTTGGTGTATAACAATCTAAGTTTTCGATCCAATGGTTGATAAATATTAGCTTGAATCTAATCGGGTGTTGATCTAACGGTGAATATTGAATGCTTTGTTACTAAGCTAACATTGATTGCAAACCCTGATTTGAAGACTATATAAGGGAGAACTCTAGCAACTCGGAAACCTAATCCCCACACTTTACGTGTGATACTAGTTTGCTAAGATAGAGTCGATTCTCCTTTAACCTTTGGTTTTCTTCTTCTAAAACCAGTTAACGACTTAAAGACTTCATTGGGATTGTGAAGCTTGATTGTTACTACTTTTCTTGTAGTTGTGTGATGCGATCTTATTTTGTTTCTATCGTACGATTACAATTAAAATAATTGGCTTGAGATTTATATCTCCAATAGGCAAGATAGAAAAGAAATCACAAACACTACGTCTCTTCGATTGTGATTCCACAATATCTTTTTTTTGCGTCGATTAAGATTATTGTGAGGTGATCAATAATACTAGGTTGTTCTTCGAATATAAATCTGGGTTATTGATTGGTTCTTGTTCACCTTTATTTATCAAAACGGAACAAAACTCATAGGTTTATTCGTGGGAGACAGTTTATCTATTACTATAGACTTTTCTCATGTGATACTGATTTGTTTATTAAAGTCTTCGACTTTGGGTCGAAAGTAACTCTTAGTTGTGGGTGAGATCAGCTAAAAGGGAATCATGTACGTAGCATCTGCTGGGATCGAGGCGTAGGAGCATAACTGCACCTTGGATCGAGTGTGAGATTGATTGGGGTTTAACTACAGTCCAATGCACCAACTTAATTTGGAGTAGGCTAGAGTCTGTAGTGGCTTAATACTGATGTGTGTTCAATCGGACTAGGTCCCGGTTTTTTTGCATTTGCGGTTTCCTCGTTAACAAAATTTGGTGTCTGTGTTATTTCTATTCCGCATTATATTTGTTTATATAATTGAAATATCACGGGTTGTGCGTTTTCAATCAATTAGAATATCCGACCTTTTGGTTGTTGATTTAAATTGATTGACACTTGGATATTGGTCTTTGGTACCATCCAAGTTATCTCTCTACGATAAAGACTACAGATTTCTATTTTGCTTGAGTAAAGATCAAATCAAAGAGATTGAGATATAAACTCGTTGATATACTTTTTATCTAGATTGAGTCCGATTTTGTCTAGTTGATTCTCTAGAAAGTATAGTGGAGTTTGTCCATATAGATTGCTACGCGAAATATTGGGTGTGGTTGTTAGACCCCCACTTTTTCAATCTTATTCTTTGTAAATCCTTTTTCATATTTACAGTCTTGGAACCGATTATACCACACTTCCAAACAAGTTAGAACTGGTTCATCTGATTTCCAAGAACTATGTGATTGATCAAATATCAATACACTAATCATGGGTTTACGAATCTACCAAACACAAGGATCGGTTCTACCTTAATATGGTTATGGGGACCAGGTTACATCAGTACCATGATCGGTTATGTCAATTACCAGGACCGGTTACCATATTCTCATGGTATTACTTGTGATCGGTTACACTAGTCACTAGGATCGGTTACTCCAATTACCAGGACCGATTACACCAATTACAAGGATCGATTACAACTCTTTTGTGATCGGTCATACCAATTGCCAGGATCGGTTACACCAATTACAAATATTGATCATACCATCTAAGGTGATTACTTAGGATCGGTTACACTAATCAAAGTCATACCAATACATAAGTCAGGCATTGTGACTAGTTTTACCAAGATACATAACAAGTTATGATCGGTTCTACTAACTCACACATATTGGTAATCCAAAGATATGCAATGAATAACAATACCAATAAGCCTAGCGATTTCCCTTTCGATTCATAAAACAAGTTCATGAATGTACTTCCTTTAAACGAATGTAAACATTGTTTCCTAGGATGAAATCTTCACCTTTACCCATACACATAATCACAATAACATTCAAACGATTATGTCGATGTCTTATATACGAAGTTCAGAAGATAAGCGTTATACTTCGTATTCTAATTCCTTAACACTATGTCTACTATAGCATAATCATTCACAGCTTCGCAGTTATGTTTTCAATATATCACGACTTGAAAGATACATTGGGAATGAAACAGTTCAAGTCAAACTATTACTAACCTCAAGAGGAAGGATGATGTTGTCGATGTAGCTTGTTACTTCTTCACATTCTTCAAGTCTTCGAGTAATACTTGTATGTCTCATTATCCTAATATTTCTAGCCTAACCTATACGAAGTTGTCTCTAGTAAATAATCAAGCGACTCTTTAATTGAGTTTTGATTCACTAAAATATGACAACCAAACTTGACATACCAACGCTTGGTGGGTTCAACCGAGCTATGCTCTAACAATCTCCCCCTTTGTCAATTTTAGTGACAAAACTCTTAATACATATTGATAAACAAATTATAAACAATTCATTATACATACGCTTGATTCCAAGTTTCAAAAACACAATACCCTGCATATATTCAATCCATAAATGCCGTTGTTGACATTTAAATAACAAATCTAATACTCCCCCTAAAGGTGAAACAGGTAGATTTTCAATCCGCACATCTTTTTTATTTCCCTTTGTAGTCCAAATAACTACAAACATCATATGATATGTTTCTCCCCCTTATTCAATGCTTTACTCTTTCGTTAGATTTAACTTTTAAGCACAATTGTCCTTTCCTAAGTGATTACAAATCACTTTGTTTACTCCATATATTTCTCCCCCTTTTATTCACAAAATGACAAAGGTCCGAGCAAATACCAAAAACCGAAAGGATCTTACAAATCTAAAAGAATTGTACAACCTATAACAGTTAAGCAAGAAGGTTTCACATACCATTTTAGATAACCAATATCAAAACCGAAACTACAAGTAATTTGGTTTTAATATGTTATCAAGGAAACAATTTCCCAAAGCAATTTTCCCGAATAGTTTAACAAATTGACTAAGAAACTTAGTTCCCTTGCTAAACCGATTGCACAAAATAATCGCTTATTTCGATAAGACCAAAATAAAGATCAAAATTAACTTTATTTTTCTCATCAGGCACTAATTGTTCATACAATAACTTATACCTTTCACTTTAGACAAGACAAATACTAGGTTAGTTAACTAATATTTCTTGTCAATGCATTCGATTAGACTTGAATAACCGAATCCTTTACTTTGATAAGTCTAACTAAGATCAGAATTAACTTAGTTTCTCTTATCCGGAATCGAATTGGACTGAACAAATGATCCCGTATTTTGTTAAGCCAAAAATAATACATGCAAACCAAATAAATTGACTTGCACAATTATTTTTCTTAACCGTAAGCAATTGAAATAAATATAGACATTAAAGCACAGCAATTGCAACGAAATTTCGTTAAGTCTAAAACAATTGATACCAAACAATAAAGAAAGATATCAAACCAGTTTTTCTTAACGGGAAACAATTGAATCACACACACACATATCCATCCATACACACATAATGGAATAAATATCAATTGTTCCGAATTTTGTTAAGCAAAAGCAAAATATATATGCAATAAACTCATGCTTTTCTTAAACAGGAAAACGATTAACTAACAAATTTGTTACCTCATATTCAACATCCCCTTCTCCCCAGAAAGATACATCATTAAGCGCAAGTTCAAGTTAGAACTCTCCCCCATTATGTTGCCATCCTCTCGCAAGAACAAAAGCAACCTTTACCAGAGAAAGGTTGAATCCGTTTTTAACTAGTGCAAATAACAAAAGTTGAAAACCCCGAAACACATATGCTTTATGTTAAACACAAATCGATTCAACATATTGTGACTTTTTCACACATGAGTTCTAATCGGAACACCTTATGATCCTTTGATAAAGCTTATCAACATGGGCTAGAACTTAATCTCGCTAAATCAAAAAGCCACACAAGCCATAAGGGTTCACATCATATGAGATCGAATATTAAGGTTATGAAAACCGAAATCAAACATCCCATAACTTAAAATGAAATACACCATAAATATTCAACAAATAATCAAGTGTTGTAATTAACTCAATCTTGTAGGAAATTGAATTACGAAACCAAAGCAAAAAGAATGAGGTCATTCTGAGTTCGGACGAAGAAATTATGGGCAAAAATTTTTTACACTCCTTCGTATGGACCAATCATACAAATCACCAGGACCACGGTGATTGCTTGTGATGGGTAACACCAATCAATCTGGACCGGTTACAAAACATGTGATGGGTCATACCAATCACCAGGACTGGTTACGGTGATTACTTGTGATGGATCACAACACTAAACTGTTTTAGACATAACTTTTGCATACAATGTCCGAATTCAATGATTTTTGGCTCGTTTTAACCGTAAAAACAAGAGATACACATATATGATCAGTAGATATCAACATTATAAACTCAAAATTACCGTTTCTATCAAAAGCCAAATATAGATAGAGAAGGTATGAGTATAGAAGAAGATAAATCTCCCTAAAGATGTTAATTAGTTATATAATAACCGAGAGATCATGTGCTCAGTTCTCATGTGCTTCCTCACCTTTCAAAATATTTAGCACCAAGGTGAGCATGCACATTCAACACAACTAGGTTGTGTTGAGTTGAGCCTTGTCTTGTTCGTCACGAGTGACTAAGACAAGAATCATCATTCTTGAACTCTTGCTTGGTTTGTTTTCTCTTGTTCCATCTCTTTTTCTTCTTCTTTGATTTGTAATGAAGAGTGTCATTATCACAGCATCCATTTGTACAAGATACATTAGACAATATGATGTCTTTCTTTAGTCTTTCAAGAAGACTCTCAAAAACATTATTACTAACATTTATCAATTGAGTGTCATTCTCACGACTAACTTTTGGTCTCTTCTTGGCTATGGAAGACTTCGGGACCCATATAGAGTTCGGTTTCGTAGGAGCATCTTTCTCCTTTATACCATTAGGATGATTGTCCTTTTGAATACTTTGTGAAACAACTTTTCTCCAATTTGGAACATCAGATATTGTCTTAGCATTTACAAGTCATCTCTCCTTTTATAATTGGGTCTTTTATGAGATGACCTTGTCGAGCGATAGGTAAAAGTTGAACTATCATTATAATAATTCTTTTGCTTAAACTTAGGACAATAACGATCTGAGTTCGTTTGGGGAGCAAACTTAGCCAATTCGTTTGATACAAAAGAAAGTGCATCTTGCATCTTACGAGCTTTGCATCCCCATTGCAAGTGCTCTTTATTACCACAATAATAACAATGCTTAGTAACATAAGGAGTATGAGTTTTAATGTTACCTTTTTTTGGATCCGCTTGCATTGGAGTTCGACGAGTTTTCTTCTTCTTCTTCTTCTTCTTCTTATTATTATTATTATCTTTGTTCAATGTTGTTGCTTTCTTGACATTAGCAAAAGTGCTCTCTTTGATTGCTGCTAGTTGAACACAGTTCTTAGGCTTGACTGGCTTTATTTCTTTACAAGAAATAGTATCATTTTTGACATCACTGGAAGCCTCTGGTTGAGAAGAATTTGTAGCTTTAACAAATTTTATCTCATTGTTATCTTTGGAAGCACTTGATTCCCTATATACCAATCCACATGTATCTCCATGATATCTTCTTGCTTCTAACAATGAGGATAAATTATTTGTGCTATCATTGGACTTTTTCAAGTACAAATTTTCTTCTTCCAACGTCTTGATTTTATCAAGAGCACCAGTTAGATCAGCCTCAAGGCGTTTTTCTCGTGAGAGATATTCACCTTCTTTCTCTTCAAAACTTTTTTGTTGAGAATTAACCCTTGCTTCAAATTCAACAAGTTTCTTTTCCGACAAAAAGAGATCTCTTCGAAGATTTTGACATTATAATTTCTTAGAATTTAGCTCGTCTGTACGATATTTAAGAAGAGAGTCACTGAGGCGATAACCAATATAATATCCTTGGAAAACCTTCTTCAGTTTCTTGTTCTCACGACAAAGAGGAGTCATGAAACCAAGAAAATCTGAAGTTCTCAGTTTTTTATTTCTCAAAGGATTCAGTAGTTTAGAGTATTCTGAGACATCCTCTTCTACATCACGTTCAAAATATGAGTCATCATCATCTGAAATTTCGTCCAACCTTTCTTGTAGAAAAAATTTCCAGTCGTCATCAGTTTCTACATTATTAACAAGATTAACTTGTCTAGTAGATTCTATTGAGATGATTTCGTGATGGTCTTCAGATATTGAATCGTAGATGCCATCATCAAGTGTTAATTCAAAACTCTTGATGTCTTGCTTTACGTTAACTGAATCATTATCAGGTTCTATAAAAACCATTTTTAGATTCCAGTCTTATAGGTTGGATCGCACCAAACACAGATTGTTAGATCTTTTCATGTTTTCCTGCTCTGATACCAATTGAAAAAACGAGGGTACCCAAATATACCACAATCTTAAAAATTTTCACATACAAGTCCTCTTACCGAAAGTGATTGTCTATGGACTGAGTCGAGACAATACAACGAATCGGTACTCACACTTAGTGTGATCGTCTATGGATACAAGATCGAGAAAATACAACAATCAAAGTGTGATTACTAGATAATAGGTTTGGACTTAACCAAACTCTATAGGATCACTATCAAGTAATACGGAGTTAACGTTTGTATAATTTACTTTAAATTATAATAACAACAATTATAATTGCGGAAAAAAAAAGTAAATGACACACCAAGATTTTGTTAACGAGGAAACCGCAAATGCAGAAAAACCCGGGACCTAGTACAGAATTGAATACTCTCAGAATTAAGCCGCTATACAAAATCAAACCAGCTTCGTATAGTTGATGGAGACCAAGAAACTAAACCTATAGTTCACCTAGTTTCTTCAGTATCCATGCGCCTCCGACATTCAATAAGTGCACGCACTGGAACAATTCCTTTGGTTCGTATTCCAAACAGTAAAGGAGCAACAGATCTGTTCGGTAACAACTTTATTCAGTCTCAGTGATATGAGTTTGACAAAGGCTCTTTTGTTTAATCCAATAAACTCCTATGTCGGGTTTAGATCTATCTATCCAACAACTACCAAATTAGCAGAGTTTAGATTTTGCAATCAAAAATAAGATCTATCAAGATACTATATAATGATGCCGATCTACGAACTAATTAATTAAATCTATCAAAGATAAACCGATTATAGTTGGATCCCAGCCGATCAAGTTTTGTGCACACCAAAGATTATGAACCCAATAAAGAAATCTTCTTTGTCTTCAAATCTTCTTAAATCTTCAATAAACACCTGCACACCACAACTTGAATCTCTTGTGATCAATCACGCACAAAACGGAGTCTGTCAACAATGGATTTTCACAAGACGTCTTTAGATCTACAAACAGTTCTAAAGATCCCGTCGATACTTCGATCTAATTTAAGTGTATCTTATATCAGAAGAGAAGATTCTCAAGAATAAACAAACTAGGTGCAATCAAAGATCAACAACCGTTAGTTAATAAAATCAAATCGAAAGCTAATAATACTGCAATTATCTAGTTTCCCACCATCGATACTCGTAGAGCTTCTTGATCCCACATAAGTCTTTAAACGAGCGGTCATAAGAGATTTCGCCTAATTAGGGTACTTTCCTCTCCGAATAGACGGCTCCACCAGTAACAACACAACAAGGTAGTTTTCTTTGGCTCTTAGGATAGTTTGCACGAAATGCAAACTTGGGTATTTATAGACCAAGGAAGTTTCGACACCAAGGAATTTCCAAAACCGAAATATTCTTAAGATATGCAATATATTTCCAAATCATTTTTCATAATTCCTGGAAATGCTCTGTCCAATATTAACCGAAATCTCACTAGAAAATCTCCAATTAGTAATGCACATTACCAATTTTTATTTTCCAGAGATATGCATTTTAATTACTGGTAATTAAAAGAATATAAAATTAACAACCTTAATTAAAAGTTTCTCAACTTATTTTGGTCCGAGATCTCCTTTAGTTATTAAGGAATATCTTTGAACAATAAAAGATAAGAGTTACATAACATGTTCAAAGTTTGTCGGCATCTTATTCTTTGTAAATCCTTTTTCATATTTACAATCTTGGAACCGATTATACCACACTTCCAAACAAGTTAGAACTGGTTCATCGATTTCCAAGAACTATGTGATTGATCAAATATCAATACACTAATCATGGGTTTACTACCAGTTCTACCAAACACAAGGATCGGTTCTACCTTAATATGGTTAATGGGACCGGTTATTATCAGTACCAGGATCAGTTACGTCAATTACCAGGACCGGTTACCATATTCTCATGGTATTACTTGTGATCGGTTACACTAGTCACTAGGATCGGTTACACCAATTACCAGGACCGGTTACACCAATTACAAGGATCGATTACAACTCTTTTGTGATCAGTCATACCAATTACCAGGATCGGTTACACCAATTACAAATATCGATCATACCATCTAAGGTGATTACTTAGGATTGGTTACACTAATAAAAGTCATACCAATACATAAGTCAGGCATTGTGACTAGTTTTACCAAGATACATAACAAGTTATGATCGGTTCTACTAACTCACACATATTGGTAATCCAAAGATATGCAATGAATAACAATACCAATAAGCCTAGTGATTTCCCCTTTCGATTCATAAAATAAGTTCATGAATGTACTTCCTTTAAACGAATGTAAACATTCTTTCCTAGGATGAAATCTTCACCTTTACCCATACACATAATCATAATGGCATTCAAACGATTATGTCGATGTCTTATATACGAAGTTCAGAAGATAGGCGTTATACTTCGTATTCTAATTCCTTAACACTATGTCTACTAGAGTATAATCATTCACAGATTCAGCGATTTATGTTTCAATATAACACGACTTAAAAGATACGTTGGAAATGAAACTTGATTCAAGTCAAAATATTACTAACCTCAAGAGGAAGGATGATGTTGTCGATGTAGCTTGTTACTTCTTCACATTCTTCAAGTCTTCGGGTAATACTTGTATGTCTCATTATCCTAATCTTTCTAGCCTAACCTATACGAAGTTGTCTCTAGTAAATAATCAAGAGACTCTTTAATTGAGTTTTGATTCACTAAAATATGACAACCAAACTTGACATACCAACGCTTGGTGGGTTCAACCGAGCTATGCTCTAACAACTCATCTTTATCCTGATTATTGCCGGATTTGGGAGATACACAATGAGGTGGTTACTGAAATAGGTTAGTCCTTTATTGTTTCCGGTTACGATCCAAATGAGTTGAGAGCAGAAGTATTCACAGCAGGTAATTTAACTTAAGATAATGGACGATGTCTTGGAATTCACGCTCGTAAAATAGATTGGTTGTAGGCGCATATAGATACTGAAAAAACTGAGTAACTAAGAGTAGTTTATTTGGTCTCAACTATATAAATTCGTAGTAGTGAATTTGTATATCGGCATAATTCTGAGAGTTTAAAAAACTGAATCAGGTCTTGGTTTTTTTTTCCTTGTAGTTTTTCTCGTTAACAAAATCTTGTATGTTGGTATGATTTACTTTACTTATGCTGCCTTATATTGTTCATCTTTATAATTAAATTAAATACACTTGTATGTTAATCCACTTGGTAGACTATTTCACAGTTGGTTCAGTTTCAAACATATACTATATACTAAGTTAACATCTTGGTGAAGTAATCTTTTGAAATTAAATTTATGTAAGATACACAAGGTGTGTCTGTAATACGTTGATATGAAAAGATTGTGGTGCATAAAAGAAACTTTACAAATTTTCTTTTTTACAAAACATCAATATAAAAAATTATTACTACAATATAACCCATATAAAATAATAGTGTCGAGACGAAATTTTTTATCAATTTATTGTGATATTAAATTATCGATAAAATAATAATAATTAATATATACTCCCTCTGTCCCAAATTAGATGAGCTAGTTGGTTTTAAATTTTGTCGCATAAATAGATGAGCTATCTTACTAATCAAGGGGATATTCCTAAAACTACCCTTTTAATTGATTATTGTTATTATAAGAAATATATATATTTTGATAGTCATGTTTATATTCGTTACGTAGGTGTTTTAAAATGCTTTTCAACGGTATAAAGTTTACGAAAAACCGTGGTATAGTTTAAGAGATAAATCATTCTAAGTTTTACTAGTTATTATCCATAAGGGTGTAATTGTAACAAATACTTAAACATACTCTCCTTTCCTCCTTGCCTTAAGAATTGTGCAAACTACAACTAGCATATCTAATTTGGACGTAGGGAGTATATATTAATTATCAAAACACTGTATAATTCTTGCCACCAAACGCTACATCAAAGATTCAACCTTTGTGACACAGAGATTATAAGAGTTTTGAAGATGCATTATTGTCTTCGATTATATCATAGTATTTTGGAGTGTTATGAAGCAGGAGAACCAAATCCCGCGAAGATTAATGTTTTAGACTTTATGAACCATGTCGTATCAGCTTGGAAAATAGATGTCCGTCCAAAGGATGAAACCGATGCAGAGAATTCAAGTGAAATGTTAGATAATGAAGGCACTAGAGAACTGCAAAATATAATCAAAAGATTGAATTATTGTAATGGATGAACGTTGAATAACTTTTGAACTACTCTCAAGAGAATACTATTCTGAATTTTTGAACGACGAGGAAATAATCGAGAGTATCATGGAAAACGAGGAAAGTGATGATGTGGAAGCCGAATATAAAATTATAGTTTTTTATAGGGTAGAACGGTGGTCCCTAGACTACATCTAAACTCCTTCAAATGGAAATTTATTTGGCAATTACAAAGTTCGAACCCTACCTCCACAGTAGGAGGGAGCGTGGGAAATGTTTGACCACTCGATGGTTCTCAGATGAAATTGTGGTTATAGAGTCAGAAGTTATCGAAATTGTGAAGACATTGAATAGTTTTTTATTGCATCACCAAGCGACAACACCAAAAACTCTTGTAATATTAGAAAAAAATTCCAAGATGATTTTCAATATGACATCAATTTCAAGAAAAACCAGGTCACAATAAAATTATTTTTTACCAAATTAACATTCATAATTAAATCATTCTTTACCAAATTAACATAAATGCAAAACTAATTTTCTGCAAATTAGAGAGTTATTCATTGATATATCGGAAACGACCTATAAAAAATATGAATTTTTATTAGTTTGTAAATTTAGCGAAATATTAATTTACATGTTGTTTCTGATTCGGGGCCGATAAATTTATCAATTTATCGTGATCATTAATTTATCGATGATTAATTTACAAAGATTCTAGTGTATATATAAGTTTTATAAGTGTATGTTGAATTTTTCTAAAAGAAAAGAAAAAGAAAAAAAGAAAAGAAAGAAAGAACATTACCATTCCCCTTAAATATACTGCATTTAAATATACTAGGGATGTCCAATGATCGGATTGTCAGGAATCTTTTTTTGCTATGATTTATATGGGTTGATGGACCCATTAGCCACTTCCTAATTACCCGAAGGGTTGATACCCGACGCCAGTACCTGCAATGGGTCCATTGGTCCAATTTTTGATTTTTTTTCTTACATTTAATCTTTTATTTAGTACATTAATAAAGAAATAATAATAAATTTTTATAAAAATAATTTATATTCAAGTTCGAAAGAAATTCTTTTTGTCCAATATGGACCAGTATCAGCCTTTAATACAGCTGGTCTGAGCCCGTTTAAATCATGTTGTTTTGGGTCCATACCATACCGGACAAAATGTTTATGTTAAGAATCTCCGCGGATAGCACAACCAATGCCAAAACACGTGTTAGCCTACAGCTCTAACAACACAAAATGTGTAATTGGGACACTCGACGGTAAGAGACTCAGTTTTCAGAGTTTGGGAACCTTTCACTAGCCATGGCCATGGAGAACTGGAAGAACACAGCTCTACTCGTCATAGACATGCAGGTTTTTTTCATCCTCAAATTGTTATTTTTCCTTTAATTTCATTTTTGGGTCATTGGGCTCTGAGATCCCTCTCTATCTCTTTATCTCTCAGAAAGATTTTGTAACTCCAGGAAGTCCAGTTTGTGTCAATGGAAGTCAATCTATTGTTCCTTCTGTCATAAAAGCTGTGGATATTGCAAGACTCCGCGGCATTCATGTAGTTTGGGTATTTTCTCCTCTCATTTCTTCGATTTCTCTTCCTTGATTTTATGATTTTGTTAGTATAAAATTGATTGAGAAAACTTATAAATTAGGTTGTCCGAGAACATGATTCACTAGGAAGAGATGTTGAACTCTTCCGCAGACACATGTATAGTGGCAAGAAGACTGATCCTCTTGTCAAAGGAAGCAAAGGGGCAGAATTAGTTGACGGACTTGTGATCACTGGAAATGATTATAAGTTAGTCAAGACTCGGTTTAGTGCTTTCTTTGGGACAAATCTTCATTCATTTCTTCAAGCTGCTGACATTAAGAAATTAGTTGTGGTTGGTAAGTGATACAATTAAGCTTCAGCATTCATCTTTGATCATGAATTGGTGTATGGCGGTATGTCATTACTTACAATATTGGTTTTTGGAATGTGATTTTGATTAGGTGTTCAGACTCCAAATTGTATTAGACAGACTGTCTTTGATGCGGTAGAATTGGATTATCAATCTGTTACAGTTATTGTTGATGCCACGGCCGCTGGTAGCCCTGAAGTACATGTGGGTATGTGCTATTTGATCCCTTGTTATTTTTCATAAACCTAAATTTAGTTT
Source organism: Papaver armeniacum (assembly GCA_023531295.1). Taxonomy (NCBI): domain Eukaryota; kingdom Viridiplantae; phylum Streptophyta; class Magnoliopsida; order Ranunculales; family Papaveraceae; genus Papaver; species Papaver armeniacum. The sequence continues at coordinate 525,925 of JAJJWW010008194.1, forward strand.
GGGTAGTTCTGTTTTAGTAAGGAAATACTTGCTTGATAATAAGAATGTGAGTTTAGCTGTTGTCCTGTGAGATTAACTTGAATTCGTGTATGTTGTCAATTGTTAGTTGTTAGATGGCACCAGTAGTTCTTCCGTATGGAAGGAGAAACAATGTAGATTTTTTTTTAGCTGAAAAGAAGTCATTTGTTGAGTTAACTATGAAGGGCTAAGTTATACTTTTATTATACCCAATTTGTTCTCGTAAACAATGGACCATGTTTCAAATCTTTTGTTTTTGAGAATTTGAAGGGAGGAATGTCGTTGTGTGCATGGATTTAGTGGTTGTATTTTTTGGTATTCCCTCCATTTATTATCCTTTCTCGTTGATTGTCATGAAGTTAGCTGCAATCTCTTTTACAGAACTAATTATAAGCAACTCTCTCTTCTGTGAAGTTAACAACATCTAAATGAGTCAACAAACTTCATTGCTGCTTGTATAAATGATATGGATGTTTTACTGTCACATATCCAGTTTTGGCTTTTCTATGTAAGCATAGGGCATCACAATATCTTTATAGATAGTCTCACTAACCAGAAAGTACTGATACTTGGTAAATTAGCTACTTACAGGGATTTCACTAACCACAATATCTTTATAGATAGTTTTTGACTTCTCCACTTTTCTCTATGACTATCCATCAGCTGTACATAGAAATCAGGTATGCACAATATACATGATAGTTCTACCTCAAAGAGTGTTGTCAATGTTCAGAATCTGTTCACAACATTCTAAGATCTGTCTTGGAGTAGAATTTCAGAAGAAACAATGTGTAGACGTTAATGAAGTTTCAAGGTTCTTTTAGTTATATTCAAGGAAGGAAACACTAAATCGCTTCGTTCTACACATGCTACATATTTAGGGATAATCTTTGAACATTTGAGAGGCACATAAGATCAGCACAAGGGTTAATAATCTTGCAGTCCTCCAGAAGATAACATGAAATCGAGTGATGAAAATTTTATTGCTCTGCAAACCTTTACCTTTACCGTACCTGTCAGTCTTATGAACAGAAGTTCCATTTTTTTTACTAGTTCTCTGCGAAAAAAGTTGTTTCACATCCTTATGATGTCTATTAAGTATTATACTCGGTCTCTTTGATACGCTGGGTGGACTCAAATTGTATCAGTTGTTAGCTTGGCCTCAAACCGTATCAGTTGTTAGCTTCTTAAGTCGAACAGGGGTGGTTTTGTCAAGCCATAGCCACAAGAAAGATTATGCTTTGTTTCATAGTTTCTGAATGTACAGCAGCTAGATACTTGTGGTGTTATGTTTTTGTTGAATTAAATACTACATGATTTTTCATAACAAGATGAACTTAAAATTAATCATAATATCAGTTCTAATTTGCGTAGACATTTACTGATTAACCACTTCTATGCTTGATTTCTTTCATAACACACTAGCCAATATTGTGGACATGAAGAATATTGGAGTAGCGACACCAACATTGCAGGAATGGTGCAAGTCTGGTGCATGATATAGGGCTCAGAAGTTCTTAATCCAAGCAAGGTCTGTTTCCTTGACGACTTTACATGTACTATTTGAAATAATGTGTAGTTGTGACTTGTTTCTTTTCCTTGTCCATAACTTAGTATTTAGCTGTGTGTATCAAAAGAACTACTGAAATTTGCGAAGTAATAAATTGTTGTAACTTGTGACCTATGGTTTCTTTATCCATTGAAGCAAATAGGGTCCTATTCAGGACCAACCTTGAAGGCCATTGAGATTTTCAGGATTTAAACTTATAAGCTAAACTGACTGTGAAAACTTATATTAATAAAAGAAAAGAAAACATTAAACAAAAGGAGACATACTCGGGAACGGGAACAACGAAACAAAAGCTGACAAAGGCTTACATAGAGGTTTACCAGTAAACTCGCTTTTGAAATCGAGACAAAGTCCACATAGTTAAAGCCCAATGCCCATATTTCTTTACTTTTCTTCGAAGCATTTTTGTTTTGAAACCCATAATTCGTAATGTTTCCGTTTCAGGAAAGTGACACTTTCACTTTCTTCATTTTTACCTAAGTATAGACAAACTGAAGATTTTGCGTGAATTCGTTGACAGGGTTTACTTCTCCTTTTTAGTTTTTAACACAAACTTGAAGAGGGCGGTGCAAGTTGTTTTGAGTATTGAGTAATAAGTTGTTTTTGAGTATTGAGTAATAAAACTTGCGCAATGCAAGTAGGCAGGGTTGGTATGGCAGAACTTAGTGCGTCGCTACCTGGAAAATTTATTTGTAATTACCAACTTCCCACCAAAAAATTTAATTGGAATTTGCAACTTCCCACTAAGATTAGCTTCCTAATGTGGCAGGAAACTGAATTGCCACCCAAGACAACTTAGTGAAGCGGGCTTAGCGGGGCACACAGGCTGAGTGATTTTTGTGGCCTCTGTTTGATCGAGAAGGAAAGTGCGCGACATGTATTCCTACATTGTCATGTTTTCAAGCAGATTGTGGCTGTCTTTCTAAATCCACCGATGGAGAACTGGGGATATCCTGTGGAATTCTTTCAGGAATGTGGTTTAATCTAGACTGTTGAAAATAGTTGGCCCCACATTTTCAAATCAAGGGTCGAGATTTTCTACAGAAAAATCACTATAATGAAAGATGTGAAACAACCAAAATGAATATCTTTTAAAATCTGGCCAAATATTCATGTCAGCACTTTTGTCTACAGGCTGGACCAGTGATGGTACAAACAACCAGCATTAGTGCTCAGAGATTATGCACGGCAATCCACTTATGGTACAAAGAACCAGCATTAGTGCTCAAAGATTAAGAACCGTGGACAAGTAATGGTTCAAACAGACAACATCAATGCCCAAAGATTATGCACCGCTCATTAGTGTCCAAAGATCATGCACTGCGGACATGCCGTGGTACAAACAACTACCATTAGTGCTCAACCGCGCAACTGTCACATTTCTGTCCCACTTGAAGGAAACTGAAGGATATACACTTGAAGAAAAATATTATTCTCTGATTGTGATATCCACCACTCGCACTACTTGCTTATATATCTTAGGTCACCCCATTATAATTTAGGACATCTTTTATTAGTTTTTTCCAAGAAAGGGAAGTAAGGAAAAGTATTTGGAATCAACCAATCCTAAACAAGTACATTTATGACATATTACCTCAGATATACAGCATGTCAGCATTAATGGGCAATTCAATGGTGAATATATGGAGGTGAAAATATGCTTTCATCCACTATGTTTTGTTGATGTAATCAAGGAGACGAAAGAAGGAAGAGGAAGAAAACCCATTTTCAAATGGAGAATGTTTATTCAAGCCGGGAAGGATTGGATGAACCCATGGCAAGATCATCGCAGCAGCATGGCGGTCTTAAAACCATGCCCTTTATTATTGGTATGCGTTATGTGAGGATTTTGATTAATTACGATTGTGTATTTTGCAAGTGTTTGCTCAGAGCTAATTCTCAAACGTGTAACGGATTTTATTTGTTGTTGTTTCGATAGCGAATGAAGCATTTGAAAAGGTTGCAACTTATGGGTTGACGGCGAATATGATTTTATACTTAACCGGAGCTTTTAATATGGAAGTTGTGATGGGTGCACAAGCTTTGTTCTTATGGACTGCCATATCATATTTTTTGCCGATTGTTGGAGCTTTGGTTTCTGATTCATACTTGGGAAAATTTAGGGTCATTGTTCTAGCATCACTATCTAGCCTCACTGTAAGTTAAAAATTTATCACCTATTTTCACAAATTAAATTTCGGGTCCGTTACTTGACTAAACTCTCGCTTATGTTCAATTACAAACCAAACATGAAAAGTTCTACGGATCTTAAGGGCAACTGCCCCCACTTGCCAATTGGCTCTCAAACCGTATTTGTGCATTTTTACAAACCTCGATTATGGTACTGTTGCATAATCTCATGCATTCTTCCCACTTACAGGGGATGGTTTTACTTTGGTTAACAGCAATGGTTCCATCAGCATCACCTAGGGAAGGCGAAAAAGCCAAACCAGCCCAACTTGCTTTATTATTTTCATCATTTGCGTTCATGGCAATCGGGGCTGGCGGTATTAGACCATGTTCAATAGCATTTGGAGCTGATCAATTTAACAAACCAGAAAACCCAGGAAATGAAGGAGTTTTGCAAACTTTCTTCAACTGGTATTATGCATCTGTTGGAGTTTCAATCATGATTGCCGTTACCATTATTGTTTATATTCAAGATCATAAAGGATGGAAATTTGGTTTCGGCATTGTTGTCCTACTAATGTTATTATCCACTGTCTTGTTCGTCTTGGGTAATCCGTATTATGTCAAGGTGAAGCCAAATAAGAGTCTGTTTATCGGATTTGCACAAGTTCTTGTGGCAGCTTGGAAGAACAAGGATCTTGTTCTTTCTCCAACGAATTCTATGCATGCATGCAGCTACGTGTACCATCACCATAGAGGTTCAAAATTGGTCGCACCAACTAACAATCTAAGGTACATAGAAAAACTATTCTGAATTCCTGGTTTATTATCATTTTATACCAAGCTTGTGTAATTTGCCTTAATTTGTTGGCTGGTCACATGTGTGTATATAGGTTTCTAAACAAAGCTTGTATAATCAGAAGTCCTAGTGAAGAAAACTTGAAACCAGATGGGTCAGCTAGAAAACCGTGGAGTTTATGCACAGTGGATCAGGTTGAAGACCTCAAATCCTTAATGAGAGTAATTCCGATATGGTCAACCGGGATCATGGTTAGTGTAGTAGTCGGCCAGAATTCATTTTTCGTACTTCAAGCAAAAAACATGAACAGACATATAACCTCAAGCTTCCAATTCCCAGCAGGCTCATTTATGGTCTTCACAATCCTAACTTACACAATATGGTTAGTGGTATGCGATAAAATCATTGTTCTGTTAGTATCAAAAGTTACAAAACAAAAAGGTTCACTTACAGATAAACAACGGATGGGTATAGGAATACTACTTGTATGTGCAGCAATGATAGTTTCGGCCTTGGTGGAAAGTATTCGACGCAAAAGAGCGATTGAACACGGGCTATCGAAAATTGCTCATGCCGTGGTCGATATGTCAGCTTTTTGGTTAGTACCGCAACATTGCTTGATCGGAGTATCTGAGGCTTTTAATTTTATAGCGCAAATCAAGTTTTACTATACTCAATTTCCTAAAAGTATGGCTAGTATTGCCGTGGCTCTTTTCTCAGTTGGAATGGCTGTTGGGAACTTGGTTGGAAGTTTGATTGTAAAGGTTGTGGATAAAGCAAGTAAAGGAAGCGGAAATCAAAGTTGGCTTTCAAGTAACTTAAATCAGGGGCATTATGATTATTATTATTGGGTTCTTGCTGTTTTGAGTTTTGTTAATTTTTTGTACTTTCTTGTTTGTAGTTGGGCTTATGGTAGTGACAACAATGATGAAGGAACTAGAGTTTTAGATGATAATGAAGGAGAAGAGGTGAAGGAGAAAAACATGCATGTCTAGTTATGTTTCTTTTGAGGATTGTTTAGTTTGTATGACTATGAAAGACCCTCAGATCCTCTCTTCTTAGAGTTGTTGCAGTAGATTCACGTTCATATCCAAATTTAGAAGATAAAAAATTTATGTTGCAGAACTAAAATATTTATGCACAGGTAAGGCATTTCATCTTTTTTGTGCTCAACTCTTATCTCTACTAATCTGATTCATCCGACATCACCACATTTACCCGTCTTATAACTGTCTTAGTTGGCTTTGCCCGGGTAGTGCACTTCTCTTTATTGTTTGTACCTGCATCAGATGCATAATCTGATTCTTCCAAAGTCATGCCAGAGGATTTACCAAGACTCTCCACCGAGCTGTCAGAGTATTGGGTGGCATCCTCCCCCGAGTTGAGGAAACCCCATCCCCCAAGGTCTATGAACTTCTTTGGGTCATCCATTATCGAATTCAATTTGTTCCGCCAGTTTGAAATATCTTGCTCGTTCTCATAGTACTTGACCCATCCCGAATCGAGCCACTCTTTGATATGAAGGAGATGCTCTGAAGGAATTGAGTTAATATGAAAGACATCAAGCCCGAAGTCCTTAAACACAAATGTCATACTGAACACCTCCGACTCAGATTGAGTTCGCACCAGATTTACAACTTCAATCTCTTCAAGCGTGATAACGTGGAAGGGTGTTTCATTAAGGTGGACCAGGCAATATAAAGTCATGACAAAGAAGGAGGACAAGGAACTGTGTTTCATAGGGAGCTTCGCATGGAATCCTCGACTCCTCTTTATCTTTTTAAATTCAACTCTAGTCAATCGTCTCCACAAAGAATCGACTTTCCCGACAAACTTTTGCATAAGTTGATTATCCACAGCCTTTTGCTGCTCTTTGTCAAGCTTGTCTAAATCTAAATTAAGAGCAAGAGGTCCCTTCCTTTTCCTCCCCTCAAAGAAGGTCTGCACCATACGTAACTGGATATCCTTTGTCGTTTCAGTCCCCAGCATGACGGGGTTGTGCAAGTGCAAGTGCAAGAACGGGGCCATCTTCTCATCACCATCTTGAAAGAACGCATGCTTTACGTTAATATACATCACATCCATCTGAAAAGGGATACTGTAATTTGAGAATCGGAAACCGTTTGCATGGGCTTGAAGGGTACCAGTCTCTGACTTTCTATGGTGTCCTTGTACTGTGTAGGGATGGATGGACACACGTAACTGCATGTTGTTTCTTGAAACCTGTAGCTGTTGCTTTGTATTAGCAGTAACAGAGGTGGTTGCAGGTCTTAACAGGTACCACAACGACAGAGGAAGGTTATCTTCTACATGGTTAGTCACGCCCAACCTCTCGGCAGTTGCATGGTGTAACCGCCGGGCAATTTTTGCTTGGTGCTGCCTCCGTAACTCCTCACGATACCTCTCTTTGTCCTTAGACATGCAAATCTCGTTCCACAAAGCAGCTGGATCATGACGATTCTGATATTTCAATCGCTTGCTGAAGCTGGCAAACTTAGGTTCAGGATCATAAGGACGTATCTTCCCGAAAAGTCTGATTTCCCTTTCATCCTCCTCTTTAGTAGGTGATCGTCTCCAAACACTGGATTCCCAAGCAATTCTCTCATAATCCACTTCAAAAACCATTGAATATTTGTCGTGTCTGGAGAAAAAACAACGCCGGAATCTTAAACAAAGTAAATTTTCAGATTATCTATTGGGATGGAAGATTTAAGCAAACTGCTGAAGAGTGTGGGAGATAGAGAAGAGCAAGAAGAGCAAGAAGACTGACAACTGATTATTATTGATCGACTCGAGCCAGAGAGGAGCCACAAAACTTACGCCACCTTTAAAATTCCTCAAATAAATCATAACTAATTCTGGAAACACTATTGGACCGGGCCTGATTATAAATTCCTTTTTCTTTCCTGCAAGGCCTACTTGCATGCTGATTAGAATTTCTTTTCCTTTCATGCCAGGCACTTTTCCTAGGGCGAACTTGTATCGGTTGGGTTTTTGCTACATCCGCATCCAATCTGAGGCACGACGGATGTCCAAAAATAAGAATGAGAGTATGTTTAAGTATTTTTTACAAGTATGTCCTTATGGATAATAACTTGTAAAACTTCGTAAACTTTATACCGTTGAAAAGTATTTTAAAACATATACGTAACGAATATAAACATAACTATCAAATTATACATATTTCTTATAATAACAATAATTAATTAAAAGGGTAGTTTTAGAAATATCCTGTTGATTAGTGAAATGGCTGATCTATTTGTGGGACAAAATTTAAAACCAAATAGCTCAACTAGTTAGGGACGGAGGGAGTAAAAAAAAATTCGCAGGAAATTCTTAAGGCACTCTTTAATTTCGCCTCACTCTTTCACTTCTCTCTAGACTTCCAAATTCCAAAGGCTCTTCCGTCTTTTCGGGTGATACGAAAGATTCCAAAGGTATGATTTTGTTTTCTTATTACAATTTCTTAGACATGGTTAGGGTTTTCACAATAAGATTAGATATATTAAGAATTGATTTTGTTTTGATTGTGTTTGATGAAATTACTAAGTGAGAACTTTTTGTGCCACTCCTTGATTTTCACCTACATGAGCAGTCGTAACAAATTATAATCAAATACCCAAATTGCCATGATCAAGTTAGCAGCTAACAAATAACCTTGCTTGGAAATCTCTTTATCACATATATTTCATGTTTGTGATTAAATGAAACTGTAATTTTTGTTATTCCCGTTGTTTCTACGCTGGGCAAAGATTGTAAACCTTAATTACAACCATTTTGGTACTTCAGATTTTGGGTTGTTTTGCTATTTGTTTCTTGTGATGTTATCTTGTTCCATTAGAATACAATTAGCCGCTGCTGCCTGGTATGCAATTTGCAAATTATTGTGGTCATAAATCCGTTTGTCTCTAAGTGATGGCAAAAGTTTGTCGATTCGATTCTCATTGATCTTTTCTGGAGTCCTATATAGCCATCTACTTTACTCTTATGAACTGTTTAGGTTTTCTTTATCCTTTTTAATCTGATTAACTCGAGGATTTGTCTCTCCTAGTGGTATACGAGGGTTAAATCATGAATCTCTCAAACGTGATTGATTATAGAAGAAACTAGAAGCGAAAAAGTAATTTTGGACTTTTACATAATTATGGCAGAAGAAAAAGATAGTAATTTGGATCTCATTGATCATTCAGCTTCAACTGGTTCTTACTTATGAAATTATAAGTTAACTTCTTTTCTGATTCGATTGTATGTCTGGTTTGCACAAAAGTACACATGGTTTACTTATTAAAATTTGTAAAATTGGGAATTCTCTACATTGCTAAATATTTAGTCGTTTGTGTTATTTTAGTAAGTTTTCATTGGTCATATATACAACGTGTATGAAATCAAAGTTATCTTCAGATATATCTCAACATACGTGTTTCATAGTTCATACTCTTGAATTAAGACCTTAAAGTTCACAGTTAGGGCATTCCAACAAATTGAATTTGAGTTCGTGGTCGTAATCTGGAGGCAGATTAACTAGTATATCTTCTAGAAATAATTGATCCCCATATAAGTGATAATTTGGTACTTCTGCTTCTTTTTTGTTTGGGAATGAGGCTGTGTTCAGAGTCAGCAAGATTTTCCTTTAGATACTTCCCTTATCACTTTCATGTATTTGGTGTTAATTGTAGCTGCAAGGTTTGCAGACTTCAAACATGAACTGCATACCAAGCAGGATTTTAGTTGAAGTCAGATTTTTTTATTTATTTGCATTACCAAATGAAACATCATTCATTTGCAGTTTTTTGCTGTATTTATAAGAAACACTTTTTAATTGCGTGCTGTAACAAATAATAATTATTAGGACGTGTTTCTTTTAACAGAAATGGGCCGAGTAGCAGAAAGTTCACTGTCTCTCAAAAGAAAACGAGCTGATACTCCGAAGCTCAGTGAGGCTGAGCGCACAATCTATGACCTTATCATAAGTACAGAAGATATGGGAATATGGACGAGGGAAATAAAGTTTAAAATCAAAGTAATTCCTGACACCGTTGTTAACAAGTCTATCAAATCTCTCAAGGACAAAGCACTGATAAAAGAGGTTGTTAACATACAGAACAAAGGGAAAAAAATGTTAATGGGTTCTGACTTCCAACCCTCGGTTGAACTCACTGGTGGTGACTGGTATTCGGAAGGGAGATTAGATACAGCGCTTATTGAGTTGGCACAAGAACGGTGTTTGGAGTTTCTCTCTAGATCGAAGGTTGCAACAGTTGCGGAGATTGCTGAAGCTGTCAACAATATGCCAGTATTTACTGTTAAGTTTACTGGTAGGCAAATTGAAGAACTTGTGCAGAGTTTGGTTTTGGACAAGAAGATTATGCTGGAAGTAAGTACTGGTAAAGGGCACTTTGCAAGAATTTCGCCGGGGGAACAATGCTACCAACGTACAAATAGAAGAGGGCTTCCAAAAACAGGGGCCTTGGCTTCAATTCCTTGTGGAGTTTGTCCTCGTCTGAATGAGTGCACACCTGATGGAATCATCTCTCCCACCACTTGTGTTAACTTCAAGAAATGGTTAGACTTTTAGTAAACTTTGCTAGTTCTTACTCAAAAAAACGAAGAAAAAAAAACGGATAATTTTGTTTCGAACTTGTACATGAAGAGCACCTTATCCGCACTGCGAGGTCAATTTACACCCACAAGTGGAGAACATCGTTTCTCTGAAAACCTTCATTCCTAAAGAAGCTAAAGTTAGTGAATCTGATCGTGCTGATGGGCTGATGCTTCCTTTTGATAACAACCTAACGACAGGACGGCTGACTACGGGAAGAAAAAAACATACTTTTTATTCTTTTTTTTATTTATTATTATTATTATTGGATAAAGAGTATTACATTAACTAGTTGGAAGCCTAACAAGCTAAGCTCTAACAACGTACTACTACATTAATTGAACAGGTTGTTGTGCTAGCCTACCAGCGAGTCTCATGAGTAACCTAGCCAAGGGATTTTTTTTTTTTTTTTTTTTTTTTTTTTGGTGCTATTTCAGTTTTTCTATTCAGAATTTCAAACTACTAATTTTTTGTTTTACGTATTGCTTATCTTTATATTCATTTCTTGAAGATCTATATTGAAGACTTAATTGACAGTGCAATTGCTAATATGGTTTTTGATTATGTTCACATTGCTTATTTGGATGAGAATATATGCCTGACACCAGGCGCCGGCCAGGTAAAATGCGTGTCCCATCATCAGGCGCAGATTGAAACCAAGCTTGGTGCCGGGTAGAGGTGTAAATTGGGCTGTGCTTAAGCACGAAGCACACCAAAGACAAAGACGCTAAAATGCGAGCCTCAAAGATGGCCCAACACGTTAGTTTCATGGGGTGTCTTGGTTAGCCTAATTGGCATAGTAGCACGACACAACACGCTTAATGGATAAGCACGTGGCCCACCATTGACAAAGATGTTATAGCATGCACAAATCTACAATATAAAGCACGCAGTTTGTTTCGAGTGGTGGCGGGATTTATTCAGGCAAAGATAAATCTACGGTCGTGGTTGTGCAGATCACACCCATAACCCGCACGTGCGCCAAGGCTAACTTTGCCTATATGAGTGGTGGTCGGGATTTATCCTTGGCAAAGATAAATCAAAGGTTGTGATCCTCCGTGCCACACCCTACAATTCGCACACGTGGTGTTCATTCCAATATTATGAATTAAAAATGAATACTCAAGTCAAGATATTGAATTTTAAAAATTATAACGGGGAGGTTCGAACTCATGACCTATTGTGTCATAAGAGTGGCCTCTAACCATTGTTCCACCTTGGTTGGAATTGATAAAAAGATAAATATTAATTAGTATAAGTATTTTATTAATTAGTATAAGTGATTTGTCTGAGAGAAGATAAATCTATGGTTATGGTTTGTTCAACTTAAATATTAATTAGTATAAGTGTTTTATTAATTTAGGAAACATTAATTTCTCATGATAAATGATTTATTAATTTTACATCATAAATATCCCTTAATTAATATTAATACATATCTCCATCAATAAGTAATAATTTTGACAAAAATTATTTCAATAGATATTAGTGGTGGTGGTGGTAGTAGAGGAAGAAGTAAGTGGTGGAAGCGGTGGAATGTGTTACAAAGTGGTGGAGGCGGTAACATTAGTTTTGGTGGAAGAAATAGTGGCGCTGGATGGTTTTAATGGCGGTGGTATTAGTTTTTTCTTTTTGAATCAAAAATAATAAAAATTTTTACATGATGGGTAACATTGTATTGTGAAAAGTATAGTTGGTTGTTTTTGACACGATCAAAAAAGGCGGATAAAAAATACTTTTGGGATGATACCAAATCATATAAGACAAAATGGTTGTTTTTGGTGCCACTGCTATCTTTGGTAACCGTTCAGATACGCATGATTTTCAAGTATTAACAAAAAAACATATAGTTGAATAAATTAATTGACGACCTAAGTTTGTTAAATCTAAACTTTATACATGACGTGTGGGATTAAAAGTTATAAGTGCGCCCAATATTCTACGAGGGATGGAAAATGGTGGTGGTGGAGAAAGAAGTAATATCCCAGGTGGTTTGTGGTGGTACGGGCTAGGTTTTGATGAGTAGTAATTGACTATGTTAATTATGTCTGCTACAAAAGGATAACACTATAAATTAGAAATGTGGTTGATCGTCTTAATGCTAATATAAACTCGGTTAAAATACATGAAAATTAAGAAGAAGAAAAAAACATTTGGATGTCACGTTATATAATAAATAACACTAAAAACTACATATTTAGTATCAAGGTTTCTCCGTCCAATAGATAAATCTAAGGTTGTATTGAGATCCCGTAAGCATAGGGCGAGTTTATATTGGATTTCGAATGATAATGAATATAATGAAACGCTCCTCTCTCGGTTTGTCCAATGAAAACCGAAACCTTCTAAAAAAATAATCAATCGAACAACACTTAGATGGAACGCATCACCACCGGTGTAAACTTCTCGAATTGCTACATATCCAAGTGAAATTTCTACAAATTAACTGGGTGATTTCCTCCTACCGCTGCGTGGGCATGCAATTAAATCTCTAATAGTGATTTTAAAGGTATTTAATAATTATAAAATTCTCTTATAAGTTTTGTTTATGCAAGTATTGATTTAACTTGGGTTCTTTTATATTTTTGTGTTAAGTTGATGACTTTTTAATTTGAATACATGTTTGGTTAACAAACTTTGATACATATAGGGTATTTTCTTTGTAGAACTGATGTTAGTCTCTCATTTTTCCCGTTATCACATTGTTTCGATCCCGTATTTGTAGACATTATTTGACTAATATTGGGGTATTTGTTTAATCTCAAGGCCGATTAAACCCAATGTGTGTTGTATACATTGAAGGCGAGGTGTCGGCTCTACCTTGAAACTAATAATTTTTCTTCGGAAGGTTAGTTGAATTTATGTAGATACAAATATCAATATGACTATGCTCTTTAAAACTCCAAATTACTTGAGTAACACTAGATGTGAGAACGTCATTCATGCACTACTTAGCATAGTTGGTTTGAAATCTTTTTATCCACGAATTTCTTCAATATTATGTTATCAATATGATTGAGAAAGAATCTTACACATGTTTTGATTTACTATTATAAGTTTATTTTTTCAACTCACATGTGTATATCTCAGCCTTCCAATAGCCAAGGGTTCTTCATTTTTATAACTCTCACATTTTGCAAAAAATAAATAAATTGTTGTAGGGCTTTAGCCCACATATGTGCAGCCCAATGTAATAGCTAGGGTTCTATTCATATTCTATATAAAGGATACTATAGATATGTAAATTGTGGTTACCCATATCAATAAGAAATCCCTCTCCTTATCCTGTCTCTTCGTCTTCTTCTCTATAATCCATTTGCAATACGTTATCATGCACGAGCTCCAACCATGCTGAATTTTCTTTTATTTTTTTTCCGATCATCATCAAAAAAAAAAAAGTGGAAAAACACCGTCGCCGTCATCTGATTTTGGTACCATTATTTATCATTTTTCCAATTATCCATTCGCTAAAAGTTCTAGGAATCTCTAACTCTCATTGCAGAAAAGATCTGTGGAACACGGAAGAGGATTTTGTTTTCTACGTTGGTGCACAAAGTAATTGAACACATCTCGGTATTCCTAAACTTCCATTTATTCAATTTTGTTTTCACTTTTCCTAACATGATTTGATTGAAAAAAAATGTTTGTTATGGTTATCGAATGATGTGATGTCTCCTATCCATTGTTATCACATGAATTTTCTTCTCTCGAAAAAAGGTGCTACAAGTAAATTTTTTAATATATATACCCTATATGAGATATATTATTATTATAATAGTTGATTACCCGTGATTCATTATTTTATATGTATGTACGATTTGATGTGTACATTTTCAAAACTCATCCATATCTTGTCTGTTTATGAATATAAATTATTCTTATATTTTAATCTAATTATCATCATATATATATTTTATTATATATTATTATATTGAATATTGGTGTTATGATTCTCGCGCGTATAAAAGTTGGTATGTTTTGATTTTATCAATAGATGAGTGGAGATTATTTTACATGTATTATGTGAACAGTAGGGTTTATGGATAAAGTTATAATAGAAAATGGTTTTTACTATTCTATGATTGATTGGTATGCCTGTTAACTGATATGTATTTGATGTGTGATATGATCCTCTATCCATCTCATTGTCTGTTGATGATTGCTCTTGCTTTAGTTTGTTGATCCCTTTCTTCAAGATTATTGACGCACTAGGTGCTAGTTTTGTAATGTAAAAGTTAAATCTAGATCTTGACTGATTTTAAAAATAATAATAATAATAATAATAATAATAATAATAATAATAGTTCATTACCCATGAGAATTATTTAATAATATAATAATTTTTTGTTTTTATATTTTTGGTATTACATTTGTAACGTACGAAGCTGCATTTAGTGCTATGTATAATAAATAATTTAATTGATTGGTAGCATATCGATTTTGAAAAAAAAAAAAAAATCAGTTTTTTTTTTTTTTAAAGCTATGTGTAACATATGCATGTGTATTTATTGCGTGTTTATTTACGTTAACTCCCTAAATTTCGCTTAATTAAGTTATAACACGTGGTCAATCTTAATAAGCTAAGGATTATTATTTCTTTTCTAATCTTAATAAATATTTTCCTAATTTAGGTATCTAAATTGTGTCTGATAATAAATCCCGATTCTAGAGAGACAATAATTCTCCTAATTATCTTCCAAAATTTAAACAACTAATTCCTAATATAACAATTATAAAATTTAAGTAACTAATTTCATAATTGACAAAAGAGAATAATTATATCTAGCTAAATTTCCTAATCGTAACTCGTAAATCATGAAACACCACAATTAAGGAAGACAATTTCAAGTAATAACAAATCAATCAGCAAGCAATAATAAAAATACATGCAAAAGAGTTATTAACAAAATAACTAAAAATTTGTTTCTATCTATATATGCATGGATTGACCACTCCCAACACTACTCCATAATTCACGTTACCACTATCAATGTCAATTTTGACTAACTAAATATGAATGAGTAAAATAATAATAATAATAATAAACTCCTAATTATGTAATTAATAAAAAAAAAAAAATAACACCCAATAACATGAGGTTAACCTCTCTAGTCTTATGCCCTTGTTAATTCCTTAATTAATACTAAGCATGCCTAATTAAGCCAATTATCCACCTTAATTAATGTCTAATATTTATTTAATGAAGGCAGAACCAATAACAATTGTCAGAAATATTTTCATAAATACATAATAAGGTTTGCCAAGAGAAAATCTAAATCAAAATAGTGAATATAATTATGATTGTTGATCATTAAGAGTTTTGGTTTTAGTGGTATTTTATTCTCTTGAATATGATATTGGTTATAGTTGAATGGTGTCTTTTGTTTAATTGGTTGTATCAACTCAATTCCAATGTATTTATTTGGTTTAGAAGTACTTGAGCACCATTATTGGGTACTTGATATTTTCTTTCCAAATTTGAAATGTTCCGTGGGATGTAATCCTTTGGCTCGACTATGAAAGAGTCGATATTTTCAAAAGATATGTTGCAAATAAAATCACATGTATCCTAATTTTTGTGGAAGAACTCACAAAAGATGATATGAGTCATAAAATTTTCATTTCTCTACTTCATCCATAATACTAATGAACGGTATCCATTGAAGTATCACAACAAGAAAATTATCTTTAATAATATATTCAACCTAAAGTAAGTGGTTGACATGTGTAGTGAGATTCTCTTGGCCTATTGAGATAAAGAAATTTCTCAAATTAAGCTAAATGTAGAAAAATTGAAAATGGAACGAACCCCGAAGTGATAAGGGTTAGACGTAATGACTCATATAAAGCATGTGAAAAGGGACATATATATCGATTGAACATGGGATCAGCTAAAATATAATTCTAGCTCCCATCATAAATAAAAGAGTTGGAAATGCACCTTGGTCATAGGTGTTGGTATATACAATATAATGTGTATGTGTATCATAGTAACAACCAATTGTCACATCAACTTTAATGGCAACAAGAACTTTGCCTGGCCAATTGACTATCTTAAAGAGCTCATCATTGCTCATTTTTTTTTTTTAAGATAGAACAAAGACGTAGCAAAATCTCTAGATGTACCAAGACATAATCACACCTTGTTAAATTCCCATGCAACCCGTGCAAATGGATATCATGTGGAACATCAAAATGATGAGAATGTAATTGATTGCATCTTTTATAGTCTCTAATATATTTGGAAGGAAATATATTTTAGAGAAAGTAATGAGTCAATCTAGTGCAATGTAATTCACTATAATATTTGGATTATTGAATCATATTGACTCCGATGATGAAATGTTGAAACTGACTCATACAGGCTTTGGGCATAACCATAAAGAAACTTTGGTTGTGACATGATGATTGTTTTGAAAGAACTCATACAATATCACTTTATTTGAGTGAACGAAAATGGGAAAAAGATTGACAGAATGCAAAGTGACGACATATCTCTCAATAAGTGTTTTCTAAATTACTAGATGCACAACCCCCCTTCCCATTATGCTTTTAGGTAAGAAATCATATCACTCATTTTTACAAAGTCTTCAGTAAAACAGGATCGAGACCATCCTAACATGCAAATGGTAAAAATTACATATTACAAAGAAAACAAGGTGAACTTTATAAAAATATTCATGCAGAATGCGGACCATTAAAGTGACTTATGGCTCCGGTGAATGTTTTAAATTTTTGGACTAGTTATAGTTCCCAAGAAATTTGCGTTTGGAAAACTACTAGCACATCTTTTACATGTAAGGGCTCACCAACCCTTGAAAATGCTAGCTAGTGCACATCAAAAGGACTTGATGGTTATTGCATATTTAATAGGATCAATGCAGAGCATCTTATACCCAATGGTCTCGCAGAGGCTACCATCAAAGGTTACAGATGGTGCCTAAGGAATAGGTTATGCGTACCAACCTATCTTTTATTCCTTTGGGGATACGCAATATTTTACGCATTTTACTTAATTCGTTTTTAGAACCCAATATTAGTCAACCTTTTCTACGTACCAGTTGGTAACTGAATTTAAGCCTGACGTTTGTGTTATTACGTATTTTTGGTTGCACTATATATGTGCCATTACGAGTCCACATCGTACTATGATGGGTCACGAAAATGATTAAGTAATTTTGTTGAATATTTACTCTCAACAATTATCCGCATTTTAAAACCTTTGGCAGGAGATCTCTTACCGCTAGATTTGCGGTTTGTCACTTTAGTGAGACAGGTCTTCCGTCGTTAGGGGAGATAAGAAAAAGTATTTTCTAAGGGAACGACAAGAATTTTCGTGGTGTGTTCCCACCTTTGTGTCACATATTGATTCTTGTACTCCACAAATATAAATGTGAAGTGACAAAGAATAATCAATTTTCGAGAATGTACACTCGATGTCGCTAAAGTGACAAGATCACACATACCAACCGCAAATATTCCCGCAAGGTTAGAAATCCTCGGTATGGGGTACACCATAGACTAAGGTGTTGCAACTACACTTGGTGGAAGTGTAGTTGAGGCCGTGGCTCCATAAAGGAAGATGGAGAGACCACGGAGTTCGATCAAAGCTCACCTAGAAAGAAAGTAGATGAGTAAGGCACAACCTAATTTGTATCATTAATGAAATCATCTCATTTGATTGTCTCTGACTATGTCCATGAATCAATACTGGAGGACGCTCCGAAGTTTTAAATGATTCTAGAGAACAATGAAATCCTGACGGATTATGAGAATGCACATGAGTCAACGGAAGGATCATGTGTGCACAATGATGATATAATCCATAAATAGTTGCTCCAGAAGTAGAGCACAATGAGATCGAACCATGCTTTATTTTGATTAATTTCAAATAAATAGCATATTTGGCATACACAATCCTGGTAGAACTTAGTTCTTTGGCAAATATACGGGTATTTGGTGTGGTAGTGCTAACCAACCAAGTGTAAAGCCTATTGGACATACATAATTAATTTGTCATAAAGCATAATGAGAAGAAAGTAGTATTAAAGTACAAATACTCGCCTTGTGGCGCGAGGTTTCTCATAAAGCCCTGGGATTGTTCTCTTGTAATGAACGTTATAGAGTTCCGCTACTTAGTTAGCTTGGTAATTTTCAAAAGGACTTGAAATGCAAAGCATATGTATGTGGTTGTTACATATCTACGAAAGAATCAAGAGATAGAAGATATTTACAAAAGTGCGTGATAAACTTTTTGTTTCCCAAATCAAATAACTCTAAACCACAGAGTACGTTTACAATTAGATAGAACGTTCACTTATAGATTGATGCATCAGGCGGAAGTGGTATACTCGTCTAAGTGGCTATTTGATTTGGAGGGGATAGAAAAGTAAGTTATTTTTTCCTTGCGTGTTCATAAGAAAGTTCCTGATTTGGAATTGTAGCTATTTATGTTGATGTTACAGACATGATGTGTACTCTTGATGTAATAAGAGACCTTAAAAGCTATTTAAAATCCGAATTTGAGATGAAAAATCTAGGGAAAGCTCGATCGAATACTGAGCTTGTGGTATATTATTCCACCAGTTTGCATATGTCTAAAGTTGTCAGGCAAATTAACAAAGACATGCATCCTGATAGCACTCCCATGATTAGTCGAGGTTCAAATGTAAGTATGTGACCATTTCGTCTAAAGGAAGATGACGAAGATGTGTTGGGAGATGAAATTCCCTTATCTAAGTACAATAGACGCATTGTTGTACTTAGTATAATAATGTACTCGATTAAATTTTACATCCTCAGGGAACTTGTTAGCTAGATATAGCTCCGCGCCTACGCAACGTCATTTGAATGGTATAGAGAATGTAATCATGTACTCAAAAGTAACCATTGACATAAATTGGTTTTATCCCTACAAAGACATTAAAAGGAATGCTAATGAAAGTGCAATCCAAAAAGTTGTTGATTATGAAGGAACAATAATCTCTTCCCCAACGAAAGTAATCAGAGGGAGATATGGTAGATTATTTTCTAGGTTATTACCGATATTCAGTTTCGAAAAGTACATGACTAAAGGAACTGTCTGGAACAAC
This sequence comes from Papaver armeniacum, assembly GCA_023531295.1. Taxonomy (NCBI): domain Eukaryota; kingdom Viridiplantae; phylum Streptophyta; class Magnoliopsida; order Ranunculales; family Papaveraceae; genus Papaver; species Papaver armeniacum. Next base: position 545,133 of record JAJJWW010008194.1, read on the forward strand.
TCTGAAAGTAATCAGGGGGAGATGCCGACATCAGGGGGAGGATCCAAGGATATGATGTCGACATATTTTACTTCGAAATTGAAGCTGTGTTGTACTCTTTTTCCCTTCGATCGAGAATAGTTTTTCCCAAAGGGTTTTGTTACTCGACAAGGTTTTTAGCGAGACAACACTAAAAGCAGCAAGTATGTTGAACGTTGAAGACATAAAGATCGCGTGGATATTACCGAAAATATCTGAATCAAAGAAATGAAATGCGATAATCTGTTAAGCAACGTAACTTCCAGAATCAACAACATGGTCTTATAAACATTCAAGTCACCAAAGTAAAGTGTGATAAACCCCTTCCGATCGCATTAGACTAACAAAAATTGTCGACATCAAGGGGAGCGTCTAATAGTGTGTTGAACTATTTTCCTTCACCGAGGTTGTTTTTTCCTACATGGTTTTATAACTCGGCAAGGTTTTTAATGAGGCAACATATTCGAGTCTAACTATGTTCTACATTTGTGTAATATTGTACTCTTTTTCTTTAGTTCGGGTTTTGTCCCTTTGGGTTTCCCTGACGAAGTTTTAACGAGGCAATTAACTTAGACTCATCGATCTTTGAAGATCGTATTGCATGTGATGAACTACATGTAAAGTACGAGACAACATGTGAAGTACTACATGTGAAGAACTGTACCAAGGTTTTGTTCCACTGGGTTTTTCCTTGTCAAAGTTTTAATGGAGCAATTGTCTTAGACTCAGAAGTCATCAAGGAGAGAACTACATTTGAAGACCTACATCCGAAGCATTGTATGTGAAGTACTGCATATGGAGTTTTATTGGACCGCACAAGGGGGAGTGTTGTAGGGCTTTAGCCCACATATGTGCAGCCCAATGTAATAGCTAGGGTTCTATTCATATTCTATATAAAGGATACTATAGATATGTAACAGGGTTACCCATATCAATAAGAAATCCCTCTCCTTATCTGTCTCTTCGTCTTCTTCTCTATAATCCACTGCAATATAAATAGTGTTTATCTATAGTAGGGAAAATATTATGGGTTTTTGCTTCACTCCTTAGAGCCTTAGTTATCAATAATTTCGGAACAAAAGTATTCATAAACATCATGGAGTTGGATTGGCGGTTTAGGTATATGTCTTTGTTAGATGAAATATTCTTTTTGAAGTTTGAAATTATGGTATGATGGAACAATAAATAGGGAAAAATTTTATTTCTTTTGTATTTTTATTTTATTTTCATGTTGGCACAACATTATTACTAAAATCCGATAATAAATTGGAATAACATGCTTAAGTAAAAAAATAAAAAGATCAGGTAACCCATTTTGTTTCCCAAAACCTATTTGAATATCAAAATAATTACTCACGAATAAAATGAAGCAAGAAAAATGTGAACAATATCGTATTAGAGACAAAACATCCCGTGCCGTTACGGCACGGGTTAAGATCTAGTATACCATATAACAAGGCATAAAAGAGTCACTATTCTAGCTAGTTTTTGACATTTTATGCTACCTTATTTTTATAACAACACATATAATGCCTAAATATTTGAAAAATATATTCCAATATCGTTGTTATAATGTCATTACCTATATTTGACTAGAACATTAATTTACATGACAATGATCCAATTTTATATTTAATGGGCTATTTCTTTTTATTGAATAAACTTGTTAATTTTACTGGAAATAATTTCAAATGATATGTTGTCTATTTAAATTCTCGTGATAATGTCCGACTTAATGTATACATTAAGTGATTTCAAATTGTATATAACACGTGTGTCAACACGGCACAGCACGACACAGCATGTTTATTCGTGTGTTGTGCCCATGGGCTGTGCTGTGCTTAGCTTTTGACTAGTAAAGCACAGCACGGCACAACACGTTTAAATCGTTGGCACAACACGGCATATGGCGTGAAGCACGCACTTCGTGTGCCGGGCTGTGCCGGGCCGCCACGTTTTACACCTCTAGTGCCAGGCTTAGTTTTAAGTTGAGTCTGACACCAGGCACGGTTTTAAACTGCACCTGGCTAAAAAATTTCACTGACAAGTTTGTCAAACATTCCCTCCCCACCGTGCTTGAAAATGAATGGATATTTTCGGGGTCCAATGTGGTAAGATCCATACACATGGGATTTTTCATGAAAGATCTTAAAACAGAAATAAGTGTGCCTCCGACTTAAAATGTGGTGTTTTGGGGGCTAGAAAGTGTTAATCCACCGTCTGCCTACTGCATGTTTGTCATTTACACAGGATATCTCAGCCAAAAAAATCTGATGTTTCCCTATGGTTGGCCATTTTCCTACATTTTGGAGAAGGGGTTGTAGGTGTAAATAATCCACAGGGACAGGTGGAATGATCCTAAGCCATGACGTACTGAAGAAAGTATGCATCTAGAGTACCGGATCACCTCTAGGCGCAAGAAAAGAGGAGCAGAGACAGCTCGAGAAGTCGACGAAAAGGGGGAAAAGTTGTGATGCGATGGCATCGGGGTGCTGGAGCAATAAATGCGACGAGTTGGTGAGAAGATAAGAAGAGCTCGGTCAAGGAAGACTCGGCCAAGGATCCAAAGGGCGACATCGATCATCCCCACCAAGTGGGCGACATCGAGTGACGAGGTAGCAGAAGAAGACATCACTCGGCTTGACGTCCCGACCCGAACAAATAAGAACATCGGCTGAGACATCGACTAACACCCGAGAGGAACATCGAGGAAGCTACGCCAGGCCTAACATCGTAGTACTGGATGTATCATCACCTGTGACTATAAATAGAGACCATGTAGAGAGGTAGAAGGGAGGTAAGTAAGGAGGAAAGAGAGCATACTCATAACATTGAGAGAGAATCACCCATCTTGTAACCTTGAATCGAGTAATAAGATCATCCTTTAACCCCCGTGGACGTAGGTAATCATGCCGAACCACGTATATCTCGTGTTCTCTTACCTTCCTTGCTCGTTATGTTTCTTTGCGTGCTTGTTTATTATCTTTGGATGTAGAGGTAGGATTTTCTACATCTACATTCTGGCGCCGACTAAGGGGACGTATAACATCTCCGGATACCTTGAAATCGGACGCTAAAAGGGGAAAAATCCGAGCTCCTAAGCCACCTTGTGTGCTGGTTGATGCTAAGGGAGAAACCCTTTCGGTCTGCTGTCTTTGTTTTCTTAGTAGCGTCTTGTCGAGATTGATAAAAGTTAGCTTTGCGTTCTTGCTTGTTATCTTCGTTTTCTTAGCAACATCTTGTCGAGATTGATAAAAGTTAGCTTTGCGTTCTTGCTTGTTATCTTCGTTTTTCTTAGCAACACCTTGTCGAGTTGATATAAGTTCGTTTTGTGTTTTAACTGGTAATCTCCATTTCCCAAGCAAAACAAGTTTTCCGCTTAAGCAAAGTCGTCGAGACCGTTCCGTCACGATGGGCTGTTTGCTTAAGACGCCTCAGAGAGTTATCGGATAACCCATGAGCTCCCTAAATAGCATCTTTCGATGTTGGTAGAAGCCGGAAGGGGACCCCATCTCGCTGACAGCGATCTGTGGCTTCAAACCCCGTTGTAAGAGAGATTCAACAGCTCCTGTCGACATCTAGTGAAGATAGTTGATGCTAAACGAAAGACTCTAACCAGCGCAACGTGTAGGTTACTAGGACTATCTTCTAGGGAAAGATGTGGTCGCATTTATCTCCATTTCACATCTGCCTTCATTTTTAGCAAGGTAAACGAAGCACGATAATGGTGGAAACGGGGCTAGCTCAGAATCGTTGAGTCTAGTTCTTGGAAACCATGGCCGGCGGGATTATAGTGAACGGCCCGAGTCTCACCGTAATCCTACGTTAAGAGCCTCACAGCATCAGTGAAAAACTATAGGAATCGTGCGGCCATCAGCACAACGGTCGTTAAGGGTCGTCGTTGCCGCCTCTCGCCGCCATGAAAGAAATCTTCCGATTCAACGCACGAATGATTAATGATATCTGGCGCTGGGAATGTTAGGACAAATAATGATTAATGCATAGGAAGAGTACCGAAAGCGATGTGTCAATACAGCTTTTCAAAATTTGTCCTTTTGCGGCAAAAGCTATTTGACTGCTGAGACCGACACGCTAGCGTAAAGGGAAGCGTACTATAAAAATCTTTTTCACTCGCACTGAACTGCTTGTACTCCATCCTTAACCTTTTCGAAAGCAGTTCGAAGTAAGTGCTGTCTACTTTGCTGACGTAGGAACGAACGGATAGGCGAACCGAGAAACGAGGACGATAGCAAAGACGATGGCAAGTACCTCCAGGACGAGCAGGATCCTGAGGAACCGAGTCACGGCGGGATCTAGCGGGCAAGAGGGACTTACGGATTCCCAGCACGGAGATCGTCGACCTAACGACCGGGGCGAGACTCGGGCGTTGATCAAAGGCATGACTACGGTCGACGAGGAAGTCGATCTGGGCCGAGATGACGACTTCCCACCCGGGAGGTTGAGGATTAACCCGAGTCAGATGGGGCCGAGGAACGAGGGCAGCATGGAGGACGGGAGAACTGCATCGGATACTGAGGAGGAGGAGGAAGTTCACACGATACACGAGGAACGAAGGAGAGAAAGACAACCTACAGAGCACCAAAGAGATTTAGAACGAGAGGCCGAAAGGCTTAGGCAAGTACACTTGGCAGGAGGGAACCCTAATCGAGACGTCCCCCCAGTAACGGCCAACCGCCCCACAGCTTCGGTTGTTCCCCCAGTAGTGATCGATCACCCAACGGCTCCGATCGTCCCTCCCATCGCTCTCACTACGAGACCCCCAACCGCACCCCCTAACACAACGGGACACCCAGTGAATGGTCACTCTAGTCACGAAAGCACCGAACCGATGTTACTCGCCATACTGGCAAGCCAAAGAAGACAGGAGGATCTAATGAGGGAATTGCAGAGGAGAAACCTGGCGCTAGAATACGAGAATCACCAGCTCCGCAATAGAAGAGCGGGGTCGAGAGGATCATCAAGCCGAGGCGCCTCTAGCAACCACACTCCACCAAGGGACGCCCCACCCCCTTCACCGAGCCGAGGACGAGTACCCGACCCTAATCGGCCAAGAGAAGGGTATGGGCCATCCGAGGATTCTTCGGCCGATGAGGAAGCAACCAACGAGAGTACGGACGCGTCCACCAAACAAAAGATCGAACGGCTCGAGCGGATGGTTAAGAAACGACCGGAGACAGCGAGGATGATAAGTTAGCGAAGTAATCAGTGAAGCCCAGAAGATGCCGTTTACCAGGGAATTGGACCGGACACCATTTCCACCAAAGTGCACGCTGCCAATCTTCCCATCTAGGTTCGATGGCACAGGCGACGCAGGAGAACACATCAAGATGTACGGCATGTCCTTACTACAGTGGAAAAATCACGATGTGGTCATGTGCAAATTCTTCTTCCCCGCTAGTACGGAGGGAGAAGCGAAGAGTTGGTTCTACACCCTGCCCGATAAATCCGTTGGGAGCTATGCGGTTTTGGTAGAAACTTTTCTCGAGACGTACATGCATAACAGCATAGCTCGGCCCAGAGTCGACAAGTTATTTACCCTGGCACGAAGACTTAGGGAGCCGCTGCGTTCCTTAACGGACAGATGGAGGAAGTTATGCACGGATATAGGGAAAGCACCGGTCGACCACGAGATATTCGGCCGAGAACTCGCTAAGAAAGTCGGATCCCATCTGGGTGGCAATGTACACAGAGAAGCCCAAGACACTAAGGGAGATCCGGAAGATGCAGGAGCACTATATCGCCTTGGAGGAGATCCAGGAAGGAGCGCAAGATAGGGGAATACAAGAGGCGAGCACCGCGAAGAGGCTACCCCGAGAGAAGCCACGAAACGATCCGAGAAAAGGCCCGGTGCCCAGCCCCTCTAGGTGAAAACAAGAAGGTTTGGGTCGAGAGGGAAAGAAGCCTCGCCACGAGCCAAGACCATACACTCGCTCAATGCACCCTTGGAAGAAGTGTTCAAGGAGGTGGAAAAGAGGAATGATATCCGTTATCCCAAGACTCGGGGAATCCAATTCGACGGGACAAGGAACCACCCGGAGTTACGCCATTATCATCGGTTCGCGGCCATTCAACCAATGATTGTAGAGAGGTGAAGGACATCGTCCAAAGACTGATCCGCGATGGGTATCTCGGCATTTCGTCAAAACGCCGTCGACACCGGCCCATCCCGAGGTCCCGGTACATCAAATAAGGATCAATCGCGGCGCTCAGTTTACTTGTAATACCATATCACACTCGGCAACACAAGGATACGATTTAGGGACCGGTATCACCTCGAGGATACACAAGAGGGACAGATCGGGCCGAGAAATCTTTAGCGTGGCCAAGACCCTCCCCATGGAGCCATGGATGATGCAGCCGATTACCTTTTCGGCGAAAGACGTCCCATTAAACGGGCAAGCACACGGGGATCCCTTAGTAATAACCCTGATGATCGAGGAATGGGGCGTCCGCAGGATATTAATGGACAGTGGTAGTTCAATCGAAGTTCTGTTCTATGACACTTTCAAGAGGATGGAATTGTATCGATGACATCCCGATCCCGTCGACCTATCGAATTTACGGCTTCAACTGCAGTACGGTGACAAAGTACCAAAGGAGAAGTCACACTCGAGTCTCGGACGGGAAGGGTTCCTTGACACGTTGACCACCTTTTGCGTAGTCGATGTCGCATCACCGTATGAAGCGATCCTGGGACGACCTTGGATCGCAGGATCAAGGGAGTCGCCTCGGCCTACCATCAGAGATTGCGCTTTCCTTCCTATCGCGGAGTAGTAGAGGTGCTAGGCGACCCCCAAGCCGCAAGACCGTGTGTGCAGATAGACATCCAACAGAACGAGGAAAGACGGTCGAGGATACGCCAAGAAAAGAAGAAGTCTAAGGAAATGGAGGCGGAGAGGAATTGGAAAAGGTAATGTCACAAGCCATCGCCACCTACTAAGCGGGCGAGACAGAAGTCTTATAGCAATCACAGGAGCCGGCAACCGTCGGCGAGCCCAAGCAAAACTTCTCGGCCTTAGAACCAACCCGGCAAGTCAATCTGGGCACCGAGGAGGAGCCGAGATTAGTGAGAATAGGGTCACGCTTAACGAACGAACGGTCCCAAAGGTGATAACCCTCCTGAAGGAGCACATGGATGTATTCGCTTGGCAAATGCACGACATGGAAGGAATCGACCCAGAAGTTTGCTCACACCATCTGCGGATAGACCCCAAGTTCAAGCCGATCAGACAAAAGATGAGAAGAATCGCACCCGAGCTACAACCGGCGGTGGAGGCAGAGTGAAGAAAGCTGACGCAATAGAATCATCCGAAAGGCCCAATATCCGCAATGGATATCTAATATGGTGATAGTCCCCAAAAGGAATGGGGGCGTCCGAGTTTGCGTCGACTATAGCGATTTGAATAAGGCATGCCCAAAGGACAGCTTCCCTCTCCCCAGCATCGACCAACTAGTGGAATCCATTGTCGGGTATAAGGCGATAACACTCATGGACGGGTACTCGGGATATAACCAAATCCCCCTGGCCCCCGAAGATCAGGAGCATACATCTTTTTTCACACCGAGAGGACTGTGTTGTTACACCAAAATGCCATTCGGGCTGAGAAATGCGGGCGCTACATACCAGAGGATGGTGGAGGACATGTTTGAGGATAAAATACATGACACCATCGAAGTATACGTGGACGACATGCTGGTCAAGAGTAAAGTAGCCGATACCCACATCGACGACCTTAGAGGCATCTTCCAGACCATGAGGAAGTACAAGATGAGGGCGAATCCGTCCAAGTGCACCTTCTGGGTCACCTCGAGCAAGTTTCTAGGATACATAATCACCGATAAAGGGATCGAGGCAGATCCAGATAAAATCAAAGCCGTAACGGAAATGCCATCACCTGTAACAGTTAAGGACGTGCAACGGCTGAACGGGAACTTGGCAGCTTTAGGACGATTCATCTCTCGATCGTCAGACAAGTGCAAGGATTTTTTCGGGACGTTAAGGAAGGGAGAGAAGTTTAAATGGACCGAGGAGTGTGAGGAAGCATTCCAGAAAATCAAGCAACATATAGCAAGCCTACCAGTGTTACAAAGACCCGAGCCCGAAGACATACTAACATCAGTATCTCGGGGCAGCCAGCCATGCCATGTTATTTGTGTTGGTTAAGAACGAGGGAGCAGAGGAAAAGCCGGTATATTTCATAAGCAAGACCATGAACCCGGCGGAAAATAACTACACCAGAATCGAACAACTCATACTAGCGCTAGTGTTTGCAACACAAAAGCTCCGGACGTATTTCCAAACTCATAAGATTCGAGTGCTTACCAAGTCCTCCATAGAGTCAGTACTTGACAGCGCGGCTAGGTCGGGGCGGATCTCCAAGTGGAGCGCACAAATAAAGCAGTTCGATATCTTTTATGAAATGAGGACGGCGGTGAAAGCACTGAGCGGTGGCGATTTTTTTGCAGACTTCCCCTCGGTGACGAGGACGAAGTAGAGGACATCCCCGGAATGGAAGAAGATCGAGAAGACTCACCCGATTTACTCGAGACCTGCAGCCCAACACGATGGGAGGTTTTCGTCGACGGGTCATCCAATAAAGACGGGTCGGGTTTAGGACTGGTCTTCACGACACCAAAGGGCAAGAAAATGGTCCATTCCTTTAGGCTTGAGTTCAAAGAAACCAACAATGTCACGGAGTACGAAGCGGTAATACATGCCCTGCGCTTGATCGTAGAGATGGGCATCCAGGAGGTACGACTGACAAGCGATTCCCAGCTAGTTGTGCGGCAAATCAACGGGCAATATGCCATACATGACCCCTTGTTGCAGAAATACTGGGAGCTCGCCCAATCCTACATCGGGCAAATACCAAGCATCAAATTCCGACACATCTGCAGAAAAGACAATCGGCATTCGGATGCCCTGGCATATATCGCTTCCATGTTGACAGACTCAAGCGTTGAGGGTATCAGAATCATGAGGATCCTAATGCCTTCAGTACCCGAGAACGCGGATATCGGCGCACAAGTCGCGGCAACCACTACCGATCAATACCGGGCCGATGATTGGAGAAAGCCGATCCATGAATACCTCGAAACGGAAGGTTGCCCAAGGGGAGGCTGAGATCAACAAGATCAAGAGCAAAGCTGCCGCGTACGAACTTAGGGATGGCACCTATACCGAAAATCATACCTAGGACCATTGCTAAAGCGCCCGAGTAAGGAGGAGGGCAGATGATCCTTAACGAATTACACTATGGGGCTGCGGGGAAACCACAGCTCGGGCCGCGAGCCTAGCGGCACGAGCTAAAACCATGGGATATACGGCCGTACATGAATGAGGACGCGAAGCATATGGCCACCGTTTGCGACGAGTGCCGAAATTTGGAAAAAGAAGATACATGCGCACGGGCTGTAACATTGAACTCCGTCATTAGCCCCTGGCCCTTCGCTAAATGGGGAATCGACATCGTAGGACCACTACACGTCGGGTCAGGACAAAGGAAGTATTTAATTGTGGCCACCGACTATTTCACTAAGTGGGTTGAGGCCGCTCCGCTAAGGCACATACGGGATAAGGATATTTTTCGGTTTATCTGGGAGCACATCATATGCCGCTTTGGGGTTCCAGCGTGCAATCGTCTCGACAACGGGAAACAATTGCAAGGCAAAAACATCGACCGCTATTCAACACTTACAACATCCGAAAGAGCAAGTCCACGCCCTATACCCCCAAAGCAACGGACAAGCCGAGATCACAAACAAGACCATCGCCGATAACATGAAGAAGAAACTCGACGGGAATACGGGGAATGGTGTGAAGAGCTCTACAACGTCTTTTGGGCATATGTAGGGAGGCAACGGGACTGTCACCCTTCATGCTAACATACGGAACCGAAGCCATCCTGCCTACGGAGGCGATGATACCTACCACGAGGACCGAAGCATGGAGGCGAAACATCTCGGCGGACCTTATCTTGGCTAAACTTGACGATCTAGAAGAAACGAGAGAGATGGCCCTACAAAAGATGGAAAATTACTAACGAAGGATCCAACGAGAATACAACAAACGGGTCCGACCAAGAGAATTCCAACCGGGGCAGCTGGTACTAAAGCACCTACCTAGCTATGAGCGTGACAAGAAGGGCGGTAAACTTGCACCGCGGTGGGGAGGACCCTACACGATAGTTGAGAAAGTCGGAGAAGGGGCATACAAGATACTGAAGCCGGACGGAACACCCGAGCCACGGCCATGGAACGCGGCACGACTAAAGCTCTACCACCCATAAAATCAGGTAAGATATCTTGTCATCTATTTCCGTGAAAGGCCGCGTGGGGTTGGAAATAGGACAAGTGCGTCTGAATGGTCGTTTCGAACCCGGGCGATGGCATTGTGCAAGTGCGGGCGACTTACACTAACACGGACTATTCGAACTCGGGCGATGGCGGTGTGCAAGTGCCGAGGTAGTTCGGGGGCCCCGGCGGTTGAAACCAGTGGTCGATTGTCGAGGCATGAGTACTCGACAATCGAGCGATCAACATTGGTCTCCTCGCAAGTGGCCGAATCACTTGCCCAAGAAGATTAATCGATAACTTCTTGGGATGTCGATCCCATAGAAACTAGGCAAGACCAACTCCCCTTCCACTAGATCTCGAAAGACGGTGATGAGATGCCTCAGTCAGGACATGGCATCGGGCCCGATGACCCTCCTTGTTGAGTGTGTTCGACAGAAACGGCATTTGTGACTAACCTGTTTACTCATGCAGGCATAAATAAGGATAATAACGAGGCTACGACAGAAAAGCCACACACGGGCAACCCAACATAAATAAAGATAATGACATCAGTAGTATAACAGCATCAGTAGCAAGAAGAGCAAACAAACCGGCGACGTAGCACCCCATAACAAGTTATGCAAGAAGTTAACAAAGTGTTCAAACGAATTACAACCCGAGGAAAAGGGCAAGACAAATGACGCAGGCGCTACAAAAACATGATCACTCTTTGGAGGAAGTAGAACCCGGATGACCTTCTTGGCGCAAAGATCGGCTCGCTTCTTATCAAGCACCGCCTTCACACCGGCTTTGACTGCGAGACGAGCTCCTCACCGAACTTCGCTTTCTAAGAAGCAAGATCGCGTGCTAGCCGCTCCGCCGCCCGCCCGGCAGGTGGCCACCCGATCGAGCAAATGAGCCTCCTTCCCCTTCAAACGAACGTTCTCCTCCTCCAACGAGGCTACTTTCTTCGCTTCGGCTGCCAAGACAACAAGAACGGTCGGTCACACAACAATGACAACAAGATAACAACATGAAAGGCACGACGCAAGGCACACTACCTTCCAACAAAGGGGCAATTATTCTAATCGACTCCTCGGACTCGGTCAAAGCTACACTCGAGGCGGACACCTTCGAAGAAAGTTCTAGGTATCGCTGTTCATTAAACTCATTAGTGGGGCAATACTTCTTGTGATCACTCCATTCCTCTCTCTGTCGAGAGTGGGCAGCCTGCAGACCCGACAATTGAGCACGCACCCAATCCAACTCGTCAGAAACCTTTACGGACTCCTTAAGCTTCTCAAGGGCCTCTGGCCACGCTTCTCGGTAGCGTCCCTCTCCCCCAAGATCCGGAGGCGATCCGCATGCGGATCCCGAACTCGAAGTCTTAGCCGGCCACATTGACCTTCTAAGTTGTCGGCTAATAATGTTTTCTCGGCCGCTATACCTTGGAAGTGAGCTAAGTCTGCCCTCAAATTATCTATTTCCTCGGGAACATACTCGAACGTCTCGTACCGATAAAGTTTGGATTGAAGATCTTCAATATCGGTTTCTAGACGATCAATCTTAGCATCCTTATTGACTATTCTCTGTTGTAAGTTCGAAACATGATCTCGTTCTTTGTTCGCCTCTCTCTTCAACAGACGACACCTTGTGGCAGCGTCGGCCTCCGCAATAGAATATTCGGCTAAGCAGGGAGTACTAAACTTAGGATATTGGCACTACAAGATCAATCACAACTAGCTGCAAATAAAACGAATACCTTGGGTTTTGGCCAACTCCTTCTCCAACCTTCGAGACCGTTCGCGCTCCTGCTGCAACAAGAGACGAAGATCCTCCCTCTCGGCGGCCTCCCGGCGTTGAATGGCAGCATTCAACAATGGCGGTTGACATCCTAAAAACAACACCAACATAGTCAGCCCTAAACAAAAACAAAAACGTAACACCCGAACAGTTCAACTCACCAGGAGATCAAAGGTACTTTTCAGACCGGCCTCGCACAACGAGACGGCATTGACCTTCTCTTCATCAGACAAAGAGGCGAAATCGGGAGAGATAAGTGCCCCAAGCGAGTTGCACATAGGGCCCGAGATAGTGAAGGAGGTACTGCTACTGGAACTAGGGACCACGGTAGGAAAAGTCTTCAGCGGCTGACCCCCGACAGCAACGTTCTCCACATCACAATCAATCAACCCGCTCCCACCACCACCCGACTTCTCCGTCTGACCCGACTCCCCCTCATTACCAAGGATATCGTCCTCATCATCAAAAAGACCTTCTTCATCATCACCATCAGATACAACATACACAGTGCCATCGGCAAGAACAATCCCTTCACCAGTCACTTCCCGGGGCACATCCTTCTCCGGGGCGGGCGCATCCCCCTTAGGTTCTTTACCCCTTCCCTTAGGCTTCCCACCTACAAAGGCAGACGAATCGTCAGACGACTTCTGAGGCGACCTCCCCAGGAAATGTGACAAAGGTAGTCGATCATCGGGATCCTCACCGTCCTTCGCCGAAGCACCAGCAGCCTTGTCAACCTTCAACTTCTGTGTATCAGCCGACGTCAGATCCATGCAAGGCAACAAATAGGGGCACGTACATGTACGTTAAATAAAAAACAATAAGTATATTTGTTACCTTCCCTGTATCCTCCTCGGCTCCGGCAATTCTATCCCTCTTCCGATGAACGAAAACCTCAGAAGGAATACCCTGGGACTTAGTCTGAAAAACACCAAAACAAAACACCACCCCGTAAGTCGCCCGAGCCGATCAATCAAACTAGAGAGACAGAGAAATGCACTCGACCCGATCAACGTTGACTACCCGTAAAGGATAAAATTCGGCGGGAGGAGGGAGCTTGCCACTCAAAAGAGGGGAAATAGCCGGTGGAACCCGGTCCCAAGCCGTGTCATTGGTATGACGGGCGTGCTTGTTGGAACTCTTTCCCTCGGGGTCTTCATCCAAAAGAAGTCTCCCGACCCCTCGGGAAGAGTTTTATGACGGTGAGGCTGGCAGACAAAACCAGCCGAGATCGCCATTAGTAGTGGTCCCGCTCCGATAATTATCGACGAAGCTGGCAGGAGTATAGTCACTCGCCTGGGAAGAATTATAGGTAGACCAAGCAGTAGGAGCGCACTCGCCTCGACTACGCCTTTCCCACTCGGACAGATACGGAAAGTATTACCATTCCATTGGGCCAAGGCACTAAGACGGACGGATCTTAGAAAAGGCCTCGTGACAGAACGGGCGACTAGGATCATATAGGGGAAACGCAGCCCGAGCTCTAGCTGGCCCCTGGTGACAATGGTCGCCTCGGCTGAATGGGGAAACCTCAAAACATCCTCCTTCTTCAGAACACCCCTCTGGCCTGACAAGAGCCTGACATCATACCCGTGAAGACCGAATTCATCTTTCATCTGTTGAACATATTGCTCGTCCGTTAAGTCCTTAGCAGTCCTCTTGTCAGCCCTACAAGAAAACGAAGATGGGTTATCAGGAAAGATAGAATCTAGAGCGCGATAATCATACTTGGAAGGACTTTCTACGACGAACAGGGAATCAAGCGTGCACGCCGTCTTCATCGGAAAACACATAACTCACACACCTTCTTTTTGTCATTTGAGGAGTTGAAGATGCCATACGGACTAATGAGAAAAACGGCGGAGAAGCGAAACACAACTCGGAACCGGAGGTTGCAGCGCAACGAGAGACGGAGAAGACGACGGATAACGGAGAAGAGAGGGAAGAGATTTGTCGAAGAAATAGCCAGCAAGAAGAACGAAAAGAAGATGGAGAAAGAACGAAGTTGCGGAGAGGATGGAGGAAGAATGAAGCTGCAGAAAGGATAGAGAAAGAGTGAAGTTGCAGAGAAGGAAATAAGAGGGAAGCAAGGTTTAGGCATCGGACTTATAAACCCCTCCTGTGGTGACCGGCAGAGAAGGTGAACCGGTTGCAGTAACTGAAGCGAGTGGGGAACAGCATGCGTGAAAACCGGCATGACCGAGGACGTGGGAAGACGAGGCGGTTATTCTTCCCCACGTGTTGGCCACACGAGTGAAAGAAGGGGCATAAATGTAGGTGTAAATAATCCACAGGACAGTGGAATGATCCTAAGCCATGACGTACTGAAGAAAGTATGCATCTAGAGTACCGTATCACCTCTAGGCGCAAGAAAAGAGGAGCAGAGACAGCTCGAGAAGTCGACGAAAAGGGGGAAAAAGTTGTGATGCGATGGGCATCGGGTCTTTGGAGCAATAAATGCGCCGACGAGAGTTGGTGAGAAGATAAGAAGAGCTCGGTCAATGAAGACTCGGCCAAGGATCCAAAGGGCGACATCGATCATCCCCACCAAGTGGGCGACATCGAGTGACGAGGTAGCAGAAGAAGACATCACTCGGCTTGACGTCCCGACCCGAACAAATAAGAACATCGGCTGAGACATCGACTAACACCCGAGAGGAACATCGAGGAAGCTACGCCAGGCCTAACATCGTAGTCTTTGGATGTATCATCACCTCGTGACTATAAATAGAGACCATGTAGAGAGGTAGAAGGGAGGTAAGTAAGTAGGAAAGAGAGCATACTCATAACATTGAGAGAGAATCACCCATATTGTAACCTTGAATCGAGTAATAAGATCATCCTTTAACCCCCGTGGACGTAGGTAATCATGCCGAACCACGTATATCTCGTGTTCTCTTACCTTCCTTGCTCGTTATGTTTCTTTGCGTGCTTGTTTATTATCTTTGGATGTAGAGGTAGGATTTTCTACATCTACAGGGGTTGGGTGGGAACTTCCTTCCATACTCAATGTCAACTTACTGAGTTTCTGTATTCAAGGTCAACCATTTGCCTCCTTACAAGTAACTACACTCTCTCTGTCAACTTACTCCTACAGCTCTTAATAGCAAGTGCATTTGCAGGTAATGAAACAAAACTTCGTTTCTCTCATTAATTCTTCTCCCAAAATTTACAAGTTCCAAAAACTAACAATTTTTCCTTCTTCTCTCATTGAATGACAAACTGAACCGCAGATCTTCAAAACCTTGACTTTGAAACACCACCAACAAACATACCAAAAAACTCAACAAACCAATTTATACCATTGAATTCAACAATCAATACCCTGCCGGGATGGTCATATCGGGGCACTGTACAAGTATGTCATTTCCCCAAAGCATGGGGTTGTGCAAGTGCAAGAAAGGGGACATTTGTTCATCACCATCTTGAAAGAACGCATGTTTTACGTTAATATACATGACATCCATCTGAAAAGGGATAATGTAATTTGAGAATCAAAAACCGTTTGTATGGGCTTGAAGGGTATCGGTCTCTGACTTTCTATGGTGTTCTTCCACTATGTTGGGATGGATGGACACACGTAATCGCATGTTGTTTCTTGAAACCCGTAGCTCGTTGCTTCAGAATGAGGTGGTAGTAGCAGGTCTTAACGGGTACCACAACGACAGAGGAAGATTTTCATCTACATGGTTAGTCACACCCAACCTCTCGGAAGTTTCATGGTGTAACCGCCGGGCAAGTTTTGCTTGGTGCTGCCTCCGTAACTCCTCATGATACCTCTCCTTGTCCTTAGACATGCAAATCTCGTTCCATAAAGCTTCGGAGCATGACGATTCGATATTTTAATCGCCTAAAATTCGAAACTTTCGAACTTAGGTTGAGGATCATAATGTTATGTCTTGATCCTAGTGTATTAATGTATTTGTTTAATTCTTATGATTTGGTTTTTAGAATTTGATTAGGATTAAAATTGATAAACCAATCCAACGTGTGGATTTGGTGTTAGGTCGTGTTTCCTAGTTTGTCTAGTCGGTTTGGTTTGGTTATGTTTTGGATAAGGGTATCGGTAAGTTGAGTCTTAGGCGGTTCCTATCCTGATCTTTAGGGAGTTAATTAGATGCAGAGAATTATTATCAAAAACAATTGTTAGTCTTCTAAAGAGGTATTAATGTCCCTTTGACGATACTAGAGGTTTAGCGTCCCTCTAACGATACCGCAACCCTTTTCTATCAATCCATTATCAAAATAGGTAGAAAGAAGGATCAAGTCTCCATTGATTCTGCTTCATCGTCTTCTAACAAGCCAAAGAACACGATCCGCTAAGCAAGGACGTAACAATTGGTATCGAGCCAACCACCACGACCCATGCCCGCTCCACGGAAGGGGTGACCTATAGGCTAGATTAAAGTGTTGGGGCACCTATGTATAGGCGTAGTTGTCACCCGCATTGAATACTGGTAGTCGAGTGGAGCCGCCATCATAAGGAAAGGGCTACCGCCGGGCCAGTGTCGATAGAGTGGGCCAACGAGGACGTTGGGTCTGGAAGCGTGGTGGGATGTTGGAATCTTAGTCCCACATTGGTTAGATGGGGCTTAATTGGGTAGTTTATAAGTCAATGAGTTCCCTCATCTAGTCAGCCGGTTTTCGAGTTGAGTTCTACCCATGGGCTTATGACGAGTTTAGGGTCGGTACCCTAACATTTGGTATCATAGCCAGCAATGGAGGACAATAACAGGATAAAGAAATTGGAGGATGAAGTCAAAAAAATAACAGCACAGCAAGAAGATATGAACAAGAGCATAAAAGAATTTTTTGAAGCCTTTAATTTTCGTCTAGATAAACTTTTTGACAAGGAAGGCAAGGAAGGTGATGATGAATCCAATAGTGTGAACCGTAATGTAAGTAAAAACTCCACACATAACTCCAAGAATTCTTCTGCTGCTTTTGCCCAAAGTTAAAGTTTCCGAATTCAATGGCATCGAAGATCCAACTAGTTGGATTTGTAGAGCGAAACAGGTTTTTTGATTTTCATGAAATTCCGGATGAATAAAGGGTTCCAATAGCTTCGTTTAATTTGGAAAACGATGCTCAACTATGGTTGCAAATACAAAAGGCAGAAACTCCTATAATAACATGGGAGTATTTTAAGAAATGTTTTCTTAGCAGGTACGGGGCAACTCAATACCAAGATTTTTTCGGTGATTTGACCAAGCTACAACAAACTGGTTCTGTGAAAGAGTATCAGGTTCAGTTCGAGAAGTTGTTGATCCGTGCTGGAAAGTTATCACAATCATAGCAAGTTGGTTGTTTTGTGAGTGGTTTAAAGGAGAGTATTATGACAGATGTTCAAGCTTGCAAGCCGCAAAGTCTGTCCGCTGCAATAGGATTGGAAAGGTTGTATGAATCTCGTAATGAACAAGCCTTGGCCATTGTTAATAATACTGAAGCAATAGTGTCAAATCCTGATTCTGCAGCTCCTGTGATAAAAAAACTCTTACCAGCCGAGCTTAAGGAACGTCGTGACAGAGGTTTATGTTTCAACTGTGATGAAAGATTCAAACCAGGGCATCGTTGTAAAAAGCTTTTCCTTATCGAAGGTATTTACGATGAAACTGAATTTTACAGAAGTATAGGAGCCTAAAATTCCTCAAATAATCATAACTGATTTTGGAAACACTGGCGATTTACTTTTTTTTTTTCAGTTTCGGTCTGGAGAAATTGAGACCGGAAAAAAAAAAAAAAAAAAAAAGACTGGGCCTAGAAATTGCGACTGTTGGACCGGGCCTGCAAATGGCAGCGGTATTAATTTGCCTATCATGCGATTACTAGTTGTCACTTGTTTTTCAGATTTCATGTTGCAAATAATGCAGTAATGAGTTTGATCACAACTGAAATGGTGAATTCACTGTTGCTTCGGCCATGAACTGCATAAGAAAACAACTGAAAAATAGATGGGTGCAACAGAATATGGACTTAGGCCACTAAGTAAGGGCAAATCAGCTGAATCCGTCTCGTTCGATTCAAATCGGTGAGTCAATCCAGACAATTCGTATTCAAATTATATAAACATGCACATTGCTCAATCTAATAGCTTCCTAACTGACTCGGTTACATTTGAGTCAGACACAATCATCTAACTCATACATAACTCAGACATGCAAAATTTCTTAACAAACTATAATCATTCTGGACCGAAACAGAGTCAGACACCATACACCCAAACCAAAAACAAACAAATTCAAAAATTTGATCTATTTCCTAATAGTGAAAGTTAAGATGTTGCTTTTATTAACATCCTAACAATAAAAATTTTCTAAAGCTGTGCAATATTTATAAACCAGCTACTATTCACAAGTGTGAAACAGCGGAAGGCTTTAATTGTCTCTCCCCATAGAGCTTTTAAACATCCAAAGCATGGCTAGCTGAAAACCCTGAGCTCAGGAGTTTTTACTGAGATATCACTCGCCGTCAGTTTGAGCACCAACTTGATCACTTATTGTAATTTCACTGTCATCATAGAATACATACTCCTCAAAGAATGACTGGCCAAGCAAATTCAAACCTATTCAGGTCGTCTTCATGTGTATGTTAAGCAAAATTTCTCAAAACATTTTGAAACTTGTTTTCAACATGAAATCTGAAAGTAAGCAGGGTTCCTACAAAATTTCTCAAAACATTTTCAAACCTATTCAGTCGTCTTCATGTGTATGTTAAGCAAAATTTTCAAACATTTTGAAACTTGTTTCAACATGAAATCTGAAAGTAAGCATGTTTCCGCCCGGACATATTGAAGACAATGGTTTTCAAAATCAGGAAGGATGCTAATAGGACCATGGGGGGATGGTAATGCATATCCCTAAAGACCACATTTACAAAAGTGTTTGTATTAAATACGTTTGAAACCCTTCCAGAAGTAAAACCACCAAGGCACCAACTTCACAAGCAAAATAAAATCCAATGTAGGGTTAAAAAGTCAAACCGATACCATATACCTTATATACTTGTGTATGGCATATATACCATTTTCATCTGCATGTATGTTAATTTGCTAGACAAGATCAACTAAGCTAGTAATGTTGGAAGAAATAGCAAAATGCAACTACTTGGGGGTCTAACTGAGCATTAGAAGAATTCATAAACTGTGGAAGTAGGCATGAATTGTGTGAGGTACCTTTCCTAATGGCAAACAAACAAAATCATTGTTTCAAATCCTAGTAGTATTCTCCAATGTAGCTTTACTCATCATAGAGAACTCTGCCTAGTTGGCTCTATTATTCTAGATATTTTTTTATTGATAACTGAAGACAAACTTTGGTTCGGCTAGTATTGGTTAAGTTAAGTCACTGAATGCAGAGTTAACAAATTTATATAGATTAACCTAAAATAATAAAGTAAAAAACACTCCCATAAAGTTGGATGGATGGTATAAAGACAGAAGAACAGTAGTGCTCACTAAGACAGAGTCAATAGCATTTCGGTTCACATAAATGTTACTTATTATCTAATTTCAAAATGAAAGCCAATAAAGATTACCTGACCATTTTATAAGTAGGTACCCAGCCAGGGTCTCATCCTCCTACAGCTGGTTGAAAGGAGGATCATGGCTTTGTGCCTCCTCAATTTCAACTGACTCCATTTTCTTCATATCTTCTTCCACACTTAATGCAGAACTAGAAATCGAAGCTTGATGAACCTGGGGGATTGAACAAGGATAAACGATTAGAACTCTAGGCTGAAACAATAAGAACGTAGATATTGAGTTTTAGGTTAAACCTAACTCTCTGAAATAATCAATAGATTATAAAACGTAGTAAAAGTATATAAAAGTCTGCCTTCTTTGGACGGCCTAACAGCCTATTTATACTAGAAAGAAAATACTAGAAAGAAACCTAAATAAGGAAAAACTAAAGACTAGGACATTAACGCCCTTTCTTAAGAGACAAACTAGCAAAAGTATCCTAAAATAAACAAACTCTAAAGAGACATATTATGCCCCTGCATCAACCACCCCAGTTTGAAAATAAGCTCGTCTCTGACGAGAACGTTGCCTTAACTTCAAAGATATATATGTGGGTAGCGTCGTTTCAGCTCCTCTTCAGTAATCCAGGTACTTTTCTTAGCTGTCTTTCCAAGCCACTTCACTAGGAATTGTCGATATGGATTTCCACGTCGGGACCTAGTTTCCTTCACATCGAGTATTTCTTGAATCACATCAGGTGGTTCATCAGTCAAACTCCCTTGCACTTGGTTGCTCGATCACTTGGTATATCACCAACAACATCTCCATCGAACCCATAGAAGTCATACAAATCGAAACATTGAAAATGGGACTGATCGCAAGTCATCAGGTAACTCAAGAATATAAGCATTGGAACTGATCTTCTTAACTATCTTATAAGGTCCCATCTTCCTTGATGCTAACTTATGATATCTACCCCGAAGGAACCTTTCCTTCCGCATAAACACCATAACCATTTCACCTTCTTGAAACTCCTTATTCTTGCGATTAGCATTGGCTGCATTCATGTAATACTCATTGCTCTTGTTAATAGTTGCTCGCACATCTTGGTGTATACTCTTTATATGGTCAGATAAGCCTCACCGTCGCTCTGATTTGGGTATCTAATGGAAGAGGTACCGGATCAACAACGTCTTTGCGGATGAAAACCATATGCTACCTCAAAAGGTGTTCTCTTGGTCGTACGACTTACCGAGAGTTGTTATATGCAAACTCGCCCGAGACAAAATCTGATCCCAACTCTTGATATGATCTCCCACTAAGCTTCTAAGTAAATTTCCCAAACTCCGATTCACTACTTCCGTCCGTCCATCGGTTTGAGGTGGGCAGTTGTAGAATAGCATAAGTCAGTTCTAACTTCTTCCATAGAGTCCTCCAAAAGTGTCCCTTAAACTTGACATCACGATCGGACACAATAGAAGAAGGGACTCCGTGTAAACGTACCACCTCGTTAAAGAAAAGAGACTTTGATATTGGAAGCATCCCATCTTAGAACAAGGAATGAAGTGAGCCATCTTAGAAAATCTATCCACCACAACGAAAATAGAATCGTGTTGTCTTGCTGTTTTTGGCAATCCTAGCACGAAATCCATACTCGATGTGTACCCAAGGAGAGTGTGGGGCGGCAATGGAGTATACGGTCAGGT
Source organism: Papaver armeniacum (assembly GCA_023531295.1). Taxonomy (NCBI): domain Eukaryota; kingdom Viridiplantae; phylum Streptophyta; class Magnoliopsida; order Ranunculales; family Papaveraceae; genus Papaver; species Papaver armeniacum. The sequence goes on from JAJJWW010008194.1 coordinate 566,415, forward strand.
GTTTTGGGACCGTCCCTTTGCAAATTGACATATTCGACACCTCTTGATCAATCTCTCAACATCCTTGTCCATTGAAGGCCAATAATAACGGCTCTTTCTGACATTTAGGGTCTTGTCTCGGCCTTAATGTCCGCTAATCCTCCACCATGAAGCTCTCGGATAATACTCTCCTTAAGGAGCCAACAGAATGCATAATCGATTACCACGAAAAAGATAACCATCATGAAAAACATATTGCATATCGACGTTGTTGGCGATGTACTTACTTGTTGTATCGAACCAAAGTAGGGTCAGCAGCATATTGATCTTTAATCACCTCAAAACCGACTACACGAGCTTGCATTGTTGTCACCAGCACATGTCGACGACTAAGAGCATCAGCTACCTTGTTCATTGTTCCAGACTTATGCTTTAGGGAGAAAGTAAACTCTTCAAGATAGTCAATCCACTTTGCATGTCTAGGCTTCAATTTCTTCTGAGATTGTAAGTAGCGCAAAGCTTCGTGATCCGAGTAAACCACAAAATCTTTGTGGACAAGATAATGTCTCCAATGCTGTAAAGCACGAACCAACGCATAAAATTCCAGATCATAAGTAGAATACTTTCGTTTCGCTTCAATTAGCTTCTCGCTAAAGAATGCCACAGGCCTGCCTTCTTGGCTCAAGACGGCTCCAATCCCCACATTAGAAGCATCACATTCAACCACAAATAGCTTCTCAAAATCTGGCAGAACCAAAACTGGAGCCTCAGTCATTAACTTCTTAATCTTTCCAAATGCGATTGATGCTTCTTTTGTCCACCGAAAAGTTGTTCCCTTATGACACTCAGTTATAGGTCTCATAATGGTACTAAACCCTCTTATAAACCTCCGATAGAAAGTAGCCAACCCATGAAAACTACGCACCTCAGTGATTGATGTAGGAATAGGCCAGTCCACAATCGCCGTCACCTTCGCAGGGGTCATTTTTTTAAGCCACTAGTTGATACAATATATCCCAAAAATTCTACTTCTTCGCGCAAAAATGAGCATTTCTTAAGATTGAGATATAACTTCTCATTCAAAAGAACCTCCATCAACTGCTTTAAATGAACTAGGTGTTCTTCCTTGGTACGACTATACACGAGAATATCATCAAGTATACTACTACAAATGAACCAATGAAAGGACGTAATACCTCTGTCATCATGCGCATGAATGTACTGGGAGCATTGGAAAGGCCGAAGGGCATTACAAGCCATTCATAGAGGCCATCCGGTGTTTTGAACGCTGTCTTCCATTCATCCCCAACGCGAATACGAATTTGATGGTACCCACTTCGCAAGTCTAACTTCGAGAAAAACCTAGCACTGCGAACATGTCCAACATATCCTCCAATCTGGGTATAGGAAACCTATACTTGATGGTGATCTTGTTGATTGCTCGATTGTCAACGCACATTCGCCAAGAACCATCTTTCTTGGGAGTCAATAAGGTTGGTACACTCACGGGCTCTTGCTTCAAAGTGACCAAACCCCTTATGTAGCAGACTCTTGACTTGTCTTCGCATCTCCAACCGGTGTGCAGGAGGCATCCTATATGCTGCCAAGTTAGGTAATGCAGACCTGTGCACCAAATCAATGGCGTGCTGTATGTCCCTCATAGGTGGCAATACATTAGGTAGCTCTGTAGGCGCAATATCTTCGAAAAGTTCCAACAATTCAGCAATTTCTGACGGGTATTCTTTGCTGTCCAGGATATTATTGGATATGGGCTTACACATTAAGGCGTAAATCTCACTAGATGACTTACATTCATTCTGGAACTGTTTACAAGTTAACAAACTTGCCGACTGTCCCTTTTCTTCTTTTCCTCCTTGCACGTCTTCTTCCTTCATAGGATGCAACGTCATCTTCTTTCCGTTGCACACAAAGCCGTAAGTATTAGCTTCGAGTCAAGTGTGTCATATTCTTGTCAAACAACCAAGGTCTGCCCAATAATATGTGACAAGCATCCATAGGTGCAACATCACACCACACTTCATCTTCAAAATTGCCGATAGAAAACTTTACTAAGCACCTTTTGGTAATTGGTACCGCGTTTTCCTTTCTTAAACCAAGCAATCTTATATGGGTGAGGGTGTTTCTTGGTTAACAAACTTAACTTATCTACAGACTTCTTGAGATACTATATTCTCACAACTTCCACCATCTAAAATCGTTTGCAAACCTTACCTCCACAGAAAACTTGAGTACGGAAGATACTCTTCCGACGCCAATCATCCTCCTCGTCATCAATCCTAGGACAAGTAAGAATTCGCGGACAACTAGATTCTCCCCTCTCACGGCATCAAGTCTTCCTCTTCACCCTCGATTCATCATATTTCGGTTCCCCAAACTTTTCTTCATCACTACCATCTTCAATGAGGTTAACTCGTTTCGTGGACATGTGTATGTCGGTGATCATCTCCTCCACATGTAAAACACTTGGCCGCCAAACGAGTACTCGACCTTGTGGACTCCGCTTGCGCTTGAGCCGTTGTTGAGGTGCTTGCCCCTTCTTTGCTCTTGTTACTCCAAACTGATGCCTTTGGTGCAGTTCTACCCTCGATTGGATGTAGCTTTCATTCGGCTTGCAGAGTTCGGTTCTTCGAACGGTGATTCACCCTCTCCTCCGCCTTCAAAGCACATTGATAAGCATCTTCCCGGGTTGGTTACCCTTAGGAGACCAAACTCTTCTCGAATGCCTATATTTAAACCCATAATATATCTAGTTGCGAGTTGTTCGGATGTTTCATTCAAGCCAACTCTTAGCATAAGATTATAGAACTCGTTGTATACTCCTCAACACTAAGACCACGTTGACGAAAGTTATAAAACTTCTCATATAACGTCACCAGATAGTCAGGTGCAAGAAACTGCTTCCGCAACTTCTGTTTCATGTGATCCCATGTTCCGATCTTCTCCTTGCCTTGCCTTGTACGCTGTTCTTCTAACTTTTTCCACCATTGCAAAGCCATTCCCTTCAATTTCAGTTTCACAAACAATACCTTGCAGCTTCAGCCATAGGCTTCCATTCAAAATAGTTCTCTATGCTAGTCTCCCAATCTAGGAAATCGTCAAAGCATGCATCCTCCCGATAAATCACTCACTTCAACCTTCACGCCACTAGAGTTCAAATCCAGGGCCTTAATCTTTGTCTTCCAATGTCATTGTGCGGACCATGAATGCTCGATCATGAAAAGGATTTTCATAGCCGTCGTGTTCATCATCTTCGTGTCCTCCTTAGGATGACCTAAAGGGTTGCGTCGCCCTCAGGTCTCTCCATATGGGCATCAACACGTTCTGCCGCTCTAGGGTTTGTAACCGCAGCGACATGTCTTCAAGCATGGTTCTTAACTCATTAAAATCATTGTTTCCACCTCTACCTCTACCTCTAACTCTTCCAGCCATAACAATTAGCTAGGGTTTGGGTTTGTTTTGTTCTAGCGCCAATTAATGCAGAACTAGAAATCAGAAACAGTAAACTAGGGATTGAACAAGGATAAACGATTAGAACTCTAGGTCGAAACAATAAGAACGTAGATATTGAGTTTTAGGTTAAACCTAACTCTCTCGAAATAATCAATAGATTATATAACGTAGTAAAAGTATATAAAAGTCTCGCTTTTCTTTGGACGGCCTAACAGCCTATTTATACTAGAAAGAAAATACTAGAAAGAAACCTAAATAAGGAAAAACTAAAGACTAGGACATTAACGCCCTTTCTTAAGAGACAAACTAGCAAAAGTATCCTAAAATAAACAAACTCTAAAGAGACATATTATGCCCCTGCATCAACACTTCCCCTAATTCTTTCAGCGAAACCAAGGTGTTCTTGTGAGGGAATACTCCATGGATACATTCCTGAAATTCAACAAGCCTTTTCGAGATTGAAGCTTTGTTGTCGTAAATGTTCAGATAATAACCAGTGTAAGTTAAAACACCATCAGTCTTCGTATTGGAAAATAATTTGCTTTTGTCAATCCTGAACTCTACACTCCAAACCATTGATCAATGTTCCTCTTGCTGCTCTTTCATGTCATGATTGTCATTCTTCTTTAGCCATCTGTCATAACACTTGGCTCCTTCGACAACTAGATAAGTAGCATAAAACAAAAACCCATTTAAAACCCCTATTCTATTCTTAATGCAATCATCGCCTCAGAAAGGAAATGGTATAAGTTGTTCACATAACATTTTCGCAGCCAACTTGAAGGACGTGATCACTCTTAATTTAAACTCCATCCAATAAAGAGCTCAATTAACAAAGAAACCTAGATCACCAAATCATCGATGGATCCCCAATCGAACTTTCCGAGTTTCTTCATCTCGCTGCTACGCCCGAGAGTGTATATGTGGACATCATAAAACTCGGTCTTCAACATCCTTCATACAAAGTTGTACATATAGGCACCACTTGTTCTGAGTAAGACAACAATGAAAGAAACGAAAGAAAAGTCCCATAATCAACGATTCCGAGATCTGAAAGTAGTCTAGGTATATGGTTTGAGTACTTACAACTATTTGTCGGCTGCTTCACAGATCTGTTTCACATATTTTTATCGACTTAGCTTCGATAATCCTTTTATACCCGTCAAATTCTATAAAGAAAGGGAGAATATCAACTAAAGTTTTGATAATACCAAGACATTCTCAAGAACTGAGGAACTAAATTCAGAAAGTGAGCATCTTAAAGCTTGTTTATGTCTCCAGATGCAGGAATCTACACTTGCAACGAATGAATGGATGAATGCTAAGAAGGGGTGTGTGGCTGGCTAATTGCAATAAGGTATCTAGCTAACGTACTACCATTCTCATATCCACAGCTCCCATCATATACATTCCATGAATAATCTGTGGTGACAGCTTCACCTCTAGAATAGTGCTTAGAAAGAAAGATTAGCAAGTGGATGCACTTGGTTCAAACTCCATCTTTCTATACTTGTTCCATGTAAAGAGTATGCAAATTAGGGTTTCGACAAGCCAAAACCCTAATTCTCACACCGCACGTGCCAATGGCTCATCATGCCAGCCACATCCTACCGCGCCAAGGCATGCCAACCATGCTAGTCGCACCCCTGTGCCAATGGCAAATCATGCCAGCCACACCTACCGCGCCAAGGCATGCCAACCATGCTAGCCGCACCTGTGCCAATGGCTCATCATGCCAGCCACATCCTACCGCGCCAAGGCATGCCAACCATGCTAGCTGCACCCATGTGCCAATGGCAAATCATGCCAGCCACACCAACCGCGCCAAGGCATGCCAACCATGCTAGTCGCACCCCGTGCCAATGGCTCATCATGCCGCCACATCCTCTGCGCCAAGGCATGCCAACCATGCTAGCCGCACCCTGTGCGGTGGAAAACCATGCCACCACACCTACCAAACCCTTGGCCCCACATGCCAAGCCAAACCGCATCTTGCTTGGCCCTAGCCATGATAGCCGCACCATGCGCCCATGGCATGCCAATCCCTTGGCCCCGCCATGCCAAGCCAAACCACTCACGCCAAACCCTTGGCCCCACATGCCAAGCCAAACCGCACCTTGCCTTGGCCCTAGCCATGCTAGCCGCACCATATGCCAACGGCATGCAAAACCCTTGGCCGCGCCATGCCAAGCCAAACCACTCACGCCAAACCCTTGGCCCCACATGCCAAGCCAAACCGCACCTTGCCTTGGCCCTATCCATGCTAGCCGCACCATGTGCCAACGGCATGCCAAACCCTTGGCCCCACCATGCCAAGCCAAAACCGCACCTTGCCTTGGCCCTAGCCATGCTAGCCGCACCATGTACCAACAGCATGCCAAACCCTTGGCCCCACCATGCCAAGCCAAACCGCACCTTGCCTTGGCCCTGGCCATGCTAACCGCGCCATGTGCCAACGGCATGCCAAACCCTTGGCCCCACCATGCCAAGCCAAACCGCACCTTGCCTTGGCCCTAGCCATGCTAGCCGCACCATGTGCCAACGACATGCCAAACCCTTGGCCCCATCATGCCAAGCCAAACCGCACCTTGCCTTGGCCCTAGCCATGCTAGCCGCGCCATGTGCCAATGGCATGCCAAACCCTTGGCCCCACCATGCCAAGCCAAACCGCACCTTTCTTTGTCCCTAGCCATACTAGCCGCACCATGTGCCAATGGCATGCTATGCCTCCTCGGGCCCGCAACATCCCTCCTGAATTCTTCATGAGTTTTACTGTCGGGCTGTTTTCACCTCCAGAACGAGTTCAAAACCTAAATATCCCAGCTGTGGGAGATAGGAAATTCTTTTCCGGTCGATTTGAGGGGCGGACCGTAAACATCCGAGTCCGTACGAGAATTCTACAGCGATTCTAGTAAAGGGCGCTAATCAGGGTTTCTAAAACGAAGGCGTGCGGTCATCAACGGTCGCCCTTCAATCTCAGGAGCAAATCCTAGCCGTCCAAGGTTACCAGACAACGCATGGTAACCTTTGACCCAAAACCCTAGTTTGTCCACGCTAAACCGCGCCAAGCCATGCCATGCCCACAACATGCCAACCTAGCCGCGCCACCTTACTAGCCTTCCCTATGCGACTACTAAAACGAAGGCGTGCGACAATCAAAGGCCCCCCTTCAATCCCAGGATCAAATCCTAGCCATCCAAGGTTACCAGACAACGCATGGTAACCTTTGGCCCGAAATCCTAAGTTTGGCCACGCCCAAACCGCTCCAAGGCATGCCATGCCCACGACATGCCAACCTAGCCGCACCACCTTACTGGCCTTCCCTATGCGGCTACTAAAACGCAGGTGTGCGACAATCAACGGCCCCCCTTCAATCCCAGGATCAAATCCTAGCCATCCAAGGTTACCAGACAACGCATGGTAACCTTTGGCCCGAAATCCTAAGTTTGACCACGCCCAAACCGCGCCAAGGCATGCCATGCCCACGGCATGCCAACCTAGCCGCGCCACCATGCTGACCTTCCCTATGCGGCTACTAAAATGAAGGCGTGTGACAATCAACGGTCCCCCTTTAATCCCAGGATCAAATCCTAGCCGTCCAAGGTTACCAGACAACGCATGGTAACCTTTGACCCAAAATCTAGTTTTGCCACGCCCAAACCACCCCAAGGAATGCCATGCCAATGGCATGCCAATGGCATGCCAACCTTGCAGTGCCTTCATACTAGCCTTCCCTATGCAACCAATGGAAGCGTGCGACAATCAACGGCCACTTCTTCTCTTAAGATGCAAAATCCCGACCGTCGAAGGTCACCAAGCCAGCAAGTCTCTCAATCTCTACTTGCTAGATTTAACAACAACATGCTACATGTTTTCCACAAAAACATTCGAGACATCAACACATATCACAAATCGGGGATCCTCTTTGGGTATTGGTTTGGCGGTTTGACGTGCGGCGTACACTACGCCCGTCATAAGGAAGTGTCATAAGGATGAGGCGGTTAGTAAATACGGGGAGTTAATGGTAAAACGTTCTTTTTATGGAACATCAATTCCATGCGTTAACGGTTTTATGAAATATCGATTCCATGCGTTAACGGTTTTATGGAACATCAATTCCACGCGTTAACGTTACCACCTCCTCCCATTTATTCACCCATTTTTCCATTCCTTAATGAGACCAGAGTACGTTTCACCTCGACTTGTATAAATAGGTCTTACCTATTTCCACCGAACAACAAGTTCAGTCAGGAGCATACACCACTCAGAAAACGTTTGCTAGCTTTCCCATATGTTAGCTTCCCACTTTCTGATACAAGTTGTAACACAACTACTCTTCCAGAATCAACTATTCTGGTCTCATCACTTTCCTTGCTTCCCTCCCCAAAACCAACCCATTCTCCGCCACTTTGTGACCGAAGCAAGTCTCGGGAACGACCATTTCTTGGTTTAGGCGGACTTGTACAGATTGATCTCTCGATCTAAAGTACTCCCTTGCGATCACGTTGTTTAAGGTTTAAATTCGTTTCTCACCCACACACCGAAATTACCGAAATCAAGAAAGAAACCATTTTCACCCACAAACAATTGGCGACCACAGTGGGAGGTTGATCTTTTTGGTTACAATGTCAATTTTCAACCATTGATCTCATGCTTCTACCGGACATCAAGATGGTAGCAGCAGGCTATCCGCTCATGGATCGACGACTCCGCTACTGGAACGACCCGATTATAGTCATGACACTACAAGGGATGATCGGGACTTCCCGCAGGGTAGAAGCAAACGATCCGCCCGAGAATCAACGACTCGGTTATCGATAACTCGTAACGACCGGGGACTTTCCACAATCATGGCGGTGCTTCCCATAAAACTCGGTTTTACACCCGGAAGGTTTCCTTTTCATCAGGAGACCTAAAAAACCAAGTAAGTCCTACCTAGACAACATATGTGGTTTGCTTTGAGTTTTCACGGGAATGATAAAACCAATAGCCATGTTATGTTTCATCCCATGTCATCTACCAAACGCATAGTTCCATGGTTTTCCTGGGATGCCTGCAACACTTTCAATCATAACCAAAAACAGCCTCATCCTAAAACGGTTCATCCCAAATAATAATCCAAAACCCTCATAGCTAACACTTGTCTATCAACCCAAAAATCCAGAAAATCAAAACCATGAACTAGGCGTTTCATTTGCCTTTCATAAAAAAAAAAAAAAAAAAAAAAAAGAAGTTCAAAAGATAGAAATGCATTCAAGGAAAGTTTTTCAACAATGGCTTACTCTTCTTAGCAAGAGCCTCCTTCGTTCTTTGAAGAGCCGCCTTTTCAACTTCAAACTTAGGACAATTTTTCGATTTCCGCTTCCTGCTTCTTCACTATATCCGCAGAAGGACCTTCGAATGTTTCGACCAGAAACTTCTCGACCTCAGAGAAACCTTCAACGAACCAAAGAACGTTGAATTCAAAGTTTACACACATTTCACGATTGAACCTCCAGCTTGAGATTACATCATCAAAAATGATATGACAAGTCACGTTGCACATGTCGTCAATCGAAGACAATGCTTCCTCCACCCGCTTACCAGACGCGCATGCCAGATGCACTCACCAGACGCGCATGCCAGACGCGTTTACCAGATGCGCTCACCAGACGCGCATGCCAGACGCGCCACCAGACGCGCATACCAGACGCTCACTGGGATGCGCATAGATGGCACGCGCTACCAGACGTGCATGCGACGCGCTTACTGTGACACGCATGCCAGACGCGCTTACCGTGACGCGCATGCTGTGCACACATGCCACACGCGCATGCCAGCTACAATACCACACCCGCGCTAACAACTTGCATCCTTCAGCGCTAACATCTTGCGCCCTTCCAAAGACCATCTTCTCCGCTCCACAACCAGCCAAAGCAAGCGCCATCCTCACCCTTCAAACAGCGTCATGGCTCCAAAGACTCGTGATCAAAATCGTGCCATCTCTACGCGATACACTTACGATCACGGCAACCACAGCCGCCTTCCGCCACCCCAACGTTTCTTCAAGCATGATAGCTCCAACCATCACCACGAGACACTACTCCACCATCGTGGCAAGATATCGAAGAGCCGGAAGAAGTCGGCCTCCTTTACCACTGTTGATTTGATGAAAAGACAAAAGGCACTTCAGCAGGACGCGCGTTTATAGATGAAGAGGCTCGCGTTGCTCTTGAACGCGCAGTAGAAGGGAATCAGCAATCCAATTTCATCACACGTAAGGATCGGGAACGACTTCTCCAAAATCAAGGCAAAGTTATGTGAGATTCTATATTTCTCCAAGGCGTAGCGTCAAGACATATTTGCATCCCTCAACCGCACTGCATCAGGAAAGCAGCTGTTTCCAGCCAGGGAAGCCGTTCCAAAACCTCAAACTCTCCTGGAAAGCACGATCGATAAATGGAACTGGGGACTCCTAACCAATGTATTGTAACCATCAAGTCTCTGAGAGTTTCAAGGCGCTGTTTTGACGTTCTCTCCAGAAGTGGCTCCGCTTCAACGTTCTCCAGCAGCAGCTCCGCTTCAACGTTCACTTCAGCAACCGCTCCGCTTCAACGTTCGCTCCAGCAGCCGCTCCTCTTCGGCGTTATCTCCATAAGCTGCAGTATTTGGCTCCTTAAGTTTCAACGTCCCCTCCAAGAGCCGAAGCCGCTTCAACGCCACTCCTTCCTGTAAAGGGTCGTGCCACCACACTCCCCACGTCAAGGATCATGATCACAGCCAGCCAATCTTCGTAGTCATGGCCACCTTTTGATCCATCCCGCCAAAACTCGTGACCATGGACAGTTTGCTCGCTTACGCATCCAGCCAACCCTTTTACTTCCATGGATGCCTATGCGATTCTAGCCAACCTACTTTGTTCCCACGACAATGTAGTCTCTTCTGATTACATCTGCTACCAAGAACTGTTGCCGCTCATTTTTTGACACCAGCCAGAGCTTCACCGCAGCGAAAGAATCACTACTTAAGGTAACCCGTACTCTTCCATATTTTAGTTTCACGTGGAAGAAGTAACAAAATCACCAAGATTTAACGCACGATGGTGATATCTTTATTATGGTCGACTCACCGACCATACAAGATGGAAATATATAAACCATACTTGGGGACTGGGGATCTACACGAAATCCTTTCACTGTCAAATCCCAGAAGACACGATCAACCATCAGGTCATGACCAGAAAAGTTGAAAACGTACAGGAAGTGCATTATTCAATTACTCAGGAGCTCTGAAGGGAATGGAAGATCGAACAACATATTCTAATGGAAGATTGAAGTCTTTCAAATAAGAAGTTTTATTCAAACATGTGAAACCGCAAGCGGGATGCTAATTGGCAAAACCCTAACTTCGCAATGAATACCAAGAAGATAACAATAAGTCTGCAAAAGCACCAAGACGTCTATACAACAAAGAAAAAAAAGCAAAAAGGGGAAACTAGTCATAGAAAGCGGATGCGCGAGTTGTCAACGCCTTTATCAGAGCTTCTTCAAGCACTTTCCCCAGCAATCTCTCTACAAAGAAAGTTTCCATCTCAAAGCATAACACTCTCGGAATTTGGATAAGGAAAGGATTTCCTATTTTGGCTAAGTGAGGAGGAAATGCAATCGGTCCCGCTAAGATAAGCCACCACCGTGTAAACAGTCCGCACCTTTGCTTCGCCAACGCCATGCTTGGGCAACGCTTTGTCAAGCAGCCCACGCCCATTCCAAGCCAAATCAGTGCTAATGGGTCCCTTTCATGCCAAGTCTATGCTAGCAGCTCCGCCTCACGTTCCAAATGCCTAGCCCCAAGACGCAGAACCATACCAGGATTTATGCAAAGTCGCAAGGCGCAAGGATCATGGATTCTACTTATCTCTCGGAAAAAGGAGGTACGATCGTTGCTAGGAGATTCCATCACAATACCAAACCAGGAGGAGGAACGAGCTTTACCCTACCTTCACCAACGAACAACTGGAAAGAGTAAGATGATATAATTTCACCAGCAATATATGTATTGCACAAACCCTAAAAAGGGGAAAGGAGAAGTAACTCTCTCTTATCGGTATAACGCTTCCAGATTTTTGAATAAGGAAAGAATTCACTGTTAAAGCCGCGCATGAAGAAAGGCAATCGGTCCCACAAGAGCAAGCCTTGCCACTCCCAAGACATCCACGCTTTCCTTGCCAGTGCCAGTCTTGCCAGCGCTCCACGTTCAGTTTTTGCAACAATCCGCGCCTTTCATGCTAATGCGCCAACACCAACAACTCGCCGAGCCAGCGTCATGATGTTCCCTAACCCAGCCAAGATGATGCATAGCCAGACTAAGCCGACGATATTCATCTCACCGCTTCACGGTCTACACCACAAATAGAATCTATGCAAGGCTTCCAAACACGGGGATCATGAACTCTCCTTACCTCTCGAAAAAGTCGTCACCTTCCCACGAAACTGAAGCAAGTTGTTGTCTTCCCGAAGCCAATGCCAAGCCAACGGATCAGCGCCCGCGCCAAATTTACGCTAGCGGCTCCCATTTCAAAGACGATCCAGTGTGAACGGCTCCTTTCCAAGCCGCACGATACCTGCGTCCCCTATTCCAAGCCGACTGACGCATGCAGCTCCCATTCCAAGCCGACCAACGCGTGCGACTCCCATTCCAAGCCGACTGACGCCTACGGCTCCCATTCCAAGCCGTCCATGCCATGACTTGCCGCGCCGACACCAATTCGCCAAGCCATCGTCATGATATTCCCTAACCCAGCCAAGATGATGAGCAGCCGAACTAAGCCGACGCTTCTCACCTCACCATTTCACTGGTCTACACAAAGAAATAAAAGCTATGCAAGGCCGCCAAACACGGGATCATGAACTCTCCTTACCTCTCGAATAAGGTTAGTCGGACTTTCCTGACCATCTTGCATGTCCTACGTTTCGATTATGTCCTCGTCTGTCACCATCATATGCTTAACTCGCAACAAAGAACTTGTTCCGAGCTAAGCAGGGGACTTAATGTTGATGGTGGTTTTTAATTTAGGGGTAAAGTCGTAAAACCATAGTCAGACAGTAACGTCACAAAACTTGAGTAATAATGTCCAAACCAAGCACGTTTATTGAACCCTTTAATTTGTCTGCGAGAAAATTACCAGGGTACCTTTTTTTTAAATGCTAATTAGGGTTTCGACAAGCCAAAACCCTAATTCTCACACCGCACGTGCCAATGCCTAATCATGCCAGCCACATCCTACCGCGCCAAGGTATGCCAACCATGCTAGCCGCACCCCTGTACCAATGGAAAATCATGCCCGCCACACCAACCGCGCCAAGGCATGCCAACCATGCTAGCCGCACCCCTGTGCCAATGGCTCATCATGCCAGCCACATCCTACCGTGCCAAGGCATGCCAACCATGCTAGCCAAACCCCTGTGCCAATGGAAAATCATGCCAGCCACACCAACCGCGCCAAGTCATGCCAACCATGCTAACCGCACCCCTATGCCAATGGCTCATCATGCCAGCCACATCCTACCGCGCCAAGGCATGCCAACCATGCTAGCCGCACCCTTGTGCCAATGGCAAACCATGCCAGCCACACCTACCAAACCCTTGGCGCCACATGTCAAACCAAACCGCACCTTGCCTTAGCCCTAGCCATGCTAGCCACACCATGCGCCCATGGCATGCCAATCCCTTGGCCCCGCCATGCCAAGCCAAACCACTCACGCCAAACCCTTGGCCCCACATGCCAAGCCAAACCGCACCTTGCCTTGGCCCTAGCCATGCTAGCCGCACCATGTGCCAACGGCATGCCAAACCCTTGGCCCCGCCATGCCAAGCCAAACCACTCACGCCAAACCCTTGGCCCCACATGCCAAGCCAAACCGCACCTTGCCTTGGCCCTAGCCATGCTAGCCGCACCATGTGCCAACGGCATGCCAAACCCTTGGCCCCGCCATGCCAAGCCAAACCACTCACGCCAAACCCTTGGCCCTACATGCCAAGCCAAACCGCACCTTTCCTTGGCCCTAGCCATGCTAGCCGCACCATGTGCCAATGGCATGCCAAACCCTTGGCCCTGCCATGCCAAGCCAAACCACTCACGCCAAACCCTTGGCCCCACATGCCAAGCCAAACCGCACCTTGCCTTGGCCCTAGCCATGCTAGCCGCACCATGTGCCAACGGTATGCCAAACACTTGGCCCCACCAGCCAAGCCAAACCGTACCTTGCCTTTGCTCCCTAGCAATGCTAGCCGCACCATGTACCAACAAAGATGCCAAACCCTTGGCCCCACCATGCCAAGCCAAACCGCACCTTGCCTTTGCTCCTAGCCATGCTAACCGCGCCATGTGCCAACGGCATGCCAAACCCTTGGCCCCACCATGCCAAGCCAAACCGCACCTTGCCTTGGCCCTACCCTTTTCTAGCCGCACCATGTGCCAACGTCATGCCAAACCGCACCTTGCCTTGGCCTTAGCCATGCTAGCCGCGCCATGTGCTAACGGCATGCCAAACCCTTGTCCCCACCATGCCAAGCCAAACTGCACCTTGCGTTGGCCCTATCCATACTAGCCGCACCATGTGCCAACGGCATGCTATGCCTCATTGGGCCCGTAATATCCCTCATGAATTCTTCCTGAGTTTTACTGTCGGGCTATTTTCACCTCCCGAACGAGTTCAAAACCTATATATCCCCTCATGGGAGATAGGAAATTCTTTTCCGGTCGATTTGAGGGTCGGACCGTCAAAATCCGAGTTCGTACGAGAATTCTACAGCGATTCTAGTAAAGGGCGCTAATCGGGGTTTCTAAAACGAAGGTGTGCGGTCATCAACGGTCGCCCTTCAATCTCAAGAGCAAATCCTAGCCGTCCAAGGTTACCAGACAACGCATGGTAACCTTTGACCAAAAACCCTAGTTTGTCCACGCCAAACCGCGCCAAGCCATGCCATGCCCACAACATGCCAACCTAGCCGCGCCACCTTACTAGCCTTCCTTATGCGGCTACTAAAACGAAGGCGTGCGACAATCAAAGGCCCCCCTTCAATCCCAGGATCAAATCCTAGCCATCCAAGGTTACCAGACAACGCATGGTAACCTTTGGCCCGAATCCTAAGTTTGGCCACGCCCAAACCGCTCCAAGGCATGCCATGCCCACGACATGCCAACCTAGCCGCACCACCCATCGGCCTTCCCTATGCGGCTACTAAAGCGCAGGTGTGCGACAATCAACGGCCCCCCTTCAATCCCAGGATCAAATCCTAGCCATCCAAGGTTACCAGACAACGCATGGTAACCTTTGGCCCGAAATCCTAAGTTTGACCACGCCCAAACCGCGCCAAGGCATGCCATGCCCACGGCATGCCAACCTAGCCGCGCCACCATGCTGACCTTCCCTATGCGGCTACTAAAATGAAGGCGTGTGACAATCAACGGTTCCCCTTTAATCCCAGGATCAAATCCTAGCCGTCCAAGGTTACTAGACAACGCATGGTAACCTTTGACCCAAAATCTAGTTTTGCCACGCCCAAACCACCCAAGGAATGCCATGCCAATGGCATGCCAACCTTGCAGTGCCTTCATACTAGCCTTCCCTATGCAACCAATGGAAGCGTGCGACAATCAACGGCCACTTCTTCTCTTAAAATGCAAAATCCCGACCATCGAAGGTCACCAAGCCAGCAAGTCTCTCAATCTCTACTTGCTAGACGAACAACAACATGCTACATGTTTTCCACAAAAACATTCGAGACATCAACACATATCACAAACTGGGGGATCCTCTTTGGGTATTGGTTTGGCGGTTTACAGCGTGCGGCGTACACTACGCCCGTCATAAGGAAGTGTCATAAGGATGAGGCGGTTAGTAAATACAGGGAGTTAATGGTAAAACGTTCTTTTTATGGAACATCAATTCCATGCGTTAACGGTTTTATGAAATATCGATTCCATGCGTTAACGGTTTTATGGAACATCAATTCCACGCGTTAACGTTACCACCTCCTCCCATTTATTCACCCATTTTTCCATTCCTTAATGAGACCAGAGTACGTTTCACCTCGACTTGTATAAATAGGTCTTACCTATTTCCACCGAACAACAAGTTCGATCAGGAGCATACACCACTCGTAAAATGTTTGCTAGCTTTTCCATATGTTAGCTTCCCACTTTTCGATACAAGTTGTAACACAACTACTCTTCCGTAATCAACTATTCTCGGTCTCATCACTTTCCTTGCTTCCTCCCCAAAACCAACCCATTCTCCGCCACTTTGTGGACCGAAGCAAGTCCGGAACGACCATTTCTTGGTTTAGGCCGGACTTGTACATTGATCTCTCGAATCTAAAGTACTCCCTTGCAAAGACGTTGTTTAGGGTTTAAATTCGTTTCTCACCCACACACTGAAATTACCGAAATCAGCAGAAACCATTTTCACCCACAAATAATTGGCGACCACAGTGGGAGGTTGATCTTTCGGTTACAATGTCAATTTTCAACCATTGATCTCATGCTTCGACCCAGACATCAAGATGGTAGCAGCAGGCTATCCGCTCATGGATCGACGACTCAGTTACCAGACGACCCGATTATAGTCATGACACTACAAGGGATGACTGGGGACTTCCCAGAGGGTAGAAGCAAACGATCCGCCCGAGAATCAACGACTCGGTTATCAAATAACTCAGTAACGACTGGGGACTTTCCACAATCATGGCGGTGCTTCCCATAAAACTCAGTTTTACACCCGGAAGGTTTCCTTTTCATCAGGAGATCTAAAAAACCAAGTAAGTCCTACCTAGACAACATATGTGGTTTTCTTTGAGTTTTCACGGGAATGATAAAACCAATAGCCATGTTATGTTTCATCCCATGTCATCTACCAAACGCATAGTTCCATGGTTTTCCTGGGATGCCTGCAAAACTTTCAATCATAACCAAAAATAGCCTCATCCTAAAAACGGTTCATCCCAAATAATAATCCAAAACCCTCATAGCTAACACTTGTCTATCAACCCAAAAAATACAGAAAATCAAAACCATGAACTAGGCGTTTCATTTGCCTTTCAAAAAAAAAAAAAAAAAAAAAAAAGAAGTTCAGAAGATAGAAATGCATTCAAGGAAAGTTTTTCAACAATGGCTTACTCTTCTTAGCAAGAGCCTCCTTCGTTCTTTGAAGAGCCGCCCTTTTCAACTTCAGCTTCCCGGACAATTTTTCGATTTCCGCTTCCTGCTTCTTCACTATATCCGCAGACGAACCTTCGAATGTTTCGACCAGAAACTTCTCGACCTCAGAGAAACCTTCAACGAACCAAAGAACGTTGAATTCAAAGTTTACACACATTTCACGATTGAACCTCCAGCTCGAGATTACATCATCAGAAACAGTATGACAAGTCACGTTGCACATGTCGTCAATCGAAGACAAAGCTTCCTCCACCCGCTTACCAGACGCGCATGCCAGACGCGCTTACCAGACGCGAGATGCCTGAGACAAGCATTGGGGCGCGCTCACCAGACGCGCTCACTGTGACGCGCATACTCAGACGCTCACCGAGATGCACATGCTGGCGCGCTTACCAGGCGTGCATGCTGGGACGACGCTTACGGACACGCATGCCGGGGACGCGCTTACTGTGACGCGCATGCCGTGCACACATGCCACACGCGCATGCCAGCCACAATACCACACCCGCGCGCTAACAACTTGCATCCTTCCAGGCCGCTAACATCTTGCGCCCTTCCAAGACCATCTTCTCCGCTCCACAACCAGCCAAAGCAGCGCCATCCTCACCCTTCGAACAACGCCATGGCTCCAAAGATCTGCGGATCAAAATCGTGCCATCTCTACGCGATACACTTACGATCACTGTAACCGCAGCCGCTTCCGCCACCCCAACGTTTCTTCAAGCATGATAGCTCCAACCATCACCATGCACACTACTCCACCATCAGGGCAAGATACTTTGGAAGAGCCGGAAGAAGTCGGCCTCCTTTTACCACTGTTGATTTGATGAAAAGACAAAAGGCACTTCAGCAGGACGCGCGTTTATAGATGAAAAGGCTCGCGTTGCTCTTGAACGCCCAGTGGAAGGGAATCAGCAATCCAATTTCATCACACGTAAGGATCGGGAACGACTTCTCCAAAATCAAGGCAAAGTTATGTGAGATTCTATATTTCTCCAAGGCGTAGCGTCAAGACATATTTGCATCCCTCAACCGCACTGCATCGTGAAAGCATTGTTTCAGCCCAGGAAGCCGTTCCAAAACCTCAAACTCTCCTGGAAAGCACGATCGATAAATGGAACTGGGGACTCCTAACCAATGTATTGTAACCATCAAGTCTCTGAGAGTTTCAAGGCGGTGTTTTGACGTTCTCTCCAGAAGTGGCTCCGCTTCAACGTTCTCCAGCAACGGCTCCGCTTCACTGTTCACTTCAGCAACCGCTCCGCTTCAACGTTCGCTCCAGCAGCCGCTCCTCTTCGGCGTTATCTCCATAAGCTGCAGCATTTGGCTCCTTAAGTTTCAACGTCCCCTCCAAGAGCCGAAGCCGCTTCAACGCCACTCCTTCCTGTAAAGGGTCGTGCCACCACACTCCCCACGTCAAGGATCATGATCACAGCCAGCCAATCTTCGTATTTATGGCCACCTTTTGATCCATCCCGCCAAAACTCGTGACCATGGACAGTTTGCTCGCTTACGCATCCAGCCAACCCTTTTACTTCCATGGATGCCTATGCGATTCTAGCCAACCTACTTTGTTCCCACGACAATGTAGTCTCTTCGATTACATTCGCTACAAGAATCGCAAGCCGCCATTTTTTGACACCAAACGTGAGCTTCACCGCAAAGAAGAATCACTACGAAGGTAACCCGTACTCTTCCATATTTTAGTTTCACATGGAAAAAGTAACAAAATCACCAGTACGAACGCACGATGGTGATATCTTTATTATGGTCGACTCACTGACCATACAAGATGGAAATATAAAAACCATACTTGGGGACTGGGGATCTACACGAAATCCTTTCACTGTCAAATCCCAGAAGACACGATCAACCATCAGGTCATGACCAGAAAAGTTGAAAACGTACAGGAAGTGCCTTATTCAATTACTCAGGAGCTCTGAAGGGAATGGAAGATCGAACAACATATTCTAATGGAAGATTGAAGTCTTTCAAATAAGAAGTTTTATTAAAACATGTGAAACCGAAAGCGGGATGCTAATTGGCAAAACCCTAACTTCGCAATGAATACCAAGAAGATAACAATAAGTCTGCAAAAGCACCAAGACGTCTATACAACAAAGAAAAAAAGCAAAAGGGGAAACTAGTCATAGAAAGCGGATGCGCGAGTTGTCAACGCCTTTATCGAGCTTCTTCAAGCACTTTCCCCAAAGAATCTCTCGGGCAAAGAAAGTTTCCATCTCGAAAGCATAACACTCTCGGAATTTGGATAAGGAAAGGATTTCCTATTTTGGCTAAGTGAGGAGGAAATGCATCGGTCCCGCTAAGATAAGCCACCACCGTGTAAACAGTCCGCACCTTTGCTTCGCTAACGCCATGCTTGGGCAACGCTTTTGTCAGCGCCCACGCCCATTCCAAGCCAAATCGGTGCTAATGGGTCCCTTTCATGCCAAGTCTATGCTAGCAGCCTCGCCTCGCGTTCCAAATGCCTAGCCTCAAGACGCAGAACCATACCAGATTTATGCAAAGCTGCAAGGCGCAAGGATCGCGGATTCTACTTATCTCTCGGAAAAGGAGGTACGATCGTTGCTAGGAGATTCCATCACAATACCAAACCAGAGGAGGAACGAGCTTTACCCTACCTTCACCAACGAACAACCGGAAAGAGTAAGATGATATAATTTCACCAAAGAATATATGTATTGCACAAACCCTAAAAAGGGGAAAGGAGAAGTAACTCTCTTCTTATCGGTATAACGCCTGCATTTTTTGAATAAGGAAAGAATTCACCGTTAAAGCCGCGCATGAAGAAAGGCAATCGGTCCCACAAGAGCAAGCCTTGCCACTCCCAAGACATCCACGCTTTCCTTGCCGATGGCCTTGCCAGCGCTCCACGCTCGCTTTTGAACAATCCGCGCCTTTCATGCTAATGCGCCAACACCAACAACTCGCCGAGCTGGCCATGATGTTCCCCTAACCCACCCAAGATGATGCATAGCTAGACTAAGCCGACGATATTCATCTCACCGCTTCACGGTCTACACCACAAATAGAATCTATGCAAGGCTTCCAAACACGGGGATCATGAACTCTCCTTACCTCTCGAAAAAGTCGTCACCTTCCCACGAAACTGAAGCAAGTTGTTGTCTTCCGGCCAACGTGCACGCCATGCCGTGCCAACGGATCAGCGCCGCGCCAAATTTACACTAGCGGCTCCCATTTCAAAGACGATCCAAAGGCGAACGGCTCCTTTCCAAGCCGCACGATACCGCGCCCCCTATTCCAAGCCGATCGACGCATGCAACTCCCATTCCAAGCCGACCAACGCGTGCGACTCCCATTCCAAGCCGACTGACGCCTACGGCTCCCATTCCAAGCCGTCCATGCCATGACTTGCCGCGCCGACACCAATTCGCCAAGCCATCGTCATGATATTCCCTAACCCAGCCAAGATGATGAGCAGCCGAACTAAGTCGACGCTTCTCACCTCACCATTTCACGGTCTACACAGCAAATAAAAGCTATGCAAGGCCGCCAAACACGGGATCATGAACTCTCCTTACCTCTCGAATAAGGTTAGTCGGACTTTCCTGACCATCTTGCATGTCCTACGTTTCGATTATGTCCTCGTCTGTCACCATCATATGCTTAACTCGCAACAAAGAACTTGTTCCGAGCTAAGCAGTGGGACTTAATGTTGATGGTGGTTTTTAATTTAGGGGTAAAGTCGTAAAACCATAGTCGATAAAGAACGTCACGTAACTTGAGTAATAATGTCCAAACCAAGCACGTTTATTGAACCCTTTAATTTGTCTGCATAGAAAATTACTTGTGGTACCTTTTTTTTTAAATGCTAATTAGGGTTTCGACAAGCCAAAACCATAATTCTCACACCGCACGTGCCAATGCCTAATCATGCCAGCCACATCCTACCGCGCCAAGGTATGCCAACCATGCTAGCCGTACCCCTGTGCCAATGGAAAATCATGCCCGCCACACCAACCGCGCCAAGGCATGCCAACCATGCTAGCCGCACCCCTGTGCCAATGGCTCATCATGCCAGCCACATCCTACCGCGCCAAGGCATGCCAACAATGCTAGCCAAACCCCTGTGCCAATGGAAAATCATGCCAGCCACACCAACCGCGCCAAGTCATGCCAACCATGCTAGCCACACCCCTATGCCAATGGCTCATCATGCCAGCCACATCCTACCGCGCCAAGGCATGCCAACCATGCTAGCCGCACCCCTGTGCCAATGGCAAACCATGCCAGCCACACCTACCAAACCCTTGGCCCCACATGCCAAGCCAAACCGCACCTTGCCTTAGCCCTAGCCATGCTAGCCACACCATGCGCCCATGGCATGCCAATCCCTTGGCCCCGCCATGCCAAGCCAAACCACTCACGCCAAACCCTTGGCCCCACATGCCAAGCCAAACCGCACCTTGCCTTGGCCCTAGCCATGCTAGCCGCACCATGTGCCCAAGGCATGCCCAACCCTTGGCCCCGCCATGCCAAGCCAAACCACTCACGCCAAACCCTTGGCCCCACATGCCAACCCAAACCGCACCTTGCCTTGGCCCTAGCCATGCTAGCCGCACCATGTGCCAACGGCATGCCAAACCCTTTGGCCCCGTCATGCCAAGCCAAACCACTCACGCCAAACCCTTGGCCCTACATGCCAAGCCAAACCGCACCTTTCCTTGGCCCTAGCCATGCTAGCCGCACCATGTGCCAATGGCATGCCAAACCCTTGGCCCTGCCATGCCAAGCCAAACCACTCACGCCAAACCCTTGGCCCCACATGCCAAGCCAAACCGCACCTTGCCTTGGCCCTAGCCATGCTAGCCGCACCATGTGCCAACGGTATGCCAAACCCTTGGCCCCACCAGGCCAAGCCAAAACCGTACCTTGCCTTTGCCCTAGCAATGCTAGCCGCACCATGTACCAACAGCATGCCAAACCCTTGGCCCCACCATGCCAAGCCGAACCGCACCTTGCCTTTGCCCTAGCCATGCTAACCGCGCCATGTGCCAACGGCATGCCAAACCCTTGGCCCCACCATGCCAAGCCAAACCGCACCTTGCCTTGGCCCTACCCTTTCTAGCCGCACCATGTGCCAACGTCATGCCAAACCGCACCTTGCCTTGGCCTTAGCCATGCTAGCCGCGCCATGTGCTAACGGCATGCCAAACCCTTGTCCCCACCATGCCAAGCCAAACCGCACCTTGCGTTGGCCCTAGCCATACTAGCCGCACCATGTGCCAACGGCATGCTATGCCTCATTGGGCCCGTAATATCCCTCATGAATTCTTCCCGAGTTTTACTTGTCGGGCTGTTTTCACCTCCCGAACGAGTTCAAAACCTATATATCCCTCATGGGAGATAGGAAATTCTTTTCGGGTCAATTTGAGGGCCGGACCGTCAAAATCCGAGTTCGTACGAGAATTCTACGCCGATTCTAGTAAAGGGCGCTAATCGGGGTTTCTAAAACGAAGGTGTGCGGTCATCAACGGCCGCTCTTCAATCTCAAGAACAAATCCTAGCCGCCCAAGGTTACCGGGACAACGCATGGTAACCTTTTGACCAAAACCCTAGTTTGGCCACGCCAAACCGCACCAAGGCATGCCATGCCCACGCATGCCATCCTAGCCGCGCCACCCATCGGCCTTCCCTATGCGGCTACTAAAACGAAGGCGTGCGACAATCAACGGCCCCCCTTCAATCCCTGTGATCAAATCCTAGGTATCCAAGGTTACCGAGACAACGCATGGTAACCTTTGGCCCGAATCCTATGTTTGGCCACGCCCAAACCGCGCCAAGGCATATCATGCCCACGCATGCATGCCAACCTAGCCGCACTACCTTACCGGGCCTTCCCTATGCGGCTACTAAAACGAAGGTGTGCGACAATCAACGGCCCCCCTTCAATCCCAGGATCAAATCCTAACCATCCAAGGTTACTAGACAACGCATGGTAACCTTTGGCCCGAAATCCTAAGTTTGGCCATGCCCAAACCGCGCCAAGGCATGCCATGCCCACGACATGCTAACCTAGCCGCGCCACCATGTTGACCTTCCCTACGTGGCTACTAAAACGAAGGCGTATGACAATCAACGGTCCCCCTTCAATCTCAGGATCAAATCCTAGCCGTCCAAGGTTACCAGACAACGCATGGTAACCTTTGACCCAAAATCTAGTTTGGCCACGCCCCAAACCATGCCAATGGCATGCCATGCCAATGGTATGCCAACCTTGTCGTTCCTTCATACTAGCCTTCCATATGCAACCAACGGAAGCGTGCGACAATCAACGACCACCTTTTCTCTTAAGATGCAAAATCTCGACCGTCGAAGGTCACCAAGCCATCAAGTCTCTCAAGCTCGACTTGCCAGATGAACAACAACATGCTACATGTTTTCCACAAAAATATTCGAGACATCAACACATATCACAAACCGGGGATCCTCTTTGGGTATTGGTTTGGCGGTTTACAGCGTGCGGCGTACACTACACCCGTCATAAGGAAGTGTCATAAGGATGAGGCGGTTAGTAAATACAGGGAGTTAATTGTGAAACGTTCTTTTTATGGAACATCAATTCCATGCGTTAACGGTTTTATGGAATATCAATTCCATGCGTTAACGGTTTTATGGAACATCAATTCGATGCGTTAACGTTACCACCTCCTCCATTTATTCACCCATTTTTCCATTCCTTAATGAGACCAGATTACGTTTCACTTCGACTTGTATAAATAGGTCTTACCTGTTTCCACCGAACAACAAGTTCAGTCAGGAGCATACACCACTCAGAAAATGTTTGCTAGCTTTCCCATATGTTAGCTTCCCACTTTCTGATACAAGTCGTAACACAACTACTCTTCCAAAATCAACTATTCTGGTCTCATCACTTTCCTTGCTTACCTCCCCAAAACCAACCCATTCTCCGCCACTTTGTGACCGAAGCAAGTCTGGAACGGCCATTTCTTGGTTTAGGTCGGACTTGTACAGATTGATCTCTCGAATCTAAAGTACTCCCTTGCAGTACATTGTTTAGGGTTTAAATTCGTTTCTCACCCATACTCCGAAATTACTGAAATCAGAAGAAACCATTTTCACCCACAAACATCAGTATTAGATGATTTTTATAGATGTAAATTAGGGGTGATCTCTAAGTTAGCTTGAATGTTTGATGATGTTGATGTGCTTTCATTATTAAAACCTAGCTTGAATGAGATAATTAAGTAGATGTGTTCAGTGTTCTACTTATTCCAGTTCTAATTTTGATGTCTTCTAAGTTCTAATTAAAATTTTATTTATGTAAAATGGTGTAGAAATTAAGTGCAACAGATGTGAATATGTTTGTATTCCTTATGATATGAAGGCCCATAAGGCAAGTGATCATGACATCGGGATTAACACGGGTTACCTACAGAATGCTTCCCAGCTGATGGCCAAGCTCAGGGCTATATATGAACAACGCTATGGTATATTTTCTTAAGTGACCTCAACTCTATTATGTTTTAAAAGAATTAGGCTTTGAGAAAAAATCAAATTAGAATTATAATCAAAATATTTACAATTCAAACTTTCATGTATTGCAGGTGGTGGAGGTGAGGACTAATGTGATTTAAAGGAGAGTTAGTTATCAACACCCTAGTGAATGTTAGCACAGTTTCATTCCTCTGTTTTTTTAGACTATTTTGTTTTCAGATAGATGTTTTTTTTTTTTTTTTATGCAAACAAACTCCATGTATTACTTAAGATTTTTTTATTACATAACTTATACTTACAGTTTGATCATCCCTGATTTCCTTGAAAAACATTTCTGGGATGTTACAATGATAATCAAAAGAGTTCCTGTCAGTTCTAGATTTGTTTGTTATTACATGCGCAGCATTGTTTGCAGTTCTTTTAACATAGTTTACATTATAGGAAGAAAAGGAAAAAAGCAAATGCCTTATTTCTTCTACAATCCCTTGATTCATCCAGTGAACATAGGGGGTGGCATGCCTAACCGAGTTAATTACATTTAAACGGTCGCTTTCAAAAGTTACTTTGTGCAAGATATTTTTATTGGCCCAACAAATAGCTTCCTTCAAGGCCAGACATTCAACTTTTCTCTCGGATCTATTCCTACATTGAAGAATCTCCTCCGATTCCCTCAGCTTCGTTGAATTACGTATAATTAAACCAACACCAAAGTTAGAAGTATTATAGTCAAAAGAAGCATCTAAGTTTATTTTAAGTTCCTCTCCTAATGGAGGATACCAGACTTGATTATGTTGAAATGTTGAGTTGCTATCTTCTTCTGAACATTGCATCACCATGGTCTTGATAGAATATGTTGTAGAATAAACATTTTGGATTTTGTTTTCAAATTCTTTAAGACACTTGTTTTTCCAAAGAAACCAAGAAGTTATCATTGCAGTTAAAACCCAATTATTCCAGGCTTGCGCATTAGCCGAATTAGGATGAGAAAACTAGCTTGCGATCCAGTCAGTAACATCTATGTGTTGTGCTTGTAATGTAGCCACATTGATATTCATATTTAACTAGACTGACCTTGAGTGATCACATTCAATGAGTAAGTGATTTAATGTTTCCTCAGCTTGTAAAGATCTAGAGCAAGTAGTTTCAATCTCATTTTTGTATCTATGCAGCTTAGCTCTAGTAGGCATTGTTTTCTTGAGACACTTCCAAATAAATAATTTTACTTTGTGAGGAACTTTCATTTTCCACATTTGCTTCCAAGCAGAATTTGGAAACTCACTATTTCTGTGATGAGTATCCTGAGTTTGCCTAACTAAAGCATTATAAGTTGATTTAACAGAGAATTCACCTGACCTGTTTGGTTCCCAAATAAGTTTATCACTACCATATTACACTAGATGCATTTTGAGGATTAATTCAATTTGTTTCTCTTGAAATATATCATGTACCAAACTGGGTATTCCATCTTGTTAGAGAATTGCTCTAAGTTGAACTCACCAAGCGCTGGTATGTCAAGTTTGGTTGTCATATTTTAGTGAATCAAAACTCATTTAAAGAGTCGCTTGATTATATACTAGAGTCAACTTCGTATAGGTTAGCTTGAAAGTGTTAGGATATGAGACTTACAAGTATTACATGAAGACTTAAAGAATGTGAAGAAGTATGGAGCTACAACGACAACATCATCCTTCCTCTTGAGGTTAGTAATATTTGACTTGAATTGTTTCATTCCCTAACATATATTTCAAGTCGTGCATATTGAAAACATAAATGTGAAGCTGTGTATGATACTCTAGTTAGACATAGTATTAAGGAATACAATACATAAACTTTGTATATAAGACATCGACATGATCATATGAATGCTATTGTGATTATGTATGGGTATGAGTGAAGATTTCATCCTAGGAAACAATGTTTTACATTCGTTTAAAGGAAGTAAGTTCATAAACTTGTTTTGTGAATCGAAATGAAAATCGCTAGGCTTATTGGTATTGTTATTCATTGCAAATCTATTTTGAATTACCAATATGTGTGTTTAGTATAACCGCTCATAAACTTGTTTATGTATCTTGCTAAAACTATTCGCAAGGCCTGACTTATGTATTGGTATGACTTTTATTAGTGAAACTGATCTTAAGTAATCACTCAAGATAGTATTATCGATGCCTTGTAAATAACAACTTTTATCTAGTCATTGGGGAACCGATCCTAGTAAGAGGTGCAACAAATTTACAAGAGGGAATCGATCCTTGTAAGAGGTGCAACACGTTTTTAGTAGATAGGGGAACCGATCCTATGAACATGTGCAACAAGTTTGTAGTTTTGGGGGAACCGATCCTATGGACATGTGCAGCCAATTACAGGTAGTTACCATAAGTTGTGGGGAACTGATCCTAGTATCTAGTCAACCGATTATGGTAACTAGCGTACTATGCACAGTACTCACATGGAGGTAGAACCGAACTTGTTTTGGTAGAACCGTGAAACCCATGATTGGTGATCTGATAGGATAATCAGTCACATAGTTCTTGGAATTCAGACAAACCAATTCTAAACTTGTTTGGAAGTGTGGCAAATCGTTTCAAAGATTGTAAGTATGAAAAAGGACTTGCAAAGTAAAGATGTCGAGATACTTTGAACATGTGCAGTAACTCTTATCATTAATTGTTCAAAGACATTCCTTAATAGCTAAAGGAGAATCCCAGGATCGAAATAAATTGAGGATCTTTTAATTAAGGTTTCTTAGTTTTATATGATATTTAATCTCAAGCAATTAAATGCATATCTTTAGAAAATAATAATTAGTAATGTGCATTTACTGATTATAGATTTTTCTATTGGCATTTAGGTCAATATTTGGACAGTGCATTTCCAGGAATTATGAAAACCGATTTTGTGTTTATTTCATATCTTTGAGAATATTCGGTTTTGGAAATTCCTAGGTGTCCAAACTTCCTTGTCTATAAATATCAAAGTTTGCATTTCTAGAAAACTAATCCTTAGAGCCAGCAAAACTACCTAGTTGTGTTGTTACTGGTGGAGCCGCCTATTCGGAGAGGAAAGTAACCTAATCAGGCGAAATCTCTTACGGCCGCTTAGTTTAAAGACTTCTTTGGGATTGAGAAGCTCTATTAGTACCGTTGGTTGGACACTAGATAATTGCGATTTATTATTAGTTTTTGATTGATTTGATTGACTAACGGTTGTTGAACTTTGATTGCACCTATTTTTTTTATGCTTGATAATCTTCTCTTCTGATATAAGATTCACTCATACTAGATCGAAGTTTCGCCAGGATCTTTAGACCGTTTGTAGATCTAAAGACGCGTCTTTTGATAATCCAACGTTAATGACTGCCTCTCGTGTGTGATTGATCACAAGAGATTCAAGTTAATTTGTCAAAGTGTGCCGATTGAAGATTAAAGAAGATTTGAAGACAAGAAGACTTTTTGGGTTCATAATCTTTGGTGTACAATACTTGTTTCTATTTGGAAAGGGATCCAACTATAATCGGTTTATCTTTGTGATAGATTGGATTGATTAGTTGGGTAGATCGGCATCAATACACTTCTTTGTGATTAATAGTATTGATTGCATAGTCTTACAATTACTTCGGTAGTTGTTGAGAGATTGATCTAAGGACCCGAAAAAGGAGTTTATTGGTTAAACGGAAGATCCTTTGTCAGACTCATATCACATTGTTTGAAAAGAGTTGTTACCGAACAGATTTGTTGTTCCTTTACTGTTTGGAATACGAACCAAAGGAATTGTTCCAAGTGCGTGACTTATTTACGAGTTGGAGGCGCAGGGATGCTGAGGGAACTAGGTGAACTATAGGTTTAGTTACTTGGTCTCAACTATACGAAGTTGGTTTGATTTTGTATAGCGGCTTAATTCTGAGAGTATTCAATTCTAGACTAGGTCCCGGGGTTTTTCTGCATTTGCGGTTTCCTCGTTAACAAAATCTTGCTGTGTATTTTACTTTTCTATTTCCGCAATTATAATTATTTTATTATAATTAGAAGTTAAATACACAAACGTTAATTCATATTTACTTGATAGTAATCCTATTGTGTTTGGTTAAGTACGAACCATTTATCAAGTAAACATACTTCGTTGTTGTATTGTCTCGATCTTGTATCCATAGTCAATCACACAAGTTATCTTGTTGTCGTATTGTCTCGATCTCGTATCCATAGACAATCACACGAAGTGTGAACCGATTAGTTGTATTGTCTCGACTCAGTCCATAGACAATCACTTTCGGAGAAAGGACTTATAGGTGGAAAAGTTTTATATTGAGGTATATTTGGGTACCCGCGTCTTTTCACATCTCTTTGGATTTTGGAGCATAAGATCAGAAACATAAACTATTCTAGCTGGCTCTGAAAAATTTTCATTTGGAGTGGCAAGAACATCTAAACCTCTAACCCATTTATCATACCAGACTAACAATGTTTTTCCACATCTGACATCCCATCGATGAAACCTCCTAACATATTGAAGACCTAATTCGATTCCTTTCCATATCCACGAAGACTTATTGTGAGGTTCTTGTAGGTGAACAAAGCTACAGTATGGAGAGTATTTAGCCTAGATGATTTGACTCCAAGGCTTATCTTCATATGTGCACAATCTCCACGCTAGCTTGGTAATCAGGGCATTGTTATACAACTCTAAATTCCTGAAAGCTAGCCGTACTTCATTTTTAGAAAAAACAAAGGGATCCCCAAGCTATAAGATTTATTCCTTTATTGTTCTTACGACCCCACCAAAATCTTCTCTGAATCGAGTCAAGATTAGCAATATTGTTTTTTGGAAGCTTAAAATTACTCATATAATGAGATGGAATTGAATTCAGAACTGTCTTAACTAATGTTGTTCTAGCAGCAAGATTCAGAGTTTTAGAACACCAACCTTGTAGTCTATTTTCATATGAGTCTCTAATGGAAGTAAAATAGTTTGTTTTGGATCTACCTAATAGAATAGGAAGACCCAAATACTTATCTGAAGAGCAAAGTTGTTTGACTCAAAGATGCTCCGAATTGAGTCTTTTTGATCGATAAAATATCTCCCAGAATGAAAGCTTAAGACTTGGAAAATTAATCATCTCACCAGATAATTGACTAAATTGTTGTAGACTATTTTTAACTTCATTTATGCTCCTATTGTCTGGACGAAAGAATAACATACAGTCATCTGCAAACAACATATGATTTATAGTTATTGAGTTTTTAGCTACATGATTTCCTTGCAGAGAGCCAAGGGCTTCAGCATGCATTAGAGATATTGTAAGGTATTCCATTGAGATGATAAAGAGATACAGAGACAAAGGGTCTCCCTTCCTAAGAACACGAGTAGGAGTATAAGATTCACATACACTACCATTCAGACGAATCGAGACAGTTGTTGTCGAAATGCATTGCTGAATGATAATATGCCAATCTTCACAGAACCCCAGAGAAAGAAGCGTTATATCAATGAAGTACCATTCCACTATGTCGACGGCCTTCGACATATCCAATTTCAGAGCAACTAAACCTTGTTTATTCTTACATCTTTTCATTTAGTGTATGAGCTCATGTGTCATGACTATATTATCATTAATGTATCTTTTTGGAACATAAGCATCCTGTGTGGGGGAAATAATGTTCTCCATGAGAGGTTTCATTCTAGTGACTAATAGCTTTGATATTATTTTGTAAGTTATATTACAAAGCCCAATGGGTCTGTAATCATTTGGAGTTGAAAGATAATGGGTTTGGAATCAAACATATAGTGGTCTGGTTTATGTGTGGAGGAATTTCTTTATGGATGAAGAAATCTTTCACCATTTTAGTTATATCATCTCCAACAGTAGTCCACTGAGTTTGATAAAAACCTGTCGGAAATCCATCCGGCCCCGGTGCATTCCAACTAGGAATAGTTTTAAGCACATTATAGATTTCCTCATCAGTTGGGATAGAGATCAAAGCTTCATTTTACTCTGAAGTAATGATTGGATGAATATTATTGAAAGACTCCTCAGTAAATATAGGCTTGGTAGAAATGGCAACAGCAGCAAAGTGATTAGTAATAAGATTCTCGAGATCCTGTGGAGTATGATACCAATGTCCATGAGAATCTCTAAGAGCATAAATATGAATTCAAGATCTTCTCCTATTTGCTCTAGAGTGGAAATGAGAAGTGTTATTATCTGCCTCTTTAATCCAATGATATCCCGATTGTTGTTGCCAGAAGTCAACTTCAACTTTTTTCCAATAATCTAGCTTTTGAATAGTGAGGTGAATTTCATGAGAAGTATTATCACTATATGGTAAAGCTTGGATATTAGATAGATGTTGTTGAAGCTGTTGTATGTGAAAGTTAATTTTACCAAAATGTTGTCTATTCCACTTAGAGAGGATTTTTCTAGTTTTGTAAAGCTTTCTTGTGATATCTTTATTCTCCAAAGGGGTATCCTAAGTATCCAAAATGAGATCTGAACAACTTGGATCCCTAAGCCAGCATCTGTAAAATTTCTACACATTTCTATGCTTGATAACACTGGATTCTGTAATGAGGTGATCGCATACAATGATCTGAGCCCAAAAACGGAAGATGTAGAACCTTAGAGTCAGGATAGTCTCTAATCCAATTGGAATTCTGAAGTGCCATATTGATAGGTGTAGAATACACCGTATTTAATATCTAGTATTTATGCTTTCTTTGCGAGTTTTCTTGTAAATTATGTATCTTATGTGTGCTTTTGAGTTTATTAGGTGCAATGGAGTCATTTGGAGCAAAAAGACCAATTGGAACTCGTTCAAATACAAGATTTCTACTTTTCATTGTGTAGAGGACGAGAAGATGAAGACAATGCCGAAAGAACTGAGTCATTCGAAGTTCGTATGAAGAAGTTATGAGCAAAACAAGAACTTGAAAGACTAAGGGCAAAATGGTCATCTTGAAGGAAGTGTTATTGGCCCCCCATTGTATGTTAAGGGGCAGTCATTCTGTTAAGGGGTGTACTGGTTGAAAGGTACTGCTAAAGGCAGTCGACTCATTTACTGGGGGAGGCCATAATACAAATAATATTAAAGGCGCCAAACACAGGATCGTCATCATTTTCTCCGATACCAAAACAGAAGTCATGCACGTCTCATTGCGGTGATCAGATGGAGCCGGGAGCTGTACATTGATGGCGGGACGAGTGAGAGATGGAGTTAGAAGAACTCGAACTATGGTGATGACGTTCTCGCCATTGGCGCGAATGATGATGGAATGATGGTGAGAATCGAGCTCGAGTTGAAACAAAGAGTGTTGATGACGCTGTGAGGATGTAGAGAAATATAGAGGGGCATGACAGTGACAATGATCATCGGCGAAAGATGCAGAGAAGGTGGAGTCTCGGTGATTGAGAATGGGGCAGCGAATGATGATGGAGTTTATGGAATTCAAGATACAAAAACAGAGAAGATGGCCAAGCTTGGCAGCAAGACAAAAGAGGAAATGGTTCGAGTCTCGTTGTCTTTGTTGTTTCCACTTGTGGATAGAAGAACTCGAGCGAGAAGTGAAGATGATGATCGATGTCGTTATAGAGTTGAGACTCGAGCTTTCTGTGGGCGATGAAGAATGGCATGGCAGTGACGGTGAGGATGTGATCTGTGAGTGGCCGCCAGCGATTTATGGAGCTTGAGGAATGGTGCTGCTGTTATACGATGGATGCGGCTGATATAGAAGCCCCGAGAAGAAGTCACAGGAAGTTCGAAGCTGATAGTTAATGGCAGTGGAGTTTATCTGAGAAGCATGGATATCTCGAGTTGTCTTGATGATCACGGGAAGAAGAAGTTGATGGCGGATGCTAATATACCATCGGTGATGCCAGAGATCCGTGGAACTGCCGTGGAGAGTGAAAGCACCGTGAAGTATCGGTGGTATAAGATGCTACATGTAACAGGAAGAAATGACGTTGCCAGAGAAGTATGGGGGTTTATATGAATGCTCGAGTCCGAGAAAGAAAACGGAGAAGACGAGTACCCGGCCGATGAAGTCTCGATGGATGATTTTTATCACGATGGCACTTGAGTTTTGTTGGCTGCCCGTGATCGAAGACGAACGAAGATTTGGACCTCGAGCTGGACAAGGACATCTCGTGGAATGGGTCAAGGAAATGGAGTTGAGGTTTGAAACTAGTTGTCGTAAATCAAAAGGATGAGAAGATTTCAGAGCAAGTGAACAGATTTAGCGCGTATGGATAATGGGACTTTGGTGCAACATGGGACACCAAGTTGGATGTAAGGTTAGTGTTAAGAAGCCACGTCGTCCCCATTGAAGATCAAACCAATCACAAGCTGTGCTCATTCTGCTACAATGCTCCTACTGTTACACTAAAATGTAAGCACTCGATTTCTCAAAGTTGGAAACTCGCTATGAAATCCTTTATCGAGGCTTAATCGAAGGAAAACTAGGTTTCAGTACAAACCTATATAAAGGCTCGAGAACAGCCTAGTTAAACAACTTTTGATAGATAGAAAAATACAGAAAAAATAGTGAAAATATATCTTTTTATATATCTATTATTCAATTCTTTTTCCTCTACTTTGTTCTAGGTTTAGAAACATGAGACTTCTCTTTCTTCTTGTTATGAACTCCTTGAATATGAGTACCTAATTATCTTTTGGTTATGGAATAGTTGGATTTCACAAAGCATGATTCTTTGATTCAATATATTAGTTTTGTCTCATATTTATCGTTTGCAATTCTCTCGAAAATATTGTTTTATGATTGATTGATTGTTTTGTCAAGTTGCAAATTGGTAGAACTTCTAATCACATCTATTGCTAGTTTAGGGTTTATTATACGCAAAAGTGATATTCCTTGGATACAAGTAGCATAATATGATTATAGTTTGTAGTGATATATTCTTATGATCATATGTGAATCGTAACCTTTGTTAAATTGAATTAGTGCGCTTTCCACGTTCAATTGCTTTGATTGGCCTGATTTCACAGAACTTAACGCATCTAGGGAATTAAACTTGATTAGTGCTTTTACACGTTAGGTTGTTCCTTTAGGTAGAATTCATATTCGCATCTTTTAATGTGTTTGTTGATGACATGAGGAGGTTTATGGATATTCTTGCGATCAAGGTATTCTAGGGTCTTTGATAAAAGTTGAGATTAAAAATCAATTCTAGTTATTGTGAAAAGCATGTTAGTGAATGAAAACGAAATCCTTAACCAATATCTCTTCTATCTTATTTGTTTGCTTATTTGTTTCTTTGCTTTTATATTTGCTTAGTTCATAAAAATCAGAAAATCCACCCGGTGTTTTATATAGGAAACCATAACAATTTGACAACCTAGACCTCTCTGTGGGATCGATCCTTTCTTGCCCTTGCTATATTTATATTTTGAGTAGTAAGAAAGTGTAATTTATTTTTGACGCTTACGACAGCGATCACATATCTATTCTAGCTCGATTATAGCCTTTACCATTATTAATATTTGACCATGTATGTTTAGTACCTGAGTAACCCATGTCCATTAAGCCAGCACTATTAATAATGTTACAAACCAAATTATATAGAGAATTTCTACTTGTAGATATTAGAGCACTGCTCGGTCGAACTCGCGTTCGTTGCTATCTCAAGCATGTTTGTCAATATTAGTGATCAAAATTATATGTCTTGATTTCTAGTTTACTTATGACTAAGTCTCGGTCTAGGATAGTTAAGTGTAGTTAAGCTCCAGACTCCATGGCGATCATCTTACGAAGACGAAGAACTACTCGAGGAACAAGTGGAACTTCATCCGACAAAAAAGGTATGTGGAGACTTGAACTTATCTGTCACTCAAAAGTCTATTTTATCTCCTACTCTTGAGATAATATTCGTATAAGTATGATAGTTTTCATACATACACATTTGCTATTTCGAACCGAGTTTACTCGCATATCTTTTTCTCGAAATATGTGTTGGTAAGCTTTTTCTTTAACCATTTTCATCTTTATGCCGTGACGAAAGTCATGATGACGTTCAATCTTGAAAATAGCTTTGATGACGATAGTCGTGAATAACGATTGTTATAACATTATAGAAGAATGTTTCAATGATTGAAATGTAGAGTTGAGATTACCAACTATGGATATAAGCATATATAGTATTTTCGCACATTAGTGTATAAATCCATGTACCGGAAACCAAGTGTGTGCATATGTGTGCATACGGTATTGGTGAAGGAGACAGGTTAGGTACGTGTACCCGTACGCGTACTGGCAGAACTTTTCCTCCCAGAAAATTCTGTTGAGTTTGGAGTTTACGAACTCATAAACCAGTCACCTTAGGTACGCGTACCGATGTAACTTTTCTACCCGAAAATTCGCCGAGTTTGGAAACCAAAGCCAACTCAAATCCGGTAGCTAAGGTACACATACCCGTACGCATACCCAAGCTGGTTATTTCTCAAATCAGTAGTTCATGAGCTTAAAACAATAAATTATAAGGAATGCAATCTTTGCAAACCGTGGCTATATTATTCATGAATTGATTCAAGTGGATCAAACCGATTTTGTTTAAATTGTGTCTATGAATAAAGACCTAAGCAATTGAACAACTCTTGAAATTGTTCTTATGAGTCATTTGAACTAGTTATGAGAAATATGAATACGGTTAATATGAAAGTGCTCATATGGCTAACCATTGGTTAACTATTTGTGAACCAACTAAGTATACACGTTTAGGTACGATTACTCAAACCTAAATGAATACATTTCATTTGTGTGTGACAAGCTAAGTTTCGATCTAACGGTTGAAAGATATTAGCTTGGTTGAATCAGGTTTTTCGTCTAACGGTGAATATTGAATGATTTGTTACCAAGGTAACTTAGATTGCAAACCCTGATTTCAAAACTATATAAGGGGAACTCTAGCAACTGGAAAAAACTAATCCCCACACCTCCTGTGTGATACTAGTTGGTTTTGCTAGAGTCGATTCTCCTTTAACCTTAGTTTTCTTCTCGAGACCCTGTAGGTTAACGACTAAAGGACTTCATTGGTTGTGAAGCCATACGAAACTACTTCTCTTGTAGTTGAGCAATCCGATCTTGGCATTTTCTATCGTACGAGTTTAATTGAATAATTGACTTGAGATTTTATCTCCGATAGGGCAAGATAAAAAGAAATCACAAACATCTTCGTCTCATAGTTTGTGATTCCGCAATATCGAGTTTCGCTACCATATGATTTAGATTATTGTGAGGTGATTGATAATACTAGGTTGTTCTTCGGGAATATAAGTCTGGGTTATCAATTAGTTCCTGTTCACCTTGATTTATCAAAAGACGGAACAAAAACTCATCTGTGGGAGACAGATTTATCTATTATCATGGACTTTTCTGTGTGATACAGATTTGTTTATTGAAGTCTTCGACTTTGGGTCGTAGCAACTCTTAGTTGTGGCTGAGATCATCTAAGGGAATCAAGTGCGTAGTATCCTGCTGGGATCAGAGATGTAAGGAGCGCAACTATACCTTGAATCAGTGTGAGATTGATTAGGGTTCAACTACAGTCCAGATCGAAGTTAGTTTGTAGTAGGCTAGTGTCTGTAGAGGCTTAATACAGTGTGGTGTTCAATCTGAACTAGGTCCCGGGGTTTTTCTGCATTTGCGGTTTCCTCGTTAACAAAACTTCTGGTATCTGTGTTATTTCTATTCCGCATTATATTTAGTTATATAATTGAAATATCACAGGTTGTGCGTTAAGATCAATCAATTATAATATCCAACCTTTGGTTGTTGATTTACATTTATTGACACTTGGATATTGGTCTTGGTACCATCCAAGTTTATCTTTCTAGTATTTGATAAAGACTCGCAGATTTCCATTTGCTTGAGTAAAGATCAAATCGAGAGATACAGATATTAACTCCTTGATATACTTTTTACTAAGATTGAGTCTGACTGTCTAGTTGATTCTCTTAAAAGTATATTAGAGTTAGTCCATACATATTGCTAATCAAAATATTGGGTGAGGTTGTTGTACCTCCGCATTTTCAGTTGGTATCAGAGCCGGCAAACACATTTAAAGACCTTACAAGTCTCCGTGTTTGTAGCAATCTGATTCTGTGGACGAACTAGTATCTCATATCTACGCAGAGTCTATGTCTTCCCATACTTTTGACTATGTCAAATGTCTTAGTTTTTCCTGAAAAGGTAATTCCTTAGATGATTCTTCTGAATCCAGAGAAAGAAACGAGACAATTGACAGGATGTCAGAAGTAGAAAGGAATACCACTTAACTAAAGAAAATCCAATTGAGACAATTGATTTACCTAATCATTCTCAACTCTTGAATGAATTTGAGAAGTCTCTTAGTCGAGAACGTGAACTCTATAAAATTA
The DNA here is from genome assembly GCA_023531295.1 of Papaver armeniacum. Lineage (NCBI taxonomy): Eukaryota > Viridiplantae > Streptophyta > Magnoliopsida > Ranunculales > Papaveraceae > Papaver > Papaver armeniacum. The sequence continues at coordinate 602,946 of JAJJWW010008194.1, forward strand.
TTGCATCCTTCTCTAACAATTTTAAAAGACTCACTCAAGAAAATATGTTGAAACAAGAAAAGATTAGCATCCTTGAAAATGTTGTTAAAGAAGGAACAATTAGAGAAAAACGTTTTATTGAGACACACTTCTCTGATTTGAACAACCTTCATGTTGAAACAGAGAATATTGCTGCATCTCTTTACCTAGCCCAAAAACAGTCTGTCTCCTTAACAAAGGAAAACACTGTAATGAGAAATTCTTTTGTGTCACGTGTTGAGTTACTCCGACATGAAGAAAAACTCACCAAAGGAAGTCGCAAAATATAAACAACAAACTTCCAAACGGGACATGGGTTTGAATTAGATATCCTTCAACAATTCTCTTCCACGAAATTGTTCCTTCTGTGGGAAAAGGAATCATAGCGCTAAACATTGTTTTGCTAGGAAGAAACAGATCTCCGATCTTCAAAATATTCTTCTATTTACCGTCAACCGAGCTAATCATCTGGCGACATCAACAATGGATTTCACTCCCACGTAAAACCGAATTCTCGTAAAAAGATTTTTAATGATCACTCATTTCAAAGTCTGTACAGGGATCGTGTTCATACTCATGGTGCAAACTACACCACAAAAACACAGTTTCCCAGTGAACATGAGAATAAAACTAGTAGATCTAAGTATAGAAGGTGGACACCTATCTCAGGTAATCCATTGGAACCAATTTCTAGAGGTCCTAGACTTAGTCATCAAAAGGTTCCATTTAATGGATTCTCTCAAAGGACTTTAAGAAACTTCTATGGAGTTAAAAATAGTCAAAGAGAGAAAAGGAATACAAAAATCAGATTAACTGATGATATCTCTAAATCTCTAAACACTCATGGTGAGATTGTATCTCTTCCTCGCTACCTAATCAGAAGTATTCACATCCTTGTATCTAACCTCGAGTTACAAGGATGTATGTTTGTGAGATGCTCAAGTCTTAGGACAATTATCATCTGCTCGATGGTTTAATGGTCTGTTTTTACGAGTGAGATTATTCGCTACTCTCTCTCGTATCTAATGTATCTCTTTGCTCTATCTAACTTTTTCGGATATCGAACCTTATTTGAAAAGAGACATTTTGAGAAACAAGATGTATTTCCTCTTGGGTCCTTCTTGTTTTTGATATCTTCTTCGGGGTCCACGAACGTCTAAGTCTTCTTTAAAGAAATATAGGGTTTCTATCAAGGGTTCCTCCCTAGTTGACAACATATATATGTCTTGTATGTGTTTATCCTGCTAGGAGAAAAAAGATGTCTATGGGAACCTCTGTTGAACCTCAAAAATAAGTAAACATTGAGATGGAAGAAGATTTCAAAGGATGTGATTCAGCTAAAGATCTGATTCTGAAAAGGATGCTTGAAAAAAAAAAAGTATAACTCTTGGATAGGAGAATCTGTCAAGGACTTAATCTTCGCTTAGATCGAGGTTAAGAACGAGCTTGATAACCTTCAATTGCAGATAAACCAACTCATTGATGGACAAGCAAAAATCCTTGATAATCAAAACATCTTGATTAGGAACCAGAAGAAGGTTATCCTTGATTGCATCAAATCCATGCATCTTGCTCGCATCGTTGACCGAAAAACTAATGTTCTAACTCATGAACATGGTGTCTCTACGGTCAAGAAAATCAAGGATATCAGTGACTCCTATTTTGATGGACCTTTTCAAAGGTATGAAATAATCAAAGAAAAATGATTTATTATATCTAGGAAAATTCTTAAAAGAATTTTATTCTTGTTTTTGTTTAAGAAGGATAACTATGGTTTGGAATAGCCATTACTGTGAGTACACATAGCTATGACCAACGTTTTCATCTTCATGTTTTTAGATTTATTTGCTTAAATTCTAAATTTTGGTTTGGAAGATGATTTTTGCAGTATTAATCTTTATGGTTTTATATATTGCAATGTGTTATGGGATATGTGTGTTTACGTCCGAGAACTATTATTGTCCCATACGATGTCAAAAGTTATCTAGGTTATATGTCGATATGCATGTATTGATACAAGATCGATGCACTTTTGACAAACAAAAGTTAAGCCTATTATGTCAATTTATTGATGGAAGATAGGTTAAAAAATTTTGTTTACGAGGATTATGTCTATTGAATGTCATTGTGTAAATGGTGATGGAAAATAAAATGAATCCTTGTGTATTCTGCAGTATTGATCTTCCTTGATCCATATTTTATGTATATCCTATGCGGCTCCATAAGTCTTCTTGTGTGAGCATTTCCAACTAGACTAATCATAGATTCGTTTGTGGTTATTTTGGTTGTGTATTCCGATTAAATTAATCATGGGTTCTCTTGTGGTTAGTTTAATTGAGAATTTTGGATACAAAATCATTTTGTGGTTTTTGGTGTCCAAAGAAATCCTTCTTTTCTCGTAAAAGTAAGGTCGCTCTTGTTGTTCTTTCGGGAATGACATCAAATGGGGAGAGTTCTTTTGAACTTGTGCTTAATTGCCATATCTTTGTGGGGAGTGCGGTCGTGGAATATTGGAGGAGTTATCTTGTATCTTTATAAACTCCATGATGAATGCATTTAGCTTGGCTTTATGATTGCATCTAAACAAAGTTGATATGTACTTTTGTTTAGTCTTGAAGTGTCTCCATGGAAATTTCATTAGGATCCCGTTTTGTGCCAATTTTATTGACAAAAAGGGGGAGAATTAATATGTAGTTCACACTACAAATACATATGGTTTTGGATCATTATGTAAGGGGGAGTGGGTTTTGTGTTGAGACGAAGTATTGACTAAGGGGGAGTGATACATATCACCATAGTATTGTTGTCAAAGTTGTGATATGAAAACTTTGATGCTGTGTAATAATACTATGACACTGTATAATAATGATCGAGAGCTTTTGTTTTCTCATTGTTATGGCTAAGGGACTTCAACAACTATGATGCCGAATTGAACATCTATGGAATCATGGGAGTACTTGGAAAAGACGAATTTTTCGAGTAATGTTGAAGCACCAAGGAGATCAAGCATGTGTACGAGAAGCTACAAAGTTTTATGTATTTTGTAATCCATATGTATTGATAGTTTTGTCACTAAAATTGACAAATGGGGAGATTGTTAGAGCACTGATCGGTCGAACTCGCATGCGTTTCTATCTCAAGCATGTTTATCAATATTAGTGATCAAAACTATATGTCTTGATTTCTATTTTACTTATGAATAAGTCTCGGTCTAGGATAGTTAAGTGTAGTTGAGCTCCAGACTCCATGGCGATCATCTTACGAAGACGAAGAACTACTCGAGGAACAAGTGGAACTTCATCCGACAAAAAGGTATGTGGAGACTTAAACTTATCTCGTCACTCAAAAGTCTATTTTATCTCCTACTCTTGAGACAATAGTCATATAAGTATGATTGTTTTCATACATACACATTTGCTATTTCGAGCTGAGTTTACTCGCCTATCTTTTTCTCGAAATATGTGTTGGTGAGCTTTCGCTTTAACCATTTTCATCTTTATCCCATGACGAAAGTCATGATGACGTTTCAATCTTGAAAATAGCTTTGATGACGATAGTCGTGAATAACGATTGTTATAACATTATAGAAGAATGTTTCAATGATTGAAATGTAGAGTTGAGATTACCAACTATGGATATAAGCATATATAGTATGTTCGCACATTAGTGTATAAATCCATGTACCGGAAACCAAGTGTGTGCATATGTGTGCATACGGTATTGGTGAAGGAGACAGGTTGGGTACGCGTACCCGTACGCTTAATGGTGGAACTTTTCCTCCCGTAAAATTCTGCTGAGTTTGGAGTTTACGAACTCATAAACCAAGCCACCTTAGGTACGCTGCATCGGCGGAACTTTTCTACCCGAAAATTCTCGCGAGTTTGGAAACTAAAGCCAACTCAAATCAGGTAGCTAAGGTACGCATACCTTATACACGCACCCAAGCTGGTTATTTCTCAAATCAGAGTTCATGAGCTTAAAACAATAAATTATAAGGAATGCAATCTTTGCAAACCGTGGCTATATTGTTCATGAATTGATTCAAGTGGATCAAACCGATTTTGTTTCAATTGTGTCTATGAATAAAGACCTAAGCAATTGAACAACTCTTTAACTAGTTCTTATGAGTCATTTGAACTAGTTATGAGAAAGATGAATACGGTTAATTTGAAAGTGCTCATATGGCTAACCATTGGTTAACTATTTGTGAACCAACTAAGTGTACACGTTTAGGTACGGTTACTCAAACCTAAATGAATACATTTTATTTGTGTGTGACAAGCTAAGTTTAGATCTAACGGTTGAAAGATATTAGCTTGGTTGAATCAGGTTTTTCATCTAACGGTGAATATTGAATGATTTGTTACCAAGTTAACTTAGATTGCAAACCCTGATTTGAAAACTATATAAGGGGAACTCTAGCAACTGGAAAAACTAATCCCACACCTCCTGTGTGATACTAGTTGGTTTTGCTAGAGTCGATTCTCCTTTAACCTTAGGTTTCTTCTCGAGACCTTGTAGGTTAACGACTAAAAGACTTCATTGGGATTGTGAAGCCAGACGAAACTACTTCTCTTGTAGTTGAGTGATCTGATCTTGCCCTTTTCTATCGTATGAGTTCAATTGAATAATTGACTTGAGATTTTATCTCCGATAGGGCAAGATAAAAAGAAATCAGAAACATCTTCGCCTCATCGTTTGTGATTCCGCAATATCTAGTCTCGCTACCATACGATTTAGATTATTGTGAGGTGATTGATAATACTAGGGTCGTTCTTCAGAATATAAGTTAGGGTTATCAATTAGTTCCTCATTCACCTTGATTTATCAAAAGACGGAACAAAAACTCATAGGTTTATCTCGTGGGAGACAGATTTATCTCGTTATCGTAGACTTTTTCGTGTAATCTGATTTGTTTATTGAAGTCTTCGACTTTGGGTCGTAGCAACTCTTAGTTGTGGGTGAGATCAGCTAAGGGAATCAAGTGTGTAGTATCCTGCCGGGATCGAGACGAAGGAGCGCAATTGTACCTTGAATCAGTGTGAGATTGATTAGGTTCAACTACGGTCAAGACCGAAGTTAGTTTATAGTAGGCTAGTGTCTATAATGGCTTAATACAAAGGTGGTGTTCAATCGAACTAGGTCCCGGGGTTTTTCGCATTTACGGTTTCCTCGTTAACAAAACTTCTCCGTGTCTTTGTGTTATTTCTATTCCGCATTATATTTCGTTATATAATTGAAATATCACAGGTTGTGCGTTAAGATCAATCAATTAGAATATCCAACCTTTGGTTGTTGATTTACGTTGATTGACACTTGGATATTGGTCTTTGGTATCATCCAATTTTATCTCTCTAGTATTTGATAAAGACTCGCAGATTTCCATTTGCTTGAGTAAAGATCAAATCGAGAGATAGAGATATTAACTCCTTGATATACTTTTTACTACGATTGAGTATGACTGTCTAGTTTATTCTCTTAAAAGTATATTAGAGTTAGTCCATACATATTGCTAATCGAAATATTGGGAGAGGTTCTTTGTACTTCCCGCATTTTCGTAGATGCATCCGACTAGACAAGTGAACATTAAGATCTCCTATGACAATCCATGGTTGAAAAACATTATCACTGAGATCTTTAAGGAATTCCATTGTTTTTTCATCTCACAATGAGTTGAAGCATAGACACATGAAATAAGTCATTCTTGCTTTGAAGCATTAGATGAAATGATTAAATGAATCATATTATCTTTACTACAAGCAATATCACATGGAAACCCATCTTTCGAGCAAAGACCAAACCTCCGAGACAAACCAATTGAACTAATAAACAATAAATTTTGATAATTGTATTTTTGGGTCGAGATTTAGCTTTCTTTTCTGCAATTTTTATTTCCATTAAAAAGATAATATTTAGATTGTGATGTTGAATAATATCCCCTAGATAATCCCTAGTATCTTTGGAAGCTAATCCTTGAAAATTCTAAGACAAAATTTTCATTTTGTCTTGATTGAATTTTAACTGAGATATTAAATGAATATAATGACTACAAGCATATATTTGTAACAAGGAAATAATAACTATAAGGATGAGCAAATAACTTAAGTATAGATTTAGTACATGGCCATCAGTGCTTGACGTAGTTGCTTTGAACCGTTTGGAATGGTTTTGCTCTGAAACAATCCCATGAAGAGAAGGATAAGAGTTAGGTGATGAAGAAGACCCTTTGTTAGAGCATAGCTCGGTTGAACCCACCAAGCGTTGGTATGTCAAGTTTGGTTGTCATATTTTAGTGAATCAAAACTCATTTTAAGAGTCGCTTGATTATGTACTAGAGTCATCTTCGTATAGGTTAGCTTGAAAGTATTAGGATATGAGACATTACAAGTATTGCGAAGACTTGAAGGAGTGAAGAAGTAAGAAGCTACAACGACAACATCATCCTTCCACTTGAGGTTAGTGATATTTGACTTGAACTGTTTCATTCTCTAACGTATCTTTTAAGTCGTGCATATTGAAAACAAAATCACAAGCATGAACACTCTAGATAGACATAGTATTAAGGAATACAATATGAAGTTTATTGCTTAACCATTAAACTTTGTAGATAAGACATCGACATAATCGTTTAAATGCTATTGTGATTATGTATGGGTATGAGGTGAGTATTTCATCCTAGGAAACAATATTTTACATGTGTTTTAAGGAAGTAAGTTCATAAACTTGTTTATGAATCGAAAAGGAAATCGCCAGGCGTTATTGGGATTGTTATTCATTGCATATCTTGTGAACATCCAATATGTGTGATTTAGTATAATCGCTCATGACTTGTTCATGTTCTTGGTAGAACTATTCACAAAGGCCTGACTTATGTATTGGTATGAATTTTATTAGTGAAACTGATCTTAAGTAATCACCTGAGATGGTATGATCGAGTTTGTGTTTTGTGTTTAACCGTATTTGGGTAAAGGGGAACCGATCCTACTAAGAGGTGCAACACATCACAAAAGGGAATCGATCCTTGTATGAGGTGCAGCAAGTTTGTAGCAGAAAGGGGAACCGATCCTATGGACATGTTCAACACGTTTTTAGGTAAAGGGGAACCGATCCTATGGAAATGTACAACACATATAAGTTACATACCATATATATGTGGGGAACTGATCCTAGTACCTAGTCAACCGAATTTTGGGAAGCTAGTGTGACTATGCATAGTACTCACATGGAGGTAGAACCGAAAATTGTTTTGGTAGAACCGTTAAACCCATGATTTGTGATTGAGTGTTTCTTAATCAATCACATAGTTCTTGAAAGTCAGATGAACCATAACAAAACTTGTTTGGAAGTGTGGCAAATCGGTTTCAAGGTTGTAAGTATGAAAGAGGACTTACTGTAGTAGCAGGTTTTCCCACACTACACCCCTTACTCGATTTTGCTTAATTAGTCCATTGAAAGATGTAAGATCAAGAATATTTATTGATTGAATCCATGAATTGTTTACACAAGAGAATAGAATTACACTTAGAAATTAAACACTCTTAAACTTTCTCTCTCCTAATGACTTGCCCAACAATTCCCAAAAAGATCTCCCCCTTCTAACAGATCTATTTAGCCCTTTATATAGGGTAATACATAGTGGATGACACCTAAGCTCCCCTTTATTTTCGGGAATGTCTCGCGAAGTGTCGCAGATGCACAAACATTCGCTCTCGCGACACTTCTTATCCCTCGCTGTGTCTCACGTCTTTTTTATGTTTTGCCTGTCGTTATTCATCAAGGCTGCTTATTTTAGCTTCCGCGACCCCTCGCGACATCGTCGTTGATTAATCCCGCGAGCCCCCGTCTTTTTATATTATGATCCTACATCTTGCCTCTTTTTCCTTGAATATTGCTTGAAGAGCAATCTTTGAGGAAAAATCTGTTGTTGTAGTAACCTTTGGTCTTTGCCGATGAGGAACGAGCGGAAGAATCTTGTACTTGAAAAGTACGTACTTGCCCTCTATTCTTTTGCAAGTTCCAAAGCTTCTATATAAAGTATCGTCTCCTATCTCTCCTCATATTTCCTCTGCGAAGGGAGGAGTAGTACGAAAGTGATTCTTTTGATTTACCGCGATTGCTTATTTTTATTTGTTTTGATTTTGTACTTTTACACGGATTTTGATTTATTAATGTCTTTTCTTGACACGTCTCTTTCAACCGCTTATTCTTGACCGCTCATGTCTCTTCGCGCATTAAATGACCTCGTTTTTCTCGAGGGTCTTTTTCCCTATATATAGTTTTCTTTTTCTCTTTTTCATCCTTTAGTTTCTCTCTGCAATTTTTCTTTGACTCTCTTCTTCCGCAGTTTGCGCCTCTGCCATCCTATCGCAAATCTTTTCTTCCCATACTGATAAATGG